>CM059207.1:12120082-12720082 GCA_030347435.1 Clarias fuscus | reverse complement strand
AAGGCTGTGTCAAATTGCAGTGCCTTGTGTGATTCACAGCGTTAGTCTAATTTTAGTTCATCAGAATAGAAGAGATGCTTTCCATGGATCGCACTATGTGGGAAGGAGAAAGAATGACGGCTTTTGGTGTAGAAACTGAACCTTTTGTTGAACCTTTGACCCGAACATGAATGAGAGGTAGTGCTTGTAAGGGCATGCAGAAAGCAGAGACAGGGAAAGAAAAGGGGATGGAGGAGAACGAATGCGATGATGGAAGAGAAAGCCCTTTGTGAGAAGAGGAAGAAAGCATGAGGCATAGAACAACAGCGTGAAACGATGAATGTATTTAAGTAGGTCACATATTATTAATAGAGATCCACTGGCACGGATGGAAAGGAAAAAGTGGGGAAAGCGAACGTGACGGAGAGTACATGAGAGGGAGGTTAGAGGGAGGGATGACTGTGGTAAGAGACAGGGAATACATGAATGGGGGGATGGGGGAAATAGGAACCGAGGGAGAGGGTGAGAGATAGACAGAACAGCCAGATGGACACGGATAAAACCGCAGATTTGTGGTGTATGAATTTGTGAAAAGAGATTTGTCCCTATGTGTTTGAACATGCTAAGAGTGCATGTGCTATAATTAAATCACTTCTGCCTCATTCGGTTTGCAATAGAGAACAAAAGCCTCCATTCGGTATCCGCCAGTGAAATACAAGAGATGGCCTCCATTTTATGGTGAATTTTATGGGAGCTATCTGGTGCCTCTTTATATGGCTTATTTTCTGTATGCATGAATAAGTCTAAAACATTTAGTGCAATTCATTGACAATAAGGCAAAATTTTCACTATTGTCAACTGAAAAACTAAAGTTCATGTTTGAACTGTAAGAATTTTTGAGTAACATTTCTCATTCATTTACACTATTCCTCTTTTCCTTTCCTTCACACAGACTCTGCTGGTTCTCTCAAGTTTTTCCGCTATCGCTCTCATCCTGTCGCTTCTCATCGTCCTCTCCTTCCTTATTCACTACTGCTGCTGTCACCGCGGTGATGCAGGCAGGGACGAGGAAGATGACGATGACGATGCGAGTGGTGGCCGGAAGGGGCGGCGTATCTGCTGTGTCACATGGGTGTCTGTGGCAGCTGTGACACTATGCTGGTAAAGTACCTTTGTCATGTGACATCTCAACTGTATAGATCAATACCAACATCTATGCATTTTGTTAGATCATAAAAATATTTCAGTATTTTTCCCAGATTTCAAATAATATGGCATTGCATTCGAAACCTTCTAAAAGGAATGATAAAAGAAAAAAAAGTTGAAAAGCAAACGGTGAAATTTTGAGCATGCTGGTCAGAGTGTCAATACAGTCACGCTTCATTATAGATTTGTTGCTGAAGCAATTTCTGACAGAATTTCATTATTTTAATTACATTTCTATTACAAGTTTGTTTCTAATAATAGTTAACAGGATTTTTTTTTTTTTATTGTTTCAGCACAGAGAAATGTGGTATTATTCAAACCAGTGTACAACAGGTGTAGTAGATAGAGATAAGGCTGAAAAGTGCTGGAGTGTGCTTTTATGAGAATACATAAAAGAGCATGCATATGCAAATATTTTCTTCTTAAAACATTTAGTTTATACTGTATATATCATATAATTTTACATAATATATATTTTATATACAGTATATTATATAAAACTTTTAGTTGACCAGTGATTTATTTATGCTTTGTTTAACAATGAACTCTTAATGATTACACAGAAAGATACCCCTAATGTACTTTATTACGATGACGTAACTGATCACCTCAGAAGACAACCCCTTCCTATCATGCTGCATCAAACACAATTGAAATTCAAATATGGGTCCATAAGTATTTCAACAAGAACAATTTTTTTTCAGATTATCATAACGCTGTATATCGCCACTGTGGGATTGATAGTCATGAAATGATTGTAGATTTCAGCTTTAATTCATGAGGTTCAACAAATATAATGTATTTCGTTAACAGCTTACCAAATACAGCATTTTTTACACAATCCCACCATTTTCACATGCTCAAATAGTAATTGCACAATTACTGATAAGCAGTTTGATGGACTGTTGTGTCCCACATTGTAGTTATTGCATGACAAATTTATGAGATTAAAGGTCTGCTGTTGCTTTGAAGTATTCAATTGGCAGTTGATAGCTGTTTATGAGCATTCAAAATGCAATCCAGTGGAATGTCAGTGCAAGTGAAGGAGGCTGTCATTAGACTAAGAACACAAAACACACCTATCAGAGAGATAGCCGAAACTTTGCTGTTAAAAATAAATGAAAAAGAAAAAAACACTTTCTGAAAAATAAGGTAAGCTCAGCAACACAGAAAGTCCTTGAAGGTCACAGAAGTCAACTAAAGTGGATGATCACAGATATCATTCCGTGTGTTTCCTTACATAGTCAAGCAAACAAGTGCATGCATATCACTGTCAAAGTCTACAACCGAGAGACGCCTTCATGAATGTAAATACAGTTCAGAATAGACTTTGACTGAGAGGAGTGCCTGGTTCTAATACAATATGATCTTACACCAGAATAACACAAAGACAAAGGTATAGCAAAAGGAAAGGAAGGGCGTATGTGCCAAATCATATCACCTGTCAAACGTGGTGGAGACAGTGTTACTGTATGGCATTGGCATTTATTGCTGCCAGTGGAAGTCACTCACTGGGGTTTATTGACCATTCGACAACTGTTAGAAGTAGCAAGATGGATTCTGAAGTGTATAGAGCTATACTTTCAGCTCAGATTCAGTCAAATGTTGCAAAGCTGATAAGCGAGTGCTTCACAATAGAGATGGATAAAGGGACCCCAGATCTTATGAAGGCAAAGAAATGAATTGTTCTTAAAGGACCATGTCAATCACCTTAACAGCAACTTAAGTCAGTAGCAGTGAAGGGCAAAGCATTTCAAGGGAGGAAACCCAGTATTTGCTGATGTCCATGGGTCCAGAATTCAGGCAGATATTGACTGCATCCAAGAATTACGAACGGTCCTAATGTTTATACTTGTGGTTATGTTCGTTAGTCCAATAGCTTTTGAGTCTATGAAAATAGTGGGACTTGGAAGAAAATTGCTGGAAATTTTAAACAGTTCATGCAATGTTTTTGTTAAACCCCTTAAATTATGCTAAAAATGGTGAAATTCTACACTTTAATCCCTTAGATTTCTTAATTTAAGTGCCATTATCACACAAGCAGAATAACCAAAATCGTCCAAATAGTTAAGGACCTGACAGTAGGTAGGTGTATGATGTCTCACCATTCATGCTATCGAGTCAGCAACAACACAATGACTAGATGAGGTGTGTCCTGCATGCACTTCGGTCTAAATGGACTTCATCTTCAAACCAGTGTTACCTGATATGTGTTCGTTTTATTTTAAGACTGTTAATAGAGTTGTACTGAATGTTGGTGGAAATTAAATGCTCTCTATTTTGTACTGTGAGCCGCCTGCCTGCTCTCCACGGGAGAGTAAAAGCTATTTTCGAGTCTTTTTTTTTCTTTTCTTTTTCTTTCTCATCCTCAAAACTTGCACACGACAGTGCTGCTCTCAGCATCAAAATATTTCTAAACATGGCTTTTTAAAGATATTCTTTCTCTGACTTCATTTCCATATAGAGCGTACCGAATACCCAAAATGCCGGTTTCATTATTTTAATGCCGGCTTCTCAAGCAGTTTCCTGTATCTGTTTTGTACCCTTTTAAAGCAGTAATCCCTTGGCACAAGAGTTTGCCAGCTAAAATATGTCACAAACACTTAAGGTTTCTCATGATGTATTACAGTCTAAGCAGTAACAGTAATGGCTGTCAATTGAGACAGGGTGTAATATGTATTAGTACTCAAAAGACAAAATGTCTATTGTTTCTTTCTTTTCCTGTAGTACTGTAAAAGGGCACCTGTTAGGCAAAATTCACCTTTTAGTCAGTTTTAGACATTCAGATGCACATGTAGAAGTTTTCATCCATGGTTCAAACAAGCCATTTAGATTTTCCCCCTATTGTGACCTCATATACAGTAAGAACATCCCCTCTGCCGGTTTGTTTCTCATTTTGGCTGTTATCTGGGGAGGTGTGGCTCAGCGGGAGCTCACTTACCTAGACACCGAAACTGTGCATTTGGAGGACGAGCAGGGAAATAAAGCGAGTCTGAGGTATTAAAAACCACATAATTTGAGGGGTATTTCAGCTGGAACATTCAGAAACACACACACACACACACACACACTGTCCCAGTAGACATTTGTCTACTGGGACAGAGTGATTATGCCTTAGGAATAAGCAAAAAAATAAAAAATAAAAATCCCATAAAAAGGGAGGAATTCTGTCTGGAGTGATGTCATGCCTCAAAGCAGAAAGCAGAGCAGGATTAAACCCAGCAGATCTGCTGTCTGATTGTATGTGATTCGGGATACGCAGGCGTTCTAATGCTGCATCTGTTCGCCCTACGGGCTTACAAAAATGACATCATCCTCTTCCCTACCATGTTGACCTCTTTATTTTTGCAATGTGGATTTGTGGTGTAGGCAGCAGTGTACAGTAAATTTAGGCTGGCATGTGCTGGGATGAGCAACAAACAACAATATAACTATAAGCAGTATAAACAGTTTTTTATATATATTACAAATAATAATATTTCCAATAATTTATAAGTAAGGTTATGATTCTTCTTCTTCCTTTGATGATGATGATGATGATGATGATTATTGCAATAACAGCGCAAATCAGTGCAGAGAATCAGATTCATCTCTATCATAATGGAAGTCTTTTCTTTCCTTTTCCTCTTGCTGAAATCTTAGTCTAACCTCATAAAAGAATTGTATTGATTAATCTCTTACCAGTTGCATTACTTAAGCCAGGCTTGCACTGGATCTCTTGAGTGCGACAAGAGAAATCACATGACCGAGTGTTGCTCTCACTGTGGAAGTGCTCTTATTGAGTGGTTGTTCAGCCTGAAGTGAAATGTCGTGTACTTCCGGGCTGAAGAAAATGTTGACAACCAGACATTGCTCAGCTCTAATGATGCACTCGCAAGAAACAGTGGGTGGTCTCTTACATTCACACACATGAGAGACCAAGATAAACAAAAAGAATATTGTAACACAAAATGAATAAATACGCACACTCAGCACACACTCTTTTGCTTTATCTGGGTCTGCAGGGTGGATACGTTGTGTGTAAAAATTAGTACAATGCTTCCTGTTTAATTTGTGACTATGTGAGAGTGATGTACATTGCACAAGTTGGTTTTTCAGAATTAGTTCTTTTTAATGTTTGTTTTTTTCACCGTTATTCCTTGTTTTAAAAAAAAAAATTATTCACTAGTGCTGTGTTGTTTACTGAACTAAAATTCACCATTCTCATTCTCTCATGACACCATTCTTCTGTGTTTTGGCCTCTTTCAGCGTTGCTATAGGTTTTGGTTTCTACGGCAACAGCGAGGCGAACGACGGGATGTATCAGTTGACCTCGTCTCTGCTCACTGCCAATCACACACTGGCTTCCGTCGATATGCTGGTGAGAAAACACTCAGTCTATCAGTGATCTACACTGCTGTCCTTCCAGAAGAATAAATAAAAGCCTGTCTTAGCTTGCATTATATAAGTTTATGTGAAATAAATCAATAAATATGACTGATAATAGTCTAAATGGCGTATACAGTACATGTGTACGAGGAGGATATGGGGATTAATCGATACCCATATAGTGTATATGGGTATCGATTAATCCCCATATCCTCCTCGTGTTCTCTTCCCTTTCTCCTGAACCCAGGTTTCGGACACCATAGCAGCTCTGCGACAGTCCATCTCAGGCCCCCTGACCTCGCTGGAGACCGTCTTTGGAGGGAATAAACCCGCTCTGGTGTCGACTCGCTCCTGCAGACGCCTCTCTGAGCGCGTGATGTCCCTCCTTTCCACACTCACTCTAGGAAAGGGGCTCAGCTCGACTGCCATTAATGCAAGTGATAACATGGTGGGGGTTGTGACCACTCTTCTTCCCGCCGTACCCCTGGCTGTGACTTCAAACACCGCCCTTGCGCCCTTCTCGCCAGGGTGGGCCGCTAGCATTCTCATGGTGAACGAGGACTACAGGTAAAGCAGTGACGAGTGTTTCTTTATCAAGGTTTCTGCATACTGTGGGAGTTCTCAGAACCATGTTAACCTGGGTCAGATGAGATGTTTATGTGTGTGTGTGTGCTTTGTATTTTTTCTGATTAGGTGGCTCTCCTATGTACTGCTTCTTCTTTTGGATCTGGTCGTGTGCCTCTTTATTCTGCTAGGCTTGGCCAAACAGGCCCGATGGCTCCTCATTCTGTAAGTGCTAAACACTGATTTTTTTTCTTCTAAATGTCGGACCAATGTGTCGAGGGGAAATGTTTCTAAAAGGTTCTACAACTGGTTAAGGGGTGTCGGTTTCTGACGTGGTTCAACTGGAAACCTGATGTCTATTTCAACACATAAAAGAGAAATAAAAGAGAAACAGTAGATAATTGTCTAGCTCATCATAAGAGGGTGAGTTAACAGTAGTCTTATGTTAGATTTTATTTGCCTTGAGTTTGGAGAATATACAAGTTGATCCACAATTCTGCATCCACAAACATTTTTTCCCTATATGAAATTTTCTTTTTCGTGGCTTTGAAACTAACAATAGTGGATTGAATAGAACTTATTATCTTTTATCTTTTATACAAGACAGCCCAAATTATTATGGCCTAGTGCATCTGGCTAACATACCGCATGGAATGAGCGATCTAATCCCAAATGTCAGAAGCCGACTTGAATGATCATTGCATATCCATTGCATATTACAATTTCTTTTAAAAAAAAACAATTTTTAAACAACACATTATTATCTGGGGAACTTAATTTTTTTTTTTTGTTGAGGGGGGGGGCAGGGGGAACATTTTGAGGAAATAAGAAACATCTAAAAACACACTTTCAAAGCAAGCATGTTGTTAAACCTGTCTAGAATTCTGTTCCTTGAAATGGTATTATTATTATTATTATTATTATTATTATTATTGAGTCACATCTTTTACAGAAGTGGCCCACATCCAGGTGCTACTGTATCTGGGAAGTTTCTATGCCTATTGACTTTTTCATCCACCCTGCATATTTACATTTAGAAAAGCATTTGTGTTCAAAAAATCTGGCCAGACTAGATATTTGAAGAAAGACTTACAGTAATGGCATGTTTTTCAGATTTTATTAGGAATTATTGCTGCATTCGCTTTCCAAGTCAGAACTTGGAATTGTCAGGCTCTATGCATTTGAGCTACAAAGTAAATAAAAAAAAAACATGCTGCCTCCATGTTCATGTTTTTTCAGTAACAAGCTAGCCAGCTAACTGTGATGCGATGCACATTTCAGTTCTCAATACATTAAACTGTATAGTCAGTCTTGTAGCTATAATGCGTCCTAATGCTGATAATGAAAGAAATATATAGTAAAAGTGCTACTTTTTTGCTGTTCATGACGTGAGCAGCCATGATGATTTGATGCCTCTTGTTGACCTCAGGGATGAGTTGAGGTTGTTTCCAAGTTGAGGGTGTGTTTTCTTGTTTTGTTTTTTTCTAGTTGGGGTAGAAAATTCATTTCCTTGACTCAGCACTCTGTATTTACTAATGCTAAAGCTAAAGCAGACTTTACACTATACAGTCCTCAATTTTCTTGTTATCGGATAATCTGAAAGTCACACATCGTAAAAGAATTCTTGCCAAAATTATTATGTGGGTCTTAGAATGCAGAGTGTGATGTATGCACTGGCAGTTAATTTCGTGCCGTTGTTACCAAAGACAGCTGAATGACAAAGTGGTGGCAGTGTCATATCATTTTAATTCAAATCCCAGAGCAGAATGTAGTATTTTTCTTTATAGTAATTCAATATATAATTGAAAAATCTGACATGGAGCTATGTGCTATTACATACGGCTGGCGTTTAAGTCAAACCGGGACTATTGATGGTGCAGAATAATGGAGAAACTCCTTTCATTTCTCTAAATAATGCCCTGCTACACTAATGCACTTTTCAGTAGTGCTTGGACACCCTCAAGCTAGATTTCTCAGCACTCCAGAGCCATGATCGGCCTACCTGCTTCACATCTGAAATGCTGGCCTCCCAGGAACTCCTTTAATAGCCCAAACAGGCTTGGAGCAAGGTCAGGACTGAATGGGGGATGCGGCAATAACTCCCAGCCGAGTTCCAGTAATGCGCAAATGGTGTTCTTGAACGATTGGGTGTACAGTTCCAACAGACACATGCGTCTCTTCTGCAAGTTGGCAACGAGTTATCTGTCGATTTGAAAGGATCAGGCATTGTACTCTCGCTGGAACGTTCGCTGGAATGACTGCAGTGAGCTCCAGGACCACCTCAGCCAGGACCATCATTCACAGACGTACACTCACTCACTCATTCACTCACTCAATCGTCTATACCGCTTTATCCTGTATACAGGAGACTTAGGGCCCGAGACGGTGTACACCCTGGACAGGATGCCAATCCATCACAGGGCCCACACACTCACACACTCATTCACACACCATGGGCAGTTTTGGAACAGCATAGGCATGTCTTTGGATTGTTGGAGCTCCATGCACACAGAGGCAGAGCATCGAACCTGGACCCTGGAGGTGCAAGGCGACAGTACTAACCACTAAGATACAGTGCCACCCACAGACGTACATTCAGGAGAAATGCCCATTGGACAACTCTGCCAAGATTTTATCGGGACCATGTCATACACTTTGACGAGAAATAATCTTTAAAAGAAAAAGCCTGCACTATACAGTACAAACAGGAAACAAATAGTTCGGTTGATTTTCCGTCCAGTACTTTTGGTCTATTAAATGATTCTGTTGGCAGATTTTTAATTAACTAACTTACACACACACAGTTTGGCTCAGTCTAATAGACAGAAGTCTATTTATTTACAGGCTTTTTATTTTGTCAGCTGACATCTAGTGTCATATGGTGACTGTAGTCTCTCTCTCTCTCTCTCTCTCTCTCTCTGCATGTGTGTTTGTGTGTTCGCAGGATGACAGTACTGGCCTGGTTGGCTCTGTTTCTGAGCTGGGGTTCTCTTGGCCTGGAGACAGCCACAGTGGTGGTGAGTATTCATGATGAGGCTCCTGCTGCCCGTTTCTAACTTCTAGTCTGAAAAACAACTCTCCGCAGGCGGGGTATTCAGAATATAATAGTGTCTCTTTGTCCTAAACAGGAATAATGATAATTAAAAAAAATGTTAAGCAACTAAAGTGCTACAGATCAGATGAAATGTAACATTTTCAACAGTTAAGTTCAGGGTGTAGAAATGACAGAGTATGAGGAAAGTGTTCCTTTCTGTGTACATATTATGTGTGTTAAACTGCGAAAAGCTTGTCCTTTTAGAAAAGTTTGCCGTCCTGGCATCATCCCAAAAAGGCAATAAAGGGGCTAGAGTTACAAGTGAGAAAGACTGTGTGTGTCATACTGAGTGGCTCTTTGTGCAACGGGGGAAAAAAGGCATGCCGAGTGTTGAAGATGGGAATGAGAGGTTTTAACAACGACATCAAGAAAGGCTGAGCAGAGAGAGAGAGAGAGAGAGAGAGAGAGAGAGAGAAGGGGATGTGAGAGAAAGACGCCCAGCACTCTGTTAATCAGGCAATGAGAGGCCTGGGACAGGGGGACAAGAAGGAGTGACTGGAGGAGATGTCAGTAGCTGGCGCTTAACACAGAGTCCCACTGTCCAAAGGCAGCTGACATGAACAGTCACCTCTCTCTCTCCATCTCTCTATCCTTCTATCCCTCTCTCTCCCTCTCTCCTCTGTGTTACTGTATCAATCCTTTTATCTCTCCCTCTCCCTCCCCTTCTTGTACTTGTAGGCCTTTGTAGTTGTCCTATTTAAAGATAACAGTGATTAATTACATGTCTTCACATACCACAAAGGAGAGCGAGTATGAAAAAACACACACGCGCACACACACACACACACACACACACACACACACACACACACATACAGAGACTTCAGCAATGACAGCGTGATTGGAAGAGGAACAGAAAACTGGAGCGCTCCAGGAGAGGGAGAGTG
The DNA here is from genome assembly GCA_030347435.1 of Clarias fuscus. NCBI lineage: Eukaryota > Metazoa > Chordata > Actinopteri > Siluriformes > Clariidae > Clarias > Clarias fuscus. Next base: position 12,709,984 of record CM059207.1, on the reverse strand, counting down.
TGTGTGTGTGTGTGTGTGTGTGTGTGTGTGTGTGTGTGTGTGTGTGTGTGTGTGTGTGTGTGGAAGCATCAGGGGAAATACAGAGTGAAAGTGAGAAAGAGATGTTCCGTATCTATGTCAGTGAGTGCTGGAGATCAATAACAGTCACAGAGACAGCGCCGGGAAGTGTGTCATTCGGTCACCGTGTCACATCGTTAACATCTTCCCTTGTGTTCTCTCTTCCTCTCTTTCTGTTGTTCTCTCTGTCTCTCTGTATATATATATATATATATATATTTTTTTTTTTATCTTTGCAGGCACTCAGCGATTTTTGCTTCGACCCTAATGCATTTGTTCTCAACTCCACACACTTTAATGCCGGGACAAGTACAGGTGCTATGCTCTGTCACCACTTTCCTTCACTCTCTATCACACATTTTTACATTTTTACAACGCTTTCCACTGACACAAGTGCTGTTTTAGATAACTAACGGTAAGCCTGCACTTGAATGAAACATTTCGGCTCCTTTAGTTTTTCAAATAAAGGCTTGCAAAAAAGAAAAAGCAAAGATTTCCTTTTTTTTGTTAGCCACAATGTCAAAACTGTAAGACATCTCAATCACACACACATGCACGCACACATACACGCCTTAACAAATGTCTCTGTCACCAGAAATCCTGGATTACTACTTGACCTGCAGCAGAAAAATGACCAGCCCCTTCCAGCAGGTAGCCGCTCTATTACAATACAGCTGATGTTGATTTATCGAGATGCTATAATAAGGGTCGAACCTTTGAGTCAGCATCTATGATCTTTACATTTTGCCATAATGTAGATCTTCCAGGCATCACGAGAATGTTTTGTTTTTGTGCTTTGTATATATTTCGTTTTTTTTTTTTTCCATGTCACATATTGGTGCTGTAAATATTTGACACCTGTTGAAGCCATGTGATGTGAATTGAAGAGGGAAGTCAATATGCACCAAGCACTCTCTCTCTCTCTCTCTCTCTCATTCATCATCTATACTGCTTTATCCTGTATACAGGGTCGAGGGGGGGGGCCTGCAGCCTATCCCAGGAGGCATGACGCAGGGTTCACACACATATAAACACACGCAATTTGGGTATACCTGCAGGAAGTCCACTAAGCACAGAGGAGAACATGCAAACTCCATGCACACAGACCCGGGAATCGAACCCGGAGCCTGGAGGTGCGAGGCGACAGTGTTAACCAATAAGCTACCGTATGCACCAAATGGTGTATAGGTGTGAACCAAGATCTCATTACACCTCTGTTACACATTACAGCATGAGATATACGGGTTATAGCCGTGCCAATATTTTTGCTTCGTCGAAGAAAATGCACTAATTAAAATTAAAAACCTGTATGAATGAATCTTCACATTGTTCCTGTATGTTTGAGTTAAAAATAATCCTTATTGCATCTCCGATCAGCCATAACATTATGAACACAGACAGATGATGTGAATAACACTGATCACCAACTATACTGAACATCAAAAAACTGGTGATCAACATCAGGGACCAACATCTAGTCTGTCTGTTCCAATCCAATAGAAAAGCCAATGTAGCACAAATTGCTGAAAAACGTTAATATTGGAGGTAATAGAAACTAGACTCCAGAACATCCACTACATCACAGTCTGCTGTGTTTGGGGTTTTGAATTCAAAGAGGACAAGGTTGTTGACCCGGCTTCCAAATTCCCCAAGTGTCCACAAACAAGTCTGATCCATGGAGGTCAAAACCACACCCCACAGCGTCCAACGGATCTGCTGCTAACATCCTGGTGCCAGACACCACAGCACACAGCCAGAGGTCTTGTGGCGTCATGCACAAATAGGTGCACAAATTTGGACCTATTGTTTTGCTTTGTAAGGTTATAGCTGAGGCGGCACAGTGGTGTAGTGGTTAGCACTGTCGCCTTGCACCTCCAGGGTCCGGGTCCGATTCCCGTCTCTGTGTGCATGGAGTTTGCATGTTCTCCCCGTGCTTGTTGAGTTTCCTCCCACAGTCCAAAGACATGTAGGTTAGGTTAATTGGGATTCCCAAATTGGCCGTAGTGTGTGTGAGTGTGTATGTGTGTGTGCCCTGCGGTGGACTGGCACACTGTCCAGGGTGTACCCTGTCTTGTGCCCTAAGTCTCCTGGGATAGGCTCCAGGCCCCCCGTGACCCTGATTACAGGATTAAGTGGTATAGATGATGAGTGAGTGAGTGAGTGAGTGAGTGGGTTATGGCTGATTGGTGTATATTAATGCTTATTTATTTTTATAAAAAGAGACAGTGTACATTTTATGGAGAAAATCCATTTTCTTATTAAATATTAGAGCAGTTTCTGGCATTAAACTGTTTGAATTTGTACAGGCATTTGTCTTTCATATAAAAAATGAAAATCCAGTTTCAAAAAAGGCTCATCATTAATAATCGATATAATAATGTGTACATACATACATACATACAGGGCGGTGGACAGGTCCTGTGTCACACAGCAGCAGTATAAATAAAGTACTGTATTATTTTTGTCTGCTAAGGTTATGGTCCAGATTTTTTTTTTCTATGACTCTAACCGTGTGTGTGTGTGTGTGTGTGTGTGTGTGTGTGTGTGTGTGTGTGTGTGTGTGTGTGTTTGTGTTAAACTGGCTGTAGCTGCTGACCCAGTCCCAAAGAGCTTTGTCTAGCATTCACTCCCACCTCTCAACTTTAGAGAGAGATGCTCTCCCACGCTTCCCCAAAGCAGACGTGAGTGAACATGTGCCACTTAAATCGCCACATCACTAAAAAACGGCTGTACTGAACTCTGAAATGTATGGAACCAATGCGTGAGAAAATGGCCGCTGCCTGTAACTGCGTACTTCTTTTCTCTCGCAGAAGCCGCTGAGGGAGGTGCAGCAGATGCTGAACTCTACCGAGGGAAATTTCCACCAGCTGGTGGCGCTGCTCAACTGCCGAAGCCTCAACAAGGTAACCATAGCAACCAGCCTTTCCCCAAGATTACTTTGACATAAAATGCATTTTAGATGAAAGCCTCATGCATCTTGATTTAAGCTTGCTGTCGTTCTCTTTCTCCGTGTCTTTGTCTTTCAGGACTATATTGACTCCCTGAAAGGCCTGTGCTATGATGGGATGGAGGGATTGCTCTATCTCTCACTGTACTCGTTCCTCTCAGCTCTGGCTTTCACAGCCATCCTCTGCTCCCTTCCTGGAGCCTGGAGGAGCTTTTCCAGGTAACATGAAATGTTTTTGTAGAAGTGTTATTTGTGATAAATGTGTGAAGTGATGCAGCGTTACTTTGGGCTAATCTTCAAAAGTTATGTAGTGTATATAGGTGTAGACATTTTCAGATACAGAATAAGCGTATCATTTCAACAATATTGAATTAAAGCATGAAAAACAATAAAATGTCAGTATGATACTGAACACTTTACAGTACATTAACAACTAGAACACACTGATCTGGACAAGTATGTACAGTATACACTCGCTGGTCATTATGATAGGAACATCTAATTCATGCATTCATCCAGTCAGCCAGTCATGTGGCAACAGTGCAAAGAATGAATAAAAATAATGCAGATAAAGGTGAAGAGCTTCGGTTAATGTACACATCAGACATCAGAATGAAGAAAAACCGTGATCTCAGGAACTTTGCCTGTGGCGTGCTTGTTAGATGCCAGGTAGGCTGGATCAAATATTTCAGAAAGTGCTGATTTTATGGGACTTTAACACACAAGTGTATTCACAGTTTACACAAAAAAAAAACATTCAATGAAGGTACAGTGAGGGAACCTCTAAGGAGTATGACCAGGTGACAGGAAGGACATACTGTAGGAACTCCATGATTGTAAAGATCTTTCCAATCATGGTGAGCATAACGCATTTCAGAAGACACAACATGTTGAATATTAAGGTGGAGGCACTACAGTAGCAGAAAGCACTGGAGAGAAAAAAAAAAAACATCGCCTGGTCTGATGCAGATTGTACAGTCAAAAATTACTGTCGCCAGAATGAATCCATGGATCTAATAGAACATCTGCATAATGAATCCATGGATCCAATAGAACATTGTCATTTGGGGGTAAAATGATAAAAATATGTAGCAACCATGTTAACACGGATCCTGAATCCATGCCACAAAGACCTGAAGACCAAGTCAAAGGTCTTCAGGTTCGATTCAGGCCGTGTTCCTAATAAAGTGGCCACTGTGGGTATATGTAACTAGATTTTTCTTAGACTATAGAGGAATCCATAAATGTGTGGGACTCTTTTCCCATACTTATAAAAGACAGATTAATGCATTCAACTCCGAATGACCTTTCTATGCATAATCGGAAGCATTAAATGCGTAGTTTGTGCAGTTCCTTCATGTATGTCTAGGAAGCCATTTGTTTTTGAGCATTATGTTGCACTCATTATGCTGCATGCTGTCTTTGTGTACCGTGACTCATGTCTTTCTCCCATCTCCCCGATTCACGGCGCAGAGACTCAGAGGACTATGACGACTCGGACAGCGAGAGCGAGGACCCGTTCACTTCCCATCAGGCACGTAGACAGACGGCCAGGGGGTCCCAGCGTGGGGCCTTGCCCCCCTTCTATAGTTACCAGGGGGCTGGCTGGACATCCCCCTTTTCTAGTGCACCTCCGTTGCCGTGAGTAACACATGCACAGACACACAGACAGACAGACAGAATGAGCCTGTGGATCACAACGTGTATATTCATACACCTTCGAACGTTTAATACATGTACGTAGACTCATATCTGTAGAATTCATGCCATTTAGTTTTAGAGAGGTGAAGAATTTTTAGTGTAGAATTTAGTAGATGCTAAGCAGCTTTTTGAACTACGGTCGAGCGCTACGCACATCAATACGCTAGCATGTTAATAGTCAAGACTCCATTCAACGATTTAAGAACATATAGCGTGTAGACAGATGTACTGACAATCACAGGCATACTGTGGACGTGCTCATCACTGACAATCGCAAACATATTCGGACAGTTTGACAGCAAAACGAGATAACTCCATTTGTTACAGCTTCGACTAAAACAATCTTATTTTCAAACGGAACGGAGCAAGAAGTTTTGCACACTGGTGGAGAATATTTTGTTCTTTTTTTTGAGTCAGAAGGGTGTTAAGAAGCACAAATGCCAAAATATTAAGCTAAAATTGTTTGGGTTATATAAGTGTGAATTCTGTGTGATTTTGCAAAAAAAAAAAAAAAAAAAAAAAAAAGCTATAACTTCACCTCCCACAGTTTTTTTTCACAACGGATAAATCTGCCTGCAGTTGTGTTTGTGGTTATTTAAGTATGCAGATTACTGTCAATAATATGTTGAGTGAGTTTTAATAAAATTAAAAAATTAAAAAATAAAATTAAACAGCAAATCATGCTTTGATTGTGATTTTGCATCGAGACCAACAGAAAGCAAATTAGATAAGGAGAAATAAAAAAACAAGTTTTATTAAAACCTTTGATAAAACCTTTTTTAAACACAAAGATTAGTGAAGATCGTGAAAAACATAATAAACGCTACAAAAACTTTAGTTTACAGCATCATCAGCCTCCTCCTCTACCTCATAGAGTATCATAGGACAGGTAAACAATGTTTAACATTCATCAAACAACTGCATATATGTCTGTGGTCATTAAGCTTATAACATAATTCAGAAAAAGAGTACAGAACAAATAGAAACACAATGAACCCAACAGCTTCCCACGCGCAGCAAGTGTATCGGATGTCTCTTGTACACAAAGTTTGCACATCTTTAGAATACTGTAACGTCATATTAATATCTCTGCTAATAATAATTGTAAATTATTATTCATTTTAAATGATTGCAAATATTTTATTAAGACTTATTACATTTGATCTCCCAGATGCTAAATAAATAAATAAATAAAAGCAGGGCCTAGTGATAGGAGCTAGAAACTAAAAACAAACTCTACCACAGTGATTATAGCTTTCTTAACATGGTCCACATAAAATCCAAATCACAATAGCAATAACAGAGATAAAAACATCTTTTTTTCCCCCAACATGCTTGAAAATTCCATTTAGTTCACCCCCGACAACAACGGGTACACTCCCAGCTCGTGGTTTTGTTCTACTGATCATTTGACAGAAAGAAGGAATGCGATTGACTCGTTACAATGTGGGTTTTTGTCGAAAATGGTCATGTTCAAAGCTTCCAAAACAAAGTTATATAGTGGTTTTTGAAATTGAATGTTTTACTATAGGCAATCTCGTGTGCCAGAGAATCATATGCCGAAACGAGTATCACATTTTGTTGTCAAACTGTTCATTCTTTTACCACTGACAATCAAAAACCTCCAGTCCTGTGCAAATGCCTTAGTACCCTATATTATACAATTTCTATAGAGATTCACATAAAATCTGAAAAAAAAGAGTTGTAGAGTAAAAAAAACCTGTAATTTAATATTTTCTTGAATGATATTTCTTGTTAAAAATACATTGTTCAGACTGTGTTGAGTCGCATCTGCTAGATGGTTTCCTAAGAGCAGTGTACAGTACCAGGCAGAATATATGCCGTTTTAATCTTGAAGGCAGATGATCAGAAGTGTAACCCACAATAATTAATAAGAATCTTTTCATTCATTTATTATTTCTAAGACTTTTGCACAGTACTATACTTTTGCTCAAATCTACACAGACACATATAGATAGCTGCAAATGTCCCTAAAGACATACACACACACACACACACACACACACACACACACACACACACACACACACACACACACACAGGCAGACACACAGACAGGTGGACATGTTACAGTGCAGCGTAGTCAAATGAACAGACACAAGGCCAGAGGTCTGTCTGTCTGTCTGTGTGTCTGTCTCTCAGTCTGTCGATCTTTTGAAGACAGACAGTAATCCACCTGAGGCGATCAGACTGAATGTTTTTAGGTAAAATTCCACCCTCTCCAGTACAAATCAAATTTGCGCTTCCACAATCCGCCTTCCCATCTCTCACACTCTCTCTTATTTTGCTTGGCTACGCTGCTTTCGCACGATTTGTGTTTTGCTCGGGCTGCGGTTATTTTATGTGCATTTCTGTTCTTAGGAGAGCCTGCGAGTAGATAATATTGTGCCAGAATAAGATCATTCCTAACCTGTACATTTTAGAGCCCTCTGCACTACTCTCATGCGCTCCCCTTTGCCCTAAGCTATCACCCTGCTTCTTTTTCCGTCATAAACAGATTATTGTACTGAATAAGGTCTTATATAAGGTATGTGTTCATCTCTTTAACTCTCCTCCACCCTCTCTCTCTCTCTTTATCCATCCTTGGTCCTGTTTTGTTCGTCCTTTACTTTTCTCTGTATGTGGCATGGCCCCTTCTCTGTGTCCCTTCCTGCCACTCCTCCCTCTTCCCTTGCTTTTTGTCCTTCTTTCTGTGTCTCTATGCAGGACTCCAAACACTTCCTCCAATGGCAACCCTGGTTATGAGAGCCTGCCTCTGAGTGACAGGCAGTCCCCACCCCCCTCTGTGAGTTCCCCTGTCTGTGTGCCATCATCATGATTCATGGCATTCCCATTGTTTTTTATTTTTTTCAAGTCTCTGCCGGGGTAACGGGTTCTAGATGTGTTTCTTACGGTGGCCGTGAAGTGCAAAACAACTTAACAAAACCGAAAACAAAATAACATTCAAAGACAAAATAACAAATTCAAAATCAAATTAACAAATCCGAAAACTAAATAGCAAATTCAAAACCAAATTAACAAAACCCAAAACAAAATAACAAATTCAAAACCAAATTAACAAATCCGAAAACAAAATAACAAAACCCGAAACTAATTGTTAATTTGGTTTTGCATGTGTTATTTTGTTTTCGGATTTGTTATTTTGTTTTGGGTTTTGTTAATTTGTATTGCACTTCTCGGCCAGTCAGATACGAACCGGAAAAGGTAGGTATAGTTTGGGAATGAAATTCTTACCGCTGATTGGACGAGACACCTGTCACTCAAGATAAACAGGAAGTAGGAAAGTGTGTCTCTAACTTTGTTTCTTGTGTGTTCTGCTTCATTTTAAAACATTTTTTTCGGTGTGCAAAACTAAGAAAATAATTAAATTTTTCATTAGAAAGCAAGGAAATGGAATTCATTCAACGTTACTTTGAGGACGGACATTCGTATGCCGTGATTTTGGATATGCTGATGACATATCACGGTATAAAGATTAGTTTGCAAACTGCTGTGTCTCTTTTAAAAGAAAAAAAAATTCCACAAGAACTGCAAAAATTTTTGGCAGAACGCCATATTTGAAACCACAATAAGGACAGTACATGTTTGCACATTCATACACACACGAATCTACCGCCGCTACAGTACTTCCTGTATATCTTGAGTGACAGATGTCTCGTCCAATCAGCGGTAAGAATTTCATTCGCAAACTATACCTACCTTTTCCGGTTCGTTTCTGAACGGCCGAGAGGTGCAAACCAAATTAACAAAACCGAAAACTAAATAGCAAATTCAAAACCAAATTAACGAAACCGAAAACAAAATAACAAATACAAAATCAAAATAATAAAACCGAAAACAAATTAGCAAAACAAAATAACAAATTAGTTTTGGGTTTTGTTATTTTGTTTTGGGTTTTGTTATTTTAATTTGGGTTTTGTTATTTTGTTTTTAAATGTTTTATTTTATTTTGGGTTTTGTTATTGTGGTTTTTAATTTGTTATTTTGTTTTCATTTTGTTAAGTTGTTTTGGACTTCTCGGCCACCGTAGTTTCTTTTTCATTTGCAAGCAATGAAAAAAACTTGCACCTAAATTTTAGGACTGTGGTGGTGAAACAATGATAGTATTTTTTTTTTTAAATTGTTACAAATTGTGTTAGATTTGTTTTGTCCTGGGTGTATTATGCATTTAACGTCCCAGTTGAAATCATAAATGAATAATGTTATATATGAAACCCTTTTCTATATATTAACAGATCAAATGTGAAAAATGACTAAATTTTGAAATTATTTAAAATTTTTAACACTTTGAATACAAAATGAAATGAATGAATTTTATTATGATTTAGTCATGAGTTCCAACAAGGCATTACGGCATTATTTTCGTGATCAAGGCATGAGATCATAGTGCTGCATTGTATAGTCTCAATATTTACAGTATGTGAGCATCCGAACCTGAGAATTTGGTTACAGATCTCATATAGGTTTTAGCTGATGAAGTAATCAATAGCAAACAGTGATCTTACGGCAAACAGGCTCACTGGGTTGTCACTTGGTGTTATGTTGATTATTGTAGTGGTAGTGTAATTATCTCTTGGAGACTTGGTTTCCAGTGTACAAGCTTTTATTTGAAATTCCAACCATCTAAGTCGAGCTAGTGCTGCAGGCAAAATGTAAAGCATAGTTAAATATGCTCTAGACAGAATGCAGAATGTCTCCAGCAAATAATCACTAATCCTCACTCAGTCACTTAATCTCTATACTGCCTATCTTGTTCGTGGGAGCCCTGGAGCCTATACCAGGGGACTCTGGGCACGAGGTCGGGTACACCTTGGACAGGGTGCCAGTCCATTGCATGGTACACACTTTCACTCACACTCACTTACTCGCTCATCGTCTATATTGCTATATTGCTTTAGGAGACACCCCTGGACGGGGTGCAAGACCATAGCAAGGCACACACATAAACACACTCATTCACACGCTATGGGCAATTTGGAAACACCAATAGGTTTACTCTGCATGTTTTTGTATTGTTGGAGGAAACCCACCAAGCACGGGGAGAACATGCAAACCCCATACACACAGACCCGAGGTGCAAGGCCACAGTACTAATCACTATACCACTGTGTTGCCTAGTTCATTATTTAATGACATTCAAATTTTGATCATATGAGGGTGAGTCGAAAATTATTTGAACTCTGGGTGTAGAATTTATTGTGATTAATTTTTAGAAAAAACAAATATATAATGTTTTAACATAATCTCAATCTTCAGAAGTGAATCTTCATCCTCGTGCAGATGCTTTCAGGGGATCAAATAGATTAGCAAGATCAGGATTATAGGAGGGATGCTAACCCTTGGATAGCGGTACTCTGCGTTTAATCAAAACTTTAGGCTTCAGCTGTTCAATAAGCATCTCACTGTGATCCTCACTAATGAGGATTGTTAATTGTTGAACCTTTTTCCTGATCAGGTTACAATACTCCCCCTTGAGAATTCCAGAAAAGTGTAAGGATAAATTTTCCAGCTGATGGTTGACGTTTGAACTTTTTCTTGTTTGGCGATTGAGGATGTTTCTGTTCCGTACTCTACTGTTTACTCTCAGACTCGTAGTGATGAATCCACGTCACCAATAATGATTCTCTTTAAGAAACCTTCACCTTCCATAGAGTATCGATGCAAATTTTGTCTACAGATCCAAATGCTGAGTTGTTTCGGGCACCAGGTACACACTCGGACCACAAAACAAACAAACAAAAAAAAAACAATCATTGCCTGCTGCTCGTCTTTCATGCAAATCACAAGTGGACCATCCCTTTTTGCTCACACTGTGGTTACAAATAAACTGATGTAACACACTGTAAAACATAGTTAAAGAAAATGAGAAGAGAAAATTTGAAAAAATGAAAAATTCACACTTGGACAGCAGTGACTGGGGAGACTGTAGCCTTGAACGGAAAGCGCTGATAAGACAGTGCGGCTAAAACAGAGGTTTTAATATAATCGGAATGCGGATAATTTTTGACTCACCCTCATATATCTCGTATATGGTTTTGAAGTCATCTTTTGGGAGCATAACCAAACATAATGCGGAAAAAGAAGGTCAGGTGACAAAGTCAATTAAACCTAGATGAAATAACTGATATTGTGTCCAAACATTCTTGAGTATGATGAACATCTTTTTTTTTTTTAGTACTGCAGCATAAATACAAATCAAATTCAAAATTTATTTGTCATATACACAGTCATACACAGTACGATATGCCGTGAAATGCTTGTACGACCGTCTGTGACCTTAAAAAAAAAAAAGAGAGAGAGAACAATTTACAACAAAAAATTAATCATGGAATACAATAAGAATAAGTATAGAAAGACTTTAGCTATAGAAAACAAAGCTATATCAGAATATACGTCAGAAGGATAAAATATAAAAAATACATAAATAACTAGCTAATTAAACAATGCATTGGTGGATTCTGCATGTTGTACTCCTCCCCGCTGCTCCCTTCATTCACAATCATGAAAGTAGCTACAGAAGACAAATGCCGATTGGCTTGTGGACAGTGAAAATAGCAACACTGAGGCATTAACAAGCGAAGCCCTCTTGCGCTGACACGAAAATAAAGGCCTACAAGTCTAATTTCCTTTGATACAGTTTGCAACTTTGATTGTTCATTCATTGCGTACTGACATTTGCTTTTATTCTTGTCTTTTCTTCTGTCTGTCATCCGTCTCCTCCTGGATCTGTCTGTCTGTGTGGCGCCATGTCTGTCCAATCCCATTGTGGTCATGTGAAAGTACAGTACTCTCCCAGCATGCTGACAGGCTATACGGGTAGTCAATCACGCCCCAACCCTGCCCATTCAAGGAACTTGTACTCGCGCTAATTTGTATGTATAGTGTTTAAAAAAGAAAAGAAAAAAAAGAAAAAAGATATATAAATATAGGAATTATTTAGTTTTAATATGGATGGACACTTTACTGAGAGACTAATTTGAAAGACATTGGAATGCTAGGTGTGTAAAAACACTATGGAACGTCAGGACCATTGAGATTTGGAAGAAAGAACAAGAAGGGAAGTTAAAATATCCGAAACAGGAAATGGTTCTGACGTTACCAGACTGATGTTACTTTATTACTCTATTTTTAAATGTATTACTACTTTGTTTGGAAATTTTTATATTGTATACTAAGTCACATGAGAATAATGGCACAATTTTCTGTATGACCTTACAGCTTAATGCGCACTTATTTTTATTTTCTTTTTTGGTTATTTTTCAAATATTTCACTGTACCTTTTTTATAGATGGCAATTGTGTATTACCTTGTACACCCTCTAATACTATATAATATACAATATTACTATATGAAACAAATATACTGTATACTGTATATTTCACTGTAAATGATGTTTGAGTGTTAATGCACACTGATGCTTAAAGTATGAAAATGACAACAATAAAAAAAAGAGAGCTACGTTTTTTTTTAGTCTCTCAGCTGGCTACATGTGGAAATAAGTTTCCAGACAGAATTGCAGCCAAACAACCTCTGCCACTGACTGCAGTGTAGTAGCCATAATGTACACAGCAATAATACTGTAATAACTGATAAAGCACACATCTGCAAATTAGGGTTCATGTCCTGAAAGCGATATATCTGTACTCATAACTTTACAGCATAACAATGATTTAAAATTACATTATTAATAACAAATGTTTAAATTATGCATAGTTTGTCTATCTTATGTAATAATAATAATATTACCATAGAAATGATTCTGTAGTGCAAATGCACAAATCTGTGCAAATGTGCCTATTTTTACATTTATGTTTTTGCAACTTTTTTTTCAGAAATACTATGCAGATCGGGAAAATGAAAAATTTAACGATCTGCATTATTATTATAATTTTTATTTTGATAATGTCAGTCCAAACCAAACAACTTAACCCTCAAGTTTTTGTAACATCAGACGTTATAGTGGAAATTTGTAATCACAAAGGTTTGTGATAAACGTGCCGACTGATTCAAGTGTATCCACCCTAATTTGCAGGATTGTTCTCTCACTTGAAACAAGTAAGAAACAAACACTGTGTGTTATGTTTGTGTGTGGGTGATTCAGGGTCCTCATGGGATGTTGTGTGTGTATGTATGTATACACATATAAATGTACTCAATTTGCCATTGCATTAATCCTGCCATTTCCTATCCTACACTTATTAATCCAGTAGCCCTGTGTTCCTGCGGTTTTAATGCTCCTTTGAATGCCCTACTTTTTCACTACTGATACTAAATATAAATAAAATAAATCTACCGAAAATTAAATAACCAGACTGTTGTGGTTTTTTTTTACACTTTACACTAAGCTTTTGTGCATTTCTCATATCATTATTCTTTGAATCTAAGATATTTTATATTGATGTATCTCTTAAAAGCATTTCCTATAACAAAATACTCAAAAAATCAGCTAGATTGTTACTGTAGGTATGCTTTATGAAGGTTCCATAGATATACTGTATAGTACTTGCTTACTGGATATTTCAGTATAATTTAACATTTTTGAAGCCAAAGTGGGTGAGGGTACATGATCAATGATACAGGCACAGCAGGGAGAAGCTTGCATTAAATTTAGAGCTTAGAACTTTCTCCACTTTGACCAGAAAAAAAGAAAAGAAAACGCATCTCATCAACTCAACTTGGTAAGTCAGCATGGTCTTATTCACCTCAGAGATCATTTGAGTCCAACAAGAGACATCAAATCAACATGACAGAACACATTGTCAGTGATAAAGAAAGTTCTTAATCTTAAAATGGGTATTTGCTTTAACAACATAAAATGTAGAAGCATATTCATTAAATCTATAACACTGACTATACATTTTGGAGGACAAGAAACGTTCAAGTCAGGGAGTGAGTTCTTTCCACATCGGCCATACAGTCCTGACTTCGCTCCAAGCCATTTCCACATTTGAGTCATTAAAGGAGTTCCTGGGAGGCCAGTGTTTCAGATAGGATGCAGATAGTTCGATCATAGCTCTGGAGTCCTGATATAGAGATATAGAGAAATAAAGGTAGTTTTTACTCTCATAACTGTCCTGTTATCCAACTCTCTCTGCTAAGAAATGGAGGTGTTCATGGATGTGTACCATTTTATAGCATGAATGTACAGAGGTTAAAAATAAAATCATTCTGAACACTGAATTTCCTCCTCCTCATGTAAATCAAATGGAACAGAAGTGATCGCTCCCCACGCTCACAAGGATCACTGGGTGAAATAACTAGTGGGTGGCATTTGGCAATTAATTAATTTAGGTGTAGTTGAGGTAGAAACCCCCAGGCACAATATAAAAGGCATGATTTCGAGGACTTTTAGTGGCAGGATTAGGTTTTGTGGTCGTATGCCTCTCCAGAATGAACCCTTGCTTGCATATACAGTACAGTATACCATGCTACTGGGAACTGTTCATGGGGATACTTTTTCACAAGTATTTTCCCAGGTTTTGTCAAGCTGTTATGAGAATTGCCATATCATTCCCCACTCAATAATCAATAATCAATAGTAGTCAATATTCTAAATGCATAGCAGAAAATACCACGAGAAAAAAGTTCTCTCCGAAGAGATGGAATCCAAAATTCCTCTTTTGCTCTGCAGGTGAACAGCATGTGTAACTCTTCATCTGGGATGGCAATAACACCATAAATGGAGGGGAGCATGTTGAGCTGCTGGTGGTGGCAAGCGTCAGAGAACAATTCTATCATTCACTAGGCCCACCCACACCCTCAACAGTCACATGAGAGAAGGCGGCATATTTTGGAATGATTCCATTGGCTATCTCATGACAGTGTGGAGTTTAAGCTGGAGATGAGACACCTACTGGCAGATCTGCCATCAACTTCATGCTTGGCACTAAACTTTCTTAAAGTTCCATTCAGGTTAAGTGGAATGAACATGGCCAGGCCACTGGTTGCGACTTGAAGCATTCATCAATAGTAGTGGATTATGTTATGCGTTATACAGAGGCAGGAGTCCCCAGCAAAACTGCAATTAAAGTTATTGCAGTGGAACTGTTCCTCTTCTCTAGAGGCATTGAGATCTGTAAGGGCCCCATGGAAGACCATGAAGTTCCTTCTGCATCATAAAAATATAGAAGAATACGCCTTAATCAAGTAAGATGTACCTTTATCATGCTCACACTAAGCTCACTATCATGTTGTCACTAATTTCCTATCACATGCATGATCACACGGTCACCACGTCCTTTGAGATCGAGTTGTTACTATGTCCGATGGATCACACCACACTGTTACCAGGCACTTATCACATGCTTACTATCTAGTCGTTGTTTCTGGCGGGTTGGTATAAATACCGCAACATGCACAGTGCTTTTCATGACGAGGTGATAGTATAAGGAATTATTTCCAGTTTTTATACCAGATTCTCTGAACGTGACATAGACGTCCTGATAATCTGCTGCATGTGTGCCATAAACATTGTAAGCACCGGAGGAACATAATATGAACTTAATGTGGTTTTCTACAACGTGGCATGGACCTACCATGGTCACAGCACAAGCCTAAAGAGGTCGTTGTGGGAACTCTATTGATATAGCAACAACACAGTGACATGCTAATGACATATCAGTCAGAACGCAATCCAGTCTTTACCATCTACAAAATCCTTGTGTGGTGGGGATTGACAGACCAAGGAGAGTGCTTTGCTTGATGACAGAACTCTGTTTACTTTTTTCAGATATGCTACATGCAAGACTTCAAATTTTCAACTTCCATAAAAATTCTTGAGTGATGGTTTTTACCCCTACTGTGCCTGATGTTCCTGATGAGGTATCAAGGCTCATATATCATCACATCACAGAATAGCTGGGTTTAGTGACAATCTTTGTCATTCAGCCACCCATTAAAGAATACAAGACTGACTGTATGTCGTGCTCCACTGGTGCAAAACCTACATTAATTCCTCAACAATTCCACCACTATTTATTTCTTTTTTTCACCCATTTTCCTTTATGGTGCTATCCTTCCACCAAGGATTTGGGTTGCCTTGTTCAGGCCCTTATTATTTCAAGACTGGACTACTCACTTCTGGCAGGTCTGCCCCTGTTCACCATTTCTTCTCACACACCACCCCACTTCTCCGCTCTCTGCAGTGGCTTCCTGTAGCTTCCCGCATCAAATTCAAAACGCTTGCCTACAAAGCCAAAAACGGCCCAGCACCCACCTACTTCTCAGCTCTAGTCACACCTCGCACTGCACCACGTTCCCTCCAATCCTCCAGCACTGCTCGGCTGGTCCCACCATCTCTCAGGGCTTGGGGAAGATGTGCACCTGGACTCTTTTCTGTTCTGGCGACTAAGTGGTAGAATGAACTTACTCTAGATGCCCCTACAGCCCTGGCAATCTTTAAGCGACGAGTTAAGACATCTGTTTCTCCAGTACTTGGGCTAATCCTGCCGAAGGAAAACAAACAAACAAAAAAACTTCCCAACAGTGTTTGACTGATTACTTAGTTGGTAACCTAGTGACCCAGTGTAGGGATCTATTCACTGATGGAAACTTCAAAGCACTTTTGTAAGTCGCTCTGGATGGAGATTTTTTTTTCAACAGTTCTAAAGTGCTAGCAGAAGTAAAGACGACAACAAAAAAGATTTATGTAAAGTTTAATTATCTATCGACTTGATTGTTCATGCATATCATGACAATAATGCAAGCTCTTTACAGACTGAGGGAATAGGGTTTTTTTTTTGTTAAAGAACTGTCACATTATTAGTGTACTATTTCATTCCATGTGTATCATCTGAAACATGAACAAACTAAAAAAAAAAAAAAAAAAAACCATGAGCAAATGAAAAAGAGTAAGGAGAAAATGTTCCCCAAAATATGCAGGGGTGAAATGACTTGCAATCTGAATTATATTTACAAAGAGTGTGTTGTAGTATTTCTGTGCATAGTTAGATACACACCTTCATCAACCTCAGCAGTGCAGTGCATAGATGCAGAATAAATAACACTAAAATGTTATTTTTTAAAACTCAAACACTTATCCTGAGAGAAATGAAAAGAGTGGAGAAAGAAGAAAGGCAGGTGATGCAGCTGTAGCAGTCTGTACTACATACAGCTATCCCGGCTCAAACCTTGATTATAAAAAAACACTTCCATTACAGCAGCAATGTCGTCCCTCATATTAACCATTCAATCAGACTTCTCTGTGTGTAGCTTTGACCACCTGGGATTGCTCTCGTCTTCTTTGGTAGTGCTACTCCGCTCAGGACCATACTGTTTAAAAGATTTAAAAAAAAAAAAAAAAAAAAAAAACTTTTTGCATTGTGGATGAACAGTCTGAGTGAACTTCCTGTCCTGAGGTTTCAGTTCTCACAGCCATCTGAAATAAGCCATGTTCCATCCTCCTCCACTTCCCTTTGGACTACAAGAAGCATTTCGGCAACATCCTGAGACAACTGCTCACTGAGAAATGACCTGGAGGCATAGACATGGATAGATATTTGTGCACAATTAATACAAGCTGATATGGATATGGACTACTACACCGAGTTCCACTGTAAATCACCATTATTATCATTGACAAATTAAAATGATATAGAATATAAGTTAAATATGGGAACCTAAATCCTTGACATTATAGATCCTAATAGGGCTCTAAATGAAAATAATAATAAAGGCAAGTGTAACCGGAGGGTAAATCTACAGATTACACATAGGCTATTTTATTATTAACTGCACATACACTGTTCAGTTGTCTGATTTTCTTTTGAGCCTTTTAAAAACTGATGCATTTGGTAAAAAGTGGCTGTAATTTCTAAACATTAAATGCAATACTTTTGTTAGACCCTTAAAAATTAAGCTAAAAGTCTACACTTCAATCGCATCATGATTGCTTTATTCATAAATATCACACTTGTGTCACTGTCCAAATACCTGTGCATACAACAGTGAAATGTACAAGAAAAGAACAGGTGTTATTCAGCAAGAACAAGGCCGTGTGCATCACCCTAAACAATGTCATGCACACAGTCACAGCATGTTCCAGAAATAACAATTGGGCAAAGGCAATACGTTGCAGTTAAACTACCACATAAGCTCATGTGCTTGCTTTAAAACACAGTTTTTTCACCATTTCTGTTACTTCAGAATAGTATTAGATGGTCAAAATTCACCTGAGTTCTGTTTCACCTCCTATCCAAACAGGATTCTTAAGCTTAGAGTCCAGGTTGTAGTATTGGCCGTTGACCTGCCGAACTGCTAGCCAGTGTCTGCGTCTCAGTGGGAGAGACACGAGTCCCAGCGACACCCGGGATGGGACGTTCAAAATAAAACCTTGCACCTTCTCCAGACATATGCTCTGCACCGACCTGAGATGAGAGAAGACGTGTACAGTCACAACACATGATAATATTTAGAGTTTTAATAGTAACATATGGGTAGAAAGGTTTATTGTTTTGTGTATTTGATGAACAAACTGACCTACGTTTGTCCCACCACACTGCAGCCAATCCACGACTCTGGAGGGCCGACATAATCACGTTCACGTCATAGTTCCCGGTACCCAGCACAGAGCGATGCGGATTCACCACACACTGTGGGGCAAGGCTAAAGATTTAGGAAAAGATTACTGTCAAATGACAAACTGCCAAAATCCATGATGACAATTTTTTTAATACTTCACAGAAATGGGTTGACATTTTAGCAATGTTATGGTTAGCAAGAAACAATAATATGTAGCTTCAAATTGTAAGGAAGCATGTGTATGAAGGCTTTAATCTTCACATTCTGAATTTCTTCTTTACTTTTGTATTCTCAGCAAATTATTCAATGGCTAAAAAAAATATTATTTGTTGCAGACCCATGATAAACACTGGCATATTAAAACTGAATTTTGCATTTGCACGTGCACTTTGTTGTCTGTTGTCTGCTGTCTTTGTTGTCTCTGTTTTGTATAGAAATTGATAGTTTTTTTAGGTTAACTTAAAAATGTAAAAATCTGCGTTGTTAAATTTATGTTGTGTTGTTAATTTATGTCGTTGCATGTATGTAGCACCTTGGTCCTGGAGGAACGTTGTTTCCTTTCACTGTGTACTGAACTGTATATGGTTGAAATGACAATAAAAGCCTACTTGACTTGACTTGACTGATCAGCCATAACATTAAAAGCTCCTGCATGGGGTGAAATATATTAGGCAGCAAGTGAACAATCAGTTCTCGAAGTTGATGGGCTAGAAGAAGGAAAATTGGCAAGCATACGTTTCTGAGATAATTTTTTAAGGGCCACATTGTGAGGGCTAAAAACCTGGGTTAGAGTACCTTCAAAACGGTGTTCCTGGTATTTAGTAGTTATTATTGACCAAAAGTTATCTGAGGAACTCCAACTAGTGACAAAGTCATGGGTGTCTAAGACTCATTAGTCTGCATGGGAAGCAGCCTGTTTGGACCAATCCCACACAAGACCTACTGTAGTACAATTTATTTAAAAAGTTATTTCTGGTTGGGAGAGGAAAGTGTCAGAAACCACAGTGCATAGCAGCTTGCTGTGTAGGGGGTCATGTAACCAAAGACCATACAAGCGAACCCAGACTTCTGTCTATTGCTGAAAGTTCTTAAAAATGGGCACATGAATGTCAGAACTGGACCATCCAGGAATGGAAGAAGATGGGTCAGGGTTTGTTTTACACTGTGTGGATGGCTGGGTGTGGCTCCAGGACGTACTACGGGAAGAAGGCATGCTTGCAAAGACAGTGCTCTAGGCAAAGTTTTACTGAAAAACCCTGGGTCCTGGCATTCATGTGGATGTTGCTTTAACATGTAACACATACCAAAAATTGTTGCAGACCAAGTGTTCCTTGATGACAGTGGCCTGTCAGTAGGATAATGCACGCAGCAACACTGCAAAATTATTTAGGAATGGTTTGAGGAACATGATATAGTATTCTAGGTGTTGAATTGGCCTTCCCAACTCTCTACCTGATTTAGCATCTGTAGGATGTGCTGGACTAACAAGTCTGGTTCATGAATACCCCACATCGCAAATTACAGGACATATAGGTGGTGCTAACACCTTGGTGCCAGATATCACATCACACCTTGAGGGGTCTTGTGGAGTTCATACCTTGATGATTTAGAGCTGGTTTGAGGAGAGAAAAGGGACCTAAACAATATCAGGCAGGTGATTTTATTGTTATGGCTGATTGGTGCATTTCCACACAGTACAATATTGTGCAATACTAGTGTTTGATATGCAAACACTACCAGTTACAGCATCATCTCTAGTGCATAGTAGACAAAGAAAATTGACCCATGTATTGACCCTAACCCTAACACTAGTTACCCTGTATGCTGAATTTCAGGACATATTGTACTAATATTGTACTTTCTATTCGTAGTTGTATTATGTATTACACAAAAAAATGAAAAGCAATTCAGTGCAAAAGCTGACAGTTCATGTGAGCGAGAAAAATACTTAGAATCATAACAATCCAAAACACAATAATAATAATGTTGTTAATACAAACAAACAAACAAACAAACATTATTATTATTATTATTATTATTATTATTATTATTATTATTCAATTATAGGCTAACCAAATTGTTTAAAGAATCTAATTTGGATTATATCAAATGAGGTTGGGTCTGTGGTATTTATGAATGCAACAGGTGCACATAAAGGTAATTAGTGAATGGTTGCAATCACATTTGCATGAGAGAAAAACTTTTGAAATAAAATTACTTTAATGAATTTGACCAATTTATTTATCTGTAATAATGAACAAACATCTACTAAACCTAAAAACAAAATGATGTATTGCTTTAAATAAAATTATATAAATTACAATGCATGCATTGCATAGGCTAGGCCACTTTTAAAGTGTAAGTGGGGACACTTACAATCTACATCAACTTCCATTTTCTGATTGAAATTACACTAATGCAGCATATGAAATGAAGGCTGGCATTTAAAAAGCTTTTTCTTGGCTGCAGCATGCAGACTTTCACTTATAAGTCATTTGGTGTTTCAGAAACTATAAGTTAGTCTGTATTATAACCTGATTTTAAATCATGCCATCAATTATGGATAAAACATAATTGGCCCTAATGCGTTCTATCGGTACAAAGTTCATAAATATGTTAAGAAATAGCAAAGACTGCATACATTTAAATAATGAGCCAATTATATGAATAGTATTATTAAAAGAACCTGCGCTGAGGATTTGCTTGGAATTAATTTTACAGATAAAAAGGTCTACAGTCTGCATTAGTGATATTTAGGGTTGTTACAGTTCCATGGTGTGTAATGGTAAATGTTTGGGCAGTTATCTCACTAAGGACTTTATCAACATGCAGATTAAAATGCAGAATCAAAATAAACCTGACTCCAAAAACACACGTGTTCCTTTTTGTAGGCATGCAGACTGCTCTGAAAACCATTTGGCCATACAATCTGCTCCTGTTGTAAACACATTACATTGCTACCTCTGCCGTCACTCAAATTCACACGTACAGAATTTTATTACAATGACTATCAAACATACAAAACTATATGGCTTTGCTGACCAGAATGAAACAAAACTACTATGTATTGTTGCCTATACACTGCCTCACTTACTAAGGGCATTTTCACTTAGGGCATTTTCACATTAGGCACAACCATGTCCAGAAACGAGCGCTCCCCGACTCCCCTCTAACATTCACATTATTTTTGCTCTCTGTTCTCGGGCACACTTGAGTTTGTACAGACGCTAATACTGCAGGTGGCAGTATGCGCATCTACTTGGTTTGTAAGGGTAGATTAAAAAGAACATGAAAATGCCCTTACTTTCCAAGAAAACTTGAAGGCAAAGTCTGGATCATTTTGATTAGCGAACGATACAGTGTACCGGGGCACGGATCGAATCAGATATGGAACTAAATGTATCTATGCTAATATCATCAGTAGGGCTGAAACGATTCCTCGAGTAAATCGAGTAATTCGATTACAAAAAATGATTGAGGCAAAATCTTCTGCCTCGAAGCTTTGTTTAATTAACTTTAAAAGCTTGCGTTATATTTTTGTGCAATTATTTGTTGACAGCACGCCTTTGACACAGCGCGCTTCCGGGTGCAAGCCGCCAGTAAACACCAACGAAGAAGGAGCGCTTACGTCGCCCACAAAGCAGGAGGAGACGCAAACAGTTAGCTGTGTATTGATTTGAGGGAGCGTTCTGTTGCGGGCTGCAAAACGGAAGGGAGCGATAAAATTTTCAGCAACGCCAAGAGAAGAAGAAAGCAGAAATTGTCAGTAAAGGCTTATGTTATGCCTGAGATGTAGATTTTGAAACTTTTAGTTGCACAACTTAGTGTTTTTGTGTAATTATTTATTTTAATGTGTGCCTTAGTTTTTTTATCCTTAAAGTCATTTGAAAACCTTTTTTCTTTTTTTTTTTTAACATCCGAGAAAAGGCTTTAAAATAAGAATGTATGGTGCTGTAATGCACTTAATTAATCTCAAGTGACCGGAAGTACGGTTCTTCATTATTCACTGCAGGTTTTGCCGCTGCGATTACGTTTCCATCTTTCTGCGCGAAAAATTAAATATGTTTAAGCCGCCTTAAAAATATGTTTAAACATATTTAATTCTTTTTTGCAGAACGTCGGCAGGCAGTCGCGGCGGCTCACGGTGCCTAACACCACATCTCACTGCGAGTCAAACCGCATAGGTGAGATAGGGGTATAAGCTATTCCTTCTATTGTGAATAATGACAATGTTTATTTTTGATAAAATGCTGTATGCATTTAAAAAATAAAAGCAGATTTTTCTAAAAAGAACACCAATGAATCTTTGTTTCTCTTATATATTTTACATTGCTGTTTAATTAAGCAAAAGTGCATTTTATCCGATTACTCGATTAAATTTTTGGTAGAATACTCTAGGGCTGCAACAACTAATCGATAAAATCGATAATGAAATTCGTTGTCAACGAATGCCGTTATCGATTAGTTGGACTGCTACCGTTACTGAGCAGCGCGACCACAAGATGCACAAATACACAAAAATACGCACAGATACACAGCCGCTTGCGCAATGGAGGTCTGCAGGAAAAAGCGTGCACCTATGGCGTTATATTCCTGCCACAATTCTGAGCACGCGGTTTGACATTTTGAGAGCAGGCAAAGCACTCTATGCGCGTGCAGTGTCTCCCCTGCGCGCTCAACAGCTCGATTCTGCGCGTGCAATGTCTCCAGTGCTCGCTCAACATGTTCTCCGCGCACGCGCGACTTCTCGATTCTGTGCGCGCTCGTCTCTGCCTTCACGCGCAAGCAACATTTATTTTCTGTGCGCGCTTGACTCTGCCAGTACGCTCGCTCAACTTTGTCCAGTGTTACAAAACTGCCAAAAAACCAGCCAATCACAGACTTCCACACACTACTTCTGATTGGCTGTTCCTTCTCCATCAGCTGGCAATATCTGCAATTATTGTTAAAATGCTGTATTTTGCATACTCAAATACTGTTGTTTGTTTATTTATTTATGTTTAGAAAGAGAAAAGTCAGCATAAGTGAGTTCATTCAAAAAAGAAATCCCCAATGCACTCCTCAACAAGCAGCCACTATAACAGATGCCATCCAATATAATAAGAGTACAACAATTGTTTTTCTTTTTTATTTATTCATTTATATTTTGGATATTTAGAGGAGTTTTACTATTCAAAAACAAACTTTGTCTTTAATTTAAGGTTTAAAATGTCAAAATTAAAGATCATTAAACTCTATATGTGGCTCTTGAATTTTTAAAGTTTAGTTTTATACATAACTAATACACTGATTTATAGTTCCATATGGTTATAAGCAAAACATCAAATTAAAGAAGCGTTTATTTTTTTATCCGATTAATCAAAAATGAAAAAAAAAAAAAATCGCCCAACTAATCGATTATCAAAATAATTGTTAGTTGCAGCCCTAGAATACTCGATTACTAAAATATTCGATAGCTACAGCCCTAATCATCAGTGGTATAAGGTCTCCTCTGAAACCTCAGTGTACACATCTCATCCTCTGACCTACACAGCCATAGCGGATAAAGTAAGAAGGACTTGACATCTTTCCCAAAGTATCTTAATGTTTAGAATTGTGCAAAGGTTAACAGCCTCATTCTCTTCTGGTGTTTAATGGCAGCTCACAAGACAAGTACATGCATACTGCCACCTGCTGTATCGGAGAGTGTAAATAAGCATATGTACCCAAGAACTAAGAGCAAAATTAAGGGGAGGGAAGCAATTGTTCCTGGGCAGAGTACAAGTCAATCATGCCTACTGTGAAAATGCCCTACGATTCATCCATCCATTAATTATCTATACCACTTGTCTTGTGCAGGGTCATGGGGAGCCTGGTGCCTATCTCTGGGAATTCTGGGTACAATTCAGGGTATAACCTGGATGTGGTGTCAACCCACAAGCACATACATTCACAATTTTGTGCAATTTGGAAATGCCCATCAACCTACTGTGCATGTCTTTAATCTGTGGGAAGAAACCGGAGTACCCAGAGGAAACCCACCAAGCAGGGGGAGAACATGCAATATCTATGCACGCGCGCGCACAAACACACACACACACACACACACATAATAGACCAGGTGGACAGCTACATTAATGCCATGATCAACCAGAAACAGTATAGATTAGAAGTCAAAAATAAATAAATAAAACATGCTCTGACCGCTTGCAGATGTCGTCGGCCGCCTCTTTGGTGAACACTCTCTCTTGCAGCACGTTGTTCAGGGCATGAATAGCACACAGCTCCAACCTCTGCTTCTCATGAAACACCTCCAACCCACTCATACTCTCACACTTCAACACTGCTGAAATCCAGCTGGAGAGGGGCTACACACACACACACACACACACACACACACACAGAGGCGATGTTTAATAATTGACCCATACCTTATCTACAGCAAAAAAAAAAAAAAAGATCTGATCTTCGAAAACTATCTCGAGTACATATTGAAGACATCACCTGATAATAAACAAGCACACTGCTACCCCAGGTTAGCTCAGTTGCTAGCTAGTTAGCAGTAGTATCTAGTTTACTTACCTCTAATCACAGAGTACACTAAACATAAACACCAGCTAGCCGTGTATCAGATGTAAACTCTTCTACACGACTCATTGAGAAACAAAATAAATAAACAACACTTCTGTTTCCATGCAACTGGGATGCTGGAATCTCTTCCGCAAAATGGTGAACCGGAAGCAGCAGGAGTGTTGTTGCTGATGATGATACTCATGAAAACGCCCCCAGGAGAGCGACATGCCAAATTCAAATTACACACCGCGCTAAAGTCCAACAAACAGTTTAGTCAGTCAAATAACAACCAGTATTCAATAAGTAAAATACGTTCAATTAAATTTTACTCACCTGAGAAAAAAAAATGTGGATGTGTATACGTTTTATATCCTACCTACAGTAAACACATTTCTACACACATTAATGCCATAATAATATCCAACAGTATCCAAGACTGTTTGTTTGCGTCATTTTTTTTCTCTTTCAACTGCGCGTGGGCAATATTCTCCTAAGAAAGCCTTTCGGAAACGTTCGGGAACGTTAGCAAAAATTCGCTTTTTATATACAATTTTATACAACGCTTTTTTTGTGGGTGATTTTTTAAAATAGATTGACCTAAATAAGTATTTTGACAATACAGTATGTTTTACATATGCTATATGTTTGTAGCTCTTAAAACCCGGAGCATTTTACCTTATTTTGTTTTGCTGTTTTTTTTTATTTATTAAAAAAATAAATATAAAGCTCAGGATGGCGTAGTATAGAGTGACACCACGTAGGCAATATAATTAACTGACGTTTAGTTAATTGTAACCAGGACTAGGGGAAAGATCTATTATATATATTCACATAGGCAAAAAAAAGCACAGATAAACATGACCATGTGTATTTATTGATGTTTTCGGTTGTTTCTCTAAGTTTGAAGGTCAAATCTATGTAGAAAATGGGGAAATTGTCAAATTATACCTGTGTGTCTGAATAAATAAATAGCACGAAGAAGCACATACCACATAAAATTATCCTATAACCCCCTTATAAATGTTATTGCATCCGAATAGGACATTTGTGTGTTATATCCTCCGTTTTCTCATAAATGTTTAACAAGGTACCGGGGTTAAATTACACATGTTTTTATTTTTATTTTTACAGATTTCAGCTTTACATTTGCTTTAATTTACTTTATTGCTGTGTCAATAAACTTGCATGCTGTAGTAGGCTGTGCCTGCGTTTAGGGCGGGTGCGAGTTTTTCAAATGCACCAATCATATGAAAGCATTTTTCGCATTCTCCACTTCGGTCGCTTCATCAGGATACCAAGAGGGGTTACGTAACCATAAGGAACGATATGATTGGCTAGACTGTTCTAGTTGTTTAAAGGCGCAATAGTACATCACACGCTGATTGGCTAAATCTGGGTTTTTTTTCGTCTTCGTATTTTTGTTCCTGTGTCAAAACCGCTAGCTAGTTAAATATCGAGGCTTATTAGCTATCATTGGTTGAAACACGCTATCATTACAACAGATGTAAAATATTTGTTTAATGACATTTATCGACATTGCTGAATCTGATAATAAATTTCTAGAGACGAGAATCTAACCAGGACAACAGTAAAGTTAGCGTTGGCCATCTTGTTCTAGCTAAGTTAACGTTAGCTGCTTTTTTTTTTTTAGTTTTTACTTTAGCTCGCCAAACAGACTCATTGAGTTTGTGGTTGTTTTTACTTAAGTACACAATGTTTTTCGTGTGTTAATTTAAAAGGTTGTAGTTAATTTGAGTTATGTTGGACCCTGTCACTGTCCTGGAGCGGTACTAGCTATAGTGTGAGTTATTATACGGCTAACTAGCATTAGCATTAAAACCTACCGGCCTCGGAACAAACTGCTGCTTGGACTGGATTCAGTTTTACCGTGGTTTAATTACAGGCGACATGGTAAGCTTGTCTCGCATATTTCTGCTGATTTAAGTCAATTATTTATATACTCCTTTTCAAGTCTGCTACTTTCCATACTAGCCCGGTCAGCTAGCAGTGGCTAACTTTGCTAGTTTTAGCTAGCTAAATGATGGACGACGTGTAGCAATTCAGGCTAAATGATTTAACTTAGGAAGTTATGTTTATGGTAAGGTTTCTCAGCAGACACTAATTCACTTTTAACTTTATGAATTCAGAAGCTCGGTGTCGAGACTGGAGAGAATGAACAACAGGACTAACTAATAAACGTTATTGCTCAGGATATGTTAATGGGATGTGTGTGTATTTTAAATTCTTTTTGTATGTTCAGGCTAAATAACCAGTGTAATTGTTGTTTTAAGTAAATCTCAGTTCCACAGCAACTTTGTGCTTAGTTTATCCTTTTCCCTCCTATTACTTTCCTCTATTGAATGGGCACAAGATCAGTGTTGGAGTATCCAGTTTGCCAGCCCTTTTTAGGGGAAAAGTAGCTACTGTTTGCTCGAAGTCGCCAGATGACGCCATATAGTTATTTGCATGTTCATTGTATTAGTTATTTGCACATCAAGTAAGGACTGATCCACTGCACTGTTCTATTCTATAAAACCACCGCACGCCAGGCGTGGTGGGTCAGTGTTTTTTCTGGTTTATTCGTTTTGCAGTATAAAAATAAAAACTACAAAACTACTTTTTTTCCCTTCAGTTTTCGTTTCGAAGACGTTGAATAAACAGAGTTTTCTTTTCTTTCTTTTTTTATTTAGGAGATTATTTAACAGAAATTTTAGCATTTCTTTAATGTTTTAATTAGTGTTGCAAAATTAATCACACAGAAATTGAAATATGTACCAATGCAATTATCCCATTTCCAATTGTGAATCAAATAAAAAATAGTTGTAAAAACTATACTCCTGTGCAAAGAGGTTATCTGATAATTGAAACATGTTAGAATCATGCTAGGCAGGTAGATATAGTGACAACTCTAATGTTGATGATTGCCTTTTTTTAAAAAGCGATTTGTATGATCAGAGTTATGGATTTAGCGTAGTCCTGTCTGTATATTAACTGAGCACAAATAAAGCCAATATTTCTGTAAACTAATTTATAATAAAAATGGAGCTTGTTACATCATTTACAGCATGCTTGGCCATGTTGATTTGATGTCATGTTGTAAATAGGAAAAGGTGTGAAATGTGCATGTTTCTGTCTGAGAATTTGTTTGCCATTGTTTGAACATGTTTGGGCTCCTTAGGTCCAGTGAAGGAACGTTGAAACTTTACAGCCTACCAAGCATTTATGCATGCAACTGTGTGGCACCAGTTTGAAACGCCAAACGAGTTTGTTGATCAGGTGTCAAACTAAAGCCATATAGTTTAACTGCATGAATGTATACGTGATTCTAATAAAGTGGCTGCTGTGACTGTATGCTGAAGATATTAAGCTTTGTTTTATAACAGTTCTGCACGGAACAATACTGTTTTCTCTGTTTTAATGGCATTTTTATTACTATCCTGTCTGGAGATGTCAGAAACATATCAAGCTGCGGCGTGATGGGTGTAAACCGATAAATAACATGGCATGCCCAAATAATTGTGGATGTTTACCCTATGCACATGACAGTGGAGATGATGATTAATCTATGCTTCCCTCTGATGCAGCTATCGGCAAGCTAAAACACTGATTCAGTTGGAAATGAAACTATAGTTCAAACAAGCTTCTGGAAATTTCCTCGCTCTCATCGCTATGCCCACCGCTGCACCTACCACTGCACCTGGAAGCAATTTTCATATCACACATCGCTGTCATCTCGCTCTCTTAACAAAGTCATGAATACGACTTTTGTTTAAAAACCAGCAGTGATCTTTTTCTTCGTACTACAGCACAGAGCTGCCGATAGAAAGGATTCCCAATGATATCTTCTTAAAGTAAAGTGACTGAAATGTAAAGTGCTTTAGATGCCTCTACTATTTAGAAAAAGATCATGCATTTGCCTGTTTTTTTTTTATTTATTGAGGTGATTGTTCAACAGAAATTCTAGCATTTCTCTAAAGTTTTATTTAGTGTTGCACAATTAATTTCTTAGAAATTAAAATCTCATTATCTCATCACAAAAAGTTGCAATTTCTTACAATGAATGCATGTGTAGTCAAGTATACTGGTTATGATCTATAGACTCAAATACGCTGCAACTGTCCAATCAAAAGCCTCATTCATCAGTGCATTGTTTTAATGCAGTTGCATGTGTGTGGTTTTTGACCAGAAAATGCAAATTGGGTGCTTTTTTTTTATTATTATTATTTTTTTTAATATATATATATATATATATTAATGTAATTAATTGACAAACGCTTGCAGAATGAGACGACATTGAAAAGACATGAAAAATGATGGATGTTGTGACATGAGAAGTAGAGTACATGGTGCCTATGTTGTGAAGGAGGGATTTTAGAAATTAACCAACACATGAGCCATATAAGTTATAAGATCATAAGCCTTCATGCTTCTACTTCTAATACCATTATTTGCTTTTAGCATAATTTGGGTGTATAATATCTATAAAGTTTGGATACCAAGTTATAAATTACTGAACAATTTGTGCTGCATGCAAAGTGTGATTGGATGTCAGTTTAATGTCTGGTCTCATAACCTACAAGAGTGATCTCATTGCTCACCTTGAATTTTATTGTCTGTTTTTGTGTGCTTGTGCAGAACTCGAATGTGGAGAACTTGCCTCCCCAAGTTTTGAGACTGGTGTATAAAGAAGTGTCAGCACTGGCAGCAGACCCGCCAGAGGGAATCAAAATTTACCCCAGTGAGGAAGACATCACAGAACTACACACTGCCATCGAGGGGCCAGGTAGTCATGATTTGTCATGTCATGATGCGCACTTTTAGTTAGTGTGAATATAGAAGAGGTTTAGCATTTGCGCATTTCCTGTTTGCTCGAACAGAAGGGACACCATATGCAGGAGGAGTGTTCAGAATGCGCTTGGTCTTGGGCAAGGATTTTCCTGCTGTACCACCCCGGGGCTATTTCCTGACCAAGATTTTTCATCCAAATGTTGGACACAAGGGTGAGATCTGTGTCAATGTACTGAAGAGAGACTGGAAGGCAGAACTCGGCCTCAGGCATGTACTGTTGGTAAGTAGTACAGATCACCAATGTTCTGTTGAAAAAGAAAAAAAACATTTTCAGTTTTTTTCCCCTGGATTAGGCCAGTCCTATGCCATGACACAAATTATGTGAATGCACTTAGCAATGACAACGTAGCAAGTGTGTGATGACCACCTGGTAAGAGAGTGTTGTCGCAATCTTGTGCATAATGGGAAAATAGCGACAACATGATGGATGCATTGAGATCCCAACGGGATCGTGGCTAGGAAGTAGCATGAACTTCATAAGTGCACATTTTTCCATTTTGACCCCATTCCCTCTGCGTTTAATGTTTCTAGGACACGCTGGGAATTTCAGTAACTTTGTCAACACTTGCGGGCTGGTAATAAGCCAATCTCGTGGGTCCGATAAATTTCAGTAAAATTGAGTTACTCTAACATTATTACATTTCATAATGTTGAAGAGAATGAGATTTACAGATTGTGACTGTAAACAGGGATGTAGCCTGTAATTTAAACGCATTTTTAGAAAAAAATCATTTTAAGATAGAATTTGGAGGCCTGTGGCGTTTCCCCCAAAAGCCCCCCCCCCCATGTTATTAGCAGAACCACATGGCTCCCCCCTGTTAGTGCCTCTCACATTTTCAATCCGTTTGCATTGTTTGATGACTCCCTGCAGCTTTCAGCTCTCAGGTGACGCAGATCAAAATGCTTGCAAAACTGTGAAATCTCCAAGCCGCCTTTTCAAAATCTCATTATATTGTTTCCCCCTTTTTTCTCTTCCTTAGACCATTAAATGCCTACTGATCCACCCAAATCCAGAGTCGGCTCTGAATGAAGAGGCCGGGAGGTTACTGTTGGAGGACTATGCAGAATATGCCTCACGTGCCCACCTGCTAACCGAGATCCATGCTATGGGAGGAGGTTCGGGAGCTCCGGAGCCAGGCGACGGACCACAGCCCAAGAAACATGCAGGAGATCCGAGCAAACGTGCAATTACAGCTAGCGCTGCAAATACAATTGCTACAGCCAACGGCACAAACGGTAGCAGTGCCAGTGGCACAAGCAGTAGCAATAATACTGGAGTCGCCAAAAAGAAAACGGACAAAAAACGAGCTTTGAGGCGACTATAATAATGAATAATCCTTTTGTTTCTTTATTTTTGTCAATATAAATATTGAATTGAGACCATATTTTCCTCCTTTTTATGATTTCTGTTATAGAAAATAATATCTGCTTTTTATTGGTTTTGTGATTTAGCGTTGTACACAAATTCCTTTCATTAAGGTTTGTTTCATCCGCACTCTGCTCTCAGGTTTATGACTTTCATGATGACAATGTAGATTACACATGGAAAAGGAACAGTTTTTTTTTTTTTTTTTTTTTTTGGAGTGTTTTCAAGCATGCATTTATGTCCCCTGATCATCTCATAAGGAACATTTTATCAATATGTCAGTATTTTGCCCCATGTCCTCCTTTTAAAGGGGGGAAATGAGAATTTCTCACAGTTCTAAGATATTAAAATATAACACCAGCTTTTAAAAAGGGAAAGAAAGAGTTCTCTAGATATCAATCAACCTTTTTGTTATTTGGCCAATACTTGGGGTAGTGCCAGTATGACATGTATAGGGCACTTCCTGCAGAAGGTGGTAACCAAAATGGCCAATTTCACTGATTGTCGAAGTGAAAACGTACTGCCAGGGATCATTGTTTAAGTTTCAGTAGCACACTTCATCAGGCAAGGGTCTCAGCGTGCTCCACGGACCTTTAATTAAACATGCGAAAAAGAAATTAATGGAATCTCCAAGTGTTTCACAGGCACTAGATTTGGGAGTTGATGGTTTATGAAGTGGTCTAAAGAGTTTCATTTGCTTTACTTGCATAGCATGCAAGACTGCCTAATGTCACTCTATCACTTATCTAAGTGGAGTAATTTTTATAAATTTGGTTGTTTAAATTGAGTGATTTATAGGTGACTCCATGGTTATGCCATTCTAGGCTAATCTAATCTGTAATATTTATTAGGTATGAAGTGCAACTTTGTCCTTTTACAATATTCTACAGCAATGTAGTGTGTTAATAGATAAAAACAGTTCGGAAGAAAAAAAAATAGGGAAATCATAGGATGGGTTAAGATGTGGTCTGAATATAACTTTAAAATGTGCTTGTGTCTTTTTCCATGTATTTGTGATTTTATGTTGTCTGTTCTACACATTTTCCTGTTTAAACCATGGGTGTGTTACCAGTTTTCACTCCCTGGCTTTTGTCAGAGATCATGCCCATGAACCTTAAGAGGCAGGTCTCATAATCTTTTTTATTTTATTTTTTTTAATCTACAATGAGACAGTCCCTTTTCATCTGAAGAAGCATCTGTGCTCTTCCACAATCCTTGTACACCTTTTTTTCCCCCCATTTTTTAAAAAATCCAATAATGTGACTTGTTTTAAAAATATTATAGTTATAATGCCCCTTAAATGTGTGTAAATTAGAGCTGATTTCTAGCGATGTTGCTCTTGGTGAGGGAATGTCTCATTTTGTCACTCTTGTATCGCTGCATGTGCGTTCAGTGCACATCCAGCGATATCCGTTTTGTGGGGGGCCTATGGTTCCCACGAAAGCTCTTTTAATGGCTCTGGGCTCTGCTAAGACCATGCATACGGGTAACCTTTTACCATTTTGTGAGGTTCTGTGTGGGCTTAGGGGCAGTTGTGTCCATTTAAGTTATTTAAATTAAAAATAAAGTATCTTCTGTTACATACATGTTGTGTTGGATACTATATATATATATATATATATTTTTTTTATCAGGTTATGCCAACTGCTCTTACATTTGCTTTCATTTTTATATGAAGTTCTTGATTAACTGACAAACAATAGTACCAGCTGAAATTTGAATTACAGCTATCTAACATCTAATTAATAAAATAAAAAAACTTGTATGGTGCATCATCTATATTAACAAAGTCTGATAGCAGTTAACAAAGCACATATTGATATAGTGAATCACTAAGCAGGCCTTTATTTCATTCTTATGGAATCTTGGGTGTGAATGTTTAAGTAAATATGGGCAAAAGTTTTTTGGCTAACCAATCTGGCCATGTCTGTCCAAAACAGACAAACACATTTCTATGTACACTACCAGTCAAAAGTTTGGTCACATCATCTAATTCCATGGTTTTTCCTGATTTTTTTTTTATTATTTCTTTCTACATTGTAAAACAATGCTGAAGGCATCCAAAACATGCAATCATTTAAACAGTTGATCATCTTTGAGGCTGGTGACTCTAAATGAACAACTCTGCAGCAGAGGTAAGTCTTGGTCTTGCTTTCCTTTGATGGTCTTCATGAGAGACCGTTTCATCATGATGCGTGATGGGTTTTGCCAATTCACTTGACAATACTGTTTTTACATGAACTGACTTGTTTTAAGTTAATACACAACTCCATTTCTTTTATAGTTTTTAAAATGATCCAGTAGTGTTCTAGAATCAAGAGAATAATCAAAATTTATGTCTAGACTCTTCACTTGTACTGTATATTCCATTCTAGATTTCATCCCCATTGGAAATTCTTATAATAACCGGTTATGTTTTGGCAAGATTTTCGACCACATTTTCTTTCTTTGTGCACCTGAGTTTTGCTAGGCTGGTACAGGTTTGGGCTTCTTGGTTTTGGTGAAGAGAAACCTGTGGTTAATTTTGGCTGTATAGTATAGAGTTGTCATCAAGAATAACACCACACTTTGATGTAGTAATTTGAAGATGCTCTTCAAATTATTAAGCCCTCCCCCTTACTGTGATTTGAAATAAATCTGTGTAAATGTTAGATGTCAGTGTGGTTAGTAAAAAATCATGTAGACTATAGCATTGGCAGTTTAGAGAAGATTGCAACTGAAATATGTTACTGCCTGGGATGACCTCTTCAATCTCACCGTATCTGAATTCAGGTAAAATGCTTGAGTCTGGTCACTTTCAAAAGTTTAGGGAATTTCATAGCTTTTATTTTAGTAAACTGGTTTTTTTTAAAAGATTTTTTAATGTTTGTGACTTGGTAAAGATCGTGATGAGTTGATGAGTAGTCAGTTTAACAAACAAGGTTTTAAAAAAAGTTGGTCCGTCTGATAAAGTTGTTTTAATTGCTAGTTCTGCATGCATTCCCCTCACAGTGATTACATTTATTGGCTACATGCCATAATGAAATGGACATGAGCTTAATAATTTAAGTTTGTAAAAGGTCTAAATACCAGCTGTTAAATTATCTGCTCTCTAACTCACACTGTGCAGATGGTGTTTGACAAAGTTGTAATGATTGAATGATTACATTTCTTAAAAAAAACAGCACAGATGTAAGAACAATTATGATTCAAATCAAGAGCGTCACAGGTCCTGTTTGTCAGATGACATGACTGATGTTTACATCATGAGAAGACTAGAGAGAGTACTGTGTGCTGTATGTTCCAAGCTTTAAGACACTGTGTTTTTCATCTGCGAATACAAGTTCACGTTTGGTAATAAAACAGTGGGGAATAAAAATGATTTGATAACTTATTATTGAGGGGCGGCACGATGGTGTGCACTGTAGCCTTGCACCTCCAGGGTCTCGGGTTTGATTCCTGCCTCGGGTCTGTGTGTGTGTGTGTGGAGTTTGCATGTTCTCCCTGTGTGTTTCCTTCGGGTATTCCGTTTCCACCCACAGGCCAAAGACATGCAGATTAGGCTACCTTGTGCTCCCAAATTGCCCAGTGCCTGTGTGTATACATACAGTATATACATAATATAATATACATAATATATGATTTTGTTGTTTCTGACTTAATGTATGAGTCGCACTTCAGTAAACAAGATATTTTATCAGTGTTCATTTCATACATATTAAGCTATATTTATTTCAATCATTACAAAATGTATAATTTACATATGCAGGAGTGGTGAAGCTTTCATAATGCATAAAAAAATCACAATGCATAAAATAGCTCAAGTATTTCATCCCGTCTAAATTATATTTCAAATGAGAAAAAAAAAAAACCTCATCTGAAATATAAATAACCTCAAGGTGTCTTAAAAAGAAAGTTCACCTTTAAATATGACCATATGGCAGCTAAGTCTTATTGAGATGCCTGACTCTAGGTTGCTCCTGTCACAGCTGGGGTTGAAATGTCAAGCAGTAGGAATAAGCCTCATTAATATATGCTGTTTCCTAAAAATAGATTATTTTTACAGTGCTGAACATCTCTTAGGCGTATCTGGCATTAGTCTCACCACTATTTAAAAAAAAAAAAAAAAAAGGCTTTCCCCTATAGGATTACAACTATTGTGCTAGTAATGAGAATTTAGTTCTCTGCTTGTCCTGTTTAGTACTTTGTTGCAGGCCATCTGGAGAGGATGTGTCTGAAGGCTGTGGCCCAAAGACATCAGCAGATGTGGGGAATTTTCCTGGCTGATACCCTGCCAGGACTGCAATACAGCCATTTTTGACTGCTGCTCACTCTTAGGGCTTTTAGTTTTGTGAAATACTGGCTCATTTCTGGGTTAGTTCTGCTTAAAGCTCTTCATTTTTGCTCTGAAAAGCTGCATAACTGTTATAGTGATATCTTTCTAATGCAGTCTTATCCATTGAGCTTAAGCAAAATAAAATACCATCCTTTATGCTTTTTA
The DNA here is from genome assembly GCA_030347435.1 of Clarias fuscus. Taxonomy (NCBI): domain Eukaryota; kingdom Metazoa; phylum Chordata; class Actinopteri; order Siluriformes; family Clariidae; genus Clarias; species Clarias fuscus. The sequence goes on along the minus strand of CM059207.1, from coordinate 12,674,494 downwards.
GCAAACAGGCTTTTCTCTTCCTGACGTGTATTACTGGTTTCTATCTTGTAGTTTAATACACTATCACTGTACCAGTGTATTAATTTTGTCTATTTGAAAAAGAAAAAGATCTTTGGGCGCCTTCCAATGAAGAGAAATGTACAGGGTGGGCCATTTATATGGATACACCTTAATAAAATGGGAATGGTTGGTGATATTAACGTCCTGTTTGTGGCACATTAGTATATGTGAGGGGACAAACTTTTCAAGATGGGTGGTAACCATGGTGGCCATTTGGAAGTCGGCCATCTTGGATCCAACTTTTGTTTTTTCAATAGGAAGATGGTCATGTGACACATCAAACTTATTGGGAATTTCACAAGAAAAACAATGGTGTGTTGGTTTTAACGTAACTTTATTCTTTCATGAGTTATTTACAAGTTTCTGACCACTTATAAAATGTGTTCAATGTGCTGCTCATTGTGATGGATTGTCAATGCAACCCTCTTCTCCCACTCTTCACACACTGATAGCAACACCGCAGGAGAAATGCCAGCACAGGCTTCCAGTATCCGTAGTTTCAGGTGCTGCACATCTTGTATCTTCACACCATAGACAGTTACCTTCAGATGACCCCAAAGATAAAAGTCTAAGGGGGTCAGATCGGGAGACCTTGGGGGCCATTCAACTGGCACACGACGACCAATCCACTTTTCAGGAATCTGTTCATCTAGGAATGCTCGGACCTGACACCCATAATGTGGTGGTGCACCATCTTGCTGGAAAAACTCAGGGAACGTGCCAGCTTCAGTGCATAAAGAGGGAAACACATCATCATGTAGCAATTTCAAATATCCAGTGGCCTTGAGGTTTCCATTGATGAAGAATGGCCCCACTATCTTTGTACCCCATATACCACACCATACCATCACTTTTTTTGTTCCAACAGTCTTGGAGGTATCTATCCAATATGGGTTAGTGTCAGACCAATAGCGGTGGTTTTGTTTGTTAACTTCACCATTCACATAAAAGTTTGCCTCATCACTGAACAAAATCTTCTGCGTGAACTGAGGGTCCTGTTCCAATTTTTGTTTTGCCCATTCTGCAAATTGTGTGCACCGATCTGGGTCATCCTCGTTGAGATGCTGCAGTACCTGGAGTTTGTAAGGGTGCCATTTGTGAGTAGCTAATATCCGCCGAAGGGAAGTTCGACTAATGCCACTCTCCAGTGACATGCGGCGAGTGCTACGCTGTGGGCTCTTACTGAATGAAGCTAGGACAGCCACTGATGTTTGTTCATTAGTGACAGTTTTCATGCGTCCACATTTTGGCAAATCCAACACTGAACCAGTTTCACGAAACTTAGCAAGCAGTTTGCTAACTGTAGCATGGGAGATGGGTGGTTTCGTAGGGTGTCTTGCATTGAAATCTGCTGCAATTACCTGGTTACTGCGTTCACCAGATATCAACACAATTTCGATCCGCTCATCACGTGTTAACCTCTTCGACATGTGAACAAAGAGAAACTTGTAAATAACTCATGAAAGAATAAAGTTATGTTAAAACCAAGCACACCATTGTTTTTATTGTGAAATTCTCAATACGTTTGATGTGTCACATGACCCTCTTCCTATTGAAAAAACAAAAGTTGGATTCAAGATGGCCGACTTCAAAATGGCCACCATGGTCACCACCCATCTTGAAAAGTTTGCCCCCTCACATATACTAATGTGCCACAAACAGGACGTTAATATCACCAACCATTCCCATTTTATTAAGGTGTATCCATATAAATGGCCCACCCTGTACAATGCTACATCATACAAAGGTATTCAATGAAATTGTGGCAACAGTTTGCTTAACCAAACTAATAGCTGTAATCAATTAATCAACCGAATATTACTCATCATATATAATGACTGTTTAACTAAATTATGTTTAAAAAAAAAACATTGCGTTTAAGTTTTTTTCCCTCACAGTGGTCCCTAGGATTTGTCCAACCTGACATTTGTGTGACTTTTTATGACGTAGGAAGATGTTATTGTTTCTTCAGTGCTAAATGTGCTCCAATTTTTTTCAGTCACCAATCGTGTACAGGTTCGCGGAAGGCCTCGACCCTATCCCAGAGAATTTGCCGCACAAGGCAAGGCACATCCTGAATGCAGTGCAAATCCATCGCAGGGCACAGTGCTACATATCACGTTTTATTGTAATTTATTTATTTATGTGATAAAGCATTTAATTGATTGATCTTTAAACTGAGATAAGCAGTGCAGATTTCATCACCTAGCACTAGTATTCCCATTTCAGAAAGAACAAATATGCGAAAACATATTGCCTAAAAGTGGAACCATGAAGTTGCAGTGCAACTAGTGTCTCATGTGATGAGTCTCACCACTATTTAAAAAAAAAAAAAAAAAAGGCTTTCCCCTATAGGATTACAACTATTGTGTTAGTAATGAGAATTAGTTCTCTGCTTGTCCTGTTTAGTACTTTGTTGCAGGCCATCCAGAGTGCCATTTGTGTCACAGTGACAGTCCGTAAATATAAATGTGGAAATTAAAGGTAACAGATTTTTTTTTTTTTTTTTACATACGGGATGTTTAGTGTATTTTACAGTAGTTTTTTTTTTTGTGCTTTTAAATATTTTAACAGTCCCCCACAAAAAAATATAGTTGTACATTTTAGGTAATTAACTTAAAATATTAATAATTAACTTAAAATATAAATGTGCACATTGCACAGGACATGGATTATTGGATTATTACAGGACAGGATATGTTGCACATTTCTGGTTCTGTTTACACATAAATGAGGACTAATTATTGCACTTTAAAGATGGACAATGCTACTGCTGCTCATCATTCTGACATTCCTTGACCAATCATATTGCTGTTTGCACACTGCACATTTATACTTTATTTACTTACTGTATATACCCATATACTTTATGAAGTTTATTTATACAGTTCACACTTCTTACATTTGTATATATTTATATTTTATATTTTACATTCTTACTACTGGCATTTGCTTCTCTTATTTCCCTTTTTCGGCCAAAAATAATTGTGTAAGCATTTCACTGCATATCATACTGTGTATGGTTGTATTTCTGTTGAATAACAAATGTAATAGAAATGTTATTTTATTTATCACAATAAATGTATATAAATTTCAGTTATAAATGTTGAAACAATGATTCAAATATTTAGGTAAAACATTTAGTATAGGATGAACAACGCCATGCATTAATATCCATTATAATAATTAATAAACTGTGTTTTAATGCAAACTTGTCACAGACATACAAGGGTTTATTTCAATATCTGAGTTGAAGGGAAAGTGCTACAAGCAAATAGTAACAGATTGTGCAGATAACAGACGTAAAGTGACGTATGTCAAAGTAAAGTTCACAGTTACGACAGCAGTTTGAAAGATAATAATCAAGTTTTTTTTTACGACAAATAAACAACTTCTCTTTGTGCAAATACCCCAAGTCGTGCATGTTTTGCAATAAAATTTCATTTTTATTTCAATTTCAATGTATCTCACTCATCATCTATACCGCTTAATCCTGTATTCAGGGTCACGGGGGGCCTAGAACCTATCCCAGGAGAGATACACCCTGGACAGGGTGCCAATCCATCACAGGGCACAGACACACACACACATACACGCAATTTGGGAACGGCACTACGGGCAATTTGGGAACGGCAATTAGCCTAACCTACATGTCTTTGGACTGTGGGAGGAAACCCACCAAGCACGGGGAGAACATGCAAACTCCATGCACACAGAGACGGGAATCGAGCCTGGCCGGGGATCAAACCCGGACCCTGGCGGTGCAAGGCGACAGTGCTAACCACTACACCACCGTGCCGCCAATTTCAGTGTATGCATTGTTTATTTTATATTTCATTTAGTGTCCCCCCAAAAAACATTTGATTTAATTTAGCCTTCATGAGAAAATCTTAGACGGTAAAAAATTCAGTAAGATAAGCTGAACATGTTTTTTAAGGATTGTCGCAGCAGGACTTAAGACTAGCCAGCCATTTTTCTTGAGGTAGTTTTTTTGAGGTAGTTTTTTTTTTTTTTAAATAAGCCTCATTAACTTCATTTAACTAATCTGCCTTATTTAGCTAGGCTAGACCACTTGAGTCCTGGCTTTCCTGACTCTACTCTCTCCATCATCACAATCACAGCAGCTGACATTTAATTTTGAACACTTTGGGGCAGCTTCCAGCAAAGCTTTTACAAATATTTTCTTGAGAAAATGTTTGAAATTAACTTGGAAATTTTAAGTAGCAGATCTTACCCCGAGAACACAAAAACAAAAAACAAACTGTTTAACAAAACTGTGGAAATATTCACTTTCCTGTGTTAATTTAACACAGTCGGGGTTTCAGAGTCTGTACTGTAGATAGATCATCATGATTTGGGTTTAGTGTATCTTGTGGTGCAGTGTGAGCCTTGCATGTCAAGGGTAAGGGTTCGAGTCACACCTTTGGGTCTGTGTGTAGGTAGCAGATCTTAACATGAGAAGGCAGCAAAAAAAAAAATATATATATATATATATATATATATATATATTGTGGAAATACTCACCTCTCCAGTGTTGATTTAACACTGTCAGGGTGTAAAACACTGTAGGGTGTTATTTCAGCACTGGGGATTCAACATTGTGTATGTGTATCTGATGATATACGATGAAGGGGCTTACTTTTTGCATGCGGTTGTGTCAGTGGTTTGTGTGCCGGACAGAGAGTGTGAGTGAGTGAGAGAGAGACCTGTTCTGCATGTGTGAGACAAAAAGGAAAAGAAATTGGTCTTGGAACGGCACCTGGGGTCTAGATCTGCCAGTGGATTTGACTGTAGCTAACTTTGATGAACAAGAACTACTGTCACTGGAATGTGTAAGGAGGTGCACTGGGAAACTGTTCATGTTAAACACCACTGACAACGTCATAGACAAGGGAATCAGTTATATATGTGGACTAAACCAGTATTGTTATTGTTAATATTTCATGTACTGATTTAATTGTGAATTGTAGTGATTATGAAATAGCAATCAGTTACCGGCTGATTTATTTATCCTATAGCCCAGCAGACTGTTTTTTGTCAAAAGCATTATGGTAACGTTATTAGATTTATTTTAAAAAAAAATTTTCATTTAACGACTTTTCGGTTTTGTTCTCCATCTCGGTTTTCTGTGGCGTGCTGATCGCCGGAGTGTGTGAGCGCAGGCTGTAATTTGAGGCGCTTAGAAACGGCTGAGCGCTTTCTCTCTCCCAGAGAGCGTGAGAGAGAGAGAGCGAGAGAGAGAGAGAGAGAGGACCCGAACAGCAGCCCACCCACCTGTATAGGAATAGCAGACTATAGCGCACTGCCTAATTACTGTCTGTGGGAAGCAAAAAACTCAGACTGGGGGAGGGTTTTGCTCTAACCACACAGAAATCGAAGGAGCTCCGAATTAATAAAACTATTAAATCGGTCATGTTGGAGGGAAAAAATGACGATGAGGAAAGAGTGGAAAAGGCGCAGAAGCAGCGCTCCAGCCTCTCACTAAGCTGAGCGGAGCTGAGTGAGCAACAAGCACAAACCCTCCCCCCATACACATATGTACACACACACACGAATTCTTGCTGTGTTTTGCTGAGACTTCCGAAGAACCTTATTATCGCTGATTCCTTTTTACTGATTTAAGATCTCAAACTGCGCGGTTGTTGATTTATGTTCTGATTCTCTGCTCGGCGCCTGCGAGTGTGCTGGTTCCGTGGACAGGAAGTCACAACTTTATGTGTCATTCAGTGATCTGCATTTTATATTCTGTTGCAAGCATTATGCATACAGTGTGCGCCTACAGGCCAGACTGATCCAAGTGCTGTCAGTCTTTTTGTCGCGTCTGAACGGCTCATCCGTGCGCTGTCCATGGTGCTGAATGTGGACATGAACGACTGATCAGGCAGCTGTAACTGTGGCTGTAGATACTTCATCATAGTTTGGGTTTATTGAATCTTGTGGTGCAGTGGTTGGCACTGTGGCCTCAAGGGGTTGAAGGTTTGTGTCCTATCTTTGGCTCTATGTGTAGGCTCTTCTCCTTGTGCCTGAGGTGGGTTCCCTCTTTGTGCTTCGGTTATATCCCACAGTACAAAGACATGCAGAGTAGGCATACTAGAGTCTTCAAATTCCCAGTAGTTGTGTGCGTGCCTGCGTCCTGCAATGGATTGGTACGCCGGCCAGGGTGCACTCTATAGTGCCCCGATTTTCCTGTGATAGGCTCTGGTCTCCCTCTACCCTAGGGCATTTCAGCTGCAATCAAACCAATCATCAGTTTCTGCTCAGTTTTTTACAAACATAAATCTAGACACTATCCTTAAAAATGAATTTGGCTTATAGTTTACCTCAAAGAATTACAACAAATGTACTGTAAATCATTTTAATGGATGAATAATTAAACATTCATACTGTTCAGTAAAACAGTACCACATAGAACAAATGTGAAAAAAAGTAAAAATAACTATTTTATAATATTAACGTTTATCCGCACAAACGGTTCTTAAAGGCATACGTGATCACGTGAAAAAGAAATCACGTGATTTTTACGCACTTTGCATATATTTGCATACATTAATATTCGTGGTTTTGTACAAATGCAAGGTATGCACATTTCAAAATGTCCTTTTATATGTCTGAATCATATTTATGTACACACGAAAATAATCACAAGATATAACAATATATATATATTTTTTGCTACATAACGGTTGTGTTCAAGGAATGACCGACAAGCTTGGGACCAATAAACTGTTTTATTAATTTTGATGATTGGGTACTGGTACATTATTTGATGAGGATATTCATCTGATATCAGAATACGCTACCCTGAATTTCCAGACAAATATGTTATAATGAAGTATCAAAACATGCTCCACATGCACCATGCTTTTTCAGTAGGGTTGTGCAGTGCACGCTATGATAACGTCAACATTTTATGACAAGGTAGCATAATTTTGCAGAACAAGGACTTTGGTTTGTATGTTGTTGTTGTTTTGTATTTGTATAGTTATTGTTAATTTAGACTGCACAGATCTATCACCCTTCCCAAAGTGCAATAACTGCTGCTAGCTTTGCACTTGTTTTTTTTTTTCCAGACCTCTTTAAAAAAACATTATTTTAAAGCTGAATCGATGAGCTGACACGTTAAGCTTTATTCAATATAAATGACCTTTCTCTAATTGCGATCAGCTAAGGAATACTTGCAACTTGTTCGACTGGTTGAGTGATAGCAGCGTTGTTATGGCGCACATTACATCAAATTATATTACTTTTTTTTTTAATAGGAGGAAAAACATCCTGGTCACTTGGATGTTGGATGATGCTTGCTGAGATTTGAGAAGGGGAAAGCATCTATCGTGTCTATCATGTTGCGCAATCGAACATGGTATTTGTCCACATCATATGCCATTAAGAATATAGTCTCTTGATTATAGGTATCGATTATTTATTTCTTTACTGTCCAGGTCCTCCATCACCCCGAGACGGTCACCAGTGAAATGACACCGTTGCTGTGGCAACCGAGCCCCCCCTCTCTTTCTCTCTCCCTCCCCCTTCACCCAACTGCTTTGCCAGCCATATTCGTGGAGAAAAAAAAAGAAACGCGTGAGAGATAGGAAACAGGCAAAACGGTGCAGAAGTGGTTTATCTGGCACTCACTGAGCGCGCCATGAAAGAGAATTAAACCGCACTGCTGAGTCCACCAGCGGACCTGTGTGAGAAGAGCGGCACCGCTTCATTCCGCCACTGTTCCCGGTGCACACTGTATATATATATACCCGTATATACAGCCGTGCTTCGTCGAGTTCGCGCCACCTGAAGGAGTATCCAACGCTCAGCCGCAAAAAAACAAGCGCGTTCAATCGCGTCAGCAGTTTTAGACCACGACCGAAACTGCGTTATTTTGCCTTTTAAAATCAGCCGAGGACACGGTCTGGAGCATTTTTCCCCCCTTTTTTTTCACTCGGAATACCTTCGCAGTGCCATACCCGAAAAACAAACAAACAAACAAACTGTTAAGCCTATACAGCTAAGTTTAAAATGTGTCCAGGCGTCATTTCAGCCTTCACCATTCAGCACGAACACGGAGACAGCTCCTCTGCCTAGACAACAGCGAACCCCTGTCGTAAACAGGTAAGCATTTTTGCCACCTTCTCAATTCAAGTTTTATCATCATGTGTCAAAAAAAAAAAAACCTGCGTCGTGATATTAGGGTTAAATGTAATGCAATGTTGTGGAACGCAGCTTCAGCATCTCTCCATAGAGAGAACCGAACTCAGGTAAGTGTTAGCCTTTATATTTTTCATGTTTTCTTGCCATCTGATCAAATGATGGAAATGTGCCCCCCCCCCCCCACCCCACACCTCCCCCTTTCCATGAGTTTTACTTTATTTCCCCCTATCACCACAGCAACCATTTTTTCCTCAGGGTGTAGTCAGGTGTCGAGAACCAGAATGCTGTTGATCAGGCTTTTTTATTACAGCATGCAGAGGAGCTGTGAAGAATCCAGACATCCGTGTAAAAGTGTAGTGAAGCTGCAGCAGCCGCTTTATTCATCCGCGCATGCATTGACGCCGACGCAGGTGGCCGTTCAGTGCAGCCTCACTGGCGCTCATAATCACCTACTCGCCCCCTGATACTATATGTTCAGGGCAACTCCACATCCAGTATAAACCATGTATAACTACCAATCAGTTCTTTTCACTCAGGTAGATACATCTGTGAAACCAGAAACGGATGACGCTCAAATCACTGCAGTGAAAGCTCACCTGCTCAGTTCTGCACTCACACTGCACTTGTGCTTCGTGCCTCTGGAGCTGCATGTCTCACTGACTGTTGAATGTGTCAGCTGGTTGCTATGTATCTGCATATAATCAGTGAAACTTTAGCTGCATGATTTCTCTTTCTACATTCAATTGTGCCCTATAGTCTATATTAAAGAAATGTGAGGCCACATTGTTAGTGCTGTTCATGTCAATTTAACACTCTTCAATGGACTGTGTGCTAAGGGAAAAGTTGTGGAATTTTTCACCACACTTTTGTGTCTAGAGGAAATGTCCATTTTAGGCCTGTCAAGTGCAAAAGAAGAGAGGAACCACCATCTGGCAAACATTTCCTGACCTAAACGTTCTCTCCCTCTCTCTCACTCACTGTCTCTCTTTTTCTCTGTCTGTCTTACACACACACACACGCACGCACACACACAGAAACACACAAACACAGACTCATGCTGTCCTACATAATTTGCGCCACTGCCCTCTACTCCCACCAGATGAAGAGTTATCCCACATCAATGCCAGTCAAGTGTAGACAGCGTGATTCACTCAACCCTTGCTTCTACAATGTCTTACAGTCAATGTATTTGATCTCTTATGCAATCCAATCAGACAAATTTTTATCTGTTTATTTCTACGAAAACGGGTCCACGAATGCTTCTGAAAACATTTTGTACAAATGAGCGCATGGCGTGAAATAATTCCGCCATTTGGGTGATGAACTGGGTGGTGAGATAAGGGACACTGAATGCCGAGCAACCCATTTGCAAATTTTCCTGTGACTGCACTGGTGGCGTGAACCTAATGACACTGCTGAAGTGTCGAAGTGGATGACATCTGTTGGGTTGGAACGAAAGAAATCTTGCATGTTACGCAAGCACCAATAACATCACCTCTAGAAGAAAATCCAACGGTGCTGTGCAAAAAATGGACAAGAGTGCGTCTTCCGAACGGAAAGACGCCTCAGAGGGGAAACAAAGGTCTTCTTGTCCTTTCTGTCATTCTCTTTCTCCCTCTTTCCCTCCACACTAGTATGAACTGCTGCAGTGCTATTCTGAGAGAGAGCTAGCTGCCTCAACCCACGCACTGAATATCATAAAGAGAGAGAGCGAGCGCAAGAGAAAGTGAGAGAGAAATTGAGGGTGGGAGCGATAGAGAGAAAAAAGAGAGAATGTCCAAAACAGATGTGCTGTTTAGTAGATAGGAATAAAGAAAGACGCCAATATTTCCCGACACTGCAGTGGAATCCGACGGTCGCTCCTTGATAAACTCAGCAGTCAGAGTGTTCTGGAAATTCTTTGTCAGTGCGCCACGTCTTCAGTGGCACATCTCTCTCGAATCGCCCACAGTCTCTTGCTGACGGGTACTGTGCTTAAGAAAGGCTAATCCAGTTTGCTGAGAAGGGTGAACTGTTCCACACAGCTTCTAAGGTGTCGAAATGGCCTACGCATTTTAGCGCCATTCCTCTATGCTTTACTCTTCATGTGAAAAAAAAAAAAAAAAAAAAAAAACAGGATTTCAGGAATATCGTTGATGTTGATTATGTTTTTTTTTTTTTTTTTTTACTTTTTTTCTTTTTTCTTATTAAAAATGTAAATGAATTTTAAACCAGATAGGTGTTGACTTCTATGCCATGAATTAAATAATGTATAAAGTATGCACCAAATCCTTAGCTGGGAGATGTTTATGCATTAAGTGCAAGCATGTCCCATTGCGCTAACTTTGGATTTCAAGATCCAAAAAGCAAGATAAAGCACCTCAATAATTATTTAGAATGAGTATGAGCCCTGCATAGATGACATCCCAAATAGTTTAGACATTAGGAAGTATAGCCAATCAAAAAAAAAAAAAATGTAGCTGTGAATTGCTGTGTGTGGACAAAGAGAATCTTCTAAAATGTACTTTTATCAAAATACAAATACAGAGGATGGAAGTCAATAAAGATTCTAAATTATATTTGTTTTAATGAAGTAAATAAAATCAGTAGCGACGAATAAATTAAAAGCAAATCGGATTTCAACTCTCGTGTGAGCTGTTCCTTTATTACCACACTGGATTAGATTAAACATGAGTGTCTTGAATATGATCGTTGTATATGAGAGTGTTGCAAAGGAACAAAAATGATGCAGACATTTTGGGACATCATGTACTATTACATTAACTCTTTACATACAGATAGCTCTACAGTTTCATAGGAATTTTTAAAAAATGCATTTGAACATTTAATAAACCCCAGGAGTGTCTGACAGCCTTTAAAGCTTTTTTTTTTAAGCACTACTTGTAGATTATAGTTATAACACATGCTATAGTAAAAATTATTATTATAGCATAGCATGTTATTCTATGTACTATATGCTATAGTAGAATTATTTATATTCATGGTTATTTTCAACCACCACCACTTATCCTATGGTGGCTGAATAGATCACAAAGCCTAAAATAGGCTGGTCTGTTTAGTAGGAGAGCTTGTGTTAACAGCTTCATTGATAGTCGGAATATCTGACTAATAGGTGGACAGCATTGTTGAGTGTGCAGACATTTGTGGATCAGGGCAAAAAGAGCAGGGCTTGTCTGCTGGATAAATAGTGTGAACCATTTATGTGAAGGTATTTAGGATTTGGGACAAATAACGCACACACACACACACACACACACACACACACACACACACATATATATATATATATATATATATATATATATATATATATATATATATATATATATATATATATATATGCTCTGGCCACTTCATTAGGTACACCTGTTAAACTGCTTATTGACACAAATATCAACCAATCATAGGGCAGGAACTGCATTTAAGTATGTAAGTATGTAGACTGTGTGGACCAGACCATCTGCTGAAGTTCAAACTTAGCAATAGAATGTGGAAGAAATTGATTTAATTGATTTTGAATGTGGCATGACTGTTTGTGCCCAACAATGCCATCTTTAGGGTTTACAGAGAATGGTCTGTAAAAAAAAAAATATCTAGCGAGCGGCTGTTCTCTGGGCAAAAATGCCTTTTTTGATGCCAAAGGTCAGAGGAGAATTGTCAGACTGGTTTGAGGTGATAGAAAGGCAACAGTAACTCAAATAATATCTTGTTACACTTGAACTATGCCGAAGAGCATCCCTGGAAACACATCATGCTGAACCTTGAAGCACCAGAGGATATAAATATGGCTCCATCCTGCATTGGATCAACAGTTCAGGCTGCTGTTGGTGGTGTAATGGTATGGAGGGTATTTTGCCACATCTCTGCACACTTTGGGCCCCTTAATACCAGTTCAGCATCATTTAAGTGCGATAGCCTCCCTGAGTATTGGTGATCACCATATACTTTTCTTTATGACAGGATGTCATGCCATGTCACAAGGCTAAAATAATCTCAAACTGGTTTCTTGAGCGTGACATGAGTTCATTGCCTCCTCAGTCACCACCTCTCAACACAATAGAGCACACATCCTTTGGGATGTGGTGGAAGGGAGATTCGGGTTATGGATGTACAGCCGACCAATCTACAGCAACTAATTGGTGCTGTCATGTCTATATTGATACGTGTCCGTATGTGTGTGTGTCAATATGGTGGTCCAAAAGTCTGGATTCATAGGCCTTTTTTGTTTGTTTGTTTATTTCAGAGCCAAGAAGGCTTCAAAATTTTGGGGTCATCTGAACTCTGTTGGAATTGGCCCAAAACAAGCATTGCACCAAACGAGGAAATCATTCCTGCATGTAACATCATCAATCCTGATGCATTAATATTTTCTTTACATTATTGTATTCATTGCATACACAAGCGCTGAGGCTGTCAAATGAAATAATTTGCTGTAACTTATCATTTTAAATATTTGTTTATATATCCAGTATATGCTGTGATGTCTACCATGTTAATAATATTATATAATGTTTATATAACCACACTGGTCTAACTCTAGTATGATTTTCTGCAGTGTACAGTACATGAAAAAAAATGGTTGCAATGCTGTCTGTCATTTATTTATTTATTTTATTTATTTTATTTAGCTTTTTTTCCCCCATTGAAATGGATAGTCAAACATTTGTCAATAATCCTTTATTTCAACCGCCGGTTATCAGTGAGTTTTTCAAAATGTTTACCATGCCATCACATTTACATATCTGGCTGGTTATCAGAGATGTTCTGGTCTGTGACACACTGTAATTATGCATATGGTACAGCGCTTAGGATTGCTGTGTTATAAACAGTTTATCTGGGTTTGATTCCTGTGCAAAACATGATGCTTTTTTTTTTAAGTCACTTTAGACGAAAGCATCTGCTAAATATCTGACCAGTGGAAAACAAATTAAACGGTGATGATTGTTTTTTGCGCCATTGCAACAGCCCAGCAGTGGTGCAGTCGGTTAGGTTATAGGCGTGAAACTGACAGATGAGTGATTCGTTGTCTATTCTAAGGGAGCTGCTGAAGGAAAGGAAACAAAGTATTTACAATGTATGAAAGCTAAACCTTAAATATTTTGTTACATTCCTTTTTATCATAGAACTATGTCTTTGTATTAGGAGTATGTGTGTGTATGTGGGTCTTTGTGAACACTTAGTCCCGGTTTGATGTGAATGCCTATAGTACGTTTAAGCAGGGTTCCGCATGGCCTCTGGGAGTATGCTCTGGTGTCTGGCATCAGGATGGATACAGCAGGAGCAGCGTATTGTTTGGGTGCTGTGGGTTGCAGGGTGGAGCCGTCATGGATTGAACTTGTTTGTCCAGCACATCTCATGGGTGCTCGTTTGGATTGGGATCTGGGGATTTCGGGTCAGCAGCTCTGATCTATTTGAGTGCTGAATCCTGTAGTGATGTCCTGGGTGTTCGCTTGATTTTTAGTGGTTTGTGCTGTATTGTCTTTTCTGAGGGTTCGGATCAGATGGGCTGCTCCCCGTGGACATGGGTGAGCTTTGGGAGTCCATGATCCTGATGCCAGTTTGCTGGGGTATATTTGGTGATCACTGTGGTCATTATGACCACAGTTCACCTTTCAGTGGTCATAATGTTATGGCTAATAGATGTATATGATTATATATAATATGACAAATAACCTCCAACCAAATATTGCATGCCAACACATCAGCTCTGAGGCATCGCATGAAATCTACAAGACCTCTGAAGGTCTGCTGTGGGACGAAGAAACTAGCTGATAGGTGTATGGATCAGACATACCACAGATGCTCTGTCACATTTATCTCTGCAGAATGTGGAGGCCAAGTCAACATCCTGAACACTACGTCCTCAAATGAAGGGATGTATCTGGTCTGCAACGATGTTTAGGCAGGTGTTACGTGTCAAAAGGACATCCACATGAATGCCAGTAGCAAATATTTCCCAGGAGAACATTGTCCGGAGCATCACACTGCCTTCGCTGGCTTGCTTTCTTACCATATTGCGTCTGTTGCTGTTTTTTTTATTTCTTTTTTTCTCTTGGTTAGCGACCCACATACACCCAGTCGTTCACATAATGTCAAAGGAAATGTGATTCATCAAACCGGAACATCTTCTTCCATTGCTTGATGGTCTGGTTCTTCTGCTCATGTGTAGCTTTTGTAGGTGCTTTAAGTCAAGGACAAAGATCAGCATGGGTACCATGATTGGTCTGCGACCACACAGCCCCATGCGAAGTAAGGTGTGATCCACTGTGACACCTTCCTATCTTAACCGGCATAATTTTTAATAGCAATTTGCACCACATAACCTCCTCTGTAGGATTGAACCAGATAGAGTATTCTGTGCATCCCACACACATCAGTGAGCATTAGATTTATCAACTTAACGTCTTTCCTTGGAAACTGTTTGACCACTGCATTCGAGAAACACACACCAGAAAAACACGAGCTGCTGTTTTAAATACGTTGTGACTCATCAAAGGTTGCTCGACTTGCCCATTTTTCCTGCGTCTAGTACATCGTTAACTTCAAGAACCGACTGTTCACTTGCCGCCTAATATATAACACCCATTGAGTCAAGGTGCCATTGTTTTAATGAGATAATCAATGTTATTCACTTCACGTGTCACCTATTATGTTGACAGTAACTAGTATGTTATTAATGGTATCTTGGGACCCATAGGTTGTTAAATGAACCAGGAAACACTACTGTTCTGCGGCTAATTTGTTAGGACGCCTGCATATCTTGTATCATAAAAAAAAAAAAACGTAGAAAGATGTATCATGATATGATATTTTCATTATATTGTCCAGCTCATGTATGAGATTTTATATATGTATTATATTTATATGACAAGCTGAACTCTGATCATCGTCACTATGACGAGTGTGGTTGGTAGGGATGGCGTAATTAAATCGTGACAATTAAGCGGCAATAAAGGAATTAATACAGACGTGATAAAACAAAAGCTGTGTGTATCTGCAGAAGTACCTAGATGTGCAATCCTCATTTTTTACTTTTTTTTTTCCGCCAAAACACGCACCCATTTACACACCAGCTGTGTTGGGTGTAGCTGCGCATATGCTTCTGTGCTTCTTTCCAACGCATGTGTTGCCTAATTTCATTCCATTGTGGATTGTTTTGGTGCGTGGCTTAAAAAATGTGTTTTCTGGTTGCTCGGTACATGCTGCAGGAACATACTGGATACTATGTGTGCATGTGTGTGCTGGGAAGCGGTGTCACAGAAAGCTTTCCATTCTCTGCCACCCACTCGCTGAACTCCCACACATTTGCACACGCACTTCACCATCACCACACACAGAGCTTTTCTGCCATACCTCTGGCTCTGTTTGTTCCTGCTGCTCTGATTCCTCCATTCTTTTTTTTTTTTTTTTTGTCTTCCTTCATCATTTTCTGCCCTGAAAATAAAAAAACAAACAAAAATCAAACACAATTTAGCCATCTCAGGAGTAGCCCCCCCCCTCCCCCCAAAACCTCTCTCTCTCTATCCTGCTCTCTTTTTTTCACACGCATGCACACGCACGGCGCATAAACATACTGACACATATAATAATGCACCCACAAGCAGCCTCATCATGTGCCTTATGAAAGGAATTGATCACTGCTTGTTCAGATCATCGCTACTATTCAGACCTCTCAATGCCTCTGACTCACACTGGCACATAGTAACACATTAAACAAACCGCCATTACCCTTCCCTGCACCATGCAGCACAACTATTATGCACCATTCCTTTTCTTGTCTCCAAGCGTATGCTGGAATTTCCCCCTGCAATGTTTGTGATATATTCTTCGGGATAATCAACTGAACACCAATTATCCTTAATGGGCTTTAAAATGCTTGAAAGGCTTTCACAAAGCATGCATTACCATTTTTTCTTTTTTCCCGCTCATGATTCTAGCAAGGTACAAATGCATCTGTTGATAAAATCTATATGTTAGTCGTTAATATACCCAATGCTCTGTTTCTATTGTACAGTATACTTACATTCTATTTGGCTATGGTCATGCAATAAAAATATGGCCATGATCCATGTTCGTGCATAAAAGCCTCTATATCTGTCTGTCTAGGATGTGTCTGCAATTAAATAAAATTTTTTTTTTTTTTTGTATTTCAGAATCTCCTCACACATCCCTGAGAAAACAGCACTGCCGATGAGGATCATCAGATTCCAAAGTCGACCAGCCGGAATTAGAAACGTTTGAAGATCCACTGTTTACATGCGGCAAATGTTCATAAAGGCTCCTTTTCCTTGCTGAAGACGTGGCTCCACAAATCTGCTGGTGCAACCAAACCAAGTGCCGCTTTCAACTACGGTGTCATTCTTCAAATAGTGAGAGAATCAACATCTGAAAGACATTTTCTTCCGGTTTTCTTTTTCAATAAGTTAAATAAGTATTTAGTCCCTTTTAAAAAAACAATTTTTTTTTAATTACATTTTTAAATTGACAAGTAATTATAATCACATCACGACTATATAAGGAATTATTATGTTTAAGTCGTCAAAGTGAGCTATAGATGGTCTCTTAGCGATATAGAACGTTTTATTTCATCTGCACATTTGCACTCTTTCACATGGTTCGTAGAAGCGGCATTTTTGGAACAAGCAGCTAAAATGTATGCTGCTCTGCTCTAAGCAGAAAAGCATTGGTTAGATGTCCAGTGAGGAAAGCCTTTGAAGGGCTGTGCAGTCAAAATGATTCCCCACCACATTGACCTTAACCATTCCAAAGATTTCACCACCATAAGTAGTCCTCTAAAGACGTAAACCTATATTAGTGTTAGTTTGTTAATATTATCTCAACAATATAGTTGGTTCTTAAACTGTTTTAAATTATTAAAAGAAAATTGCATTCAGGGAGTATTACGGGTCAGGGAAATTCCTAATGACTTAAGTGCCACTGTTGACCATAAAGAGTGCCCAAATTATATAAAAGTCATACAGAAGACAAAAAAACAAACAAAAAAAACACAAAAGATAGTGCATTAGTTTACATTTTATGGTGTTTACAGTTGTCCTTTGCTTCTAAGCAAAATCATCTTAATAAGTGCCAAAACAAGGAGAATATATTATTATTATAAAGTTGTTCTAAATGGACATACATACATACATTTCTTAATTCAAAAGCCTTTTATCTAACTCTACCGGACCAGTGCTTGTTTAATAAGGGAAGCCATTTTATTCATAAGAGACATAAAGACACGTTTGGATATTTTAAAGTATTTTTGAAGATAAGGTGAGAAGTGAGTGTCTCTCAGCTTACTTTGCCTCAAGGGAGAACCATTAGGCCAGTTACTCAGGCTTCCTTTGTTCTGCTGAGGATCTGAGTTTCCCTGGAGTCTGAGACCACATTATCATCACTGCGCACCCCCTACCCCCCCATTTTCTCCCTAAGCACACACAGTGCCCTTTTTTTTTACAGACTTTAAACAAATATTTTATGTCGGAAGCCCATGACTTACATTTCTACATGCGCTGTTAAGGACTGTGGTTTTAAAGGAGGATTCTGCACTGAACACAGGGTTGAGTCAGCAAGAGAAAATAGTCGTGTTAGTCACATAAAAATGACGGCCACCTTAGGAGCCCGAACGTGTGTCATCCTCCTCTTCCTGTTAATCGCCGCTCCACTTTACACGTCCTCAGCCAGTGTGTCGGCTCCGTCGAAAACCAGAAATTCACCGATCAGACCCACCAGCACCCCAACAGTCAGCCCCAGGCCCAGTAGCTGGGGATTCTTAGTACTGCAGTCCAGAGGTGGAGGTAATGGGAGAGGAAATGGACGGGGGAAGGGGTCGACGGGATGGCTAGAGACACCACCCAGACCCCAGGCTCAAGTCATGCTTTCTAAAAATGCCACAGCTGATGCCCTGGGACCTCCACTGGGAGCAGCACAGGTCGCCCCACCTCCACGAAGACTGGTGGAAGTGGATGTGTGCCGGGGTTACTATGATGTCATGGGCCAGTATGACCTTACCTTCAACTGCTCTAAGGACGATTTTATCTACTGCTGCGGCACATGCCACTACCGCTTCTGCTGTCCAGATCGTTCCCGCCGCCTCGACCAGAACATTTGCCATAACTACATCTCACCAGTATGGGCCAACACAGCGCCACCAGGAACGAAACCACCCCATCACCTTACTGACCCTGACCTCAGTCGCATCGAACAGAGCAACAATACCATATATGTCATTGGTGGAGTAATATCCTTCACTGTTGCTGTGGCTGTGGCCATCAAGGTTGCATTTAACAAGGCCTCTCGGCAGGCACGCAACAGGGAGCTCAATATGCCCAGGTAAGCTATATAGCTATATTTAATTTCATGAATGAAGGATCAAGTGATCATACCAACAAATCTGTAATCTAATATGAATTTCTCTCTTCCTTTGATCTTCTGTCTATGTTGTTAGAGCTCTGGTGGACATGCTGCGGCACCAGTCTAGCCCAGTCCAACAGGGAGAAAGAAACAACAGTGTTGCCCTGGGCAGTGGAGGTGGAGAGGGAACTCTTGGGCGTCCTCCTAAAAACCTGTACCCTACCCTGCAGAACAAAGACAACCGATGTGAGACACTTGTCCAGATTATATATTCTTTATTTTCTTCTTTTAAAGTTATCATTCCAGTTCTGCACATGTCCTTCCAGATGATATAATTTAATGAGATGTTTTATTACTTACGAGTTAGTTTATATATTACATTGTATTTTTCTATAGTCTTGGGTCCCATGAATCAGAAGCTCTTCATGCACATGATCTTCTTTATTGCTATGGACTTGGCAAGACTTTCTCAGTGCAGCAGACAGTTTTTTTTTTTTTTTACAAGCAATCATTTACAGGGAACAGATGCTCATGGCATCAGTCATCTCAGCAGCAGTATTTCACCCGGGGTGTTCACAATGAGGGGGCACTCCCAAAACAGATGAAGCTGTGCCAACTGTTCTAATTATTATGCTGTGTGCTGTTAGGAGTTTTGGTTTTCGTAACTTACAGGAATGGGTTCAAAGTAAAACTTTAACTAAGATTTTGCGAATTGTAAAAAAAAAAACACATAAATAACCAATGTTTTATTTATTTATTTATTTCAGTATTACACAATGCGCTTGTCACTCACATGTCATGGTTTTCTGTGTTTTAGTGGGAAATCTGCAGCACAACTTTATCCATACCTCAGGTTCTAGCCCCAAGCACACTGCCACCATTGGTAAGTCAATTTAAGTCTGTACTCCTATAGTGTGTTTGCAGTTATGTGACTGGATGTTGCCATTCCTCACCACTGATGGTCCAGCTATTTCTAGCTGCAAGGATTCAGTTGAAACTATAACAGGATTGACGAAAGAATCCTTAGCCTTGCTGCAATTTCAATATTGATCTCAATAAATACATGTAATAAGAGTGACTTGAACTGGCAGATGATTTCTGTCTGCTAGGCAATAATGGAAAAGTGATCATCTCCAACTTTGGTTTTGCATTTATTTACAATATAAGAGCAAGTCAGATATTTTCTATTGCATCCAAAGTTCAAATGGCTAAAATATAAAAAGGAACCCATAAAATCACATATAAAATAGAGTTATATCAACCTCTGTACCTCAGGTTGAATATACTGATCAGGCAGCAATAATAATTTCCACCTGGCTTTAGGGTCTGAGTTCGACTCAGCAGGGATTCTGTACAAATGAATGAGTTTTCTTTGTCCCTCTGCTGAAACATCAGTATGCATTGTACTCCTCATGCATTTATGGTTTAATAGACAAAAAGCTAGTGATGGGATTGAATGAATAAAAAGGTGGCAGAAGTAGATCCAGACTAAGTGGTGATCTTAACTGCCTAGACTTTGTAGTTCATTAAGGTATTAGTTTATGTGTACGTGGGGAAAAAACTACAACAAAATCCTATAGTTTTATAAGCAAATATGTGTAATCATAAATTTACATGTTTTGCTATTTGAACTAAAGTATGTATGCTGCTGTTTACAGAGCGTGCACCACGTATGAACAATGTGCAGATGACCGCTGGTGGAACATTGAAGCCAAATAAGCATACTAATGCCATGAAGCCTCAGCCCTCGTTTCACCACTCACTTCATAACCTGGCACAGCTCCCACCCTCGTATGAGGCTGCCATGAAGCCTGAGCTCAACAGATACTCTTCCCTTAAACGGCTCGGTGAGTCTAATAGAACATCCTCACTAAAGGCAGGACATTCAACAGTTCTCAGAAGCTTACTGGCATCATTTGACACTGTTGGGTTTGTGACACTTCTTGTTGGATTGGAAGAATAATTAAAATAGCTGTTTTATTCTGCTGTGGGCTCATTATGCGTAGGTCACCTGGACATAGCCCTACAGCACTTTGCTTAAAAATATATACACACTTAACTTCATCCAATTCAGGATGAGATCATGGTCATTTTAATGAGACCAGATTAGAGCATGGAAGCATTTTTAGCCTGAAGTGTATCTGGGCATCAAGCTGCAACCTGATGGGATGTGGCAAGACAGGCAAAGGACAACAGAATTAATACAAGATACAATGAAAAAAAAAAAAGCTTTAAGAGATACAGTTTAGATATCTATACGCTTTTGCTGCATAAGTGTGTAGAGGTGGAGATATAATAATTTTATTACACAGATTTTACTGTGGGCAGCACAATGCCACCTGACAGCTCCAATGTCGATCCCGAGCTCTGGTTACTGCATTTCCAAATTTTTACAGGTTCTATGATTTCCTCCCATCTCCCCAAAACATACCAGTCTTTGAACTTCCTATGCTAAATTGCTGCTAGGGTGAGCTTGGTGTGTGTACATGGTGCCCTGGCATGGACTTTAAATGGCATATTTCCAGTGTTCCATGGTGATACTAATCAGAATCAAAGCTAAAATTAAAATATAAATCAATATATAGTGCATCTTGAAAAATTTAAATATTGTGAAAAAGTAAATTTTCTGTGAAATGTAAATGTAAAAAAAAACAGAACTTTCATACATTATATATTAATGACATGGAAAGTTAAATATTTTAATGTATTCATGGTGATTACAATTTACAGCTCTAAAAAATAAATAAATCCAGTATCTCAAAATATAAGTATATTTTTTAAGATAAAAAAAAAGCATTTAGCTGGTCTGTATTGTTGGGTCAGATATTTCTCATCCTCTTCTTGACAATAGTCCAGAGATTTTTTTATGGGTTTCAGGTCAGGTGAGTTGGCCGGCCAATCAAGCACATGGTCATATATATATGCATAAGCACATGCTCAATATCATGGTCAGCAAACCAGTTAGTGGTAGGTTTGCCACTGTGGGCAAGTACTAAGTCCTGCTGAAAAATGGAAATCAGCAGACAGAAGCATGAAGTGCTCTAAAATCCCCTGGCCACAAACTGCACTGACTTTGGTCTTGATAAAACAGCAGATGACATGACACCCCAATGCATCACAAAATGTGAAAGCAAGTTGGATTCTGTGTCTCTTCACTCTTTCTCCAGACTCTGAGACTTCCCCTTTGGGATTTCCAAATGAAATGCAAAATTTACTTTAATCTGAAAAGAGGACTTTTGACGATTTCGTCCTTAGGTACTTGCTTGATACCAGGAATACAACAGTTGTGGCCCATCTAAGACATCTATTTGTGGTGGCTCTTGATGCATAGACTCCAGCCTCATTCCACTGCCCATGAAGCTCTCCTAAGTTCTTGAATCATCTGTGCTTGACAAGATTCTTAACACTACAGTCAGCCCTGTTGCTTGTGCACCATTTTCTAAAATAATAAAACAAAATAAAGGCATGAAAATTTCATGTGAGGTGTATTGAACCTAGAATATATGAGACTTTCACTTTTTTTTATTTACATCATGAAAATAACATTACTTTTTTATTATATTCAAATTTATCAAGATGCACTGTACATTCAGTTTCGTCTGAAGAGGTACCAGTAGTGGATACCAGGCAAGATTTGTATCACCAGCTATATAATGCCAAAAGTCTGATATTTCATAGAGATTAGTTTTTTTTTTTACTGTTGCCACCGATTGTTGCTTTATCTATTAATTAAAAGTTACAATTATGCTAATAATTGTTACATTATTAGCCAGCTTGATTTAGCACAGAGGATCAAGGAAATGTTATTTATAAGCAAGTACATATTACAGTAGGCTTTTATTGTATAAAACAAAACAGTTTCTATTGTTATAGCAGGCATTATCAGTATTTTGTTTGTCATTGTTTATTATGTGTTTGTTAATGGTGGAATTTTTTCTAACAAACTCTTTAAAACATTTGTTTTTCTTCCCAACCACAGAAAAAGGAGGTCTGGAGGAATATTCAGGTTACTGCACCACTAAACGGAGACCCAACAATGTCCCTCCGTCCTTCCACTCATCGCAGCACCACTTGCCTTGGGGTGGTGACTATACACTAGGCGGACGAGGCACACTCCCGACACACGCCACTCGTCCCCGCATACCTCACCCTCAATCTGCCCCCAGCCATACTCCTAACCCCTATCCTTTGGAGCCTAAAGAAACCAAGCCCAACCAGAACTACGACACCCTCTCCAAACCTCCTCGCCGTGTCAAATCAACAGATCAGCTCCTTGCCCTTGCGGATGGCAGCACCTTATCCCGGGTCCCCAAGAACCAGCAGCACCAGTATTACAAAGCCATGAATGCTACAACAGGCAAAAACTCCAATACCCAGAATACCCTGCGCAAGTCTAAGGAGAGGCTGCTGATGTCTCCTGATCATCTAGAGGAGGAAGTGGGCATGGGTGGAGTTGATTACGGAGGTGGTGGGGGTGGTATGGGCATGGGAATGGGTGACTACACAGTTGGAGGGGGCATGGTGCCCACTCTACCCCGCATGAGCCACCAGAAGGCTCAGTCACAGCAGAATGTCTGTGCCACCCCCTCTCTTGATCGCCATCACATGATCAAGATGAACTCACACCCGACCTCGGGCCGCGAGCAAGAGCGCAACACAGGAGCCATGCCGGCTCACATGGGAGGCAGCGGAAGTGGAGGTGCGGGATGGAACGAAATGCAAGGAACCGGGGTTGTCATGGGCACAGGAACACTAGCAGGTCATAGCGCCAGGAGGCTAGCTTTTGCTGCAAAAAGGCAAAATACCATTGAGCAACTACATTTCATCCCTGGTGGAGGAGGGAGCAGTGGAAGCGGGGTGGCTGCAAACCAGGGCGTTCGGACGGGGAGCAAAAATGAAGTGACTGTGTGAAGAGAGGATGGAGGGGATTGAGAGAGAGAGTTAAGGGAAATTGAAAGATATGGGGGGTGAGTTTGAGGGTGCTATGAGTGGGATGGTAATGGAGGGATTAAAGAAGAAATAGTAAGTGAGTGGGCAGACAAGGGAGTGAAAAGTGTAAAAGAGAGTGTAAAACGAGTGGGAGGATGGTATAGGTAAGAGAATGGCTGAAGAAAGGAATATAGAGATAGAGATCGGATGAAGGAAAAAAGTAGAGAGAGAATGAGGACATGAAAGGAAGAATAACAGATGGAGAAGTAGAGGAAACCACAAGGGAAACAGAAGCTGTAAATACAGAGAGAACACAATGTCTTGTAGACAAGTGTAAAACTTTTTGTTGTTTTATTCTCTTTGTAAAATTTCAGCCATAATTACAGTATAGTAATTTTCTTATAAGTTTGATAATAGCCACCTTAGAAAACATTCTCCGAAACGAATATTGTACATGAAAAGCCTGGGTAACCAGGTGAAGAAAGATATATTCATGTCACTGTGTCATGCTTTTTTTATTTTACTGGATATTACATGACATTCAATGCCACTATAGAGCCATATGTTCAAGTAATGTCCAATGGAACATTCATCTTATCAAAAAAAGAAACAGAAAGGAAAGAACAAAAACTTGAGGAAACATTGCACGCCAACAATTTGCTTACATCAGAAGATCACTTTAAAACAGAAATGGGTTACTCCAGCTGTTCGATTGTGCTGCTACAGATTGGAAACTGAAACGAGCATTAAAACAAACACATCGGGATATTGATAACCTGTACAAAAGGAGCTCAACAAAAATGCTGGATATCAGAGCTACTGTCACAAAACAAGAGAATATATGGTGATGACATGGCTTGTCACAGAAACAAGTTGATCCAAAAATGATTGCTATGATTAAAAAACAAAAAATGACTTTTTTTTGTTGTTTTTTTTGTTGTTGCACAGAGTAAGGGAAACTAAACTGCATCAGCTTTAGGATAGCCCCATGATTATTATTGCCTTTTTCATACGCACCTCACACTACATCACAAGTTCTGGAAGACTTGCTTGTGGATTTTCTAGATTAAGACTGCTTTGTTGGAGCAAGTTTTTCATAATGTTCACAGAAATCAATATATGTGTGGAATAAGATAAACCAATAATCATCATTTTGTCCCTTCAACCCAAAAATTCCAATGAAGGGGGTAGGTAATTTATCTTCAAAAGCCATTCTGATTGGGAATCACAGCCCAGGCCAAAGGGGGAAAAAAAGAAATGTATCTGACAATCATCGACTTTCACCAACTGAACTCAGCTCATAACTGATCAATGGCACTTTGTTTGGATTCTAAGCCAACGGTTTTCTTCGATGTCCAAGTGCAGGGACTTGACAATGACTTTTTTTTGCCTTGGCTGAAGGACAATGGCAACGAATTTGCAAGAAAACTAGCTCTGTAAGGATGTGGACACATTTGTGTCATTATAAGCTCTATGTATGCTGTATGTATTGTTGAAAAGTTTTTATTTATATGGATGCCTCAAACTGTTCAATGTGGCTTATATGAGGAAAACAGGAGAAGAGTCCAGATGTTCACAGTTTTATATATAGCGAGAGAAGTTCGTTATGTTCATTAGGCAGCACAGCACAGTAAATGTTGGCAAGGTTTAGCCAACATGAGAACTCAGAGCTCAGGTGTGCACAGACACTTCAATGAGCTTACTAACAAACCTGCTGGGTTGCTATTGAAATCTCCCTAAAGCCATGTGTCTGCGCTGTTAAAGTGACGACTGAACACGGGGAGAGTCCAAGTCATCTCACACCGCTGATCAGCTTTCATCCAGAAATGGACAGAGCGTCACACCCAATATCATAATCAATAATGCTTATCAATATTAAGGGCTATACTACATGTGTGTCAGTGGTAGACTGCCTAGGCACAGTTTATTAATTGTTATTTAAAAGGTGGTGAGAATACTGACGACAGTAAATATTAATGTATATAGACTGAGATATGAATCCTGTGAAGCAAAAGAAAGCAGTGAGGTAAAGATGACCTCAGTCTAGCCTACAGGACAGGCTATGGTGTAAAACCATTTTAGTTCTCATTCATTTCTAAAAGTCCACAGCAAGTAATGGTAAACATTTTAGTATTAGGTAGCTAGTTATTTTAAATGTATTTCTCCCAGTACAAGTAGTTCAGAGTAAATTGCCTAGTAACTTTTGAGGCAGAAAAGTGAAAGAAGTTTTTCATGTGGTGGCAGTAGACTACATTCACTTATTTCTGACAGAAATTAAAATGGATCTTGATGCGTTACAAACAAAACTTAGAGACAATCTTCCTACAGACTCTCTTATACATACGTGTTTGTTATTGTCATTAATATGACAGTTAATATTATGGTTATTGGTGATATTTATTCTTGCTGTTTATTCTCTATTATCTTAACATTATGATGGTGATATTTTCTTCTGTGGTTTTAGTGTTAACTTGTTTTTAGGTATCTATATTTCTCATTAAATTATTTTGCATTCTAAGTACAAAATACAAGCACAAAAACAGGCACTCATTCTTTACAGATTCTCAGTGCATCCTGATGAGTGCATTGAAACATTCCTTGGCGTGATGTCATAGTGTGACCATCATACAGAAGCTTGCCAGTGTCATTGTGGCAATGACATCCCACTGGGTTGATATGATGTCATAGTGTGTATGTAAATGAAAAATAGATTGATTTGAATTCAATTTCAGCTGTTTGAATGTTTATTTCAGGGAATATTAGAATAGCTAAATTGATTTAGCATCTTTTTTTTTTTTGTCTTTAAAAAGTCTGTAGCAACGTCTGTTCGGTTTTGTACCCACAAGCCATAACTGTAAGTTTTTATGAGATGTTTAAACTTAAAACTGCAAAGATAACCATCAGTTGTGCTGACGTAGGCCTTTGGCAATATAATCAAAGTAATTTTAAAAACAGGATACAAATATAATGCCGACACACTTTAGAAAAATGAAGAAAAAAAAAAAAAGAATCTCCAGGTAGATTTTTTTTTTTTGTCTTCGGGACCCTTATAGGAAATATTTTATATGGTATTTAAGTAATGTTGTTGGTCTTTCTGCTCCCATCGAGGGGTTGCCACAGCAGACCATTCAATCCGCACAACAACTTGGCACAGGTTTTATGCCGGATGCCCTTCCTGACGAACCCCTCTCATTTTATTTGCGTTGGCTTTTAAGTAATACAACTTTCTTCACAAATTGCGAACATTTACGTACCCATTTAGAGCACATGATTTATTCAGATGAGCACTAAACATATAAAATGGATTTCCCTGAATTGAATACTTGAGAGGAAAAGAAAATGTTCTCCTAAACTGAATAGCTTTAAATGTACCTTTGTAAAGAAATGTAACAAGAAGCAACAGAATAGAGGTTTGGTCAAAAGAAATATTTTACCCAGATCACACTATTGTTTTACTCAGCACTTTGTTTTCTATATCCCTCTTCGATAACGCATAAGGCAAATATGATTGTTTACCTTTGTAAAATAAAGTCAACTGATGAAAACGGTCTTTGGGATTACTGTCTTAGAAAACAACACGACATTTTTGTGTTTGTGTGCCACTGGATTCATTGTCCACCTGGACAGAACCGCTGCCAAGAAACTCAGGCAGCCATTTTGATGCGGACACGGGCTTTTACTTTGAGCTGTCACACCGTAATAAAATGGCCACTGCCTCTTCACATAACACGGTGTCACAAAAATATACGATGTGATATATTATATACTGAATGAAAATTATAAACTGTAGTATTTGTAAAAAAAAATTATGTTCAAGAATCCTCCCCAAACCCTCCGTTCTTATCTTAACCAGCGCAATAAACATTAGTTATACAGCTTGCTAGCGCGCTACATGAACAAACCGAGGCTACTCCACTTTTACTCACTTATTTTATTTAAAAAATAGGCTAAAATTTTAGCGTAGTAATAAAATTCAGTATTATTACTACGCTATTACGTAAAAAATGACTTAGAATGAAACACAACCCGCAGAATAACTATAAGCAAATGGCGCACTCGCATTAACCGGAAACGTTCTAAAAAAAACCGGAAACGCCTGATGGAAACGCGCTCACACGTCATTCGTTCCTTAAAAAAAAAACGGTCCTAAAATATGAAAACATGCATCGCCTAAAATCAGAAAGCAGGCTCGGTGTCGTCTAAAATAGAAATATTTTTTTTACGCTCATCATGTGTGTTTTGCAGAGGGACAAAGAGCTTGTGTGCGAGAGAGAACGCTAGGTTGCGGTGAACATAAGGTCCTAGCTATCTGGCTAACGACTGGAAAACAGCACGCAGAACAAGGGGGCATATGAGCAAGAGGGGCAGGGTGGGAGAGTGTAGCAGGCCCCGTTCATCTCTTTCCCAATCTAAAAGATGGATGCATAGGTAAAAAAAAACGGCCTGTTTTATTGTCTTCGGTAACGATGCGTTTGCTGTCGACGTGTGTGTAATCCGTGCTTGCAGATGTTTGCTTGCGCATCATGGACAGACTGATGACATAGCAAGCTAGGCGAATGTGTTGCTGTTAGCCAGATGTTTTGCATGCTAACGACATGTTAACTACGGAGACAGTTTTCCTTAGTGTTGCGCATCCGGAATTTCTAACAAGGTGTATCATGCATGTGAGCGTTCGGTTTGTCGATTTCCCCGTTTCGTGAGCTCCCCGTTGCGTGTCCAAACGTTGCGTGTTTTTTTCCCCCCTTTTGTGTGACATAAAGAGGTATCAGCAGATGGAATAATTACTTGAAATTCACACCTCTCACCGCTCGCGCGGCTCCTCAGCATCATTTTTTGCACAATGTGAGCAGCGCGCGATGCGTAAAGAAACGCAGTCATATATTATTAGTGTATATATAACTTATGTGCAAATGTATTTGCCTTTTTGCGTATTTCTTTATTGCATTGCGAGATTAAACTCGTATTCAAGCGTTAAGCAAATGGTAAACATATTAATTATATTTAGATATACAGTAGGTGTGATGCGATTTATGCATTAGGTCAAATA
The DNA here is from genome assembly GCA_030347435.1 of Clarias fuscus. Lineage (NCBI taxonomy): Eukaryota > Metazoa > Chordata > Actinopteri > Siluriformes > Clariidae > Clarias > Clarias fuscus. The sequence goes on along the minus strand of CM059207.1, from coordinate 12,645,960 downwards.
AACCAGCCACATTTTTTTTAATAAATATAAAAAGCGGATACAGGGCAATATATTTTACCTTAAAAAAAAAAAAACGAACTCTATGCGAGATAAACCCAAACTGTATTGCAAAGCATGCACTTTGGGTTAGCAGTAGGTTTGTGTTGTTCCCCATGTCACCCCCCCCCCCCCCCCCCCCCTAATTTTTTTTTATTTTTATTTTTATTTTATTTTTACAATACATGCTTCTAACAAAAATTGGGACAGACAACAGCTTCATAAACATACTGTATGGACTAAGCTTTAATAAAACACTTATGTCTTATATTACAAATGTTATTTGCATTGTACATATTCAATAAAAAAATAAACGTTATGATTGTTTTACACATGAACAAAAAATATCTTTACAATTCCATTCACATATTCATAAGTTAGTTGCTTGTCAAAACTACTGCCACGGCTTCTGTGTTTGTTGTCACATGCAGTATTTTTGTGTTGAATGGATAGGACTCTTAACTCCACTCACAAGTCCTAGTATACAGTATATTTCCTGCCCTATCATATCAAGTCCAGTAATAAATCATCCCTTACGGTAGTTAAATGCTTTTTAAACTGCACAGAACAGCGGGAAACTAAGGGTCTTCTCACGTTTACGTTGATATTTGCTCTTTCTCTGTCTCACAGTGAGAAGAGGAGTGGTGTGGAGAAACATCCCATGCATCTGAGAGTAATTTCTTCAACAATGGAAAAGATGCCTGGCATATTTGCTGAAACACGGAAAAGGAATTGCATATCACTTGGGCTTGAACGGATTAAACATTAGCAGGCGTTGACTGTTATGAACTAACACATGGCACTTGGAGAAATCTGTCCATGTCTAGGATGGTCATGAACTCAAGTATGTAACCAAGAAAAGTCTTATCTAGTCATCTTGGTTTTGTTTCATAACAAAAGCATCACTAAGCACTTTCAAAAATGTGAAAATAAAGTGTCACCATTTGTGATTTATACATCTTCTCACTTACATTACATTAAAGATCAAATCAAATCCATTTACATTAATGACGGACTGACCGTTGTTGCAATTCGAGGAAAAAAATTACTGACAAGGATACTGATGAAAGAAAAGAACCGAAAAGAAAGACAACTTCTTAACCACAGACAATGACTCGAGTTATCATCAAGCACTAAAACCACAGAACTGTTAAAGACTCAAAAATCAAATCCAGCCTTTGAATTGTGTGTTGCAGAACTTTGGAATATCACTATCCATACCGAAAATCCATTCTACGCTGCAGCATCTGCTTGGCACAACTGGCTTTAAAGTGGGAACAGTTGGTGATTGTCCGCTAACTGCAGATCATTTCAAAGCAGGCCATACACAAGGGTGAGTTGAAACAGGTTAGAGAATCAACAGTGATTGTCATTGTAACACCTCATCTGGCAATTTTAGTGTGATTGTTGTTACTGCTCCTAGAGCAGACGGTGTTGCCATTGCACACCCATGTTTCAGTAACTGGGAAATGTTCCAGTTTGGAAAATACAATGTGGACATCATAGAGATGCTGAGTGGACACCAAGCCCATCAGTTCAAAGGTCTTGGATTAGAACGACAACTACAACACCAGCAGCAAGTGCAGCTTCACCAGCACCAGTTGCAACAGCAACAACAGCAGCAAGTAGAAACCTCTGGTGCTATTTTGTCTGGACTTGGCTTAGGCCCATTGCAAGGATCTAGAAGCAGTGCCTTTTCTGATTCTGCATCAATTTTTGCAAAAATGAGTGCACCCCCTCCTCCTCTACAGCAGCAGTCACTGTCTTCATCATCACAAACTTCCAGAAAGACAAGCAAAATGCCTGCGAGCAGTAGCAGTGGAGGAAGTCACGTGAGTGGGTATCCTCAGTTTTTGCGTTCATTTCATCCAGCTGAGGCAGCCCTTGCACAAGAACAGCTACATCCAGGAGTTGGGCGATTTGACCATTTTGCAGGCAGTAGTGGAAGTGGAGGAAGTGCAGGAGGAATTGGAGGACTAGTATCATCTGTTCCACCTCCACCTCCCCCATTACATCCTGGCCTCACTGTTCCCCAAGCATCCCCTGGACCATCCTCCTCTTCCCCATCTCCTTCAAGTTCTAGCTCTAATAACCCTTCTAGCACTAGTGCAGTAACTTCCCTTGGTCACCAGTTGACAGGAGCTCAGTCTGATGCACGGAGTTTGCATCAACAGTTTAGTTGCATGCTAGCTGCTAATCAGTATTTTCTGTCAGGAGTACCAGCCAATTCCAGCCTAGAGCAATTTTTGGTGCAGCAAGGGAGCCACAACCATCTAGGTCTTGAATCAAGTTCAGGTCTTGCTCCACCCCCTGCTCTCCACTCCTCACACGCGCATAGCCATTCAACCACCTTGCCCCAGCCACAGCAGCCACCACCACAACAACAGCAGCTGCCCACTCACACTCTGTCACATCCCCATCCACATCACCCACTTCATTCCTCATCTCAGCCTTCCTCATTAAGCAGTTTTGACTTTCAAGGGATCCCTGTCCTCTCCTCAAACCAGCTGGCATCTCTGATGCAACAGGAAACTGGTTTACCACTTCCTCTGCCCTTACATTTGTCCCTCTCCAAGGATGAAGGGAAAATAGACAGTGCATTAGGGGGAAGTGGAGGGGGCAGGAGAAAGAAAGCAATGGCTGGGTATTTGCCTCAGCGGAAGACTGATGGCAGCAGTAACACTAGCAGCAGCAGCAATAGTCATGGCTCTGCAAATCATAACTCAAGCAGTAGTAACACTTCGGTGGGTCTTAGCCAAGATTCTACACCTGGCCCCCTCCACCAAGGCCGTGTTGGTATGTCAGGACTTGGTAGAGATCCCCCTTCCCACCTAACCCCACCATCTTCCTCTTCAGTCGTGTCATCATCCTCTTCCTCCGCTCCCACTTCTACATCCGCATCTGTTCTGGTGACAAACAGTTCTAAACCTGACAATCATAGTTCCATGCACCCTCGCTCATCTCATCCTGAACCCGAACCACTTTATCATTGTGGAGAGTGTGGAAAAACCTTTACTCACCTGTCCAGTCTGCGCAGGCACTTACGCAGTCATGAGTTGACCACTGCAGGCACAGCAGGCACAAGAAGTAATGTCATAAATCCGGTTTTGCATCCTGCTGATCCAAGTATTCCTCACTCAACCCAGGATAGTTCAGCATCATCCTTATGCCAAAGTCCTGACAAGATGTTCCATTGCTCAGATTGTGGAAAAGGATTTAAAAAAAAGGGACACCTGCTTCAGCATGGTGTCATCCACTCTGGTGCACGGCCATTTGCCTGCAGTACTTGTAGCCGTGCTTTTAATCGGCGTGAGTCCCTCACCCGTCACGAAAAGATACACGAAGAGAAGCCTTTTCGTTGTCCAGCTTGTGGCCGGTGTTTCCGTGAGAGTACCTCTTTGTTGAACCATGCAGCCTCAGGCACTTGTGGCAAATCAGGCAGAGGACCAAGACCGAAGAGTGATAGTAGCAACTCTATAGTTGGTGGCAAGAACAGTAAGACAGGGGCTTCCAGTGATGGAATGGTAACTAGTGCAGTGGGTGAGTCACATATTTATCTTACAGGATAGTATGTGTGTGCGCCAAATAAAGTTGTGCTGTATGATGTGCTAAGGGGATATTTGTATATGCAGCATTCATACTGTTTGATTTGTCATGCAGGGTCTTACCGGAGTGATGGTTACAATAACTTCAAAGACCAGCGCTCTCAAGGCAACCTTTATGCTGGAACATGTGGTGGAGGCATAGCGGGGCCAGCACTAAGAAAAGCGCCTTTAGCTCCTACTCTGCACCCACACCCACAAAGCCAGCAGCTTCATCAACAGCACCCACATTTACCCCTCTCTGCTTTGTTGGAGGACTCTGAAGACGATGTTACCAGTTCTGTCAACAATGCTATTTCTGCCATCACTGCTGCAGCGGCAAATTGCATGACTGGCGATCTTAATAATAGCAGTCGAGGAGACGATAGAAGAGATATAATTGGTGGGCTACTTGGAGGTCTTGGTCTAGGCCCTCTTGGCTCACCCGGTGGTCCGTCTTCAACATCCGGAATGGAGAAATCATTTCGAGGTGGCGAAAACCAGGATGCCCTGGCACTTCACCAACAATCAATCCAACAGACAGCAGGTGGAAAGCCCAAACGTCCTCGGAAGCCTCGTAAAAAGAAGGAACCTGGGGCAGCAGGTGCAGATCCTCCCAAAAGACGTCAGTCCTCCCAGAGAACACCAGGGGGTCTAGGGGATGTCAGACCGTATTTGTGTAGCATCTGTGGCCGGGGTTTTGCGAGAAGAGAAACTCTACGAAGGCATGACAGAATCCACACAGGAGAAAAGCCTCATCACTGCACAGTATGTGGCAAATACTTCAGAGAAGCTTTTCATCTTAGTAAGCATCATACAGTGCATTCCGGAGAGAAGAACTATAAATGTCTTCTTTGTGGAAAGGATTTTGGATATGCCCAGAGCCTTAAGCGACATGGAAAGCTACACCAGAAAGGAGAAATTGAGGAAGTACCTACAACACCTGGAGGAGACAACCTTAATAATTATCCAGCTCCTGGTGGAAGCATGATCCAAGGTGGTCAAGGAAACTCTTCATTCTATCCATACCCACAAGATGTTAAACCCCAAGGTTCAAATCCCCATCCTCCTCCCAGACTTTACACATGTGCTATATGTTGGAAGTCTTTCCGTCATCACTTCCATCTTACTGCACATCATCAAACAGTGCATGAAGGTGGAGGTGACAAGCTGTTTTCTTGTGAAGTGTGTGGGAAGGCCTTTGCATATTCTAACAGCCTAACAAGACACAGGCTGTCTCAGCATGGCTTAACCCGCACCGGTCAAGGAACACCTCAAGGGAGCATTAATGTCACTGGAGAAGACAACAGTGTTGGTGGCTCAGTATCTGAAAGTGAAGCAGCCACCAATGCTTTGCTTCAGCTTGCACCCACCGGTGGAAACCATGGAGAAGAGGATTCTCACAGTGGTGTTCTTCATAGTCACCAGCATGCGCCGCCACAACCACAAGCTGGGTACTCACCTCTTTTCTATGATGCCAGTACATCTCTCCCTTCCTCTTCTAATGCCACACCATACTCCCAGCCTTTGCCTTCAAGCTCCTCTCTACAATCCCATCAGCACACAGGAGTAAAAGGTGAACCCTTGTACCAAGCAGGCCAAAGACATGCACTCAACCCAAACTTACCCATCCACCCACTTGTTCTGCCTCCACCTGAGCAACATCAGCACCATTCTCTAAGCCAGCAGCATCCAGCTAATGTCCAGCCACACCACCACCACAGCTTTCACAGCGAAGAAGAACTACGACGTCGCAAGAAAAAAAAAAAAAGACGGAACGGGAGAGAGAAGATAGGCTACGAATGGGGTCAGACCACAAAACTGGACGGGGTACAGATGGAGCTCTCAGCTGGGGAAAGGAAGAGAAATGAGAATAGAAAGCTTCAGAAAAGATTGAGAAAAACATTTCGTAGAAGGCAACGTAAATTTAGAAAAAAAATGGCTATGCTTTTGCGAATTAGGAGAGGAAGTGGGGGAAGCAGAGTTGTGTATGAACTGAGCCCTTCAGGAGGACTGGAACTATATAGACTGCTCTCTTTTCAAGTTCCTCTTAAACGATTCCCTTGTCCCTTCTGTTTTCTCACAACGTTTTCACGACGAGCAGCACTTATGGTTCACATAGCAGCTAGACATTGCCCGAGAGTCAGTTACCCTTCGGGTCGATTAAGATGTGCAGTTTGTGGAAAACAGTCTCGCAAATTACTTTCAGCCCTCATTCATAGAAGCTCTCACTTATCAAATAGAGCATTTTCCTGTAAACGCTGTCCTTCTCGTTTCTGGAACGCAGCACTCCTCACGAGACACAAAAGAACTTGCCGGGGAAAACTGACAGAACTGACACGGGGGAGTGCTCTTTGTTTAAAATTAACAGCAGGAAAAATGTTTAAAAGAGGAGACAGTAAAAGGAATATTTCAGCCCTGCAAATACAGTACAGTCACTGAGTGTGCTTCACTTTAATGTTAATGTTAATGACTTCAGTATGTAGTAGCAAGAAGGACATTGTGTTTTGCATGACAAAAATAGAGACTAGGGCTTGGTATCTGACCGTCAGAACGTCGGTTGATTGCTCTTAGTTTATTTTTTTCGATTTAACCATCATGGGTTCCTCACGTTCAGTAAACCGAACTTCCAAACTGAACTGATACAAGCAAAATTGCAAACGCTTTGCAGATGTCTTTTATAAAGATACCAAGATAACGAATCCCAACTCGGTCTGCAAAATGGTCCTATACAGTTTTGTGTGTTGAACAACATCTTGGATCCTTCACTGACATTAGGTGAATTTATAGTCATGTTACTAATACAGTATTTCCCTTAATGGTAATACTCACTGTAAGTCAGCAGTTGCTCTGTAGAATTATTCTGTCGCTGGTATGTATAATGTGTAGTTCACTTAGAACAAGTGTGGGGATTTGATCTTTTGTAACAATGCATTAGTAGAATAAGAAGAAAAGAAAGAAGGTATTAGGAAGATCAGTGTTTTGTTCCAATCTGTGCATGTTGAGCACTGGTCTTAATGTGTTGGATGAATGTTGATTATGGGATGGTTTAATATTAAGTACGATTGGAAATGTTTTAAAAAGAAAAAAGAAATTGAAGCGAAATGTTTCAAACAGTCCCAGAATAAGCACTACTTTTACCTCCATCTTCATGCTAGTGAGATAGTGAGCGGATCATAAGGGTTGTGTCCATCTTTGGGAAATTAAAACTAGCATGAAGAAGGAAGGATTAGCACTTAAATTGGAAAGGCCTCCAATTTAAAAACAATATATAATAAAAACGTATGCAGCCCTGTTCATTGAGAGCTACTTTGAATGCACAGTTAATTTCCTTAACCAAACAAAAGACAACAAGCAAGTATTCCAGGGCATCCAGATTAATGAGAAATATGGGCTATGCCTGTGTTTAGCAGTAAATTAGGGTGGGAAAGACATTCTGCAGGAGTAGCTCTCGAGGAACAGGTTTGAAGACACCTTAAAAACACACATGTGATTCAGTATCAAAATTTCAGTCAAATGAGGCAAAAAAGCCTGTTCAATTTGAAATTCCACCTATTGGCATGGTGCAGTTTTTATACATAGAGTCTATGGTAGAATTAGGAAGGAACAAGTGTACTGTAATGTAAATTGTGTCAATATTTTATTATTGTTATGATTTAAAAAAAAACAAAAACACAGGTGAAATATGTTTTTTATCATAGGTACACTGCAGGTAGTTTGGAATGATAGTGGAAGTTATCACGTTAATATTTTACTTAATGTATTATGTGTCGGACATAGCCCCACTTGCCAATTATGAAAGCATCCCTTATACTTTTCTCTTAATTTCTTATGTAGTGAGGCCATACTACCCATAGCTCATGTTTTTTTTTTGTTTTGTTTTTTGTTGTTGTTGAGAATAATAAGTAAATCAACAAGTATGTTTCTATCACTTTATTTACCTATAATAAGCTGGTTGTTGATGATACCCAAGCATTTAATAAAATTTTAAAATCTTATATCATTATTCATTCTGTTGTTTACTGCATTTCATTTTATTTATGTCGAATAAAATACTCATTTTCCAATATACATTTCTAAATCGATTGTCCACCCATATGTTCAGTCGTTCTCAACTGTGTTTCTCATTTAACACAAACAAAACAATTCAGAAAGGGTTGTCAACTTAGCTGATTAGTTACATCGGGTGTACTTGGAGCTGAGGAAGCAGTAAAATGTTCTGGTTACTTGTACAGATCTGACCATCTGGGAAACATTTTACATTTTATTGTGTATGGTTATATCAATGCTTATGTTTCTACTGATGAATAAGCTTTATGTCCGGCTGTATGTTTTGCAATCTTGAGCTTTATGATATTATAATTATTATGGGGTTCATATCTCCGCTTCATTCTTAACTCAGGTGATACTTATTTCACAAGAAGAAGACTTCTAGTAGGATTGCAGTAGTAATTTCCAGAAGAAATTGCTTATAGTGGCATTTCTTTCCTTCTTCAACCAGTGACAATGATTTAATGCATACCTGTAACTGCTAGCAATGTTTGTCTCAGTTTACTGTCTGGTAACACAGCAGACATGCCCTGATCATTATTTGTTATTTGGAGCTGCACATCTCTACTTTAACCACAGGATGGCAGAATAAGGGTTTCTCATTTTGATGTTAAATTCCAAGAAAACCTGTTTGCGTGGTATGCTTACATTAGAGGAAATTCAGTCTGAAGGCCTGCACAGCAGTCATTTTTTGCAGCAACTACTTATTTTATTTTAGTTTTTGATGTAAATAGCATGTAAGTATGTAGTTCTTAAGGAATGCATGGAGGTTTAATTAAAACAGGGTTATGTCTACTGTACTGTCCTGACAGTGGGTGAGAATGTTTTATCAGATTATGACTTTGATATGATGTTTTATGATAAAATCTTTAACAAGCATTAATATGTGTAGCCGTGACACACACCGAATAAGTATGCACATTCTACACACATACCAACATTAGGTCTAAACTGTGTAGTCTCACGCGGCTGTGGCGAGCGAGGTTACGGGGGCGGGATTGATTTCACGGCGGCATCCAATGAGCGGATTCAGGGGGCGGAGAAATTTTTTCTCTTAACCAATCGCAAAGAGGAGAACGACACGGCCAGAGGCTTCTCCGCGTGCTGTGTACACGTGCGTTGGAAAGCGCTTGTGCTGTTCCCTGTTCCTCATTGGAGAGAGACAGAGAGAGAGAGACAAACATGTCCACGGATTATGAGCAAAAACGTGTCTTTTCTTATAAAGTCTTTCGACAGTGATTTGTCATGTTATTTCCATGTGTATAAGTTAATAACACCATAAATTATGGTTTTATTAACTTATACACAAGGATATTATTATAAATGGTAAAAATACTGCTTGTATTATAAACACCACAGGCCTGTCTAGGTGATCCTATAACTATATAACATAATAATGTAACCACAAGCCTCACCCTGGCAACTGTTAAGACTTGAGATAATTTATAAATATATAATTCTTTCGTGCGGAGGTGTGTCATTACTATGCATCCGATATTTCACACCAAGTTCTGAAAATAAATGATGATACATGGAATTTCCTTGCACATGAGCTCTACAAAGAGTGCATACACCAATCACCTATAATTATTATAATATTAAAAAGAAAGTAACATAAAAAAGGTCCTCGTTTTTGGGATCATAACAGTGATGCACTGTGTGTTCTGACACCTTTCTATCACAACAGGTAGTAACCATTTCATCAATTTGATCTTCTGTTGGATCGGACTACATGGGCTAGCCTTCGCTCCCCTTGTGCATTTAGTGAGCCTTGGCCATCCATGACCCTGTCAACAGTTCACTCGTTTTCCTTCCTTGGATTATTTTTGGTACTAAAGCTGCAGTTTTGGAGTTGCTCTGACCCAGTCCTTTAGTCATCCCTATTTGGACCTTGTCAAAATCACTCAAATCCTTATGTTTGCCCTTTTTTCTGCCTCCAAATACAGCAACAGGATAAAAGGTTCACTTGCTGTTCAAACTGCTGCTCTTGGCCCTTCTCATAGACGGCTTAAAGTGGGTGGGATATGTTGGGCAGTAAGTTATCTTTTTTCCCTGAAGTTGATGTGGAAGCAGAAAAAATGGGCAAGCATAAATATTTAAGTGTCTTTGACAAGGGCCAAATTGTGTTGGTTAGAGGACTGGGTCAGAGCAACTCCAAAACTGCAGCCCTTGTGTGATGTTCCCAGGATGCAGTGGACGAGACATACAAAAAAGGGGGTAAAAGAAGGAAAACTGTGGAACTGGCAACAGGGTCATCGGTGGCCAAGACTTACTGATGTATATGGGGAATGAAGGCTGGCCTGTGTAGACTGATCCAGTAGAAGTAGCTCAAATTGAGGAAATATGTATATATAGCAGGCTTCCGTCCATATGACACTATACAAAGACAGGGCTAGATGTATAGCCAGGATTTATCAGGATTTGTTGTGTAAAATAATACACATACATCTAGCCTTGTCTTTGTGTAGTATAATATGGACGGAAGCCTGCCATTCTCTCTCCCTCTCTCTCTCTCTCTCCCTCTCTCCATTCAGTCAAGCGTCTGCTGAGCTCGCGGGAGATCTGACGTCACGTGACTGCCCCGGGTTCGTTCCGGCTGAGCGCGGAGCTCACGTGCTCGCGCAGAGAGGAGGAGGAGGAGGAGGAGAAACGGCTGCAGGGGAAAAAAAAAAAAAAAAAGCGAAGCGATAAGGTCCGACCAACCGGCACTGCGCAGCTGCACCCGTGTCCTGTATATTTTATTTTCCCTTCGGTTTTGTTTTCATTCGTTGTTGTTGTTTTTTTGGGACGAGGCTGCTTCCTTTGCTCAGTTAATGTGAATTTTTATTATTAGTATTATTATTACTATTACTGCTGCGCTGGTTTTGAACATGATTGGAATTTTCACTCCTTGTCTTCCTATAAGCAACTTTTCTGTTTACTGCAAGACCTGTTTCTCCGGCTGTCTGACACTTTAGGCTGCTTGGTCTGTATGGACAGATATACGTCGCAAAATTGAGCTTTTTAAAAAAAAGTTTAAAAGGTAAATATTTTATCTGCTTGGACTTAAGGAAGGCGTTTAATCCACTGGACTGTCACCAAACGCAATTACAATGACACTCTCTTCTTCGGGCTCTCGACAAGACTAAAGGTAAATATCTGCTGAATTAAAGGCTACTAATAATATTTCTAATGCTTGTCTTGATGACTGTCACTGCTTTCCTTTGCATAGCCTTTGGTAGTTCTACACTTCATGATCTGTCATCAGATTGCTTCCCATGCTTGTACAGTTTCCACTGATTTATTTGTGTATTTGCTTGTGTGTGTGTGTGTTAACTACTATATTGTCATATACTTGTCCTACTCACTTTAGTAAACCAGATGATGGCAGGGCCTCCTTCCCAGCGCCTGTTGCCCCCTTCTGGACCCAAAACACACTTCAGGAGCTTAGACCATGCAGGAGGAACAGACTCGTTGAACACTGGACCAGTCAACACCGGCCCAGACCTCAAATCACCATCGCAGAACCCACTCAAAGGTGATCAGAGCTTATAAGACTTCTGTCAAATTAAGGACGTGTGTCCGCTATAGTATCTGTACCGTAACCTCCGAGCTCGGACCAACGTTGTGGCTTAGTTTGCTAAAGCCGCTTTTGGTTTAATTGCCGGTTGGTGTTTCTGTCTTGAGTTAGTACCATGGTTTTCGTTGGTACCGCATGGCTAGTTCGACACGGTTGCAAAAACTACATAGCTATTTGCGATGGAAAACCAACACTTTATCTTTATTTATGAATCACTTCGAGGCTGTCAGCTTTTGACAGTACAGTATGTATTAAGGACGTTCAGCAAAACATTCTTGAAGCCCCAAGTACATCAAATCCCTCCCATACAAAGGACTGGATAAGAAATTATCATGGCTGAACAGCAACACCAGTTACCTTTTAATCTTTAGTGTTTCAGTAACTAAGCCTTAGATTGTGGGTAAAGTGGTTAAAGTCTGTTCAGATGTAAAATTGCATTGAGAATGACATGTAACCAAGATTAGACCAGAAACGGTCAATTTAACATTGCACAGGCTGAATCATTCACATAAATGAGCGTCATCGGTTGCGAGAGAGGATCTGCTACAGAAGCCTTGCAGGCTTACGTTTACAATACAGGAGTTCAAATCTCATTTGCATAAAGTTGAACTCTTCTCCCTCCTTCCGCCAATCTTTGCTTTACCTACCATTACTTAAATTGTGAACTACTATTGGGGATCCAAAAGGATCTTCACTAATGTGAATGCAATAGTTTTAATGCTGTACTAGTAGTAATGTAATAGATTATTGTTTTGTAATGTAATAGATTATTGTTATTGTTTAGTGCAATAATGAAGAAAAAAAAATGCCTAAAGCAAAATTGCATGATATCTAGATATCATGTGATTTTGCTTTAGGCATTTGATTACTATGAGTTAATTAGAGATACAGAAAGAATAATTTCACATTGGGCTATCAATGTGTATATAAATAAATGTTTATATTAAATAAATAATAGCATTATTTATGTAAAATGAGGATTAAATTGATTTTGCAAATTTATGTAAGGTTTATACAAGCAACTGGGCTGCTGATTAGCTTTACTTTAGTCTTCACGTAAGAACATGTAGCAAAAAGCATGTTTTAATAACTTGGATTTTGTAAAGGGTTATTAAACTAGTAAGAATTATATTCTACTTTAGACTACACAACAGTATAGACCCTAGCAAATGGCCTAACCAGAGGCAGAATCTGAGGCAATCAGTGAACATTTTTTCAGCTTTGGTGCACTCAATCAAAAAGTGCCCCTCATTCAGGATGCCCTTGCAGAAGGAGATGTTGACAGCTGTTGGCCACAAGATCAGCTTTATGAGACGAGATCCTATGTATTGCTGTAAACTGAAAACTGAAGGAGTTTTTTTGTTCAGTGACTATGCGAAATTGGTGTATGATTAACCTGGTCAAGGATCAGGCATTTTGATCTTAGACAGATTATAAACCAAGTGAAAAGCCACCTGCTGCATTAATTCCAAAGGTTTATTTGCAGCTCAAATGCCAGCCCACGAGGATTTAGGTACATTTGCTCAAACATATAGGATTTATTGCCATTTGGGTTTAAGTAAGGATCAGTGCATTGATGTTCTCTAACAAGCTTAATGAAATTTTTCTAATGGTGGGAAGGCTCTGGTTATTTCGATACAGGATCTTTATAGCCATTGGATGCATCATCAGTCATGTCACAAGGCTTAAAATCAATGTTACCATAAACACCACACATAATAAAGAAAATCTCTGTCTTTTCTGAATATACAATTGCGACTTCACAAATTATTATAACTTTGACTGATCAGTGCAGGGTGGTGTAAAGGCTGATGTTACCGGAAACATATGCACCTTTCTGCAGTGGCTGTAGTGACACTGAAGTTATTTCTAATATAGATATCATGTCACACACAATAAACACCACAGTTCCTTCTGACAACTGAATGTCTTAGCTCTTTTTTTAAATTTGGAGAAACAGCAGTTGATGGTTGGTTATAACTCAAAAGAGCTTGGTTTTTCCCTGCCAAATGTTATACCTCTGGCAGTAATGTGGAGTTGGCTGCTAATGACTTAGGATATTGAATTGGTGTTTTAATTGTCAAATGGACTATTATAGCATCGCTATTGAGCATTAGTAGTGGAGGGAGAATACTAATGACAGCTCTAATAGTATGGGTTATAATAGCATCAGCATCTGCTGTAAGAAATGGATTTGCTGTTTTCAGAGTGTATGAGACTAATGTGGTATGATTGAAGCTCTAGTTTTGCAGCTTCCTCATGTTCAGTCTGTGCCTGCAGCTGTGGCCTATTCGGATGATTCAAGCTTATAATGCATTTTTAGACCTTTTATGGATAGTAGTGTTTGTGGCAGAGTATGCTGTAGTTGTTGACAAAATTAGTCCCATGAGCAGATTAGCACAAGCATATGCATTAGGAGTGACCTATAGAACAGGCGTTAAACATTTAAGTCTAGTACATTATAGTAGCCCAAGCCCTTGCAAATAGAGATAAGCTACTGAGGTGAATTTACATATACCAAGAACTCAAGGGTGACGTGTACTACAGAAAAAAAAAATTATATTGCGCAGTCAAGTCATGGTGTTCTGTTTATACTGTATGAATATATAATATATTAATATATATATTTTTTAACTCTTCGCAAAGCTTACATTGAGCAAGTCGAATCTCTAATAAAGACTCACCAGAAATGCTGTTATAGATAATTCAACCCATCATGTATATTTTATAATTTCTTATTTCACTGAGTTTTAAATTTGTAAATATTTGAAATTAGATTAAATAGGGCATGGATTACATCTCAGATTTGATCGGGACCAACATGCTTTGATGAGAAACAGTACTGTACCTCACAGCTATGAAAATCGGCCAAGCATGACTTTATTTTCAGTGAATAAACTCGCTTGGATTAAAATCTGGTGCTGTAATCATAGAGAAGGTCTCCTATTCATAATGTTCCTTGCTTTTGGCTCACTCATTAGAGATTTAAATGTGTAGCTGGATTTATGTAAAGCCTAACAGTTAAAACCTCTTAAAGAAATTAAATCGAATGTAAATAAAATAATAAAAATGCAAGAATGTAGCAAACTGTAAAGCATAACCTGAAAAGGGACTTTTTTTTTTTTGCTTTTTACATTTTTTAAAATTTTTTATTTATTAATATATAAATTGTATTTCATTGCATATTTTCCATCTCTCCACAACTTAGATAAGGACAGGATGGACATGGATGAGGATTCTCTGGGACGTTGCTCCATCCGTGACAGGAGCAGTATTGGGCAAGTTGCAGATGGCAGCGGTTTAGGGACAGGGGCAGGCACCTTCCAGAGCCTGTGGGAGCGGACAGTGGCATCTGATCCCGGTTTGTTCCAGCTGCACTACATGGACCTGGGCGAGTTCCTAACGGAGAACGGCATGGCCATGCACGGAGCTCAGATTCCCTCCCAGAGCTCGCAGTGCCCTTCTACATCTCCTTCTCCGTGCTCTTCCTCTTCCTCGTCTTCAGCTTCCGCCGCCTCACCACCTACGCTACTTGGCTTGGACATGCAGGTCCAGCAGAGCATGCTGGGAGCTGTCGGCTGCTTGCACAGTGAGTTTGTTTGGTGGGCACAGTTTTTGCTGGTGCAATTCGGGAGACTTTAACCATTGCAAAAAAGCTTGAGTGTTTAGACGTAATGTGAATAATAATTCACAATAATTCAGCTAATTTTAGAACAAAGTCATTTCACGGCACAACAGAATCAACACTCTGCAGCAGGCTTATGAGATATAGATTTTTTCCATGCTCAGGATTTTCCATTTTCAAATATCGCTGTAAGTGATTTAATTGTCCACAGCCTAAAAAAAGATTAGCAAAAGCGCATTGCAACAATTTCAGGCTTAAGCAGAGTAGGGAAGAGCATCAGAATATCAGCTGTGCAGTTGGGAACTGTGGCAATCACGAAAACACAGCTGCATGGTGGATTTTTAGTGATTCTGCAGTATCACTGCAGTATGTCTATAAATACAGTATAACTGTTATGCATTTGTAACAACTGAAAAAAAACAGAAGGGCACATTTCAGTATAATCCTTTTATAAAATCGATTGTCTTATGTTCTTATGCATGGCTGGCATGAGAACAGGAGTGAGAAGATCAAAAAGAAGAAAAAAAACACTACACACTGTAAACCCGAATAAGTTGGCAAAACTAAAAAAATTTTAGGTAATCGGTTACATCAAATTTTTTACGTAATGATGTTTCCAATTTTAAGTAAACAGAAATATTAGTTTTTGAGTCTGTTATGCTCATTCATATTAATCATTATTTACTTGCATTACTGAGTAGCCTACCTCATGCTATAATGTTTTTTAGTTGTTGCAAATTATATAAATTGTCTGCTCCTGGAAATGGGTCGCCACAGCGGTTTGTCACAAGTTTTTACGCCAGATGCCCTTCTGAACACCACCCTCCCTTTATTATCTGGGCTTGGGACAGGCACTTCATCCAGTGGCTGGGAATCGAACCCGTCTCTTTCTCATGGCAGACGAAACACCTGCCACTGAGCCACTAGTGCTCTGATACAAATCAAATAAGTATTATTTGACAACTTTAGGGTGCCCAGATTTGTAAAGATTATACTTACAGCATCATGCGAAGACAGACCAAACCACCATCTAGATCAAAACAATTCAATGTGGGTAGTTTACATGTGCATTGATGACGTCAGACACAAAATCGTGGCCGAAAGATTTTAAGTTGGTGGAACTTTAAGGAGACAGCTACTGTGGCTTAAAAAATCAAACTTGTTCAGATACCTTGAAAAGTGTCATTTCTGCAAACTCATAAATACCAAAAAGTTCTAAATACTCATCAAGGTCTATTAATTTGAACTAATTGTGATTGTTTAAGTTAACAGTACTCAATATGTTTAATTACTTTGAGCATTAGGGTTTACAGTGCAGGATATGTAATCACTTTTTAATTATCATCACCATTAATTAGATTAGATTTGTTAATTTGTTGTAGACTTGTTTGGATTGAAATCTTTCTTCTCTTTCAGCTGAAAAACTGCAAGTGTTGCTTTGACCAATTTTTTAAATGTATATATTTTAAACGTTACTATTACTGTGCAAAAGACTTGAGCCACCCCTCATTTCTTCATATTTAAATTCTGCTCATTAAATCAAAGAAATGAGTACATATGTTTTACAGTGCCAGGCTGCAAAGTACCTAAAGATACAATTTAAAAAGTGGTTGTTTATGAAACAACCACAGCAGCAACCTCATTTCTCCTCTCATCTGTTCCAACCACTTAGCACTCAGCATCACCAATATACTAATCACCGTCCTGATCATCTGTTTTATTCAGTTTTATTTATATAGCTTTTAACAGTGGGCATTGCCATAAAGAATCTCTACAGAATTAAAAAATAAATAAATAAAAAAAAATCATCTGCACCTTTTTCTCACTGGTTCATGCCTTAAATTAGAAGTTTTTTGCTTGAAAGATTCATAGATCACTGTGTGGTTTACCAAACAAAAATCGTTTTCCCTGAAACACGTCAGGGACAGGTTTTAAAAATGAGAGCCAAAAACTTGCCAAAAATGAGAAGACACATTTCAGGAAGCCTGAAGAACTATTCCTGAAGAAAACAACAAAATAACAAGAAAGTCTGCCTCTTTGGAAGCAAAATATAAAGCAATGAGGGTGGCTCAGTACTTTTGTATAGTACTGTACATATGTAGGTATGAAATATATATATTTTTAACTTCTTTTTCAAATTGTAATATACAAATCTTTAAGCGCATCTAGAAGTAAGAATTCCAGAGAAACTTCAGATTTTCATAGAGGTTGGATGGTTATCTAGTCTGTTAATAATAATTAGACAATTAACATCAAAACATGAAGATGCATATATATATATATTATTAGTTGTAGAATCATATAATTTACCTTGTCAAAAAGCAGCAAGAGTAAAAAATCTGCTCTTAGGGATAGAGCTACTGTAACAGGAGGGTATCTTAATTCCTTAGGTCCCAGGGAGTTCAAAATACTGTACCTGTGCAGATCATTTCATGTCAGCTGGCTCTTCTCTGGTTTTACTGGGGAAAAGAAATGGTTTTAGTGTTTTAGTGTTTTAAAATGATAACGTGTACTAGCATACTCTGATTTTTTTTTTTGCATGACTCCGACCCAAATAGCATAAAGGGACAATAACATCTGTATTTTGCAAAAGTCATTGAAGAAGATTGCATGGTCATACAGCGTGTCGGTTGCATTTCATAATATTCAGAAATATTATGCTGTCATAACAGAAAATTTGTATTAATACGTAAGATCTTTTAACTTATAAGCAGCCAGATTGTAATATTTTTACTCTCTAAGGCTCTATAGTATATACTACTGTATATGCGTTCCATTTGTGAGAAGTTGCTGTACTGTGTGATTTACTTCAGTATCATCACAGCCACTGCAAGAAGGCGCATAGGTTTCCATCAACATCAGCATTTATAACCTACTGTAGTGGTAGCTAGCTAAAATATAATTAGATTTGAAATTTGCTATGTGGTCCCATTTTAAATGAAAATATTCCAGTGAACTGGAAACAGGAAGTTTGACTGCTCTAGTATACTGTATGTGGATAGGGAAAAAAAGCTCTAGGACGGGTAGCTCAGTAAACCTGTATTCAATTTCCCTTTGGATCTGTCAGTGTATAAAATCCTGAGGGGGTTTGTGATATTGGCACTTTGGCAGGAGTGAGCATATGGGGTTTGTTTCCAGTTGCAGGATTTGAAATGTTAATTGAAAGGTTTCAGGGCTTTGTAGGATTTACATACATGGAAATATTCAATCTCTCTCATATTTACTGCAGTTGTTATATTGCAGTCTTTAAAAGTACCATATATAAGCCTTTGGTTAACATGTGTGTGTGCATGTGCATGTGTTCGTGTGTCTATCGCCCTTGTTTATCCTGTGTTATAAAGCAGTTAAGATTGGGTTGGGTTTGGAATGTACTGTAAGTAAACTGCTATCAGTCCTCACATGCTGACAGAGGGACTATGCACAAGATAAAAGCATGCAAAAGAAAGACAGGGGGTGGGTTTGGGGGTAAAGAAGAAAAGAGACTGAGAGCGTTACTGAATTGTGAATGTGATGGAAAAGAATAGAAGAACAAGATGGAACAAAATCGTACATAAAGAATTGCAGGATGTTTGTGTGTGTGTGTGTGTGTGTGTGCGTCTGCGCGAGAGAGTGTGCGTGCGCATGCGTGTGCATGTTAACACTCTTGGTCGATGTGCACATGCTTCATCACGTGCCAGGACAAAGTATGGAGCTGAGTGAAGGAAGGGGGGGGGTATAGAAAGATAGATAGATAGGGAGAGAGAGGGGTGGAGGAGGAGTGGGAGTGGTTTAGTTCTGTGTGTGCATGTGTGTGTGAGTGTGTGTGACAGTGCAAGAGAACAACTGTACTTTAGAGTAAATGTTTACTTTGTGCAGCAGAGGGCAAGAGAGAGATTACAGATGGTCTGTAGAGAGACCCTGGCTCTCATTCTTTTTCTGTATTTTGTCTTTATATGCAGCAATAGTATTAAATATGGATTTCACGAGACCAATAGATCACACACTTCTTATTGAGCGTTTGTTCATGGTAGTATTTGATTTGTATTTTTTTAACTACTTTTAAAAGGTCTATATAGTTTGTGATTGAATTATGTTAGTTTGTGTGTGTGTGTGTGTGTGTGTGTGTAGATGGTAGGGTTGTGTGAGAGCAAAGTCAAATAGAAAATCGTTCACTGATGAAATGTATGCTGTGTTGTAAATGTGACTGCTGCCATCTGGTGGAAATGTAAAGAACAGCAATCTGCATTGAAATACTGTATATGATAACATTATAAAAGATCTGATACAAAAATTTTATTTAAAAAAACGGTGTAAATATAAAAGATGTTTGACTTGTTTCATATTATTGAACCCTGACAGTTCATCTGCGATGGGATGCGTGTCATTTCAGTGAACAGGATGTTGCATTCTTCCTTGAATCCACCATTAATAAAGTGTAGAATAAGAGTTAAATTGGTGATACTGTTCAGAGTTGATTGACACCCAGGTGTTTTTTCACCGGGAATGAGTGTACTTTAGGCTACACTAATCAGTCTTTGAGCTCTGGACAAACAAGTGACAATGATCAAAATTTTAAGAGCTCTTTTCCGATAGCAGGTTATGGAGTTTAAAGCACCACATGGATTTTTTTTTGGCTCATGATGCTTGTGAGCTGTTTTTGAATCTAGAAGGTTGACTTCTTAGAATCATGTTTAGAATTGGCAGCTAGCATTGCATAAGTTATTTCTGAAAACACACACACACTATCTCTGTTACAGCTACTAACAACTTTGGGGTTTTTGGCATGAATATGTTTCTTTGAGAACCTGGCAGAACAGTTTTGCATCTTTCAGTCCTGAGTCCCATCATACCTGCCATGTTAGATAATTCAGGTGATATTCATATACAGGGCACCCAAAAGGCTGGATGCATAGGCAAATATTTATTTAAAATTATAATTATGGCAATTATAATATAAGAAGGTTAATCATTTCCTAATGTATAAGAACTGATGTTGAGATAATGTCTTCCTTTAGTGCAGCAATTGTTCTAGATCGATTCTGAAAGATTACCGACTTCAGATGACCCGAAAGAAAATAGTTGAGTGTTGTTAGAGCCTGTTTTTTTGTTTAGTCTTCTCTTGTTAGATTCGAAACCATCATGGGTATGAAATAAAAAGAAATTTAAAAATTCATATAGGGAAAAACGCCAACACATCCATCCAATACATCTTTTTTCTGCCCTGATGATACAGAAAAATTCCAATACACTAAAATGTTCTGGTAGTATGAGTAATCATTTATATACTTGAATTGGCCACCACATTCTGTGCATTAATCAAAGCCAAAAGAGGTTGAACAAATGATTTAAGTAGTCTACATTTACAGTATTCAAAAGGGCAGCACAGTGGCATAGTGGATAACACTTGGTCTCGCAAAACCAGGGTCAGGGTTTGATTCCCGCCTCGGATTTGCTTGTGTGAAGTTTGCATGTTCTCTTTTTGCTTGGTGGGTTTTCTCTGGGTACCCTGGTTTCCTCCCACAGTCCAAAAATACGCAGATTGGGTCAATAAGCATTCCCAAATTGTCCGTAGTCTGTGTGTGTGTGTGTGTGTGTGTGTGTGTGTGTGTGTGTGTGTGTGTGTATGCCCTGTGATGGATTGTCACCCTGGGAAAGGCTCCAGAACCTGCAACCCTGTACACAGGATAAGCGGTATAGACGAAGAATGAATGAATGAATGAACGAATGTTCCCACACTTTGTCTAATAGAAGTGTTTTAAACTCTTGCATCCACTGAGAGTAATAATACAATAAGAATAAAATAGTCATGTTAATGAGTATCATGATGGCATCATCTTAATGAACTTATAATAGCTACATATTATAGATGCGCAACCTATATGTCCACATCACTGAGTCACCACAAAAAGACTGAGAAAAGAGGAAAAATACACTTTCTTTTTCTATATATATATATATATATATATATATAGTTTCAAATGAAGCAAAAACTTCATTTTGTGTGACTTTTTAATTGGTCCTGTGGGACACGAGCCTCTGAAAAACAAACAAACAAAAAATAACATCCCTGAATACTATGTTTACTGTTTATACACATATTATATTTCTTTCTTTCTTCCTTTTATAAAATAGGAACTTTTTACTATTTGGTTTATGTGTAGTTACAGGTTATTACTGTAAATGTGTATTGAAATACACATAGTACATATGATTACAGACACTGCTGGAGGGAGAAGACTACTTTGCTTCATATTAACCCAAATTCATACCCTCTTGGTTGTCGGTAAATTACAAAAACCATCATATCTGTCACAATGAATTCCAACAGATGCATGGAATGTTGCATGGAATGTTAAGATTTTGTTCCCATAGTACTATTGCTGTTTGTATGTTTGCAAGAGCAGATAATGAAGACATGAAGATGTCTAATTACTTCTAACGCCTCTGTGTTGCTTTATTTATACCTATTCATGAGGCTAACTAGTGTCTAAGACAAAACTAAATCCCAAATCCCTCTGTAACCCCTAATCAATGGTCCTACTGTATGTGGTGTGTGACAAATTGTGTACACCATAGATCACCATCTTTCATTTAACTATATTTGGGATTTAGCCTCAGAACCCAGGAGTTAACGGAGCTGATATACTAAAGCGGAATAGATGGGAACATACTGAGAATTTGATGAGATTTACAGGACTGTTCACCACCTCCACCTCTCAACTTTTGGCTACATATTACCAGTAAGGATTTAAAACTAGTTACTACTAGTTTTACTACCCTGTTAATTACACTGCTTATCAGTCACCAGCTCATCCAGTCGGAGTTTAGTTAAAGGTTTTGTTATTTTTATTTTTATGTAATGTAGTCTCATGATTTTGGAACTGAGACTGGAACTTTTCACTAACAGGGTATAAATCAATGTACAGCAACTGTATTAACGTGCCTTTTACAAGAGCTGTGTTGTTTTAGCAGGATGTCAAATGTTCATATATGGCACTATTGTGACTTTTTGAATGTAATCTGGTATCCCTTACCTACTCACACACTCCTGTCTTTCCATGTTCTTAGGTCCTCCTCAGGGCAGCCTTGAACCTACTCCATCACCTTCCTGCCCGCCACTCACTGCCCCACCCGTAACCAACGCCAATGACATGGTGACGACCTTTGACCCTGACCCTGCTGATGTGGCCCTGTCCACCGTCCCAGGTCAGGAGGCCTTTGATCCTCGCACACATTGCTTTAGCGAAGAGGATCTCAAGCCCCAGCCTGTGATCAAAAAGGCTCGTAAGATGCTCATCCCTGACAACTTAAAGGTAAAAACGTTCGGCGTGTTATATATGTATTCATATCACAGAGTTGGAACGACTTATCGAAGGTCTTTACCTTTTTATCTATAAGGGGTGGAAGTCACTAGTCACCACCCGATAGGATATTATTGTCGACATTACATTAAAAAACGTTTAGTGATAAATTACAGTAAATGTAGCCCTTTCCTTATAACATTAGTTTTCTCAGTTAAAAACCAGGGGCAACATTAAAACAATACAATCAGCTGCATTTTCACTGAGCGTCATCTGCCATAATTACTTCTAAACAAACTTAGCAAATAATTAATTCCAACCACACCGGATGAAAATGTGGAAAAAGTTCAGAGTGTACCACCTGTAGGATTCTTATTTATTTTTTTTAATTTTTTTTTATTTTTTCCCCGATTTTCTCCCTAATTTAGTCGTGTCCAATTCCTCCCTGTCACTAGGGGGCTCCCACATTACTACCCTACTACCACTCAGCCGGGAGGGCCGAAGACTATCACGTGTTTCCTCCGAACCACGTGACACCAGCCGACCGCATCTTTTCGAACTGCTTGCTTGCGCACACACTCGGAGGACAGCGCTATCCGCTCCCTCCGTTGCGCGAGCTCACAGACGCCCCTGACTGGCTGTAGAGCCGCGATTAATGTGGGAGCACTAAGTACCTCTCATCCCTCCCCTCTGAGAGAGCTCGGCCAATCAGCTCTCTCTAGACCTCCGGCTACGAGAGGTTACAGCACCACCCGGGATTCGAACTAGCGATCTCCGGATGATAGGGCGAGCGCTTTTACCACTCAGGCCCGCACCTGTAGGATTATAAAGAAACCATGATGTTTTACTTCCTCAAATGCCTCCAAAGTCTCAAAACTCAACTTGACAGTGAACTGAGTGACTGTGAGCAGGCTAGGGCTTCTAACGCGTTCTAAGATCGGAGGCTGTTAACATAATATAAAAAAAATGTGAAAAAATGTGTTTCTCTTGTGAAGCTTCTGCGTTTGGTACAGAATTGTTTATATCTGCAGCTGCTTGGTCGATCACCGGTCACAGCCAATCAAACTGAAAACCCAGGCAATTCTGGTCACCGGCTAATCGGTTCATCTCTATTATAAACGTAAAATTAGTTTACTGCATAACTGAATTGTTTTATTCCCCCCACCGTTTATTATCAATCTATCTGGAAATTCACTTAAAGAGCTTCTTTAGGATCTTATGAAACATTCTTCATTATCCTGGGAGTGAAGTTGAAAAGCTCTATTCAAATGATACCACAATCTTGTGCAGCAATTAAGATCTGTTCTGTGTTTGAGATGTAATTCACTGCTCTCTTGCACTAGTGGTGTCATTGTATGAGACGCTGTTCTACCATTAAGGACTACACCGCTCCATGGAGGAGCAGCTCAAACTTTATCTAATTTCTTGTGTGTTTTGCAAAGTGATGATCGGTGTAAATTCACTGTCTTTGTGGAATAGAACTGTCTCTATGCACATGAGCACTTCTTTCTGTCTTTTCCTTTCCAACTCTATTTTGTCCACCTCTACTTTGCCACTATTACTTGGCTCTTAAATAGATGGATAGACAGATCTAGAGCGAGCTTTACTGATCCCTGATGGAAGCAAGTTCACAAAATTCAGCTGTATAATCACCAGACATTGAAACCCAACAGATGGACCTAGTATTTCAAATGCTTCACATTATCTTTACTTAGCTGCTCAAATAATCACTTGCTTCTCAGCCTTTTTTTTTCTTTTCTCCTCTTTTCGTGTACAGGATGAGAAATATTGGAATCGGCGCGTGAAGAACAACGAGGCGGCTAAGCGCTCACGGGACGCCCGGCGGGTGAAAGAGAACCAGATCTCGGTGCGTGCCGCCTTTCTGGAGCGCGAGAACGCTGCTCTTCGCCAGGAAGTGGCCAACATGCGCAAGGAGCTCGGCCGCTGCCGCAACATCCTCAACAAATATGAGAGCCGCTATGTCGAGCAGTTATGAACAGGAAAGGAGAGAGAGAAGTGTACGGATCACTGAATGTGTTGAGCGACAAAGGACATGAGCTGCAACTTACACAGAGGCACAAAAAGAAAAAGAGAAATACATGGACAGAAAGAGTAATACAGGAAAATGGACAAACAGGTTGTTTATACTTTTGAGATAAGAAATATAGGATAAAGTTTTTTCCATAAAGGAGAGAAATGTATATTTTTATAAATAGAGGCATTCAATATGGGAAAGAGGAATTTTTTTTGAGGTTATTTGATGTGCTAATAGGGGGGGAGATTATTTCAGAAGTGTTAGATTGAGACAGAATGTAGAAATATTGCTGTTTTTTGAAGCATCTTTAGTTGGTAAAGCACTTACCGGGGGTTGGACAAAACTATCTATATATAAGGGGAAAAGAGGGGGGAAAGTATAGGGTCTCGGAGTAAAATTTTCATCAAATTGGTGGAATATTAATTTAAGACTGTGAAAGTTAAGGTGTGTTTTCAAATTTGCTAAAATACTATGATTTGGTTTTGTTCAAGTACTTAATTAGTTGTGTAATTTTCATGCGTTTGTGATGAGAGTTTAAGTAGATAGTTCCTTTTTTTGGCAGACAGAACATTTCCTTTTAAAATTTTTAATTAGCAGATCTAACAGGCTTTACGTTGAATTGATATTTGGACAGTGGTTTCTTTAAGAGGAAGACGAGAGAGAGAGAGAGAGAGAGAGAGAATGGAATAGATTGAGATGCTTAATATTGACTCTTCCTTTTATTCTTTCTTCGCTCTCTGTTCATTGATTTGAATTATAAATGTATTGTGAAATTAGTCTTCACACATGTACTCAATTTCCTTTTTTTCTCTTACTGAAATAGACATCTCCTTCTCTCCTTCCTCCCACACAGTTTAACACTACAACGTCTGCGATCACCAGAACTGTTGGTGCCACAGTGTTTAACTCCCTCGCGTACTTGAACCCTCTATAGAAATTATCCTTGCTGTGCAAAGCATACGCTTGTATAATACTAATACAAACGACAAGAATTATCCTTACCAGATTGTGTAGAACATACCGTCTGTATTGTATACAGATATTTAGTATATTTTCCACACAGATTTGCATTTTGAACTGATTCTGCTTTTGTAGGTTGCTTGAGTACGTGTGTGCAAAGCTGTTCCAGGAATCAGACGTTTCACATCTCTGTCATTTCTGGAATTTTTGGAATTTCAGAGACTGACCGGGAACAGTTACAAATCATGCCCTTGAGTTTTAATAATCTTTCAGTTTTGAGAATCTCAACATAAATGCATTAACATCACGGCATGGCGCACTTCACTTGTTATAGCACTTTGAATATTGACCTCTCCTTACAGCTTCTGAATCTCTTTCTTTCTTTAGATCACTTATAAAGCTCTTTAAAATCTTATTGTACTAAATATTACATTTCCCTGTAATATGATGAACTTTTGTTTTTCATTTAGCTTTGCTCTATATTTCCGTTCCTGTAAATGCACAGCTCTTTCTTTAATTGTGCATGTTTTAAGCCACTTTGTCTTTGATAGCTCTCACCGGTTCCACCTGGTACCAGGTGGATTTGCTTATCCAAAGAGTGCATCATAGACCCTTTGAGACACTCTTGTCATTGCCAGCGGTCACCACAAGCTGTCGAGGAACTGAACTTTTAATTTCCTGTTTAAACATTCCATTCTTTTTCAGTCGTTTTTGGTGATGTATGTGTTTGAGCAGTGCAACCCCCCCCCACACCTGTCTTTTGTGTCAGCAGTGACAATATGATTTCCTTGCAACTTTCCATCTTCTTTAACAGACTCATGAACACAAGATGAACATCCTCATCATCCTTGGGTTATGCATCCCAGTGACCACTTTGCTCTTAGCCAAAGTATTTCGAGGAAATGTCTTTTAATGGAGAACACAAATAAATAATTCTTATTCACAAAGCTTGATTATTGTGTCTAGTGTTTTACAGTTACAGCCTGCAAGATCTTCAAACTATTCATCACATTCCTTGAATACATCTTATCATACTTTTAAAATGAATAAAAATCTAAAAAAAAAAACATATTTTAATTAAATGAATTGCATGGAACAATATTTACCACATATCAGTAAAATGTAAAAAATCTCAGACACTTGCTCCATCCTGAAGGCCTGTGAAATCCATGATTTGCAATCCCGGTTGATATGAGTAAATTCTAAGAACAACCATTTGTCTTTAAACAGGCCCTGGATTCTTGTAACCCTTCTAAAGAATTTTCCGGCATGTTTTGGTGATGCCCTCATGATGCTTACTTACTCTTGGGGCGTTCCAACAGTGACACTGACAAATGTTTTGCTTTTGTTGGCTGAATAAATTTGTGGCATGTGACAATAGAGGATTTCTAGGCCGGGTCAGCAGCTCTCACCACCTTCCTGATTCTGTGTGGTTTTAGGGTTTTAGTATGTTCATAAAAAAGGCCACCAAAGGTAACTACAGTTAAATACAAGTGTTTCCTTTGTGAGGAAAAAAAGACACTTATAACCTCTAGCCTTGTTAAGAACACTTTGGAGCAGGTAGGCATATCATTAGGACACGTCTACAATCAAGGCACGCCTTTATGAATGTAAATACAGAGGATTTACCTCAAGATGTAAATGACTGGTAACATTCAAGAATTGAAAGGCCAGATTAGACTTAGCTAGAAATAAAATCTTCAAACGTTCTTTGGAAAGATGAAACCACGATTAACTTGTTTGCAAAAGAAGATTATGTAGATGGGAAGGAAGGGCTCATGTTCCAAATCACACCACATCATCTGTCAAACATGATGGAGGCAGTGTCATGGCACGGGCATGTATGGCTGCCAGTGTAACCGGGTTGCTGGTGTTTATTGATTATTAGACTGCTGATAGAAGAAGCAGGATGAATTTCTGAAATTTCAAGTGCTGTAAATCCTACTGCATCAGAAGGTACTACAAAGTGCTGATAGACCCAAAGCAAAGAAAATAATTGTTCTTAAAGGACAGAGTGTGTCACCTCACCTCAACCAAATCGAGCAGGCCTTTCATTTACTCAAGGCAAGTTTGAAAGTAGAGAGACCAAAAAACAAGGAACAACTTGAAATGTTACAGCTGCAGTAAAGGCATGGCCAAGCAGCTCAAAGTAGGAAACTCAGCATGATAATCTCTATGGGTTCCAGACTTTCATTGCCTAAATAAAAATATTACAAATAAATCACTCACTCACTCACTCACTCATCATCTATACCGCTTAATCCTGTATTCAGGGTCATGGGGGGCCTGGAGCCTATCACAGGAGACTTAGGACACATGGCAGGGTACACCCTGGACAGGGTGCCAATCCATCGCAGGGCACAGACACACACACACATACACTCACTCACTCATTCACACACTACGGACAATTTAGGAACGACAGTTAGCCTAACCTACATGTCTTTGGACTGTGGGAGGAAACCTGAGTACCCGGAGGAAACCCACCAAGCACGGGGAGAACATGCAAACTCCATGCACACAGAGACGGGAATCGAGCCTGGCCTGGGATCAAACCCGGACCCTGGCGGTGCAAGGCGACAGTGCTAACCACTACACCACCGTGCCGCCCAAATAAATCACATTATAGAAAAAATATTCCAAATGTCTGTGAAAATGAAGGGACTTTGTAATATAGTACCTGCAATTCCTAAATGTTTAAGGTAAAAAAAAATTGTGTGTGAAACCCCTTGAATTAAAGCTGATTGTCTATACTTCAATCACTGCAATCACTGTCCAAATTCTTATGGAAATGACTGTATAATGTTAGATATTTTTATATCCTGATTTGGCCAAGGGTCAACAATCCTGTGTTTAATTTTTGCTTGTGTCATTTTTCATTTTAAAATCTGCAAGTGTCTATAAAAGCAAATAAAAGAAGTCCATAAGTGTCCTGCAGAGAACCCTGACCTCAACCCCACTGATGAGATGAACTGGAATGGAGACCTCAGCGTTCACCATCAATGCTCTAATACACTTTGTGTCAGAATGAGCACAAAATCCCACTGCCCTGTTCCAAAATCTCCAAAGCACAAATCATCAGGTGTCCAAAAACACTTGGGTATATAGTGTATAAATGTGTTTTTTTTTAATTTATGAAATAATCAACCCTTTGTTTGTTTTTTTCTTTCGGGTAAAGGAGATATCTCTTTTATTTCGGCAAGAGATAAAAGCTGACATGACCTTTTTAAAGCATTTTGCCAGTGATTCCAGAGAGAGCACTGTGTTTCTCTTCAGTATGATAATCTATCACCCATTTCCCCATCAGACATACAGATACAGACAGGACGAGATACCTTTAAAAACTCAATCAAGGACTAAGAGACTAATGTAGGTATGTCAGTCAAAGCTGATTGTAAGGTTATCGTCCTTACGGCTTTGCTTCCTTTAATTAAATGAATTAATATTGATTAAGAATATAGCTTACTATGTCATCCAAAGAACAGGAGTTCCAGGAACAGGCGACAAAGATCCTATGCATTTGACAAATGCAGTACAAATGTT
The DNA here is from genome assembly GCA_030347435.1 of Clarias fuscus. Lineage (NCBI taxonomy): Eukaryota > Metazoa > Chordata > Actinopteri > Siluriformes > Clariidae > Clarias > Clarias fuscus. The sequence goes on along the minus strand of CM059207.1, from coordinate 12,617,291 downwards.
TGCAAGCATGTGAGCTGGGAAGGAAGAGAGTGAGCAGGTTTATCTCAGTAGGTGTGACGTTCACTAAACAGGCGATAAAAAAAGAAAAGCGTGTACATTTGAGCAGTTAACACTATCAATTTTCTTTCAAGGTTCCCAGTTGGATGTCTTATATTAAATGGTTTTATTAAGAGTGTGAGACAGTTATCACACTTTGCAGTTGTGTGGTCTGTAGAACAAAGAGGAGGGAAAGAAAGACAGACAGATAGATAGATAGATAGAGAATACATAACAGTGTGTATGCATCTTTCCAAATCTTTGCATGTGTGTGTGTGTGTGTGTGTGTGTGTGTGTGTGTGCGTGCGTGTGTGTGTGCGTGCGTGCGTGCGTGTGTGTGTGTGTGTGTGTGCGCGTGTGACTGTACTCAGCAGGCATTAATGGAATTGGATGAAAGGTCCTTTAACAAGGGTATTTTAGCAAGTCTTTAAAACACAAACCAGATGTATGTGTTTCCCTGCAAGTACCCTCTGCTCCACTCCACCCTCACAATCACCCCAACAAAATACCCCCTACTACCATCCCTCCACCACAACTTTATAGCCCAATTTTGTCCTTTACTCCGTCATAAGATTTCCTGTGAACAGCAGGGAACGATGGAGACGTCTCAGCTGCTCCTTCTGCTCTGTGTGTGGGCGCTCAGCAGCCTGTCCCTGCAATCAGGTGAGTGGCCACTATGTGCATGTGAAAGAGGACGGGAGACAGGAAGACAGGGACAGAATTAACATGCATTATTAAGTCAAGTGTTTCAAAATGTAGTAGGTTTATTTCTTTATACATGTATCATATATCTTTGTGAATGAATGATTAAATGCGAATTTATGGGTTTTATGGGATTGATATTAGACAAATATCAATCCCCTTGACAATTCCAAGACTCTGTACCGAGTAAATTTACAGGACTGTAGTGATTCAGGAATTTAGGAAGAGGCCCTTCATTAGTGGCGCTGCTGGAATTTCCTTGAAAACCTTTACACTGTATGATACATTGTTTCCCTTCTCTCACTTTGCCCTGAACCAAATTGAAATTCCATAAGGTAGGTGCAGATAAACATAATGTGTTCATTATTAAAGTTGGAATTTTACTAAGTAATATGCACTCAAATGCAAAATTAAGACTGTGTATATGTAACATTGTTGACCTTCCACCAGTAGAACCCTATGGACAAATCATTATTCCCAACCCACTTAACAGCAGCACTTTATTGCTCCCTTTAGACCTTAAAGTTAAGTAGTTATTCATCACATTTACATTAACGAACAGTGAAGTTCTATATTCGTCACATATACAGTACCAGCTGTGTTAAAAGACTGGTGTCAGAGTACAAGTTCAGACCTGGTGAGTCAGACTAGTTAAATACAAATAGATTTTGACAGTTATCCTGATCTGATTGGAGAGCACGAATCATTTTAGATGTTTCCATATACATGATTAGATCCTCTAAAATAAAGGCTGATGTTTATATATATATATATTTAGACACAAATGAACTGTGAAAACATTAAATCAATACTACTACTACTAATAATAATAATAATTGTGTAACAATGCTATATATGTCTATAAAATGGGTGGCACCAGTTGGGTTTGAGCCCAACCCCAAGGCACAAAGCACTTTGTACCTCTAGTCTGCTGGGAATGGCTCAAGCAGTATAGAGAAAGTATGAGTGAGTAAGAGTGAGGTTTATGAAAGTGTGCAGTGTGTGTGATAGAGAAAGAGAGAGAGAGTGAATGTAGCTATTACTTGTAGGCACAGGGCACAGTAATATTACATAAGTATCTGATTTATTCAAGTTTCTGAAGTGTTTACTCCATATATCGCCGTCTCAGACCCTCTGTATAAACTGCATGATATGCATAATAAGTGCAATAAAATTAAAAGTAACATAAATTTGCAATCGATAAAAGCCCCTAGAGTACTATCCTCCTTGCATGATGCACACTGGAGCTTTAAGTGTTGGAAAAAAAAAAAACATGGGTTCTCAATTTATTTATTTATTTATTTATTTATTTATTTGCACAGACCTAACTGTAAAAAAAAAATAGACCCTGTTAGCGCTGACCTATTTCATAAACCCAATATTTTTAGCTGTAAATAATGATATTTAAATGTGCACAGTATTATTCAGACTACATACAGGCCAGCAGTGAAGAAGAAGCTTTATTCTATTTTATTTATTTATTTCCTTTTTTTGGTTTACATTTTATTTTATTTCCCACATATGCATTACAGCACAGTCAAATTCTTTTCTTCTGTCTTTTCTTGTTGGGGAGCTAGGGTCAGAGATGCAGCTTGTCTTTATACAGCTGTGATGTGGCACCCCTGGAGCAGAGAGGGTTAAGGAGCTTTGCTCAAGGGACCAACTGTGGTGGCTTGCCAGTGCTTGAGCTTGAACCCATGACCTGCTGATCCGTAACCTCGAGCCTGGGTTGTTTGAACAACCAGAATGACAATAAGAACTATAGCAAATATACAGTATAGCAAACATAGCAAACTTAAAAACTTATTTTAAAAAGGAACCCCTGGCTATGCTTCACTGACACGTTTAAAAACCGGGTTCAAAGTTATTATTAATAATAAGTTAGCTAAGCACCTCATAGTATATCATAGTATCCCAGTTTGATACAGAATTGATTTTAAGGTGTTGTGTTAGTGCCCATGTACCGTTCTGAGCTCTCACTCCTTAGGATACCCTCTACAGCACTTAGATCCTCAGATCATGTGCTCTTGGTTGAGCCAACGTCCAGACTCAAGCTCAAAAGAGATTGTGCCTTTGCAGTCTTAGGTCCGAAATTATGGAACAGTCAACATTTAGGCCTGCATTATGACTTAAGTCTAGCCATAAACCCCATCATTTTACAATATGGCTTTCACACCTGGTTGAGACAATAACTCCTTATTTATTTATTTATTGACATTATTTTCATACCTTTGTTCTATGGTTGTCCTTTATGTATTGTATGTTTCATTCCTTTCTTTTATAATATTGTAATGCATTTTGGTCACATTTTAAAATGTGCTTCAAGTAAGCTTTACTTGACCATATCACCTTTGAACAATCTAAGAGCGTAAGTCTATAACAATGTAATTGTGAGAGCATTTATTGGTGTACATGCTCACTGTTCAGCATTGGCTAACACACAGCGTTTCTGTGCATAAATTAAACACAATGGGATATGCTGTAATAGGAAAATAATCGACAACAGGGTGGTGTGATGTGAAGCGTAACCTTAAGTGTTTTACTCCTCTTGTACCACAGCAGTTTCCTGTTTCAGAAAGGGATGGCTTTAAATAAAACCCTTCACACAGAAGCCTTCACTAGTACATGTTTTAAAAAATAAATAAATGTGTACATACAGTAGAGTGTACAAATGACACATCTCGAAATAACAAACATGAATGAGCACATTAATATGAACTTGTCATTTGCCTTGTAGATGGCACATATCTGAATAAAAACATCAAGAACGTTGTTGTATAACATGAGTGCACTATGACACATCTGAGCTGTGATTTTTTTTTTTTTTAGATAATAATACAAATAATTATATATCTATATAATAGACCAGACATGGTACAGAGGCGTAGTTCTTGCCCCGCACCTCCAGGGTATGTGGTTCAAGTCCCGCCTCTGGTCCGTGTGTGTGGAGTTTGCATGTTCTCCCCTTGCTGGGTGAGTTTCCTCCCACAGTCCAAAGACATGCAGATTAGCCTAACTTACATTCCCAGGGTGTACCCCACCTTGTGCATGGAGTCTCCTGGTATAGCCTCCATGTTTTCAGGATAAGTGGAACAGAAAATTAATAAATGAAAGATACTGTATATCAGTTAGCTGGTAATGTTTTTTTTTCAAGTTTTCAAGCCTTTTTAAGGAATTTTCAATTTAGGAATTTATTTGAAATCCTAACCGCAACCCTTATTTAACAAAGCATACTGTTACAGTGTTACAGTAAAATTTTTAAAAACAAATGCTCCATGTCTGTTTCCTGTATATGATTTCTTTTCTGATGGAACAGAGGTGACCGAGCACTGCCCAGAAAGGATTCTGGGTAAAGAGAGGAGACGAACATGCCCTAAAAAGTGCCAGCAAGACGATGATTGTGGCAACAAGCGGCAGTGTTTATGCGATGGGTCGTGTGGACTCAGCTGCGTTGCACCGGGTCAGATTCTTACAACACGTCAATCTTAAAACCTAAATAATGCTTGTATTTGTAAAGTTATGACAAGTGTTATGTGAGAGGTCACACTGAACAGTCTGTAAACATTGTTCGGAGACCAATTGAGTGATATATGAAGACGTTCATGACTAGTGTTTACGTAAACATTCTTACATGTCTTTGTTCTTTCTTTGATTAGTGATTAACCTACAGTATGTACAGTACAGCATGCCCTATAACTTTTAAGCAAAGTATAACTGAGGAATGTATTGTAACTTTAAAACTGTTTCTACAGGACGGACATGTCCTTGGCCTCTTCCTGACAGCGAGCACTTCAATGTGACTCTCCTCTCTCCATCTCCTTCTTTCTCTGCTCTCCTGGTAACGCCATGGCCGATGGCCGGGATATTACTCTTCGCCGGTGCCAAGGTGACCGACAATGGAGTGGTGATGTGTGTAAGGAAAAAACGTTTTAAAAAAATAACTTCACAACACATTCAATAACTAGAGTTATGGATAATATTCATGAAATCAAAGTGTTTGACAAAAGTGATTGTGAACATTCATACAATAGACATCAACATTCTTTTCACGAGAAGTCCTTCAAACATCGGATAGGCATGTTTAATGATGAAAAGAGTGAAACTGAAAGCTCAATATATGCTGTTGTCCCTGTTGGGCCCTTGAGCAAGGCCCTTAACCCCAACTGCTCAGATGTATAATGAGATAAAAATGTAAGTCGATCTGGATAAGGGCGTCTGCCAAATGCCTAGATGTAGATGTAGATATGCTCTCTGTCTACTTCTGTCCTTGCACATTCTTGCAGTTATTTAATCGGCCGGGGGCAGCCGCACTATACTAAATGAAAAAAAATAATAATAATAAAGCATGCAGAGACAGGTCAAGCGCTTCATGTGGCTTTAGCATGATACTGGGTTGGCTGGGTTGAGTAGTTCTGAAACTGTGAGGGAAAAAAAGCACATTAAGTTCTCCCTCTCTCACTCATTCTCTATACCAGTTATCACATACGGGGTCGCAGGAGGCCTGGAGCGCATCCAGACACTGGACGGGGTGCCAGTTCATCATCGCAGAGCAACAATCCTGTGGGGGGAAAAGCATTATTGATGAAAGAGATCAGAGAACTAGACAGTTCTGAGCTGAACAGGAAGGCCCTGATCCATCAAATGATCACTCGTTGCAACTCATGCTGAGCAGAAAAGCAGTTCAGGACCTGGAGGCGGATGGGCAAAAACAACAACAACAACAAAAAACGAGCATCTGAGACTATCATGGGCAGAGACTCACTGAAACCGGACAGCTGAACACCGGAAAAAAGACAGATGATTTATTTCTAATGTTTAACTGTCTAGTTTCATTGAGTCGGTGCCCTTGGCAGCTTCGCATTCTGGCAGAAGTCGATTCTGATGTGGTCTTTCGCTGTTGTAGCCCTCCAGGTCGGAAGAGTTTGTGCATATGCTGAGATGCTTTTCTGCTCATCAATTACTGCAATCCTTTCTGGCAGCTTGAACCAGTCTGGCCCTTTTTCTCTGACCTCGCTTATCAACGAGGCTGTTCAACCCACAGAACCGTCAATCATTCAATGGCGAGGTGAAATAAAAGAAGATGATATAATCTGAGGAAAAGCTAACTGGAAAAGGTGCATCTCGCGTTCTTAGTTCAACGTCGACATGGAGATGAAGGAAAGAGTGTGCGTTTACAGTACTGTATATTGATTCCATATGAGATAAGGGGACAAAGTGTCGGAGACTGGAGGAACAGTGCTGGAGGCAGCATTTCTTCTTGCTTCCTAACTGTAAGTGCGTTTGCATTAAAATTCTTTTGAGATTTTGCTCACCAACACTGCTGCACCATAAGGAGTGTGCATAATGCACATTAATATTCCTAATATATCAATTTGCGATCCGGGGAGTAAAACAAGCGCAAATAAACATAACATCATCTTCCCATCTCCTTTCCTCTGTCTCTCTCACGTTCAAAGACAGGTGCACTATGCTTTGTGCAAAGCTCTCTAGCATTAAAGTACAAGAGTCTAGTGAGAGCTGTATGAGCTTGACCTGCCTGCTGGGAGCCCACACACATATACACACACACACACACACACACACACACACACACACACACACACACACACACACACACACACACACACACACACACACACACACACACACACACACACACACACACACACACACACACACACACACACACACACACACACACACACACACTGTACGCTGAGAGATATTTCCAGGACTAAAGCGGCAGGCAGAGAGGAGGTGTGGGCGTTTTGAGAGCATTCCTACGACAGCACCTGCAGCTCAGTGACATGACAGAGCAGAGAATCCACACACATGCCAACATTGTAAATGTGTTAGATTTCCTCTCTCTTCACCAGCAAATCACCCACGCATGTTAGAGTTTGCCAGATATGAGTCAAGTGAATGTGTGAACAGATCATTCCAGATGGATGGCTGTGAAGCTGTACACTATTCATCTGTCCTCCCTTCCACCTACCCACCCACCCACTCATTCATCCATCTTCCCGTCCGTCAACACAAGTCCTCCTGCACTCCTTTATGTCCTCTGGCGTTACATTCAGCATTGTTTGTGCATCGAGATAGACGCTTCATACTCAGTGATTAAGATCTGTTTTTTTTTTTCTCTCTCTCTCCATAATGGGTCAATAAGTATCTGCTTTAATAAGGTCTTCAGGGTCTAATGCGCTGTACTGGTGTTATTGCTTTCGGTGCAGAAGTACCAACACAGTTATAAATGGATAAACTATTCCATAATACTGGGTTAAAAAAAGAACGTGTCAATAAATACACATGAATATTCATTTGTTTTTATGAATGTCCACCAAAACTAAACTAAAGTAGGAGCGGAAGAGAAAAGTGTAGAATCTAAAATAAGATATTATTAAAATACATGCATATCTGCAGTAGCCTTTCAGTCCAACTTGAGCGGATTCATTGGTTAACCCCTTAAGCTCTGGATTAAATACTGATCTTCTTTACCATAAGCCTCACATTCAATTAGGTGGCTTGGTGGCTCAGTGGTGATCACTCCCGGGTTGGGGGTTTGAATCTCACCTCAGGTGCTTTGTGTTGAATTTGCATGTTCTCCATGTTCTTGGTAGGTTTCCTCTGGGTACTCATGTTTCCTTCCTTGCACAATCCAAAGAAATGCAGTGCAGGCTGATTGGGATTCCCAAAATGCCTGTAGTGTATGAACCGGGGTGTAAATGTGTGAGTGTGTGTGCCCTGCAGTGGGTAGGCTTCAGGCCCCCTTTGACCCTGCACAGAATAATGTGTATTAGATAATGCTATGAATCATTGAGGAAATGTAGGCAACTATGCGAGTGGACCTGGTGATAAAGTTTAAGGGGATAACAGAGTGAAATTTAGTCATTTGTTTGGCATTTTACTCAGAAAATGTACAAAATTTACAAAAAGGAAAATTGAAAAAAGTACAAAGGGTGGCATGGTGGCTTATTGGTTAGCAAGGGTTCGATTCCCGCATCGGGTCTGTGTACATGGAGTTTGCATGTTTTCCCTGTGCTTGGCGGATTTCCTCCCACAGTCCAAAGACATGCAGATTAGGCTAATGAGAGTTCCCAAATTGCCCGTAGTGTGTGAGTGAGTGTATATGTGCTCTATCTACTATGGATTGGCACCCTGTCCAGGGTATACCACGACTCATGCCCTAAGTCTCCTGGGATAGGCTCGCGACCCTGTATACAGAATAAAGCGGTATAGATGATGAAAGAGTGAGTGTGTGAAAAGTACAGATCGAACTAGGGTTTATTGGGATGATGATGACCTGTCCTATATTTCCTAACATATTTTTGTCCTGTAGCTTCGCTGACTTCTCATGACTGAGAAGTATGAAACACTATGTCACATGGGGGTAAAGGCCATGGATTCATAAACAGATTTTACAATCACACTGAACTCTCAATGTGCTACAAGCCCAGTAATAATAATAATAATAATAATTTAAAAAAATTAAAAAATAAATAAATAAATAATAATAATAATAATACAGGTACATCAGCTGTCTGGCTGAGACGTTATACATTTATAACACTAAATACTGTATATACCGTAGTATGTGATAAGAAAATGTTGCTTAAAAGTTATATAAAAACTGTTGTTCTTAGCACAATGTCTTAAGATATAATTCCAATATGTGAACATTAATATGCATTTCTATTTCTGTTTATTGCATGTGGCAGACACGCTTATCAAGAGTGACTTACAGAAGGTCTTCAATCAATAAATACATTCTTATTCTGGTTCACTGGGTTATTGAATAAGGGCACTGTCGGTCAAACCCCTGTTTTGGAGTTTTTGTGTGTGTGTGTGTGTTTTTTAAAGATGCACAGCTAATTTATGCAAAACACCAAAAGAAACATCCTAAATCGGATGATCTCATTCAAAAACATGGTTCGCTGCTTTGAAAAGAACATTGCACTGGGTTGTTTTGCTTCTGGCGTCCGCACTGACGGTGACTCACGTCCTAAAGGGACACCTAGTGTTCTTCACTTGAACTAATTAAGTATTAGAAAGACCTCTGAGAGTGACAGGGATTCCCATATCAGGAAATGATGAGAGGATGCTGATGAAGACCGTAATGGAGCACAGCCATATCCGGAGATGATTACTCATGGTATCAGATGCAAGAGCGAAAAAATATAATCTCTATCAATAGCTAGACAAGAAGATTATTATGGCTGAGCTGTGTATTATGTCATGATTATATCTCATTGTTGCCAAAATGAAAATGAGTTGGCAAACTATTACAAACTGAAAATAGGCGACTCTGCTCATAATCTATCTTTTAATACATAATTCATTATTATTTATTTCTGCCTTTTTTTTTTCTTCTCTAAGTCTGTGCTGCCATGTGTTTTCCAACAGAAATGATGCTTGTTCGGTTCTACAAAGTCCCAAATAATCTGCTAGTGTGTAAGACATTTGTTAATAGGAAATAATCAGATATGAATTGTAAGACAGTATCATTAAACGATTTTATAGGAGGTTTGTCTCTTGTCACCAGCTTCCTCTGTCCATAAAACAATAATGTCTTGTTAAATCTGCTTTTGTTGAGGGTTAAACTGTACTTACACAGCCTATGAGTTATGATCTATCTCTACTTTTCTCTTGCTTTCTACTTAGGTAAAACCGCCGAAACAGAGCCTGAATCTAAAAATGGTCTTGCCCTTTGCCCGATAAAGAGTTGCTGTTAATTCATGGCAGTGTTGCTGTAGGCTCCACCGTACAGTACCAGTGTGCCCCTGGGTGAGAGACAGCCTGAAGGATAAACAAAGAAACACAAAGACAGCAATACGCAGTCTATTCATTTTCCCTCACACTTCCTCATCCTTTCATTCCTGCAGATCTGTGCTTGTAGGAAAACAGTGAAAATGTTTGTCACGAGGGCCAGACGTGGCGTTACCCGCACTCCATCTCTGTCAACGTAAGGATGCAATGTGTGTGTAGGTGTCTGAGTATTTATGCAGACATTTGAGATCAGCCAGGGTCCACTTTTAAAAAATGACACAGCAGGAATGCCTGGCGGTAAAAGGCGAAGGTGTGCAAGCGAAATAAGGAAGGGATCGACCAAACGTCTCAGCACGGGGCACCGTGTGTTTGTTTGTGCATGCACACATCCGAACTTGTATTTTGAGTAAGATACAGATTGGTGAAATATGTTAGATTGTTAGAGATGGAGTGAGACATGGGGAGGTAGGAAGGCTGTGTAGGTGGGATTGTACTCCAGGAGTGGAGAATACTATGCTGCCCTCTGCTGGATCAATTTGAACATCCACCATATTGTGTGTTTCAAAATCCTTGCTTGCCACCTGCAGGATATAAAGAATTGCTACACAAGAGCTCATATGGCTGATTTGGGATTTGTTCATTATATATACAAATGTGTGTAAGTAAAGGTAAATGAGATTTCAAATGCAGGTAATTTGTTGATGCATGATGCATGATGCAGGAGGTCACACTTTAGCCAGTCCCAGTCCAATACACAGTAACTACTTTTTTACCTTATAGTCTAATCAAATTACAAAGTTATTACAAAGAATATTACAAAAGCATACCTTTCCAGTAATGTGCAAATCTCTTTAACATTGATCTTACAACACTCACTCTGTCCTGTTTACCTGAGTACATTCCTCCTCTGTGGACAACCTGGAATATGCTAGAAGTCACATATTTAACAGGAGGTTACATCATATGACTTTCCTGATATTTTGGGAAAGAAGGATTTCTCGTTATTTTTCCCCTCTACTTTCATTCATCCGTCCATCCATCTAGATTGTGGTGACCAATTTTGACGACTGCAAAAGTACCTCTGGCCAACATTTACACACGCTTTCACACACTACCGGCAAATTGGGAACGCCAATTAGCCCAAACTGCATCAACAGTCAGAGGAAATGCACTAAGCACAGGGAGAACTTGCAAACTCCATGCACACATGCATTCCACGATGCGGGAATCAAACCCGGACCCTGGAGCTGCAAGACGACAGTGCTACTCACTAAGCCACCATGCCGCCTCTCTCCTCATCTTAAATTATTAGGTCATTAATAATTCATAGACCTAAAGTTAATTATTCATTTGAGAGTACCTCAATCGTGGGATCACCCATAAGCAAAACCTTAGTGTGCTAACTGTCATTTAATTTTTTAATTTTAATTTTTTTTTTTATCTCTCTGTGTTAATGAGTATTATGCATTTTAGGCAATGGCGAACATACAGTCAATATATGTGTTTATTTGTCCTATAGGTATGTTTTGTCCACCGCCACAGGAAGTCAATCACGGCTACTTAGTGGCCGTACTAAAAACTGAATATAACTTCTGAATAGAAAATAATATCTATTATCTTTGCAAAAAGTCTTTCCTACTGGATGGGCCTAATCAAGTTACTTGTCAGTTAGATGGCACGTGGAGCACAGCACCTTCCTGCTGAGGTAAGGGAAGACCCACCACAAGTATAAAGTATCTTATATAACAGTTAGTTCTGACCAAGGATTCTGATTGGACCAAAGACAATCCACGAGTGATGATATACACCATAACAGCACTGGGACGTTTAACTATATGTTTTACTCCGTGTCAAAGATTACAGTTACCATCGAGTCGTTAATTACACAATCTGTCAGTCGCCAGCATGGGTGAAAGTAGGTCATTACGGTCCACAGTACTGGAAAGAGGGGAGAGCAGCTGCCTGCCAAAAACTACATTCAAATCCAATTACGAAGGCTCTTTGCATTCCTAGTACACTGCATTTAAGTCGTTCCAAATTGCCTCTGAACCATCCGTGCTGTTTTGTTTATGGCTAATGTGAGCTACAAAGCTAACTAGCATTTAACACAAGTCTGAATCCAAATGGTGATAGTGGGCGGGGTTAAGAGCTGGCCCTATGACCTGACTGACGGGACGGTAACTCATGGCGAGAATGTAACATTCTTTTGCAAGCATCCACAAAAACGTTGCGGTTTTACAGCTACCGAGACTTGTTTTGATGGACTGCTCCCTGCACCACGCTGCTATGTTGGTTAGAAGAAACACACAAACACACATACATCTAAATATAAATCTAAACATGCATATACGTTTATACGTAAACGTGCATATAAGGATCATGCATTATATCTTTTCTTACTCTCGTCCATGTTTTATTCTCTCAATTCCTCCAGAACCCAGATGGGTGCAGTATAATTTCTACGCTCATCGCGTGGTATCAGAGATTAATCCATGTGATCCTGCTGACCTGAATGCCATGTCTGAGTGAAGCTCTTTTTCACTTTGCAACATAAGACTTGAGCTTCTTGTTATCTGTTTCACTGGTTCTAAGATATAGATAATTTTACACATTTTTCATGCAGAGGAATTTAATTATCCGAAGCACTTTTGGTATACTGACCTTCATACTGGTGCAAAGGCCAGGAAAGTAATCAGAATGCTGTTTAGGGTTCATTGAATACAGTTCACAGGGAGATAAAAGAATGTATAGAACTATTCAGATAATTTAATAAATGTGGAATATATTTAGCAGAAAGACAAAAGCAAAAATTTTTTTTTTAAAGCATACAATGTCTTGCCAAAAAAAGACACAGTTTCATACTGTAAGGGTCTTCATCAAACAAAGAAAATAACCAAGTCGATTGATACAAGTAATGGAATTGGGTTAAAAAAATTACAGTATAGTGCTAGATTATTAATTTTGTGGAAAAACAAACAAACAAAACATCAATGGCCATGATAGCAGATCACTTAAATGCTTGGTGAAGTTGAACCATATACAACGAACAATGGGAATCACAGCTATGTTTAACAGTATAATTAAAAGTATTGTGACAATAACTCACAGGACTAGGACTGAACAGCTGTGTGGCCATAAGAAAACCATTGGTTAGTTAATCTTCTGCCTCCTCTTCTTTAAATTATTGTAGAAAAAAGAAAAAGGAAGTGGCTGAAGTGATGAACCCATAGTGGCCACTGTACAAGCCTTTGGAAGCAGTGTTATCATCTGGGGTTGCTTCACGTGGTCAGGTCTAGGCTCAGCAACGTTATGCAGTAAAATGAAGTCAGCTTGCAACCTGACTGTACTAAATTAGCAGGTTATCATATCAATGCGTCTTTCCTTTCCTGATTGCATGGGCATATTCCAAGATGACGATCCCCAAATATTTCAGGCTGAAATTGTATAAGGTGCAAGAGGAATACTTTTTAAACATGACCTGGCCACCATATTGAACAACATGATCAAAGCCAAAGGTTCGAATGTAATATTTTTGGCCAGGTAGTTTAAATCTACTGCTTTCATAATTAAATTTGTGCTAATGCTTTTTTTTTTTTTTTTTTTTTTTTAGAGGTCATTCAGTCTACTCTATATTGCACTAGTTATTTTAAACTAAATGATTGCAAAGTATGTACTGTATGATTTATATTTGCTGCTCTATTCTTGTTTTGTAAACAGTTAACAATTGATAAGAAATACACACGTGGACAAAATTGTTGGTACCCTTCGGTCAATGAAAGAAAAACTCACAATGGTCACAGAAATAACTTTAATCTGACAAAAGTAATAATAAAAAAAAAACAATTCTATGAATGTTAACCAATGAAAGTCAGACATTGCTTTTCAACCATGCTTCAACAGAATTATTAAAAAAAATAAACTCATGGAACAGGCCTGGACAAAAATGATGGTACCCCTAGAAAATACTGAAAATAATGTGACCAAAGGGACATGTTAATTCAATGTGTGTCCACTAATTAGCATCACAGGTGTCTACAATCTTGTAATCAGTCAGTGGGCCTATATATAGGGCTCCAGGTAGTCACTGTGTTGTTTGGTGACATGGTATGTACCACACTCAACATGGACCAGAGGAAGCGAAGGAAAGAGTTGTCTCAGGAAATTCGAAAGAAAATTATAGACAAGCATGTTAAAGGTAAAGGCTATAAGACCATTTCCAAGCAGCTAGATGTTCCTGTGACTACAGTTGCACATATTATTCAGAAATTTAAGATCCATGGGACTGTAGCCAACCTCCCTGGACGTGGCCGCAGGAGGAAAATTGATGACAAATCAAAGAGACGGATAATCCGAATGGTAACAAAAGAGCCCAGAAAGACTTCTAAAGAGATCCAAGGTGAACTTCATGCTCAAGGAACATCAGTGTCAGATCGCACCATCCGTCGTTGTTTGAGCCAAAGTGGACTACATGGGAGACGACCAAGGAGGACACCATTGTTGAAAACAAATCATAAAAAAGCCAGACTGGAATATGCCAAACTACATGTTGACAAGCCACAAAGCTTCTGGGAGAATGTCCTATGGACAGATGAGACAAAAATGGAACTTTTTGCCAAGGCATATCAGCTCTATGTTCACAGACGGAAAAAGAAGCATATCAAGAAAAGAACATTGTCCCTACTGTGAAACATGGAGGAGGCTCTGTTATGTTCTGGGGCTGCTTTGCTGCATCTGGCACAGGGTGTCTTGAATCTGTGCAGGGTACAATGAAATCTCAAGACTATCAAGGGATTCTAGAGAGAACTGTGCTGGCCAGTGTCAGAAAGCTGGGTCTCAGTCGCAGGTCATGGGTCTTGCACCAGGACAATGACCCAAAACACACAGCTAAAAACACCCAAGAATGGCTAAGAGGAAAACATTGGACTATTCTAAAGTGGCCTTCTATGAGCCCTGACCTCAATCCTATTGAGCATCTTTGGAAGGAGCTGAAACATGCTGTCTGGAAAAGGCACCCTTCAAACCGGAAACAACTGGAGCAGCTTGCTCATGAGGAGTGGGCCAAAATACCTGCAGAGAGGTGCAGAAGTCTCATTGACAGTTACAGGAATCGTTTGATTGCAGTGATTGCCTCAAAAGGTTGTGCAACAAACTATTAAGTTAGGGGTACCATCATTTTTGTCCAGGCCTGTTCCATGAGTTCATTTTTTTTAAATAATTCTGTTGAAGCATGGTTGAAAAGCAATGTCTGACTTTCATTGGTTAACATTCATAGAATTCTTATTTATTATTACTTTTGTCAGATTAAAGTTATTTCTGTGACCCTTGTGAGTTTTTCTTTCATTGACCGAAGGGTACCAACTATTTTGTCCACATGTGTATGTCAAATGAGAGCCTTTCGAAACCTTTCTTTCTGTACAAACACACAGCTTAGCACAGCAAAATGCAATTTTCAATAAAAATATTTTACTAAAACACTAAACACATTCTTCTTACAAGAATGTTCTTTTAATATTTGTATTTAGTTTTCTTTGCATTGTAGTCGATGACTTTCCCTTGCATGATAGTGAAAACTACTGTTTTATGTACTTCTTGTTAGAAACAGAATGGCACATCATGGCAGATCAAACAATTATTTACAATTACAATTACAATTTTGTAGATAAATATTTATCCCAAGTTTACCATATCTACTGTAAGAGTAATAAGACCTTAAGTTATAGCAAGAAATTTGACTTTATTTCTGTGTGCGGTGTAAATCAGTGCCAGACTGCATAAGGATGGTGCTGCATTGAGTTTTTTTTTTTCCCTGCATGTTTTCTTCCTTTCTAACAGTCTCAGACCTTCCATAAAAGTCATCTGAGAATGAAATTAGGCACTGTGTATTGTATGTGCTGATTCAGGATTTGTGGAGCACAATTCCTGCACACAAGGTGCTCTTGATTCTTCTCTGCTTTCAATTATATTCAGTATATATTTATTACTTACCTGCTTTTATCTGTGATCGACATTCAAACACCTATCCATTTAGATTTCAAAAAGACCCTTTTTAGACTCAAACATTAATGCCGTTTGCCCTGGGATTTCTCTTCACTGTTTCTGTTTATTAGCACCTGATACTGTATCTACTGAGCTTGATCAGTGTCTTTAAAGGGGATAAAAATGCTCATGTATTGATGTAAGAAGCTTACAAGAATACATGGAGTATACGTGGAGTTGGGAGAAAATGTGGTGACGTTATACGAGGACATTGGGTTCTCATGAGGTGACGTGAACTTAAACTTGCATGAACTTGTATGGGATTTCATAACAATGTATTTAAACATCGGCATATTGGGCTCTAGAGACACTGTTTGCTGATCTTAGATAATGGGTGAAAAATATATACATTAAATTTGAAGACACTAAAACAATTAAACTGAAACTATTTCAGTTCACACAGTGCATTGTCCAGTTAATTGTAGAAATTTTTTAAAACAGTAATTTGGCAAATTATTATTCCCTGGCACACAAGATTGCCTAGAAAAAAAACCTTTAATTTGAAAACTGCTATATAACCTTAAGGTGGCACAGTGGATTCAGTTGATTAATGCAGATTAGGCTAATTGGTGCAAATTGCCTGTGGTGTGTAAATAAGTATGTGAGTGTGGTGTGTTCATGTGTGCCCTGTGATGGATTGACAACCTGTCCAGGGTTTCCCATCCACGCCTGAGGTTTCCTGGCATAGGCTTTAAGATTCCTGTGACCCTGTATAGGATAAAACATATACTGTAGAAGATGACTGAATGAATATATAACCTGGCCATAAACTTCCACTTTTTAAGCAAAGCACAACACAAAACTGCTAGATCTTCTTCTTTCTGTCCCCTGATCAGTGAAATGAAAAGATACTTCCTGTGCACCACAGTGACTGCCATGAGTGGTTGAGAATGCTGAAGTCAAGAAAATAATGCTATTGGAGTCACTTCAGTCGTATAAAATGACAGGTATGCACCACTTAACATCTGTGATACGTTCTGTGAAACAGGACATTATATTGTTTGACTCCCATGTTGTATACTTAACAAAACTATGTGGGATACTATAATGTGGTGAAGCAGAGAAATAATGCCACAAAAGTTAAAATATGCACAAGCTATTTGTGTACTAGAGAGATGAGATGCACATGCTGTGTGGCAAGCTGTTACATTTGTTTTGTCTGATTCTGTCCACTATTACTGTAAGGTAGGGGACAACTGACAGACACAGTGTTGACTGATGTACTGTATGAACTGACTTCATACAGAGCATACCTATACTATAAAAGGGAGCTGTCATCATGTAGTGAAGGGAAATTAAAACTGGTAGAGAACGATGAAGATGCTGTAACTTGGGTAATTTAAGAGGTTTTGTATGCATTAAAAACTCAACACCTTTTTAATTTGATGCCACTGTGTTCTGTTTGAGTCAATGCAAAATCTACCAAACTGCATACCTACTGTATATAAGCACAAATAAAACTGAAGCCTGATTTATTCATTGTGACAAAACTGTGGGAGGTGGAAGTATATTCAATTCAATTCAATTTTATTTGTATAGCGCGTTTAACAGTTGTCATTGTCACAAAGCAGCTTTACACAATCAAAAGAATTATTTAAGTTTGTATGGAATGTGAATGTGTTTGAATCAAAACGGTCAGATAGTCCCTGATGAGCAAGCCGATGGGCGACAGTGGCGAGGAAAAACTCCAATAGGAAGAAACCTTGAGAATATATCTTAAAAAAAACAAAAAAAAAACACATATAATATAAACTTATATAAACAAACAATTTGGACAATATATTTTGGCACCATTGTTACTCAAAGAAAACATGCACTAAAAATTCTCTATCAGTTTGCAATATTTTATTATATTTTTTTCTCACAACTACAAACATGGAGTTACTATCTCATTTTGCTGTTCAAGTGAAATTGGCACTTTAACAAGTGTAACAGTATATACTGTACTGTATATCGTGATGTGATTTTTAATCAGGGTTACATCATGAACAAATCTTTATTGCTTCATCTTTTTGCTTGAGGAAGTTACATTTGTTCAACATGAATTATGATGTAATGAAGAGGTTTTGTTTGAGTCTGTTATGTTTGGAACAATTGACTGGCTTGGTAATATAAAGAGACAAAGAGGATTAATAAAGTATATAAGGCTGCAAATCATTTAATGCATCAGAAACACCAGTTGATTTGATTAAGAGTAGAATGTTGTTTAACATACTTCACATTGTTGACATCAGAAATTGTGCTTTCATACTTAGCAGTCAATAAAGACCTTGCGTTCTGTAAAACTTTTTTCCTTCATTTCATACTGAAAGGAATTAGACATTATAATGCAATCAGGAAAGGGCAAATTGTAATGAAGTTATAGGGCAATTCCATGCAAAAGTAACTTACCCACGAAAAAGTAAGCATAATTCAAACCATATTGTTCATAAATATTGGAACAATGATACATATTTTGGCATTTGGCCTATGTATAACTGGAGTTGACAGGGTAAGGGCCTTGCTCAAGGGCCCAACAGTGGCAACGTGGTGGAGCTCAGGCTTGAACCACAGATCTTCTGATCAGTAACCCAGAGCCTTACCCCTGAGAGCTACCACGACTCTGGTAATGAAATCAACCTCTACATTTGCTTGATAGCAGTAGCGTTGTTTGTCCGTACCAAACAGTTTCAATATGGCTTTCTTAAGAAAAACTGAACCTATTAGTTGCTTTTGTAATTTCCAGGACTTTTTTCCTTTATCAGTCATTAAAAGCTATAAGAAATGCATTTATTTCTGTTTCTAAGATTTTGTGGTATTGCAAAACTACATATCTGGAGTGAAATAAAACAGCAGGCCAACTGGGACAAAGTTGATTATTTATATTTAGGGGAAGGATGCAGTGTATTGAGCAAAGTTTGTCAGAGGCTAAATTGCACATAAGTTACTTTGGTTTGTTTGAGAAATTGATTTAGTTGATTTGAATGCTTCACAGTAACTGTGACATTTTGATTTGTATTTGTTACTACTGATTATACCACAGCGCTGTTAAATTTGACTAGTCAGAAGATGTTGATTTATTTTTCTATAAAAGCATGACTCTGAGAACGGTGCCAACTGTAACAGAAACTAAACTAAATTCACTTGTTCTAATATTGTCATTTCTATGACTCTCATTCACTTATGACTCTAAACTCATTCAGTGTATGAACCATTAAACAAATTAATGTAAAAAACAAAACAAAAAAACGATATGGTGAAGCTTGGATTAGTTTATTTAACATTTATTAAAAGGGGTCTCAGGTGTCATTGCTTGGTAACCGTCAATAAGTTGCTGCCAGTGGAGAATATACATTTCAGAAGCACAGTGGGTGGCATGGTGGAGTAGTGATTATCACTGGTGCCTTGGTCAGGGTTCGATTCCTGCCTCGGGGCTGTGTGTGTGGAATTTGCATGTACTCCCCTTGCTTAATGGGTTTCCTCTGGGTACTCTGGTTTCTACCCACACTCCAAAAACATGCAAATTAGGCAAACTGGTGTTGTTCCCTAATTGCCGGCGTGTGAATGTGGCACCCGGTGTGTGAACGTGTGATAAATTGGCACCCTATCCAGGGTGTACCCCGCCCCAATCCCTAAGTCTCCTGGCATAGACTCCAGGCCCCCCAGAGAGCCTGTATGCAGGATAAAGAGGTATAGACGATGAGTTAATGAGAAGCCCAATGGATGGTTCATTGATGAAGTAAAAAAAATTAATATTGGCAAAAAGCTGACCTACAGTATAAAATGAATAACAAACTTTGGAATGCTGTTTTATAAATGCAATTCCCATGTAATCTGTGACCAACACTAAGCACTGTGGATTATTTTTCCATTACAGCACACCTTTTTGTGGTTAATTCCATGATGAAGTAATTAACCCTTAAAGCCCAAGAAGCACAGATACATGCTTACATGGATGATAAAAAAGTGCTTATATAGAAGCATTCTGGAGCTTTTCAGGATGTTGTGAACGGTGAGGCTTCAAAATGTGTACATGGGATTTTGGATATGTCAGGTAGAACAAAATTATCATTACTTTTATACAGCGTAAATTTGACCATCAGCACAGTCAACGCAAAAAAAAAAAATGTAGGACTCTCAAAATGAGCACAGTTGTATCATTTTTTGGTCGTAGAAAACTAAAAACGATGATAAAAACACAAAATAATTTTTATCTGTGCTATTTCTGTGCCCATGTGACCCATTTTCAATTTCTTTTGCTCAGTCATGTTTGGGAAGTTGGTTAAAATCAACTAAAATTCAGTTAATCATTTTGTGCTAAAAAAAAAAAAAGGATATAACACTCTGTGAGCCATAAATATGTTTATTAAATAAAAAATCACAGCAAAACCAATAACGGCTAAAATGCTATGAGCTTTAAATACTAAACTACCCTAATCAGAGTTTAGGCTCATTTTGGCTTAGGTTATGAGTCAGTCCAGGATAAAAATCCTATTTTCACTCCTGCCGTCTTGCATAAATTATTCATATGTCTTCTTATGTATATGAAATTTGTCATAATTTAAAATGCAAAGCTGTTTTAAACTTTATTATGATCCCGTGTGAACTGTCGTGTCTGACGCACCAAACTGCGACATCACAGCAAGACCCGCCCCTAGCTTTCACTGTCCCCGCCCACTCATTCATTCATATTTGGTGTTCCGGAAGTGCGCGAGGGTCGGGTTAGCCAGTGCCTGCGCGAGCTGACTCGTGGGGTGAGAAACAGTTTCATATTGAATATTTCAGTTTAAAAAGGAAGTGTCAGTTCAGGGCGCGAGTAGCGCGGGGGTATAAAGAGCGCGTCGCTTCAGTCATAGCGTTGTGCATATGGGGTTACCTTAAAGAAAGTTTGAAATATGGTTTGTAAGCGAGCGCTGTGTTTTGCGCACGGTGTCACCGGCTCGAACCCTCGGTACGCAGAAAATGGCTGGTCGCAGGTCCGAGCTCGGAGTCTGTGCTCGCAGTGCGGCAGCGCAGAAACGCGGCTAGCCTTCGCGTGAGCTGATTTTCTACGGGAACGTAATTGGGTGCGTTCACGACACGGGTTCGAGCAACTACATCGAGTCACAACATCAAATAATGGTAGGCTAAAGGGTTTTTTTTTTTTTTTAATCGGACCTCCGACTCCGTGTAATGGCGTCCGTCTGTGCCCGTGTCGCTTCCTCCAGCAGGACGTTTCTCGGAGCTTTGACTCTGCGCTTCTTGTCAAACCCTGAGACGGGGGCGTTCACTGATGCGTGCACCTTGTTTATTAAGATCATTAAAAAACGTAAATGACTTTCGACTAATAAGGACCAGATGAACTGGTGTGTGTGTGTGTGTGGGGGGGGGGTAAAGATTATTCACATAATGTAAACTAAGCCGTCTAATCTGGCCTAATATTTAGATATATTTAGGTTTGCTAAAGGTATTTTATATCCTGTGCAAGAAAGATCCTTATAATAGTAATATGAATTATTAATTATTTACAAATAAACCCCACCATAGTTGCAGATTATTCCGAGAGAACCTCTCAGCCCACTCTCCAGTGCAATCTTCAGCAGAATAGCTTAAGAAGTTTAAACTAAACTATAAATGTTGCCTGACTGGGAAGGCACATGGCAGTTTAAAGCACAGTCTAGTGGATTTTAGTCGTACCACAAAAAGTGCACCATTTGACCTCAAATTTCCATGATTTATGACTTCAGATTTTAAACAGATGTTAACTACTGAGATGGGATGTTTACTGAAACACTCAAATGTCATTCTCTTGTGGAGGAAAAAAGCAAAACAAAACTTCCTAAAGTTTTGCACATTTCCATGTTCTCAATAGGGTGCATATCAGAAGCATGAAAGCTGCAAGGAACGTTTCATGTCAGAGATGTCAGCTTCATGGGTCTTGACACCAACAGATCTCGGGGTCTCATTATCAGATGGCAGGAAGTGATGTCAGAGGTAATTTTTTTATTACATTTTTGATATTTGCAGTTGTGTTGAAGTAAAAGCTAATGGGCAATTTGAGTATTAGTTGGGTGTCATGGTGACGCCATGGTTAGCCATGCCGCTTTACAGCTCCGGGGTCACCGGTTTTATTCTGAGCATGGTTTACTGTTTGTGTAAAGTTGCTGTGTTTTTTTTTTTTGGTGGTTTCTTTTAATCTCCCAAGAACATGCCAGTATATTGATTGACACCACTAGATGAAAATGATAATTTGTACATGTGTATATGTGTGTGTGCTTGATGTTTTGGGAAGGACTAGCATCCCAGTAGGTGTGTATTCCCTCCTCGCTGTGGCCCTGACCAGAATATACCGGTTACTGAAGATAGAAGAATAAAAATAAAAACTTAAACTCTTATACCATCTGTTGTTGTAAAAAATGTATTATATTATTATTAATGCATATTATTTTTTTATGTTTATTAAATAATGTATCCTGTAGAGCTGTGTATTTTAATCAGTATTTTTTGGTGGTTTCAGTTAACTGAATTGAGGGGTACATTTTTGATTTAGGATCAACTCATACTCAAATTCTCTCAAATTCCTTAAACATGTACTATAATCTGTGCAGAAATTGCAAATCTTCCAATTTTTCCAAAGTATTGTTTCATCTATTTTTCAGTTTATGGGTGCTTGGTGCAATAACACCACCTACTGGACTGGAGTGTGATACAGAAAATAAAAAAGCTTATCGCTTAGTATGAGAGATGTCAGTACAAGGGACACAGCATTCCAATATTTATTAAGTACATTTAGTAGTTTAATTCTAGATACCTTTAGTTTAATCCTTTATATCCTGTTAGAAATATAAAGTAGGTGCTTGAGACAAATGAGATTAAAAAAAACATTAAGCCTGGTTTATGCTTCTGTGTCAGGTCTATGTCGTAGGTGTCACTTAGTCACGTAGCCCATGATGTAGCTGCATGTACACCTCCCCAGAAATGTAAATACACGTCATGGGAGCTGTGATTGTTATTGCATTTCCGGCTTTTTCCTTCTTTGCTTCAATTTTTAAATTGTCTTGAACATTGTACTGACCATCTCCCCCCAGATCTTCTCTTGTATCTTTAGTTGCAGTGATTTCAATAAAAATAACTGTTGTTTAACATCTATTAGCTCCAAATCCAACATAATCTGCTCCGTTTTGTTTCACCATTAGTTAGTACACCAAAAAAAAAAAATCTTTACCAGACAGTGGCGAAGAGACTAAGCACAGTGGCACAGAAACCCCACCGCCAACTAGAGGTTTGCTGGTGTAATTGCAGATCCACACAGATACCAGTGCACAATTATAAATGCCCACACAACGGCATAGGCCAATTGCGTATCGTTATGTATATAATCCCCTTTACTGTAGTAACTCGGTCCTAAAATAAGATAATTTAAGAAAATGTAATAACGTTAGCATGTAGCTAACATATTGGCCTGAGGAAACTTAACCAGACAAGAATAATGCACATGAGATTATGCACAACACCCGAGTAACGATGTAGAGTACAGTAATGCAGATGTTTTAGGTAAGGAATTATACACAATGGATTGTCCTGTTGTACAAAAATAACCCAGATTGTTGAGGTATGGCCCAGTGTGAAGCAAATTAATACCTCGAGTGTTATGCTTATAGATTCTAGATTCAGGAATTTTATTTGTCACATTCAGGGGTTGGACAATGAATTTAATTCTGCAATGAGTTGGGCAGCTGTGGGTTTATGTTTTTTGGATACAATCCGGGTTAGCACTAGGACATCCCTTTCAGACAGCTTCCTCTTGCGTTCACAGTTACTCCATAGTTGAATGTGGTTCTTCCTTCTTGGTGGTATGCTGACATTACCCTGGATACCGTGGCTCTTGATGCATCACAAAGACTTGCTGCCTTGGTCACAGATGCTCCAGCGAGACGCACACCAACAATTTCTCCTCTTTTGAACTCTGATATGTCACCCATAATGTTGTGTGCACTCTGATAATTAAACCTTCACACACTGCTCTTACCGGTGGAATCTGCAGTCAAGAAGATTGGCCACCAGGCTGGTCAAATTTAGCCATGAAACCTCCAACTCTAAATTGTCCAGTGTTTAAGTTTCATTGTCCAACCCCTGTACATGGTTGTACAAGTATAAGTGCAAACTGTGCAGCTTTTTAAGAATAAAAAAAAAACAACAACAAAAGAATAAGTATGTACAAAATAAAAATAAGACTAGAAGACTATGATATAAATGATATATAATAATAATATAATAATAATAATAATTATTATATAAATATAATTATAAGTTATACAGAATTATGTGCAATTATATGTTAACACATTGATTTGCTCACCAATCTGTTTTTTCTCACGTTTGAACTTAAGACAAAAAAAAAAAAAAAAAGCAGCTGGTCATGAGACTGAGAGTCCAGAAAGCCCAAAGCTCTCTGCACTAAAGACTTTCCCATGTCGTGAAATGTTGTAACTGTTACAAAGTGCTGATACCTGATACTCCTTCCTTAACTTTTACATGTTCTCTCTTCTAACAGAAAACGTCACCATATGAATACAGAGACACTTTCTTTGTTAAGCATTAATACATTTTTAAAAATCCATAAATGACTTATTGAATTCAATGAATTATTATGGAGAGCGTCCACCATGCAAGTCCAGGTGAATGAGCTATGAGAAATGATGCTGTATAAGAACTAGCGCATTAATAGAACCCTATGATTAATGTTAGTGTTGGATTTTCTGTCAGAGCCGTGCTCTAATCGGAAATTAATGCACACCTTCTGACCTGCACCATGGTATAAAAGTAGGCAAGAGGTTAGAATAGTTTTGGAGAACTCCCAGTACTTTCTGCTATAAGACAGATTTCTGCCTGTCAGATTTCAGTACCGTTGGTACTGCAGCATGCAAATTGTATTGAAGTGAGTGCATTTCTGTCTGGACAAGAACAGCAGAGATGTACACAGACTGTCCACTTTACTAGGAACACTTGCACGTTATTAGTATAAGTGTATCATATAATACACTATCATTATTATACAATAATCATTTGGCAGCAGCAAAACGCCATACAGATACAGTTTAAGAGCTTCTGGTAATGTTCACAGCAAACATCAGAATAGGGAAACATTGTGATCTAAGTAATTTTAACCATGGCATGGTTGTCGGTGACAGATGGCCTGGCTGGAGTATTTTAGAAACTGCTGAGCTCCTGGGATTTTCACTCACAACAGTTTCTATAGTTTGAACAGAATGGTGCAAAAAAACAAAAAGCGTTCAGTATGGGTGGGGGGGTATGCTGGCTGAAAAACCTTGTTGATGAGAGAGATCAGAGGAGAATACCAAACTGGTCTGAGCTGACAGGAAATCTACAACTGTGGTGAGCAGAAAAGCATCTCAGAACACCGACTGCATTAAACCTTAAACTGGCCACAGATAAACATCACGGACACATCCAATATAGACAGATGAATAATGGAAAAATAACAGTATATTATTTTTCTAATGTTCAACTGGCTCAAACCAGCCCATCTGGCACCAGCAACTTTTTTTCTTGAATTGTATCTGCATGATTCTATGCATCGCGCTGTGGCTGTGTACATGGTTGCCCGATTGAAGAGCTGCAGAAATGCACAGCCGTACAGATGTATATTATCATATATTTCTTTTTTCCCCAAACATAGCTATGGACAATATATTATTAAAACAAAGTGCTATTTGCATGCCTTGAATTTATGTCGCTCTGTCACTCATTCCCTATACCTCATATCGGTAGGCCTGGAGCCTATCCGAGGGGACTAGGTGGGGTACATCCTGGATGGGGTGATAGTCCATTGCAGGGCACACAAGCACACACTTACTCACACATAACAGGCAGTTTAGAAATGCCAATTAGCCTAATGCATGTCTTTGGACTGTGGGAGGAAACACATGAAGCACGGGGAGTACTTCAAACTCCATACACACGGGCTGAATCAAATCCCAACTCTGGAGTTGCGAGGCCACAGTGCTAACCTCTTTGCCACTATATGTCATGTTAAAAATGCATTGCATCACCTAGTTGACATTTTCCCCAATGTTTAAAGAAGTCTCTTATTGAAGTAGACAGTAGAAGCAGTTTTTGTTAAAGATGCCAGCTTTTTGTTCATATGGTATATTTAGATTTATAGTTGAATAAAAAAAATCCTTTGAAATTTCTTCCTTAAATTCTGCCAAATTATAGGAAATAAATGTTTGTTCTTTTCCAGATTAATGAACTTTCCCAGTGGCAGTAACAAGGATGGAGATGAATGGCTCCACAAGAGGAGAAAATGGTTCTGTTTGTTTGCTTTTTACAAGTGGATTTGAAAGTAAAGTTTCAGTAAAGTCTCAGGTAGTAATAAACTGACTATTACGCATTAAGTGACGTCATCGCGCCTTCTCTGGTGAGCTAACAACCAAAGTTAGCTTATTCTTGTTTCAAAATCAGAGGATATTGTTCAGGACCTTAGCCATCAAAGGGGACTGATGTTACCTCTATCCAAGTCAATCAAAAGTACATTTTATGGATAAGGCTGTAAGTTAGATGAGCTCAATGGAATTTTAACCTGAAAACCAAATAGCCCTTCCATCTCAGGAGTATCTGAAGAATAGGGCGGTACTGACAGTGAAGACAAAGCCAGAAGGGAGTACCACATCATGCCTGTTATTCAGTTTCAGACAAAAACTCTGCTCGTTCAATCAACCTGTCAGAAATGGTATCACCATGCTTGAATCCACACCAGACAATATACGAATAGCTTCACAAATGACACCCGACATCAGGACTAACACCATTTAGTCAGAAATGAATGAACCAATAACCAAAGCAATATATTTTAATCCTAACTGCTTATCCGGGAATCACCGACAATCCCCGCTAAGGAATACAAGTAATAAAAAATATGATGAAACTTTCAGTCACATAACCAAAGAGGAGGTGAAGATACAGGACTTTGCAAAGGTTACCTGCTCTGGGACATTTGAAAAGACCATAGACTGTGTGGACAAAAAACAGACAGAACACCATCAGGTGTGCAACACTGCAAACTGTACGGCTCCAGTCCCCTTTTATGAAAAACAAAAGGGATTTGATGTAGCAATGCCTGAAGCTGTTACCAGTGTTAAAGAAGCCATGGGACAGGAAGAGGTCTATGCAGTACTGGATTTAAGCCTGCCAAAAAAGAACGTCAGGGATAATAAAGAAAAGTGTAAATGGGTTCTAGATCCTGAAAACCAGATTTCATTAATAATGGAGGTAGATGAGATCAAGGGTGATCCTCAGAATGTAGAAGTGGTGCAAGAAGAAGAAGATGAAGACTACTGGTCTGACTTGGGAAATTATCATATGAACAACTTTTACTTAGAAAATTGGGATCAGTGTCAGTCTGCTTCACGTGTAGCCATACCATCTACATATGGATCAGTCATGTATCCTGATCCAAAGGATACACTTCTTATAGATGACCATGGTATTCCCTATACTCTTACTCCAGATGGGCAAAAAGTTCCCCAGGTAGAACTTTTTGAAATGCCATTCACTACTTCAGATGAGATGGGGTCTGCAGAATCTGACACTGAGATGCCTTTGCAGGACGGAGAGCCCGAGTGTGAGCTGTTTTATCCAGATTTGGATTTGGATGACTCATTGCATAGTGTCTCAAAAGAAAACTCACAAGTTACTATAGCAGTGGAAAATAAGTCTCCAAATGAATCCACTGTTGACACTGGGCCAACTGCCTTGCCAGCAATGTCTACCCTGCCTTCCCTTCCTATTCAGATTATGGCTAGTAATACTGATTCCAACACTCCCATTCTCCTACTCCCACCATCTCACCTTCAGACACTTACAGCTTCAGCAAATAATGCTAATTCTGAACTTATGGCTCTGTCGCTACCGCTTGCGCTTGCCTCAAACACACAGTCTACCCCTGTCTTACTTGTTCTTTCATCTCCTGAAGTGTCTTCTGGAATTCAATCTTCCACAGTTTCAGGAAATGTTTTGTCAGTTTCCTCCCCATCATCTGCTGCACTTCCTTCATCTCCGAGTTCACCGGGCCCTAACCCAGAACCTGTCTCCTGTACAACTGCTATGAATCTCTCAGGACAAAATAAATCCTGTAATTATTCTGCTGCCCCTACCTCACCCATTGCTTCCTCCAGCACTTCCTCTTCGAATTTGGCTAAACAACTCAAAACTGACACCTGCTCTGACAGGCCCACTTCTTTCCAGGAAGCACTGTTAAGATTAGCTGTATCGGCTGAACAAAAAAATGAAAAACGACTCAAATGCATTGACAAATCTTCAGTGTTTAACTCATCATCTTGTACTGAAGCAACTCAGGCACTAGAGGAACATTGTGACACTGAACAAGTGTCACCAGTCTCTGAGCCAGAGTCTGTCTCAGTGGACCGAACAGACTCTTCATTAAGAATCTCTCCTGAAGACCTTCCACTCCAGTCCTCTACTTCCCCTTCGCGCCCAGACTCACCAATACTTTCCACCAACCATTTGAAAAAACAGGATCCTCAGGCGTTAGGCCCACGTCGCATTCTTTACTGCCAGTACTGCCCACGGGTTTTCTACTACCTCTCAGATCTTGAACGCCACTCCATCACACACTCCCAGAAGAAGCCGCACATATGCCAGCTGTGTGGCAAGGCTTTCAAACGCTCCAGCCATCTGGAGCGGCACAAGCATATCCATACAGGAGAGCGGAACTTCGAGTGCCAGCTTTGCCCACGGCGTTTCCGAGAAGCCGCAGAGCTGACAAGACACCAGCGGGTACACACAGGTGAAAAGCCTTACCAGTGCCTGTTATGCCATATGCGGTTTGCCGAGCGTAACACTCTACGGCGACACACTAAGCGCAAACATCAGGGTCAGCAGCAGGAAGCGATGAACACAAAGGTAAAGCCAGAAAGCGAAGGGACTTCACTTGTTGGTATGCAAGAACAACAGGAGGAAAATGCAGAGTGGTATATCTCAACATTGACTGAAATGGAGTCGGACAATGACACAGGAGGAGAATGAAGATGAAACATTACAATAAGGCTTCATTTATATATTTAGATGTGTTTTTTTTATTATTATATTTGCAAATTATTTACTTTTATATTTAAATACTATTGTGTTCTTATTATTAAGTATGCATTTGAAAATTTCCACCGAAATCCACTTAAATAGTTTGCTAGATATGGCAATATCTTGGCTTTGTTATTGTTTTTCCTTCATTTTTACCCTTAATACAGTATAGTATGTCTTAGAATGTTTTCTTTACATGCCTGCACATTTCTTACTCTGGTAAAATGAACCACTTTGCTGTGAAGGTCAAGTAATCAGAATAGTTCACTCTTGATTAGTGCTTGTCCTGTGATCATTTAAAATGCTCCATAAACTTCATAACCAAGTATGGCATCATGTCACATGATGCATCGAGACACCTTCTGAGGTATAGAGTATACCTAGGTGTTAGTTTAACGTTCCTGTTTTTATTTTAACTTAAGTTTTTTAAAAACTGTTGTGCCTTGAAATACACTTTACCATTTCAATTGTTTATTGATTTTATTGATTTTCAAAAGTAATACACACTGTGAAAGTAGAAGATTTAAAGTTTCTTCTTAGCCTGTTATTTTTTACAGCTTTCAAATGGAAGTGTTCTCTGTATCACTGATTGTCGCTAGTGGAAGTGTTAGCAAAATTGTTGCTCATTTGAAGTTTGAGTTGGTTTATGTTTGTTACATTGCAGTTTGGTGTAATTTGATTAATACTAAGAAATGTAAATAACATTTTAAGACTAGTTTTGCTGAGTGTATATAGATAGCGTTTGGTCGCTTAATTTAATTTTCATTGCTTCATTCGAGTGTGACTCAAAGAAATGCACATCAGCATCAGAGTAAATATACTGTGTAATATGTTAATATATTCCCTGTAAATAACAAAAGGTCATCCTAGGTTTGAGTGCCCTAGGGTTAATTTAAAACTCTACAGCG
Source organism: Clarias fuscus (assembly GCA_030347435.1). Classification (NCBI taxonomy): domain Eukaryota; kingdom Metazoa; phylum Chordata; class Actinopteri; order Siluriformes; family Clariidae; genus Clarias; species Clarias fuscus. The sequence continues at coordinate 12,587,766 of CM059207.1, read as the reverse complement.
TGTATTTCATATATGATTAGCAATCTGAATATTTGCACAATTTAATTAAAGCATGCTTGCTGACCATTCTCGCTCATTTTAATGATCAATAGTGCTGGCATTTTTTTTTCTGCTTTAGCATCACTGGACTACAAATATTAAAAGCAGCTTAGATGATATTACATAAATGATGCATTTAGGGTTACGATATACGGTAGTGCTGCACTCAATGTATATTTAAAAAATCTGTTTTAGTTATTGAGCTCATTATACCTTAGACTTGCCACGGTGCTATGTAATAAACATGTAATTGTCATAGGAGGGGGGTGTTGTAAGCCTTACTAATTATTTTAAAATGAATAAGCAATTTGACTGACTGACAAAGTAAATGCAGGCAATATCGTGTTCAGTATTGTCTGTATTAACAGATATGTGGTAAGACCAAGCACCTCAATGAAAGGCACTGGGTTATATTTGACGCATATGCAGAAATATAAGCATACGCCATAGTCTCTGTCACACTGTCTCATATCTAAATAAAATGCCTTAAAATAAATAAAACTTGCCTTTGACATTTTTATTATAAATGTTTTTGGTTGTTTTTGGCATTGTAGTGGTTAATGTTTTTGTGGCTCTCACCAGTAATGAATCTTTTTAATGTATAGGTGATTTTGGAAATTGTTTTTATTCAGTTTTAACATCAGCAGAGGACCACATCAGGTTCCACTCCTATCAGCCAAAAACAAGAATCTGAGGCTGTCATGGGCCCAGACACACCTGGACAAACTGAGCAGCTGAAGATTCAAAGAGACATGCAGTCTTCATCTGTTCAGTTTGTCCAAGTCTATGCTTACAATAGCCTCAGATTCTTGTTCTTGGTTAAATGATGTAGTTCCCTGCTGTTTTAGCCCATCCACCTCAAGGTCCACGGTTATTAAAGGTACTTGTTTAAGCTGCTCTAGACTTCCAGTTAGCTAATTTTTCTCATATCTCTCATTAATAATTGTTTCAGCCTCAATATCCTCTACACACATGATGTTTGTTTGTTTTTATCTCTATTCTGTATAAGCTCTAACCATGCCCCATACACGTTCTACCCCATTCTGATGTTTGGTTACGTCGATATTGGTCTTGTTTTATTGTGGATATTGATACTTTTGTATGCGTTTCCTCCCGTGTCTTCACAAGGTTCTTTGTTGTTATTCTGGGATTGATTTGTACTTCTTGTAGCAAAGTACATTCACCCTTTGGAGACAGAACGCGTCTCCTTTCTGAGCGGTATGATGACTGCATGGTCCCATGGTGTTCATACTTGTGTAGTATTATTTGTACAGATGAACGTGGTACCTTCAGGTATTTAAGAATTGCTACCAAGGATGAACCAGACTTGTGGAGGTCTTGGCTGATTTCTTTTTTACTTTTTCATCAAGGAGGTCAAAGAGTTTAAAATCATCAAGCCTTAAACTACATCTACAGGTACACCAAAAAATAGAATAAAATGAGGTCAATTAGCTTCTAAAGCCATGACATAATTTTCTGGAGCTGTTTAAAGGCACAGCCAACTTCTGACCAATTGGAATACTCCAGAATATATTTTAGTTTTTAGATTGTCCAAAGGGCGGGACGGTGGCTCAGTGGTTAGCACCTCCAGGGTCCGGATTCGATTCCCGGCCAGGTTCGATTCCTGCCTCTGTGTGTATGGAGTTTTCATGTTCACTCTGTGCTTGGTGGGTTTCCTCCAGGTAGTCCAGTTTCTTCCCATAGTCCAAAGAATGGAAGATTAGGCTAATTGGCATTTTCAAATTGCCTGTAGTGTGTGAAAGAGTGTGTGTATGTGTGTGCCCTATGATGGATTGGTGCCCCATCCACAGTTACCCCGCCCTGGGCCCTAAATCTCCTGGGATAGGCTCCAGGACCCCCTGCAACCCTGTGGTATTGATGATAAGTAAGTGAGATTGTCCAATGTAGCTATATGTAGCTTTGTTGACATCTTTGCACACTCGTGACATTCTCTCATCAGGTCACCTGGAATGGTTTTCAATACTCTTGTCAAGAGTTTGTGACATTCTTTGCCTTCTTAATGTGAAAAAAAAAATCAGACCATCAGTTGTCCTGTGCAGAGGAAGAGTGGGTACAGAGTCAATAGGCCTGTAAATGCTAACACAACTACTGTACAAAACATACAACCAGCATGACTACGACAGCCATCACCACCATTTATTTTCCAACAGCACAAAAACCCAAAACACACCTCTAGGTTATTTATAGCTATTTGTTCAAAAAGGAGAGTGATAAAGTGTCAGATGACCTTGCCTCAACAATCACCCAATCTAAATCCAGGTGAGATGGTTTGGACTGAGTTGGACAGGAAAGGGATGAAAAAGGAACCAACATGACCTCTGGGAACAAATTCCAGGAGACAACCTCACAAGGCTGACTGAGAGCATGTCGTATACAAGGCTATCATCAAAGTGGCTACTTTGAAGAATTTAAAATGTAAAACATATTCTGGGTTATTTAACAGATTTTTGTTGACTACATAATTCTATATTTCTGGTTCTGTCATCATTTCAATGTCTTCAGTATGATGACGCTGCCTACTGCGGTTAGGATCGCCTGTGACAGAGCTACTTATGCAAACACTTTGCACCGGCAAAACACAATTTCTTTTTCATACAGTATATATTCTAGAGGTTATCCATTGCTCAGCCCGCATACATGAGGTCTACCCGTGGCTCAGCCAATGTGCAGGTCCTGACGCCTACGAGCTACCATTACCTACAAATGAAGTGTGTGGTCAACTCGCTGACACTCATCACGCTGCTTCAATGTTTCAACAGCCCTTACTTCTGCCTGTTGTATGTGCCGTCACTGTAGACGCTCTGCAGTGTGATCTGGTGTTTCAGTAGCTATGAGCTACTTAGCCTGATCTACCCATTTTCACCATAGACGATGCTATGGCATAAAACATTGCCTGCCACTCAAACAAACAGAATTTCTGTTATATATTCCAATGTCTAAGGTAAGTAAGCATAAAGTAGGATTTCATGTGCCGCATTTTTTGCTATCAGCAAAAAACTGTTGGAAATCGGTGGGAACCTGGTACACCCATCTATTGTCTGGCCAGAATTAGTCTTCATGGAAGAATTGCGGCCCAAAAGTCATACCTCTGACTTTGTGGAAACAAGGATAAGTGACTCAATTATTTTTAATTAAAAAACAAGAACTGGGCAGTGAAAAAAATGGCAGAAGGTGCTCTGGACTGGTCAAAAATGTAAATTTTTGGCAGTAGCAGGAGGCAGGTTGTTTGCCGAAGGACTGAAGAGCAGTACAATAATGAGTGTCTGCAGGCAGCAGGTGAAGCATGGTGGTGGTTCCTTGCAGGTTTTGGGCTGCATTTCTGCAAATACGGATACTTATCCATCATGCAATACCATGTGGGAGGTGACTGATTGGGCCCAAATTTATTCTGCAGCAGGAACTCAAAAATTCAGCCAATGACATTAAGATCTATCTACAGCCATGGAAGTGATGGGTTGGCCCCCACAGAGCACTGATCCCAACATCCATGAGTCTGTCTGGGATTACATGAAGAGACAGAAGGATTTGAGCAAGGCTACATCCGCAGGAGATCTGTGGTTAGTTCTGGTACAACCTACAGTACCTGCTGGGTTGCTTCAAAAACAGTATGCAAGTGTACCTAGAAGAATTGATGACAGTTCTGGTTATGTGGGCAAAAGGTGGTCACACCAAATACTGCTATGATTTGGATTTCTCTTTTGTTATTTGATAAGAAATAAACTATTTACACTTCTATTTTTTTCACACCTGCCTAAAACTTTTGCACAGTATTGTATATACAGTCGTGGCCAAATATTTTGAGGATTACATAAATATTGGAAATTAGAAAAGTTGCTGCTTAAGTTTTTATAATAGCAATTTGCATATACTCCAGAATGTTATGAAGAGTGATCAGATGAATTGCATAGTCCTTCTTTGCCATGAAAATTAACTTAATCCCGAAAAAAAACTTTTCATTGCTGTCAATAAAGGACCTGCTGAGATCATTTCAGTAATCGTCTTGTTAACTCAGGTGAGAATGTTAACGAGTACAAGGCTGAAGATCATTATGTCAGGCTGATTGGGTTAGAATGGCAGACTTGACTTTTTAAAAGGAGGGTGATGCTTGAAATCATTGTTCTTTCATTGTTAACCATGGTGACCTGCAAAGAAACGTGTGCAGCCATTGTTGCGTTGCATAAAAATGGCTTCACAGGCAAGGATAGTGTGGCTACTAAGATTGCACCTAAATCAACAATTTATAGGATCATCAAGAACTTGAAGGAAAGAGGTTAAATTCTTGTTAAGAAGGCTTCTAGGGGTCCAAGAATGTCCAGCAAGCGTCAGGATCGTCTCCTAAAGAGGATTCAGCTGCAGGATCGGAGTGCCACTAGTGCAGAGCTTGCTCAGGAATGGCAGCAGGCAGGTGTGAGCACATCTTGAGGCGAAGACTTTTGAAAGATGGCCTGGTGTCAAGAAGGGCAGCAAAGAAGCCATTTCTCTAAAAAAAAAAACATCAGGGACAGATTGATCTTCTGCAAAAAGTATGGCGAATGGACTGCTGAGGACTGGGGCAAAGTCATATTCTCGGTTGAAGCCTCTTTCCGATTGTTTGGGGCATCTGGAAAAAGGCTTGTCCGGAGAAGAAAAGGTGAGCGCTACCATCAGTCCTGTGTCATGCCAACAGTAAAGCATCCTGAGACCATTCATGTGTGGGGTTGCTTCTCATCCAAGGGAGTGGGCTCACACAATTTTGCCCCAAAACACAGCCATGAATAAAGAATGGTACCAAAACACCCTCCAACAGCAACTTCTTCCAACAATCCAACAACAGTTTGTTGAAGAACGATGCATTTTCCAGCACAATGGAGCACCGTGCCATAAGAGAAAAGTCATAACTAAGTGACTCGGGGACCAAAACGTTGAAATTTTGGGTCCATGGCCTGGAAACTCCCCAAATCTTAATCCCATTGAGAACTTGTGGTCAATCCTCAAGAGGCGGGTGGACAAACAAAAACCCACTAATTCTGACAAACTCCAAGAAGTGATTATGAAAGAATGGGTTGCTATCAGTCAGGATTTGGCCCAGAAGTTGATTGAGAGCAGCCCAGTCGAATTGCAGAGGTCCTGAAAAAGAAGGGCCAACACTGCAAATACTGACTCTTTGCATAAATGTCATGTAATTGTCGATAAAAGCCATTGAAACGTATGAAGTGCTTGTAATTATATTTCAGTACATCACAGAAACAACTGAAAGATCTAAAAGCAGTTTAGCAGCAAACTTTGTGAAAACTAATATTTGTGTCATTCTCAAAACTTTTGGCCATGACTGTATAGATATATAGAATATAGATTGGTTGGATATTATGAGTTGGCTAATTACAGCTAATGATTTTTCCTCACAAGGATAGTAAAGCAGACTGTGCGTGTGTTCGTGTATGTCCGTGTGTATGCACATGCACCCCAGATGTGCCTTTGGTCTGTGATCCATTTGGCAGTATCTTCAAAAGACAGGAGGTTTCATGATAAACAAGTGACATGCTGTGAGTTAGTTATGGAATTGTTCTTTCTTTTTCATGGCTCATCATTTTTTCTAATGTTACATACTGTATACGCTTTGATTACATTTTTCTGTATGTGAGGTCTTTCCCCTGCAAAGCATTTTAATATCAACTTTTCCCCGTTAGCTAGTTTGCCTTGTGCATATGGATGCATGCCAGTCTCAGAGACATTATTGTTTTTTCATTCATATTTCCATAATTTAACATTCAAAGGATGTATAATGTTGAGCATTATATTGTATTATTTGAATACATTCCCTGTAAATGGATTTATAATGGTGTTTTGCATCACTAAACATTCTAATCTTTACCCTTTAGGTAGTTATTTTTGTGCCAGCAAAAAAACAGGCAATTGCCAGTTGCTGGCTTCTCATCTGTCCTCATATAACCAATCATGACCTTGCTTTGGCGCGAGTCGACTCTCATTGCACGGTGCTGCCACTGGATGGCAAACTCACTCCAGATTTCTGTTTGCAGTGCAACAAATGAAACAGCCGTACCTACGTACTGTCTTATATTTAATGAAGCTCTTGTTGCTGATACACTGACAAATACAATTTGCAGCCTTCTGTGGCTTCATATATTTACCAAATCTAGTTTGTTCTGCTCAAAAGCTTCATATATGTCTTTAAAGATTTGTTGACCTTTTGTTTTCTTATTAGTTTTTCATATCTGACTGAACTGGGACTGACTGTGCACACTGTACTGAAGAATAAAGAAGCCCAAACAATATAAGCAGTACGTGCCTTTCAAGCTGCGCCACTCACAACACAGGCTGGGGCTGTGGTGGGTTAAAAGGAGTGCAACAGGTGTTAATCAGAAAGGGATTCCCAAAAAGAAGGGGGGGGGGGGTGGGTGGGTGGGGGGAAGGGGCGGATAGATATTTGACAGGGGAGTGAGAGATTACATCATTTTCCCTTCATGTCCATCGACGTGTCACTGTGTGTGTTTGTGCGAGTCATTGCTTTGCGCGGCAGACCCCAATGTTGTGGACCTTCACACAAAGCAGACATTTTGACCTGACATGGATGCCAGTTTGTCTCCCATGATCACACAACGCGTTATATCTGATTTCGTCTTATCTGAATTACTTGTGTTTTAATTGTGTTGATGCTCTACATGCAGGCTTTAACATCTGCTTCTTTCAGTCCTGAGCTCTATATATACAATCTGCATAAAATAATTAGGATTGAACTTCCTGCACTCCAGTGCCTCTCTCTCTCTCTCTCTCTCTCTCTCTCTCTCTCTCTCTCTCTCTCTCTCTCCTCCTCACCCATCTTCCCCCACGACACACACATCACACTGCTGATGCAGCAGCACACACTGACATGCCTGTCAAAGTAGCGGAACAGGTGGTGCTGTAATGACCACACTCTACCCATCCCCCTTCGTCCCCCTGACACCCACACACACACACACACACACACACACACACACACACACACACACACACACACTAAATTGATAGATTGATCCACAGTATGTCTTAGTGCTGTACATATGTGTGTGCGATGTGGCAGGTATTTAATGAGGGCACTGCACATACCATTGCACTTGATTTCAGAAAATGATGATCCAATAACTGAAACCATGAATGTTTTTCTGACTAGGATTCTATAAGGTCATGCCATCTTTCTCTCAATCCTAACACCTAACCTTTACCAAACTTTACCAAATGATGACGAATATAGTTATCGAATATTTTAACATTTTAATCTGTCATATATGCCTATCCTCATGGAGACATTTGGTCCCCACAAAGATCTGAAAACCTGCCTCCCAGACACACACACACACACTGGTTTATATAGTTTGGAGTCACATGTCCTGTCAATGTAACATAACTCATAAAGCACGTTGGCCCTCTGGTAATCTGGTAATCACTCTGAAATCTTAATTTTAATCAAAGCCCACAGTTATTGGGCAAACGATTCTGATTTCAGCACTTAAGTATTACATATGCAAATGTGTTAGTGTGTAGTCTGTAAGGCTTTGGTGCCTGATCAAACAAGAGTCCGGGTGTGATTGAAGCCGTCAAGCCTCCAAACCTCAGCATCAATCAGTCAGCAAATAGGTCTGTGTGTGTGTGTGTGTGTGTGTGTGTGTGTGTGTGCGCCAGTCCTAAGGTTTCGGAGGAGGGGGTTGGGTTTGGGGGGTGTTCAGGGAGCTTGTTTGACAGCCCAACACAGTTGGCACAACTTCGTCCAGAGAGGGGGTTATGAGAGAGAGAGAGGGAGAGGGGACAGGGTAAGTTTGGAGAGAAGGCAAAGAGCTAGGATCTCTTAGCTCATTGACTCCAGACACTCACCTTTAGAAGATCTTGGAAGAAAAAAGAAGCAAGCCTGGCTTAAGAGCCACCATTACTAAATGCATCTGAATTCCTGCCCTCCTTCGCCTCGTCCTTTGGTTTCTCTCTCTCTCTCTCTCTCTCTCTCTCTCCCTGGCACAGGCCACTCCACTGACAGGTCAGCACAGAGCCTTCTTCTGTAAGTATCTTTTTCATTCTCTCTGCATTCTCTCTCACACATCTTTTCACAGATGTATTTTAGAAGAGTGTGAATGTAAAAAAAAACGTCTGACATACTTAAACTTCACAAGGAAGACCTTGATGGTATTTTTGGAGTAGGTCTCTTTTGGGGAGTACCCTTAAAAATTATTGTGCCAAGATATTGCAGAAAGTCGACATTTGACAGCGGCTTGTAAAAAAAAAAAAAAGTTAATCATTGTGTCCGTTCCTGCATCAGTGGCAGTAACTCAGGCCTCCATGTGAACGATTTTTATCTCATCTAGTATAAGCTCTGGCTGTTTTATCCATGGCTACTCATTATTGTGATTTAGATGATGGAACCTGTCCTGTTTAATAAAATGCTGCTTATAAAAACATGTGTTTGCAGTCATGACTACCACCAGCCTCTTTGCTAACCCTATTTTTCTCCTTTTTCCTCTCTTTCACGCGCTCTCAGCAGTACTTAAGTAATCAAGTAAGAGGTGTATTCCGCTGTGTGAGTCACTTTAATGTAACCTTTCTCTCTTTCTCACTTTCTTGCAGAGGTTGAAAAAAAAAAACCCCATCAGAGCCCATCCTTCATACCTGCTGTACAAGAGAAAACCTTGCAGGACCTCTATTTTCCCATAGAGATTTATCTTCTGCCTCCAACTGTCCATCATGACCTTGCTGGCCTCTGAGAGGTCGTTGCTTATCCGGAGCAAATTCCGCACAGGTAAGCACTAAGGTCAGAGTTCACAGGAATCTTGAGCACGTAAGATCATAACTATCATATGTGGGAGTGCATGAAGGTGAAGGTTGCTGCTTGGAAAGCTTTGAATGATGATTGCTGAGCACCCATATGGGTGTGTATGTGTGTGTGTGTGTTGCTGTGTAATGGTTCCGTGGTAAAGAGGACAGCTGACTTTTCTTCATTTGGTTTCATCTGGGATTATGTGGTTATGATATAGCTAGTAGTATTGACTGTGCTTTTGGTTCACGTGTGGTTGATGAGTTGAGAAGTTCTTGGGATGTACTGTACTGATCATGAGAAGCTTTCTGAATGATTTGCAAATAAACGTTAAAAAAAAAAAAAAAGCCCCCAAAATTCATTGTAAAATTAGTAAGTATGAAGCTACAAAGGCGTTCAAGTCAAACCAGGACTTATTGATTGTGCCTAATAACAGAACACAATTATGAGAGTTGACACTAACTTTATTTCTTTATATAATCCTCTGCTACACTATTGCATTTCACTAGTGGTAAAGGTTTCTCAGTGTTCCGGAGTCATAATCGGACTGCCTGCGTCAACACCTGAAACACTGGCCTCCCAGGAACTCCCAAACATGTGGAAATGGCTTGAAGCAATGTTTGGACTGTACGGGAGATGTGACGATAACTTCCAGCCGAGTTCCATTAATATGCAAGTGGTGTCCGTGAATTATTGTGTGTCCACAGACCGATGGGAATTTATCCGTCCAGTTTTTAAGGACCAGGCGTTCCACTCGCTGGATGTTCACACGAATGAAACTTTAAAAAGTTTTCCATTCAAATGTTTTACTGGGCCTGAGAGTTCCAACACCAGACGGTGCTCGGCATCTTCTGCAAACCACAAATGAGTTTTACGCCTTCATTCACGAGAAATTTCATCACAAATCCCAGTTTGTTTTGTGTGTTTGAGCCATTGAAAAGATTCAAATACATCACTGATTACAAACCAGTTATGTGATCAGTTATGCTTTTTAAACTCAAAAGATGTTGAATGAAAAATTATTGGATGAAAATATCCAAGGAACTTTTTTGACTAGAGTTCTGTGGACATTTGGAACTGATCATTTTCTTCAATTTGTAATTTGCAGTTTTATATATATACAAAAATAATCACAATAAGCACTAGACATAAGGGACAGTTACTGTAAAACAGGACATATTTTACATAATAAATATGTTGACTCACATAGGTAATTTCCATTTTAATATATGAAACTGCTTGTCTGGACTGGAGGTAACTGGAGGTTTCACTGTGTGGGAACTTTGGTTGTTATCTGATTAATCTTTTAAGCTGATTGCATGTGTCATGTTCGAGATATTAAAAAATAAAATGGATTCACGCTTCCTCATCAAAATACACGTGGACAGAGGGAAGGTCATGTACATCTCTTATCTGCGCTTGGGACCTTTTCAAAAACCAGTGCCCTCTAACACACTGCATACATGTCGCCCTGTTGACTGGAGCACACACATGTTTGGTCAAAGCAGATGGTTATGCACAAACTGAGTTGGCTTGGGATGAGAGAGACTGAAGGCCTCATGATTGTGAGTTTTGTTAATGTGGAAGTGAGACTGGAAGACTCGGTGTGTTTATAGATTCTGTAGCCTTAAAATACTGAATCAGCAGTTTGTCTGTGCTAGACAAGGATTTCTTTCTGTTCTCAAATGAAATAAAATGCCATGTCTGGTAAACACGGCGGCTTCGTAGCTGTCTAGAGTGATGGTATTACCTGGAGGAGGAAAAAAAAATTGCTATGGGATTAAGGTTAAAAGGGTAGTCTCTTAAAATCAGCATATTCGTCTAACCATGCTAAGTGTGATTTATTGCATCTGTTTTGCATAACTGTATCTGTGGTTTCATTGGTATGAGAGAGAGAAACTGTGCAAAATCCAGTCATTGCTGTTGGGCTCATGGCAACTTGACAAGATAAAAAAAAACAAAAAAAAAAACACACACACACAAAAAAAATGGTCATAAATTATAATGAGATTACCAAAGGCTATGTTTGCAGAAATCTTTTTATTTAACATGCCTACAGGTACATGTCGACAGCTGAAGCACAGTACTTTTACCGCTTATCACACCTGAGTACCACTGACATTCCCATGATGGATTTGTTCACACATGTCATAGAACAGGAAGCAGGACATACGGCATGCTTCCTTCCGTTTTTCTTTTGACAACGTTCTTCGATCCCGCATTGTTTACTGCTCTGCTCCATCATTGACCTTTGACATGCCTCTTGCTTCTCCTTCAAGATTAAACGTCAGTACTATACTCCTTCTATCCGGGATTTTGTTCTGACCTTCAGTCTGATGAATTGCGACTAGAGACAATAATACACATAAAGGAAAAGCCCTGGTTCCGTGTGGCACATTAAATAAAATGGAACCCCATTCACCTAAATTGATTAAATGCCAGCCCGAACCGTTTGTCCGTTCTGGAACTTGCACGGAAGTCACGGCAGCTGATTTGACACCAAGGCGGAAGACGAATCCCATTTTTGCAAGTGTGAAAGGTGTTATAGGACACATTTGCTGAGACACAGTAATGCCACACTCAGGGCAGGTGTATAAACACGGGCATTTCCTCACATAAATCATGAACTGTTGTTTTAACACACTTTAATAAATTGCTTTTCTTGCCTTTTTCCCCCCCTGTTTTTCAAATGTCAGGGAAGCTGTACACAAGCGCCGGAAATGCGGTGCGGTTCCATATTTTACAGTAAATGTTCTCGGTACTGTGTATCACAGTAACCGCTTTGAACGTTATCCAATTAAACATCTTTGAATCGTTTGATCAGATACTGATTATGCAAAGTCTACAGAATTTCTAGGAAAGTGAAAAGAGGAAGAAATTACTTAGCAGTATTGACAGTGAGAAACAGAGAGACGGGAAAAAGAGGGACAGCTGAAAGGGGGATGGGAGACGACAGAAATAGAAGTACTGAGGGATAAATAGTTGCCTCCTCCCCTCTTTTCCTCTCTCTCTCTCTCTCTCTTTCTCCCCCTTCACCTGCTGATCCAAGTAACTGTATGCGTGTGTGTGTGTGTGTGTGTGTGTGTGTGTGTGTGTGTGTGTGTGTGTGTGTGTGTGCGTAAGGAAGTACTACCATGGAAGGATGTCACAAAACGTGTGTGTTCATGTACAGTATGCTCCTGGACCTGAGCAAACCAAGACAAACTTGGTTTTGATCACTAACAGAAATGATTGCACTTCTAAATGTAATATCCTCTCCTGCTCTTAATGCACAAAGTTCCAGCACAATACCGTGCACTGAAGATGAGCTTTACTCAGCATAAATATGATCTGTTTTATAAACCACTAGGGCTAGGACATGCATCAATTTTCTTAAGTGATTCCTGGTTTATTGTAATACCCGCTCTTCTTTTCCAGTCCTGCAGTTGCGAATACAGAACCGCAGACAACAGAAGGAGCTAAATGCTGACTCCGGTGAGTATGTTCATTCATTTGCGTTGTGCTCCTTACCTTAACAAAATATCACTATTACAGAGTGTGAAAACAGGCTAATTTATAATATCAGAGTCAGCAGTTTATTCCCTACAGTTACAATAAGATTCATGACTTTAGCTTCCTTCTTTAATTCATTACTCTTTTTTTTCTTTTTTTTTTTCGCCAGAAGGTGTGAAGGCCTCCTGCTCTGACAAAGTAGGGGAGAAAGAGGTCAATAGCACTGGGGTGAGTGATGTGTCGGGATGTAATAAGCAAGAAGCACAATGGCACTCAATAAACCAATAACAATGAGAAAAGAGAATGTATATTCTACTGCAGGAAGCTGTTAAGGTTTTTAGTAATCAGGCATGAAGCATACAGGATTGTTCTAGTATTAGGTTAGTACACAACATAAATATTCATTTGCCAGTTCAAACCTAGTTCTAGACTATCTATGGAATGTGGAAAATAGGAAATGGTCAGATTATTGGGATAGCTCTCTGTGACATTTATTTCTACATTTAAAAAAATATTTCTCTCTCTTTTTTGTGCTAATTTCTAATATTTATACTAGTCTATCTCTCTCTCTCTCTCTCTCTCTCTCTCTCTCTCTCTCTCTATATATATATATATATATATATATATATATATATATATATATAAAAATGAGGTGCATAGTTATAGTCCAGTTAGCCACAAAGCTAGCTCTCGTTAGCTATTTGGCTAGTTCTGCTTAGATTAGCCCTAGATTAGCCTGGCTTCTGTTAGCCCTACCGTTAGTTTCAGTTAGCAATATGGCTAGTAAATGTTAAATTTGTACTAAATACAAAGTGCATTTAAAAGATAACAACTCAGTTTAGCTCAGTGGGACTGCAGAAGGTTCATATGAGTCTCAGCTGAACGTTGGAATGAATTTTCGCTCAGAAGGAGGGTTGTGGAATTACCGTTACACTGTTCTCACATTGTGGGTGATGAACTTTACAGTCGGTAAGCAGGAAAATTTATTGTAATATATTTACTGTATATGCGAGTCAATTTTGATTTAAGGCAGAAAAAATTCTAACTATTCCTTTAAGAAATGCTTTTTTTAAATGAAGTGAAATTAGCTAGGATCTTTCATACAGAGCCAAAGTAAAAAAAACGTATTTGAAAAGTTTTTAGTTTTGGTAGCTTACTATTTTCCATCACTGTCCAAACCTTCTTCATCATCCTGATAGCAATGTATTTTTTCACAATTAAAGCTCAGATTGCCAGAAGGGCGTATATCTATACCAAAACTGCTAGCGAGCCTCTGGGCCTGAAGGGAAATTCCATTAAATAGAAGACTGTGGAAAACTGAAGTGTACGCTTTTTAAAAATAATTTGCTTAAATCCACTATTGGAAGAAGATATTTGTATGAAAATCAATGAAATGACAAGCTTCCTCTGTGTATTCCCAGTGAATATACGGCTAAGTGAGTGTGTGCTAGGCTATGCAAGTATGTATTATGCTGTGAGATTGTGTGCTATGCTGTGTGAGTGTGTGTTATTGAGAGTGTTCTGGTGTTAATGGTTGGTGTCACTGGGCTGTTTCCCGATGCAGCATCAGACAGTGGATGGCACCACTCTGAAGTCGCCCCCTAGTGCTCTGACTGCTGAAACTGCACAAGGTGATTCATGATGCAAGAGGGAATGGAAATTATTGTTTTGTATAAATATCAATCATTAGTAGCACTTTTCCCCAATTGTTAAACTGATTCATTAGTTCATCTGTTGTACTTTTTCTTGCTCTTGGGGTTACACTCAACCTGAAGTAGACAGTAAGCTAATTAAAGTAACGAGAAATTGCTTTAGGAGAAAATTTCTAATGATAGCTTTCACATATCCAATTCATTAGTCCCCTTTAAAACCCTTTGAGGTTTTCTTTGAAATTACAAGGGTAGCTGATTAAACCCTGTACCCCCCCCCCCCCCCCCCCACCCCCCCCACTGTTTTTTTCTTTTTTTGTAGATAAGACTAGCGGTGGTGCTCAGAGACAGAAGAAGGCCCGTCTGGTTGAAAATGTCAGTGAGAAGATCCAGAGGCAATCTGGGTCCATTGAACTACTTCAGAAACACATCGCGCCACTAGAAAACAGTGAGTAAAAGTAATAACCCATTCAAGATATTTCAAGGATAATTGCACCCAATATGGTAATAAAAAACTTTAACAAAGCTTAGAAAGTTATTGCATTGTGTCTGATTTAGCAACGCTGTCTTTAAGCGTTTTTGAACATAATTACAGAATATGAAACTGCATGAGTATTTACAGCATAAGAGAGCCTCCTTTCAACTGCAAACATAACACAGATGGACCTCTCACTCTCTTGACTCTCTGTTTCATTTTGTTTTTCAGCTTCTGCTTCCTTTTCCTTACCCTCAGATGTCTTCGAAGATGACATCTCCTCATGTTCCTCTGCGTCTCCTGAGCAACTCGGGACACACCAATCTCCCAGCTTCTCCTCGTCACCTGGGCTGAGCAGTGACCAGTCACTGAGTGATGTGTCACCAATTGCCATGCCCATCAACCACAGCCCAAGCAATGTTCAGGTACATATAATAAATGTTGTGAAACACCAGAAAAAGACATATTTGTTTCTTTTAACTTATAAAAACCTCTGTATAAAAACCTCTGTAAAAGCCTTACTATGCGGAAACGGATACATTACCACGTCAACAATGATTACTCACATTTTTTTTTATAATTCTATTCAAGTGGAGTCTCTGCCGTACAAGTCCCTGTGTAAAGAATAAAGAGATAAAGGAATCAAATTTGTGCATTTAGATACAATCTGTGATTTGCCTCGCCTGTACTATTGCTCAAGCCATGTTGTTATAGTAAAATTAATCAACATCAATTATTATTTGGTTTATGGTAAAAATGAGTAATTTTTTTACTCATAAAACATAATGTACCCATGTTTAAGAAATATTATTTGACAAAATACTGTAATTTATAATTTCTTATATCCTGTATTAAATGAAAATGCTTATTGCTAAGGTCCCAAGCGGGACTCAGACCTTTGGTCATTGTTGTAGGAAAAATGGAAACAAGTGAAATCCAATTATAGTTTAAAAACTAATTTTGTTCATCTTGCAGCAGTGTGGTTCGGCTTTGCTCCCAGCAACTGAGGGCATCACAGAGTCAGTGACCATGACGGCGGCAGGGTCAAACTCTATGGCAATGACTGGGAGACCCAAAGGAGTGTATGCGCCCTCTCAGATGTCACTGCTGCCAAAGGTGCAGACTCACATCATGATTGGGGCCAGGACATGAAATGCTTGAATGCACTGGAAATGTGCACTGTGAAATATGTGATAAGAACTTGAATATGTGGAATTTTGTTTTACCAAATGACACATGCAGGGTGTGGAAATACTACAAGGGGTGTTCAAGTCAAACCTGAATTTTTTTTCTTTTTTTTTGTTGTTCGGAATAACAGAACACAGTTATGAGAGTAAAACCTTTATTTCTCTATATAATACCCCTGCACTTATCTCAGGGTTTCACTAGTGCTTGGTGGCCATAAAGGTTTTCTCAGTACGCCGGAGTCATAATCGAACTGGCTGCATCGCGTCTGAACTGCTGGTCTCCCTGGGAACTCCTTTAATGGCCCAAACATGTGGAAATTACTAGGAGCACCTATAATGTGCAAGTGGTGTTTGTGAATGATTCTGTGTACAGTTTCCACAGACAGATGTGTCTCTTCCTCAGCTGGCGACAAGTTATCTGCTGATTTTCAAAGGAACAGGTGTTCCAGTAGCTGAATGTTCACGGGAACATACGGCCTTCCTTCAAATGTTTTACTGTGGCTAAGAGACTTATCCCCGTACTGTGCTCGAAGTCTTCTGTAAATGTCAATCGCTTTTACACTTTTATTCAAAAGAAATTTCATCACAAGTTCCAGTTTGACTTGAACACCCTTCGTAATTTATTGAAATGTTCTGCTCAAACTTAGACACAGATTTCTATTATTTTTTTATTAAGAAATTTCACATTTTTCTCCGTTTACTATGACCCTCTCATTGTTTTCTTTTTCCTGCTATCTTTTTCTCTTGTTTTTTTGTTTTATTGCTCTCTCAGACAGCTCAAAGTCTAACTTCACCTACTCATTCCATTCTGGGGGGGTCTTTATCCTCACCACGCCCTCCACGGCCACGGAAACCACGTGACTGCAAGCCTAAAATGAGGAAGCTGAAGTACCACCAGTACATACCCCCAGACCAAAGGGGAAACACTGCTGGCACTTCTGGGAACAATTCCCAAAAGAACAGCAACACTCAAGTTCAGCCTATCGATCCTGGATACTCAAGCCTCCTACACCAGCAGCAGGTTGTCCTGCAACTGCAGATTCTAAGCCAGCAACAGCAGCTCACTGTGGCAACCAGGTAAATGAAACAGTGCCTGGGCTTACTCTAATAACCCGTGAGACCCTTAATCACTAGCACTTGAGACCTATTAGGAATGGCAGAAGGTCTAATTCAAGTTTTTTCAAGCTTTTTTTTTGCCAAGTAACTCCATTTTAGAAGCCCAAATTATTATTATTATTATTATTATTATTATTATTATTATTATTATTATTATTATTATTATTATATTTTAGTAGCCATGCTACTATATAGTGAGTTACTACATACAACCGCAAACTATTAGATAAGCTACTTATTCTAAATTCTGGACAGTTGTTTGGAAGTGGAAGACAGTTTTATCAGTTTCCCACTGACAAAAAGAAAAAGAGATTTGTGGTTATCAGTCATCCAGCAGGCAGACGAGGCTAATCCTGTTCAAAGATGAGTGCCTGTTGGGGATCACTGCCACTTGTGTAGTGACCATTTTATCTCAGGTAGCACAATCATGAAGTAAATGTTCTATAAATTCAACACAATAAATATTCACAATAATATATTACATGATGGGTTACATTTTCTAATTTAGAGACTATGCAGACTCAAAGTTCACACTTGATGGTTTGGTTATTCTGGTGCGGTTGTACTGTTAGTGTAGTGTGGTTTACTTGAACAAGTGTGAATGAAGACTGCCATACGTACCTTGGTGTGCACCATGCAAGAGAATTGAGAGATGGGTCTCGGCCTGCTTCCACACGTACTCTGGTGACGTTCATCTGTAATGTGAATGCACCAAGGACCAACGATATAATAACGAACCTAGTCTGCTTTGCTAGCATTATCTGATAATGCAGACAGGCAGACGGAGGAGAGGGAAACCATTCGGCACATTGGCATACATTTTATTTGCCATCTGGAGCCCTGCTTGTGTTGGTACATTTTATAAACTCTGCATGAGTTTTCAGCTGGAAGGCATACCACCATATATAATCCACATGCCTTAAGGAAACCAGAACTGGTGAACCAAAACTAATATATCACTTTATGCTTTGGTCCAAACCAAGAGAACTGAACCATAAGTGTGAACACACCCATAAATCGGGTAGTTTTTTTTTTTTTCTGGTCGAGGTATCTAATCACATTGACACATGATATTCTGCTTAAGCAATGTTTTGGTTTTACTATATGATAACATCATATCACAAATCTCCAAGTGCACTATGTTCAAGAGTGTTGTAAACCAAGAAGCTGGTGAGTTTGGAGTGACTAGCTCTTCTCGGTCAGTGGTTGCTAGTAACCAGATCTGCCATTGGCAGACAGTGATAGATCAACCTACGAAAAATTGTTTGGTTTTTAATGTGGAAATGTTAAAACAGACACATTTATAATCATCAAGAATTAACTGACATCCACATAATTTCTGCAATTAACAGTGAAAATCAGGTAGTGACGATTTCTGGAGCTGGACCACAAAATTGCCTTCAGCCTGCTCCCCCTCAATCAAACGCCACCCACCAGGAAACAAGCTCCACCCACAAGCTAGAATTACTTCCCGCAAACCTTGACGACCTAACGGTAAGAATCTTGCAATGGCTTCCTCTAGCTAAAATAATAATTATAAAAAAAAACAGGTTATTTAAAATATACTGTGTTTTAACTATTTGCCACAGGTGTCAGAACTCCGACAACAGTTACGCAAACGCGGACTCCCGGTCTCTGGCACCAAGCCTGCTCTGTTAGACAGGCTCCGCCCCTACCAGTTGCCTCGTACCCAGCTAACACCTGCCCCACTTTGCCAGTTGGAAGGGACTCTTGTACCTTCTCCACCCCCTAATCTAAGCCCATCTAGAAGTCCTTCACAGATTTATATCCAGACATCACCAGTGATGGAGGAAAGCTTGGCTGGTGCCAATTACTTGACATCCCCCTCTTCTTCTGCGGGTTCGAGTCCAAACCTGCAGGCCCCCTCACCTCCGGTGCCCTCCAGTGCTTTTTGGAGGTCAGAGCAGGCAGCAGAGGAGCTGACTGTGGAGCTGGAGATGAGGGAGAGGATTCGGAGTAGACCAAGAGGAAAAGCTCTGGGTGCAATCACACAGGCAAGGACAAACATAACTGTGCCTTCTTCAAATGTCAATATACACACGCATACATAAATATGTTAATAGGTTGTCACAAAAAGTCTTGATAAAGATAGGAAGTATGACATGTTTTACAAAAGAAAATCTCAATTGCAGACAAGTGGAAGTACCCTCCATCCTTTCCTGCAACAGGACCCAGGATGTGCCAGAGGGAAACCAGACACAGAAGGACAAGACGTGCTGTTTACACAGGTGAGAACACATTAGCAATCAAATTGCAAATTGCCTTATATTAATAAAACACATTTTAGAGCTAATTTGAACAGAACTGTTTATTAATAGCTATGGAGATATTCCTGCTATGATTAAAACTGAAATCTCTTGCTCTGCATGGTGTATCAGCAGGTGTTTTCCTGTCAGCCATGTGATACTATCTCCCAGGATTTCGAGCTACCGATGCAAATCACAGCCAGCCCAGAGCAAGCTCCACCCCCCACTGAACGCAGTCTGGAGGAGCTACTGCAGGAGGCCATTCAAAGAGTACAGGTATGTGTGTGCGTGAGAGAGAGAGAAAGAGAGAATGTGTAATATGTGAATCTTTTAATAAAAGCCTGTTATCATCCTTCCGTTTTAGATGGACCCACATGAGTCTATAGATGACATTTTGGACGATCCTGTTAGCTCTTCTGGTTAGTAAGCAGCATTATCTTGTATTTTAAAATATCAGTAAACATCACATATCGCCATGCCATATAATGTCCAATAGCTTCCAGGAAGCTTGGATTTATTTCCGTTCTTGCTTTTTTTTTTTTTTTCAGGTAATACCATCAATTCTGAACTCCAGTCATCCATCACCACCCTCTCAGGTTCCTCACCTAGGTCACCACCTGACCAGTTGCAGCCTACCCTGCCCAACTCGAAAGACGAATGTGGCCGCTCATCTCCACTTTGCTCCTCAATTCTATTGGAGCTCCCGCCCTCCCCTGCCCATGCCCTGTCCCTTGCATCAAACCCTGCGCCTCCTCCTCCACCAATCTGCACAACTCCTCCTCTAAGTGCTTCCTCCAGAAAGAGGAGATCTGACATGCCTGCGTTTGATGCTGTTGATTGGCTGGAATCCCTGACCTCTGGCCTGCACCCTCTTACACCTCCTGTGGCACCTTTTGTGGAAAGCGACTTTGCCCTTGATTCGGATCTGAACATAAGCAGGGTCCTAGACCTGATGGTGGAGCAGTGGTGAGGGACATGAAGGTGTGTGTGTGGTGTGTGTGAGTGTGTATGAATGCGCGCGTGCATGTGTGTGTAATTGGATGCTTGACGGGTAATTACCCACTGTTCAAATCTTGTTTCCCTGGAGAGGTGACCCCATCTCCATCCTTTCCCTTTAATATCCATCCATCTCTGTCCAGCGATGTGACCAAACAGATCCTGACTGGTGTTGACTGCAACTCTCTATTCTACGCAATGTCGGGAGAGAGAGAGCGAGAGAGAGAAAGAGAGACCAAGTGAGAGCGAACGCAATGAAGACAGTACACACATGTGCATGTGCGCACATACACCATACACTTGTATATATCAAACCAAATAATTCCTGTAGGCATTCACACTCGCTCAGCGCCAGACAAACCGTCGGCACGACGAGCGCGAGTGTCTGCAGACTCTTCAAACATGTTGTGTGTCTTCACAGGGAAGGGCATGCACTCCCTGTGTGTATGCTATTCTTTGCTGCTTTCTTGCGTGTGTATGGGTTCATGCATACACGTACGTGTTCTTTATCTACACTTTCTTGAACGCTGTAAGGTGCTTTAAGCACCCAAATGCACTCGTTTCTGTCCTTGTCTGCTTCTGTACAGTTATTTTCCCCTTTGAACAAAAGATCTTTCCATGTTTCTTAATGTATGCATCCAAATAGCTGTAATCATTTTAAGCGCTGGCACAAAGTTAAGAAACTCCATGCAACAATAGGTCCCCTAGAGCCACTCGGTTAGAACGGAAATGTCTTTATATATCTTGTTGTTCATTACACCAGGAGGTAAGACACCTTTCTTGGCTTGGAACACCGAATCTCTCTCTGTTTTTGAAATCTCATCCTATTATCTATAAGGTTGCGAGCTATGATCCCTGAGCGGTGTTCTGGAGATAACACTAATTTCTATTTAGTGAAGCTTTTGGATTCTAGCTCTACCAAGCAATAGATTTGACTTAAGGGCAGAATTCTCAAATGTTATATCATCCACACTAACATTGATCTTTTTGCAGCCTTTTGCTTAATGTAGTGTGACTATTCACACTATTACACTCCATAGCAAAGGTTCAGTCTTTCTCCTGAAAGCCATATTTGGCCAGGGTGTTTCTGTTCCGTTGCTCCTGATGTTGCTTTAAACTGCAATATCATTACCTAACCCAATGAAAACATTTTCAATATATTTATTGAATAAATTATTTAATCTCATCGTGTCATGTTCAACCATTCAGCTGTGTTGTACTGTAAATGTTAAAGGCAAAAAAAAAAAATTAAAGTCTTAATTGATTTTCCCATCTGGTCTTATTTGTCTTCTGTATTTTGCTGTTCACAACGAACAGTGCTGAATACGAGAAAATAGATAAATAGATTATACAGGACTTGGCTAAAAACACTACTATTTTGTTTAAGGGCCTTCAGCTCTGATTACAGCACACATTGTGGTGGCCAGTTCATGTATAAAAATGCTCCTGAAAAACTGGTGATGTGATAACCTGGTCATTCAGTACATTCAGGTCATCAGCTGACCGTATTTTATTGCCACATAACGTTTCTGAGTCTAAACCTGACAAACTGAAGCGACCCACAGATTCTGTCCATGTGCTTCTCTTCTTACCCTGACGCACCCTTCGCTCTGGAATTGGGTCACCACATCAGACCACATGACCTTTTTCCATGGTCCAATCTTTTCACTGAAGCCTTTTTTTTACCCATTATATTCACTAACCAGTGTTTTTTCTTAGAGTCACACAGCTGGTTAATCCCAATCATGTGAGTTATTATCACACCGTGTATGGAAATGCGCTTACTTTTCGTATTAATCATAGCACTTATTTCTACTGTCAGTTTTTTCTACAATGCAACTTCACTAAACATTCATAGTCCCTAATTATGGTCACTTCTGATATTTTCAACCACTTTTCTTCCATAACGTTGATGGTACAGCACTATCCCTCCAGGTTTTAATAATGTAATGAACAGTTCCTTAACTCAATTCCAGAAATTTCAGCAATCTCCTTAGTTGTTTTCTTTGTTGATGTTGGCCCTTCTGAAATAGCGACTTGGCCAGGCTGAGCGTTCTTTTAAAACGTAGACTCTTGCTTACTGGATGTATTTAAACCATCCAGACCTTAATGCTTCCATAGGGTTTTTGAGGCTCTTAACATTGCATACAGTGTGTTATGCATAGAGCTATGCTCAAAATCTAATCAGTTTTCCTGGTCTGAAATAAGCCGAGGTAGTCATGACGTTCACTCGGCTTTCATCTTATATTCCTCCCCCTTAGGCTTTCAATAATAATTTCACAGCCCGTAATATTGCTCTAGAACTTTGGAGTGTCAGCAGCAGGATCTTTCCTTTTATTCACCATACTTCACATTCTATCAGTTTTACATCCTCTTTCAGTATGGATGAGGTTCTGCCGTCGGTTTGCCTCACGTCCGCAAAGTTTAATTACTTTGGCCAGACTATTTCCTGCGATCGCTTTATCTGAGCCGAACATTTCTTGCGGATGCGAAAATTTGCTGTAGTCAGCACTGAAACGTACTTTATCATTCCTGTGGCTGGATATCCAGTTATCATCATGAACTTATATTAAATCCAAATCAAACATTTAGATAAACAGCCGTTTTATATACAGGATCTTCTAAACTCCTTCCTAATTTCATGCGTATACTGTACGTTCAAACACGTATTCAGATTGTGGGCTTAAGTACTTGATAATACTAATTATCCACAGTTTAGCTATTCATATATTATTCATATCTGCCTCCATCATCTTGATAGAGAGGTTCCACCATCTGCATGGAATAATTAAGTTAAAATGTTAATTAGATCCCACTTAACTAAATATGACAAACAAAATCAATATTGTTGAAATCCATACACACATCTTTCAGGTTTTTAAAAAGTCATATGGAATTGTAGCTTTAAATAAAAGTATGATGCTGATTCGTAATGTCATGTTCATGCATACTACACAGGGAAAGATACAGTATATGGAGTACTGTGCACATACAGTACAAAGATTCATCTTTTATTTAAGATGAATAAAATAACAATTTCATTGTAGGGGAATTGGTAGGCTGTTCCAAGCATCTTGTAGAACTTTGTTCCTGTAAACTCTCGCTGACACACTAATGTTTCTGCTGATCCGAGACAACCTTTTTGATTATATTTTTAACTAAGAAATGGTCTCGTAATATGTTGTTCTCCTAAACGTTATACAGAATTGCTTGAAATGTAAAATTACATGTACTGTATACACTGATACAATAACATTAACGCATGATAACGTGACAGCAATAACATTAATACCACATAACTAGCATTAAACTAATGAGGCACACCCATGTCCACGGGGACCGAAATTCAGCCTGTCCATTCTGATCCAACAGAAAAGCCAATGCAACAGAAATCATTGAAATAAGTTAAAGCTGGACACAATAGGAATGCACTAGAACGCCAAGCGCCCCACAGACTGCCACGCATGGGGCTTAGCAGGCAAAAAGGCCAAGGCCACCAAGGCCTCCAATCTGATTGAGCACACGGACAAACAAGTCTGATCCAAGTCCTATTGTGTCAACATCCAAGAGCAGGACACCACAGCACACCCCCAAATTAATGGTGAAGAGCTGCCCAAGTGGCAAAAGGGGAACCTACACAATTTTGCCATAATGCTTTGTGTTTTTATGTTACAGCTGGTTAGTGTACATCTAAATATATATTCTAGAATTATAGAATAATTTTCCATAGAATTTTTATCCATGCAATGTTTCACATGATTTTAGTCAAATGGATTTAAAGACGCTGCAAATTCGCAGACCATTAAGATTACATGTTTGATTATTACAAACTAGAGTACCCAGAGGATGCCCACCAAGCAGAAGGAGAACATTCACACAGACCTGTGGCAGGAAACAAAACCAGACTCTGAAATTGCAAGGCGACAGTGCTAACCCCACTAAGGGGTAATTTGATACTTACCCCACTAAGTATCAAATAGTCAGACTTCAACTGCTGTATGACATTTAATTAATGCATCGTCAAATCATTAGTAACCGTTATAGCAAGTCACTTTATCAAACATCAGAGATCCTTGGTGAGGTTGAGAGAATTCATTATCCTTTAATCAGCAGAAGAACCATGTTTGATATTAGATAATGTCTTGGAAAAAGTCTTGAAATTTAGATTTTGATAGTTATAAAGGGTTAAAACTGCCCTATCCGAAATTCCCATTACGAATGCAAGGGAAACCCAGGCTGTCAAACATAAGCGAAGCAACATGAATAAAAGACACTAGGCTCTTTCGAGATTAAACACAGGGCTGACATACTCAATAGGGAATAGAAATGAAGCAAGGAAAAAAAACAAGTAAAATAGTTTCTGAGTTTCTAAAGTGAAAAAGAAAGGAATCAAAATAAGTCAAGCATTCCTCCATCTCAGGGTAGCAGACCATGTGCTCTACAATCCAAATGTACTGAAAATGATGGCTTACAAGTTTCTGTGTAATGAAAAACTCTCCACATTCACTTTGCCACTTCATGGAAATGAATACCAAAAAGGCACATTTCATGTGTTAAGCAGAGAGGTGTGCGTGTGTGTGTGTGTGTGTGTGTGTGTGTGTCTGCCTGCGGGCGTGTGTCCTTTCCCAGCCTCCCACTGCAGGGGATCTGCTGGGGAACGCACTTTCACTTTGATTGCTGGCAGAAGGTCAGCTTCGTTCGATTTTTACACCGCACATCATGTGCCTGCTGCTGCGCTCCAGCGTCGGGGGGTGGAAGGGGAAGGGGGCTGTGTGTTAATTGCTCGTGCATGATCAGAGGCTTAACCGAGCTGATCCTGTAAAAACGCACACAGCAGGTTCATCATGTAGCCACTGTGTGTGAATGTTGGGGAAAGAAAATGATCTCAGGTGAATCAACTTTGACATCCCGAGAACGACTAAAGAAAAGCTAAAGTTGGCAAAATCATGAACAATTTTTTTATTGCTAACCTTCAATCATAACTATGTCTATTAACTTGATTGATGTTAATTTTTACACAGACCTGGGCATATTCACTTGATTAGGCATTAAAGGCAGACCAGATATCGGCACTGTATTTGTGTTTCTCCACTGTCTCCTTCCCACAATGCCCATATAAATGCCATTATTATCTGACCATGGAGCACTTAGAGTTTATGTTTAATCCCACCTGGACCCTGTAAATGTGTCCCTTTTAAGAACTGCTGATGTAATCAGGAAAACTGTCAAATATCAACACGCTCACACAGAAATACAAAACAAAACATGTACTACAGTACTGTTGGGCTTTATAGCATACAGTTGAAAACGAATCACTGTACTTGCGAAAAAAATCCACGTTACAGTGAAAGTTTAAATAAAAAGTAGTAGAAATGAAGGGAAAAAATTATATTATATGCATTTGAATCATATCTTTGCAAATGATTTCTTCTACTAACCTGCATATAGCATCTGCAGTGGCTTCCTGCAAAACAGATAGTGTGTGTATGCACTGATGGTATTGATTTCAATGATTTCTGGGTTGATAATTATCTTTTTTTTTTTTTGTCTCTTGGGTTTGTCTGTTTTATCCTAAGGGTTGCCATATCAGATCTTTTGATCTGGCACAGATTTTGCCCATCCTCTCACAACCCTCCCGTTGTACGAGAGATAGAGTTAAGGTCCCTGTCAAAGGGCCCAACAGACAGTGGCGACCTGGCGGGGCTCCAACACTGACTCTCTGATCAGCACCCCAGAGTCTCAACTGCCTGATCCCCTGATAGTTCATGATCGTTATTTATGTAATCAATGAATCAGTCTTCTTTTAAAAAGAAAATAAAGAGTGGTTTATATCCTTGAAATATCACCCCCATGTGACTCAGAGTATGACGGATGAACAGTGGAGTGTAAATTTTAATTGGATAGCATTCACCATCTGTCAGATTTTCATCAATACAAGCACTGCAAAATAGACTCCAGTCAGAATAATATCTACCAACACCCAACTCACCGAAATAGCAGAGATAGTTATAATACATTTATACCACAGCGCTGATGAATGTTTGATTCTGATTGGTCAGAAAGTATTGATTAAATTTCTGTAACAGCTGGGCTGAGTATAGTTTTGGCTGTAATTCAAATCACAGGTTTATATTAATGCACTCAGTCTATTAGGTTACAGTTTCTAGATTTAATAATAAATGGATAAAGGTTGTGTGGTTACTTGACAAATACAAAGATTTCCACAAGCAGACATTTATTCAAGATTTATTGAATAACTCTTGGGTGTCAGTGCTTTTTAAGTCAGAGGCGTTTGTGCTTTTCAGTTTCTTGTTAATGCAGCAAGATGTGTTTGTTTTATTTTCTTTTTGAATTTTTAAAGCGAGAACAAAAGAGATGCTGGTGTATGGAATGACTGCATATACTGTAGTTGCTGTTCTGTAAGTGATGGTGTCATGGTATAGTGCTAAAGACCCACTGCACCAGACCTGATCACATCACATGATTGTCTGCAGCTGAGTCATTTGTCCTGACACATGTCCTTCGGAGAGCATTAGTACTGTTTAAGCAGCACCTATAGTACAGGGGTCTTGGACAGGGTTTGTCTTCCAATGAGACTGCTATTTTTTATTTATTTTGCCTTGAGCTCATAGTTCAGGTTGGGATGTTCACAGTTAACATAATCTTTATTGTTGACTCACTCACTCGCGGTCTGTGCTGCTTTATCCTGTATACAGGGTCGCAGAGCATCTGAAGCCTATCCCAGGAGGCTTAGGGCACAACAGGGTGCCAATCCATTTCAGAGCATACACTTACACACTATTCACACTCTATGGGCAATTTGGGAGTGGCAGTTAGCCTGATCTAAATGTCTTTGGAGTGTGGAAGGAAACCAGAGGACCCGGAGGAAACCCACCAAGCACGGGGAGAACATGCAAACTCCACCCTCGATCCTGGAGGTGCAAGGCGATAGTGCTAACCACTAAGCTACTGTGCCACCTCTTTATTGTTTGTGTTTCTTAAAATTTAAATTTACTTAGTGGCATAGTGGTTAGCATGGTGGCCTCCTGTGTGTGTGTGTGTGTGTGTGTGTGTGTGTGTGTGTGATGGCGCCGTGTGAACTAGTCTTCCGAGTCCCCTGGGATAGTCTCCAGGCCTCTGGTGACCCTGTATAGAATGAGCTGTATAGGGAATAAATTCAACCTATACTTGCATTCACCTTCGCCTCCAGACACATTGACTGCAGCAGCCTTTCCTGCTGTCCAAGGAGCCATCCTGGAAAGGGACTGCCTGACATAGGGAGAAAAGTGGACCAGTGCCATGCAGGAATGTCTCAACATCATGCCCCAACTCAGAAATTTTTTTGAGATGTACATACCTGATCTAGAGAGATATATCTGTCACTCTCCATGCCCCACTGAAAATGTCTCCCTATCCCTCTATCACCACAGAAGACACCACTACAGCTCACGGCCATGTCATTGGCGTCACTCAGTCTCCCTGCTCCGTCATGGACACTGTGACGCCACTCCACGCTGCTGAAGGAAGTTGCTCCGACTGCTCGGTCTGCTTAGGATGTGGCTCCGCCTCCTTGTTCCACTGAGGACATGCTCTGTTTCTGTGCACTGCCTGGGAGCTTGTGTCACACCCTAGCAATCTGGAAGGAAAGAGAAGAGACTGATTTAAATTATTAATAAAAAATTGTAACTTTGGCCAGTGGCTGTTTTATAAAAGGAATAACGTGCATATGCTGAAGTGTAATCAGTGATTTGATGATAACAGTTTCTCTCCTTTGTAGCTTCATCACACCATCGTGTTGTCAATTATTTTCCAGTAATGATACGCCCCAGTTGTTTTATTGCCATAAATAAGTAATGTGCATCAATTTAACAGAACAGAATACAGCTGCACAAAATGATCTTTTTAATAGTTAAACATTGTTAGTTATTAAAGACAATTAAACATTTGTGGGACAATATGGCACAACTGTGAGCACTACGACATTCCCTTTCTCCCTCCCCTGCCTTTCTCTTGTTCCCGATCTCTGCCTTGCTGCCTTGTCCCTATGCATTTCCCTTTCTTTATGCAGAGCTTCATTAGCACAGAGGTCAAAGTGTGAAATCAAAATGCATGAATGCAGGCTTCGCACCGGAACATGAGTGTTAGCTGAGCAGAAGCACATTGTGCCGGATCTGTTGTCTCTGCTGGGTGCTTGTTTGTACAGGTGGAACCATGGGAGCCAAATGGACCCAGTGAAAATGATTACATAATGATCATTACTCTACATATGTCAACAGCGGCAAACACCCAAGGTCATTACCACACTTCTGGTCTTATTCAGTTCCAGTTGTCTAGCTCTGTTCTTTCTTTTTTTTTGGCTGGCTTAATCCATTCCAACTGATTCACTCTGACCAATCCCTTCCTCTTGAGTAGGCTTGAGTTTAATTTGCTGATGCCTCCTATGGCCTTAACTACTGTATTTTGATGGGCGCGACAAAGAGCACTGGTATGTATTGAAGAGCAGAGAGGATCAGAGAGCGGGGGAATTTTAGGTTAGATTTAGAGAAGTCACTTGAGTTAATGATAATAAGCTCTTGCAGTATGTAGATAGCAATCTGAATGACATGGTGAGAGAGAGTAATTACAGCCTCAATTAAACAAGAGAATCTCAGATTCAGGTCAAAAGCTCTACAGAAGCGTATCTCTGACACTCTGTCACTTCATTACTCTCCCATTCTCTCTGTCTCTCCATTCCCTTCCTATTTGTTTTCCGTTAGTAGACTATCTTGCACAGCAGGTATCTCTTACCTCTGCTCATCTCTATTTAATGTCCGCATTCTATACTCCTTTCCATTGCCTTCAATATCACTAGCATGCAGCATATGCGCTGCCCTCCTCATCGACCTCATTACCTTGTCCTGGTACAGTATGCGGTCATGTTAGGTTGATGGTGGTAAAAGATCTTACAGGCTATGTTATCGAGATGAGCATCGGTATTTGGCCCGTAAAGATGCAGGCTGTTAATATTTATAAATGCATAGCTAAAGGATTCTTTTGAAGGTCAGCCTCTTTGGGCTGCCCATAAGTGCTTCTGAGAAGCTGAACTTTTGATATGTACATGGGATCATCACAGAACTACGTTTAACCCTTAAATTCAAGGACGTTCCTAGACCATTTCTACAAACATGGCTAACTCCACTGCCTGCCAATGGCGAAGATTTCATTCAGTCACCTTTAGCTTTGATTACAGCACACAATGTGGTGTCAAGTTCACAACTGACAAGGGTCCTGGAATGTACCTGAGCCATCAGAGAAGAAAAACCCCTTTGATGTGATAACCTGGTACATTTAGGTCATCAGCTGACTTCATTTTATTGCCACATGATATCTTTGAGCCGAGACCTGACCAACTGAAGCAACCCCAGATCGTAACACAGCCAGCAAAGCTTTATGCTGATTAGTCTCACTAACACGTGTTTTTTTTTTTTATGGCCACACAGCTGTTTAGTTCCAATCCTGTGAGTTCTCATCACAGTGTGTGCATATGGAAATGCAATTTTTACTGTTGAGATTTTACCATGCACCACTTAAAGTGTTTAAGTGATCCCCATTCATATATATTTTTTTTCAATCATATTTCTTGCAGTTTACAGTTCAGGTTTTGATAAAGTGTTAAAGTGTTCTTAAGCTAGTTCCAGTAATATCAAATATCATTAGTTGTTTTCTTTGCTTGTTGCAGCCCAATAATTTCACTTTTCAATGGCCAGGCAGCGTATATTTAAGCTGCTCAACTGTGAGTGTTAAATTGCTTTTTTACAGCAGAATTTAATATGAAGTAAGTGACATTTTGAAATTTACAACATGGGCAGATTTTCTGTTCATTTTTGTTGCACTAGGTCGAATAGATCCTAAAGAAGTCACCCTCACTTTTTAGCACATCCCCTATCTGGCTAGCTCACTCAAATTGATTTGTACATTTCTGTTAAAAGCGCAGTTAAAATTGGTTTCAAATGGTGTCCCTTCAACTTTTCCATTTTCATCTATCATGTTTCAAGCCAAAAGTTATATTCATGAAAAGTATTTCTGTCTGCTGATGTTACTGCTAACATTACTTTAGTAAACGTTTTGCTCTGGTAAGTGTAGAACACAGACTGTTGGGGCCTTAGGCAAAAAAAAAAAAAAAAATTCAGGGGGGCTCTCCATCCAGCATTCATCAACATCTTATAAATGTTGCTGAATGCTGGAAGGAGACTCATGAGTGAAAGTAGGCCTGTACTGTAATAGAGTATTGCGTACCACTAAAAGATTGGGTGGTGGAAAGAGGAGAAAGCAGCTGCTTCCCAAACCCACATTCAAGACCAGTCACAGAAGCACTTTCAGCAAACACATCCCATAACATTATGCCATCTCAAACAACACTTTGTCTCCTTAGTAATTGCTTCTAAGTTGTTCCAAATTGCCTCTGAACTGACCGTATTGTGTTTCGATCTTTTATTACTGCTAGTTAACGTGAGCACGGGCTTTCACCAGCAGGCTGACAGGTTCATGACTCACCTCGCCTCTCTGTTCACGGCTAAAGGCCAATTTATTCTTCTGCGTCAAGTCAACGCGGAGCCTAAGCCAAAGTCTAGGCAAATGGCCCAGGGCGTATACCAAAGTATAAACTCTCACAATGTCAGTTGTGCAGCATTGGTGTGTTTGTGTCCTGCTACAATTACAAACTGCTAGATGTCGTTGGACTTTCTACTGTATGTCACTTTTCTATCTACTGTACGCTTTCTGTTCATCACTCTGTGAAAACAAACTATACCTGCCTAGGCTATATTCTCTCAAACAAAACTACAATAAACAAGTACTTCTGTACTTTTCAATATCTTCCTTTAATATTTGTAAAATGTGAATGAGTTATACATTTTTATGTGATTTTTATTTATCGACATACACATCGACATACACAAGGTTGTGTTTAACAGACTCAACCTAAAGTATATCCATATAATTTATATATCAGAGAGAGAGAAACTTACAGGAAGATGATCAATTTACGTTATGCACCTTTTGCACACATCTGTACACACAGGCTTTTTAACTGAATAAATGCACAGTTTATTAAACTGAAGAAGAAGCCGGAAACATGATGGCACCATGTGGACCAACTACAGTTACTATGGTCTGCATTGTCGCAACATGTAGTTAAATTTTTGAGCTGCACGTCTGGCCACGCCGTAGGGTACGGCCTACGATACGCACCTGCGCACAATCTATGGCATAGACTTTACACAGAAGCAAAAATTGGCCTTTAAGCAAGATAGCTAGCTTCTTACACAAGGCTGAATCCCAAATCCCTCTCTAACCCCCTGAACAAGGGCACTACTTCATCTGAGGGACACCCTACATTGGGCACTAGATTCCATTTTACAGTTTATTTACATGAGGCCACCTCCATGGTGTACTCTCCTTGCCTTTTGGCAACATAGTACCAGCAAGAATTTAACCTTTTTCCATCCCTGTGTATAATAACTAAATTTTTCAGCTCTCAGGGGCCCCAAGCAGTTGCCTGCCACAGATACACAACATGAAAAGTTCCAGTGAGGTTAGAGGAAATATAGGCACTCTTAGAACACCCAATTGGTTAACTCAGAACGCTTTCACATTGTATCGTGAAAACACGTTCTTGTTCTGCTGTTGGGGGTTGCCACAATGGATCATCTGATCCTATCCTAACTGGCACCTATCCGGGTTTTCCCAGGATGTCCCCTTTTTTGTAATACATCACGAAACATGGCTCCCTGTTTTTCTATGGCTGATTTTACATAAAACTATACAGTATTTTATACACCTATATTGGAAAAGTATTGCACAAGCAATCCATTGATTTTTCATGAAAATAAACACAAGAAAGGCACCCAAAATTATGTCTCCATGAACCAGTCAGTCTTGTTGTTTTTCAATCAATTTATTAGATTGGATTTATTAACATTATTATTTTTTTGTTAAAAATGGCAACCCTATCTGATCTGCATATTTGATCTGGCACATATTTTAGGTCCAATGCTCTTTCTAATGCAACTGTTACACATGAATACACAATCTTTTTATAATATCTTCTGTGCGGTTACTGAATGACCTATTAAGGTGATAATTTTGCTTAAAAAAAAAAAAGAAATAGCAGAGTTACTGTAGGCATGCTATACATGAGTTTTATCCTTCCGCAGGAAAAGTGGAAATGTGTTCAGGGTCTGGGATAGCACAGTGGTTACGGTTTGGAAGGTCCTAGGTTCAAACCCCACGACTGCCAAGTTGTCCTTGTTGGGCCCTTGAGCAAGGCCCTCAACTGCTCACATGTATAATGGAATACAAATGTAAGTCACTCTGGATAAGGACGTCTGCCAAGTTCCTAAATGTTTCTGGGATAGACTTTGGATCCACATGTCACTGACCAGTATAAAGAATCTACTAAAACTCAAAGGGGATTGTTTTCAATTTCGTACGATTTGCCTTCGTAGACTTAAAATCTCTGGTTGCAGCAAGGCATGAAACCTAAAGGGACTGTTACATTTTTTAAATAACTAAAAAAAAAAACATGGTGATGTACCTAAAAAGAATGACCTTTTTTGAATCAGTGTGTAACAAATAAGGTTGTGGAAATGACTGTAGGACTGATTCTGGTCAGCTTGCTGCTTCACCTGTTTCTCTTTCTCTCAGATTTTAATCAACTCTGCTGTGGATCATACCACAAGGGCATTAATACAGAGTCAGAGGCTTGTTTACTCGTGGTCATTCTGTGCCTCAATGCTGAGAGCAGGTCCACATTAATATGTATGACGTGGGAGTGCAACACAATGTGCATCTGTTAGTATGCAGGCATGTGCCACTTGCATTGGTTACTCATTTGGCTACTTTCCTGGAAGCGTAATTCATTCTAATAATAGCGCACGAGTTCAGGACTAGGTGCGGCCTGTGGCAGATTAGGAAACTGATCTTCATCTAGCGAAACCAATTTGCGGATTCATCTAAACCGAGGAAGATGTAACGAGAAAGGATGTGAAATGAAACCAGATCTGATGAAAAGGAATTCTCTCTGCACTTCAGAAGGCAAACACTGGAGCTGGGAGGTGTGAATCTGAATGCAAGAGATAAGTGTAGGTGATGAAAGGAAAACTGTAAAGGAAATAAAATACAGGACAAGAAAGAAGTCAGAAAAAGATTCAGAGGCAGCTAGCTGATGTTGTAACAGAAGTGCAGGGGAAAAAGAGGGATGCATGATTGAGTCTTTACACACAGAACAGTGTGGCATGAGGAAGATTGCATGGGCCGGACGTTTCTTTTCTCTGGCACTCATTACTATTCCTCTCATGTGTAGGGAGGAGAGGCTTTTTGGCTGTTTGTCATAGGGTGAAGTCTTTGTAATGATGCATAATGACCCTCGTGTGGGATGCTGTATGTGTGTCTGTGTGAGTGTTTTGTGCTGGTGTTTCCGTAATCGTGTACAGCAGTATGTTTGTTGCTTCTCTCAATGGGTACGTGGCATACCCATGACCCTACACAACCATGTGGAGGTGTTCAGGTTGTAATGTGAATCTTTGCAACATTGTTGTCTAGCTAGTGGAGCCTGTAATTCCGGCTTTGTGGATCAATAAAATGTGTCCTATTAGGAAGCATTGGGATTCATTAGGGAGCATATGTTGCTCTGCAGTGCAGCACTAACTGTGGAATTAATGCCCTGGGTGGGCCAATTAAATTTGGATCCTTTATGGTTGCACTGATTGCCATATTTAGGATCTGAATTTCAATGAATGCCTTCCAAACATCCCGTGTCTCAGAGGAGGGCGATAGCTAGGGTTGGTGTGTGTATGCGGGAAGGGGGCTTGCTTTGCTTAAATGTAGAAATGTGTAAATATGTTTGTTTATGCATGATTGGAGAAAGGGTTTATAATTGACTTCTGCGAATGAGCCAACCTGGACTTTTATAAAAACAACAACACGTATGAAAGACGTCTGTGGTGTCTGTTCATTACGCATGCACTCTGCTGTCACTACTCGAACTCAGCTTACTAAAACTAGTGCTGTCACTATTGATTGTATTTGTTAGTGAGTAAATTATGGAATGTCAGTCAAAGGTTTTTAAGCTCCAACAACCGGGCAATCTATTAACAGGTTGCTCACAAATCCCAGTGGGACTCCTAAAAGATGGGCAAAAGCATTGTTATAGAAAAAAAAAGATTCATAGACTGTGCTCATACTGTACTAAATGTAATACATACATATGTGGTGTTTCCATGGTTACCTTGTTAGAGTGATAGAGGGATTGGCCTCGTTAGATTATTAAAAATAAAAAAAACCCTCCAATTTCAATAATATCCTTCAACAATACATACTGCTTGTTTAGAGTTTTTTTTTTAAATTTATTTTTATTCATGTATAGTAATTTTTATTATATATTTAACAAACTAATTTAAATGTAAAAAATATATTTTGATGGGCAGTGCATATCTCTGTCAGGCTATGTGATTGTTAGCAAGACCAGCAAAGTGGGTTATGTTAAGCTCTCATAAGGCGCAACAAAAAAGCGTTCCCCTAGTTGTTGGGAGATTGGTAGTTCAAATCCTTCAAATCCTTCACAGTCATATGTAGCCTCAATGTAACACTAGCCAATTTTGAGTAAGCGGCAATTTGAAAGGTAAAAGTGGTTTGCTTTGAGAAAGTATGTGTTAGCTTAGCTCTCACTCTACCCAGTGGCTATGTGGTGTATGATAGAAGACAACTGGATGGTGGGTAGGAATTGAGAAGTTACCAAAATTAGGAGAAAAAAAAAAAAAAAAAAAAAAATATATATATATATATATATATATATATATATATATATATGTATGTATGTATGTATGGAAAAATATCACATTATATGCATATTTAAAAAAGATATTAATTTTATCCTTATGATAATTATTGTATATGATGTGGATTAATGATTCCCAGTGGGCACAGATAGGACTGCAGGACGTTTTTAGTTATTCAGGTTGGTCCCCATTGTCTTGGAGGGAAGAGAACATGGACAAAGTCTTCATACTAAAGACGTCTTTAATTAGTAATATCCTATTTTCTTAAAGATGATCTAGAGACCCCTGAAGGAGTCTTGAGTTTTAATGATGACCTGAATGCTAGTCTTTATTGCAAGTTGCAACTGTGTTATTATGAAGTAGCATACAGTAATATTGTATATTGTATGAATGACCCTTTTGTACATTTTAACAGAAGTCAATAACGTAGCCTTATACAAGGTAAGTTTTATTTGTTTACCATGCCAGTTTAATTTGACTTGTAACCTAACTCTAACACATATTGTACAACACATTAGACTACATTCAGTTGCTCATTTTGCTTCCTGCTAACATTTAAGCACATATAAATACAGTTCATATTTTAAGCTATACATTTAACATTAACATTAACAACCACCTTAACATTTTAGCTAAGCTAAAGCTTAGCTAGCTAGCTTGTGGTAACTGAGGTAAGGAATTGTATTGCAACCAACAGCCAGGGATTGTTTGCTCCACCAACATGACAATTTATGGGAGCGTAGTTAGCTCCTGCTTCAAATGAAACAGCATGATAATACTATGCAAATTATGCAAGCCAAAATGAAAAAAAATAATCCACAGGTAAGCTGTTGGCTAGCTGAGTGTGACTAGCTAGCTTAGCTAGTCTGATCATTTGCTGGTTTGCAATATGAAAACCATCTATTACTGTACATTCAATTAGCAATGTAATGTCAATGTCACTTTGATGTTTGGTAGCCATTGCCTTTTGTGTTACATATTAAGCTAAGATAATGTCATTGCTCAACATCTAATTCTTCAGCTACAGTAGATGTAAGTATAACTCAACATGAGCTAGCTTGCTAACAAATACACCTAGCAAGCTCCTGAAACTCCAACTGCATTTACAGTACTTATAGCCAGCTGAATTTACTTTATATATGGTTGATAATCAAGGTGATGTTTACTACGTAAAAAGTATTAGGGGGAAAATAGAAATTCTTTATATACTGTATAATACAATAGAATAAGCTATTGGTTGTGCAGAAAAACAGAGCACAGTTATGAGACTAAAAACTACCTTTATTTCTCTCTCTATAATCCCCTGCTACAATAAGGCACTTATCTCAGCGGTTCACTAGTGCTCGGATACCATCAAGGTAAAAAGTTTTCTCAGTATGCCGGCGCAATGATCGAACATCTGAAACCCTGGCCTCCCAGAAGGTGTGGATGTGGAAAAGGCTTGGAGGGAGTTCAGGACTATATGGGGGATGTGGCAATAACTCCCAGCCGAATTCCTGTAATGTGAAAGTGGTGTTTGTGAATGATTCTGTGTACAGTTTCCACAGACAGATATGTTTCTTCCACAAGTTGGTGTCAAGTTATCCATTGATTTTCAAGAATCATGTGTTCTACTCGCTGAACGGTCACAGGAACGACTGCCGTTGGCTTCGATCCACCTTGGCCAGGATCTTCATTCACAGAGGTACTATACAGAAGGGCCTACAGATTCTCATCACCAATATTTGAAATCTTTAATAAATGTCTATCTGTTTTACGGTTTTATTCACAAGAAATTACATTACAAGAGCTAGTTTGATTTTAACTCCCATTATAGAATATATTAATAAAAGTATTGAGCATCATTAGTTTTTAAGCATCACCTGTATTCAAAGGACTGATTTCGACAGTAGCACTACATTTACTTCAGTCAGTATGATTTGGTCTCTTTTAAATACTGATTCCATCTTATTTAACAACCCGAGCCATGTTGCAGTGTTACATAAATGCATAGAGTTACACCACATGCTTGTTAACAAACCTTATCCGCAAGCTGCCGGTGATGCCGAACCTTTGAAGTAACAAATTACGCCATTTCATTCAGGAATAACATCAATTGAACTCATTAGTGTTGTTTGGTCATTTGGGGTTCTGGCAATATTGACTTAAGGGCATAGCAGTAGTACTTAATACCTTCCCAACAGCCTTTTTCACTTTAATTTAGTTGGCAGACAGGTGATCCAGCGATTGCTGTGAATGTGTGCTTGTAAGTCTGCAAGTCAATGTGGCTGTGTTTATGCGAATCATTTTAATTAATCTCATTTATAAACCTGCTGTGAAAGGCTTTTGCACTGGGGCATCCTTCCTTGGCGAGGGAAGGAAAATGAGGGAGAGAGAGAAAAGAGAAAAAATTGCACAAACATGGTAATAAATTTTTAAACATCAGAATACAGTAATCAGATAAAACCCATGTTAAATGTTCCCTTCTACCCTAGCAAATCAATTCAATCCAGTTTTATTTATATAACACTTTTAACAGTGATCATTGTCGCTTAGCAGCTTTACAGAATCGAAAAAAAAATTGTGGAAATGAGTTTGAAAAGTGTGAGGAAATATGTATATATCATAATAATCAGAATGTCCCTGATGAGCAAACCAAGGTTGACAGTGGCAGGGAAAAACTCCTTGAGATGGCAGTAGGAAGAAACCTCAAGAGGATCCAGATTCAACAGGGAACCCATCTTCATTTGAATGATATTAGATAGCACAGATTGATCTGCAGTCATACTGTATGCTATGAAGCTGGAAGTTCAGTATAACAGGAGAGGTGTTTAAGTTAATATGAGGTCCACTTTCATTGTTGGCAGCTCAGGTACAAACCTCAGTCCCGGAACTACTGAGCTAAATCACACTTCATTTCTGTAAGATAATTTTTCAGGAATAGAATCTTCTCACAATGCATTTCATGCACCGAGTAGATTTTGCTTGGAGGAAATAGAGATAACAGAAAAAGAGCGGATGTCCAATGTGAGATGAGATGACAGATAAAGAAGCAGACGCAAAAAAAAAAGAGCTAGAGATAAAAGTGATAGTTGTAACCAAACTGCATAGACACTTGTCTTCGATGTGTTAAAAGAATACATCACACTATAACAACAAATAGAGGATCTTTTTCAATTCATATGTGTCATATTTGTATGACAGTGGTCAGGCAAACTTATATCAACATTCTTACACTGTTCCATTGTCTTTCATCTAACCACAGTTGGTAGGTTTCTCCCTGCCATGCGGAAGGCCCGGGTTTAATTCCCACCCAATACTCAAACCCCAGCCATTGGATGCAGTGCCAGTCCCACAGCTGGATAAAATGGGAGGGTTGTGTCAGGAAGGGCACCCGCCGTAAAACCTGTGCCAAGTTTTTGATCGGAAGGTCCGCTGTGGCAAAAAAACCAACAACAACCTGTATGACAGATTGCTGTACTATATATTTTTAAAAATATTCCATCTTTAATAAATATGCTATTCAGTAGTAGGAGGAGCTTTTTTTCTTTTGCTGTATTTACTTTGTATTTTGGTATAATTTCAAGATCAAGGTACCAGCAAATTCGTCACATTCTATTATTTGTATCTGCTTTTATACAGTTTTCTAGATTTAAATTTATAATCTATAATTCTATAAAATTAGAGGTGCAATATGGTCGAGTAATCATTCTTCCTTTTTTTTCTTTATAGATCCCAGGTACTCTGTCACTTCTTCTCTCATCTTGCCACTGATTGCATACTATATATCAGTTCAATGGGCTTCTGTGCATTTCATTTACAATTCGGTTTAAAGCGTCCGATCAAGTTCATCAGGGTATAACGAAACTATTAACAATCTTGTCCATTTGTCATCTGTGGTAGCTTGCTCATGCTACACAATGTAGTTAGCGCTGTAGCAATCCGTGTGTGTCTGAAGATGGATGAGCCACCATACTGCACTGCTGAACTTGAGGATGAGAGTTCCTACTTCAGTAAAATGTTTCAAGATATTGGAGTAAGGCAAGTAATTTATAAAATATGTCTTCTTTGCCTCCCTTGAAGCCATGAACACCATTTAATTTGAAAAGGCATGCTGAGGTAAGTTTGCAAATATGCTAACATTTAACACTGTTAGAAAGCTGTGTAGAGTTTGGCATGCATATTGAATTTAATTGTGATTTTAGGCAAAACAGTGTAATTTTCACAGATATCAAACAATTTCAATCAATTTTCAAAGTTCACATGTCGCTATGGATCTGAAGCCTATCCTGATAACCCTGGAACCAAGGAAAGCAAATTCACCATGGACAGGACAACTGTTCCTGGAAGTTTGGCGGGATCATTCCAGTTTTTTATCTGAGTAAGATTTTGACATGTTGTTTTCACTTCTGGATAAGTTATCAATACTTGGTTAGCAGGGTGTTCAGGGTGTACATGGAATAGAGAATGAGTGAGTGAGAGAGTTTTCCGCTTTTCCCATTTTAAATAATCAACTTAAAATAAATGGCAGCATGGTGGTTTAGTGGTTAGCACCATTTCCTTGCACCTCCAGGGTCCCGCCTTGGGTCTGTGTGAATGGAATTTGCATGTTCTCCCCGTGCTTGGTGGGCTTTCTCTGGGTACTCGTGTTTCCTCCCACAATGCAAAGGCATACATATTAGGCTAATTGCCATTCCCAAATTGCCCATAATGTGTGTGTGTATGTGTGTGACCTGTGATGGATTGGCACCCCATCCAGGATGTACCCTGCCTTGTGCCCTAAGTTTCCTGGGATAGGCTCCAGGACCCCCACGACACTGTATACAGGATAAAGCGGTATAGAGTGAGTGTGTGAGTGAGAAAGCTATGTAGAGATTGTCATGCATTGAATTATGATTTTAGGCAAAACAGTGTCTTTTCACACATTTAAAATAATTTACACACAAAAATAGGCTAAGCTTCATGCCCCCCGCGACCCTGTATAGGATAAGTGGTACAGAGAATGAGTGAGTAAGTTTTCCACTTTCCACATTTAAAATAATCAACAACATAAATGAAATAAAATGAAAAGAAATGAAACGAAATGATAAAGACACACATAAAAGTGTTATCCCAACAAATGATCATGTAATTTAGAGTCAGTGAAGCCTACTGTACTTTATCTACATATAGTAATCAAGTTCTTTCATATTTTTGAGGTAAAGTAATTCACTGATTCGAACAATATTACAGTTAAAATATAAACTAAATCCCCAGGACCAAAATCCAGGGTCCCAGACTGTAATTCTATCCAAGCATAAACACCTGGCCACTCTTGCTCACTTGCATACCACCACTGAAATATCAGCACTCAAACATATGTTAAAAAAATGTGGTGTATTTTTTTATAAAACAATATACGACTAACCAACGAAGACTGGGCCTCAAACAATATATACGGTAAATATGCTACAGTATATGCCTACCCAGTGATTCAAGGGGATGGAACAGATAGCAGTTCATTCTGCAGAATGATTAATCTGATTGTCACCTATCTGACGGACACGTTTATTGTTCAAGTTCAGGTATTGTAATAAATTGTCTAATAAATTAATTGTCTAGTGAAATATCACATGTAGAATAGACATTGTGCGTTTGTATCATGGGGAGGTGTTATTCACAACTGAGCAATAGCCAGTATGGAAAAAAAGGATTTAACTGATTTTAAAGCAGGAAGTCACCTTCAAGGAGATCTAAAGCAGATATTGCTGGTGTTTTTGTGATGTCATAAGGGAGATTTGCTAGGTGCATGTGCATACCGTTTGACTTATGTAGACCAGAAGGTGTGCAACACAAACTGTCAAGGTCAATGGAGAAGCATATGGGATTGTGTTAGGTTGTGTAAACAGGATGGAATACTAACAGGATTTATTGTAAAGAGCAACTGCTCTGCAGGTGGGAAGAAGATTCCCCCCCCCCCTTTCCCTTGGAACATGAATGGCATGGATTAAGAGTAGCTAAGGAAGCTAGGAAGAACGGTCCTGTCACATTCTGGCATCTGTGTAGTTCCATGTAGCAGCAGTTTATACACATGTGGTTGCATCATGTGTCCTGGAGGAAGAGTTGTCATACAATAGGAGAGAACTGGCTAGAAAGTGTGCATTAAAAATATGAAAAATATATATTAAAAAAACAACAAAACAAAAAAAACAACAACCCTGTACTACTTCCCCCTCCCCACCCAAAAAAGAAATTAAAAAATATCTGTGCATAGCTTATGTGT
Organism: Clarias fuscus; assembly: GCA_030347435.1. Lineage (NCBI taxonomy): Eukaryota > Metazoa > Chordata > Actinopteri > Siluriformes > Clariidae > Clarias > Clarias fuscus. Next base: position 12,546,691 of record CM059207.1, on the reverse strand, counting down.
CTGAAAGATACAGCTGATTATGGCTATCCTGATGGATACTTCAACAGTGTTGAATGGTAACAGTATTTGGCTGGTTGTTTCATTTCACATGTAGGACTCTGGCGTTAGTGTGATGATGAATTTAATCTCTTAGGCCCCCTGAATCCAGGGGAATGTGATGATGATGATGATGATGATGATGAAGAGTCTGTAATATCCACAGTTTTCACCCCCATCTTCATCAGTGACGGCGCATCCGTGACCGAGACAGAGCGGGAGAAGGAGGGACGCTCAGGAGCGACTGAGAAAGGTGGGAGAGGGAGGAACGAGGGTGTGGAGGGAAATTGACAAAAAGAGAGGCATTGTTATAGATACTCAAATGCATCCTGATAAAACAAAAACAAAAACAAAAAAAACATGGCATAACATTCACTTGACCTGCTTGATAACATTCTGGTGCAAGGATGAAAAAAAATGCATGTGCAATATGAGTGAATATGGAGTGGAGAGGGTTTCTCAGTAAATTGCAATAGCGCCACTTCGTCTAAAGGGGCAGTAGAGGTACAGTAGAGGTATGTGCGGCATGCTGATGGATGAGAGCATGATGGTTTTTATCATGAGCTCAAAGTCAGAGGATATCACCCACTGGACTGTAATTACTGTCAGTATTATCATTAGCTGTTGCACGTTTGCCAACAGAAAGCAGTGGGAGGCTCTGAATGACCCTACACTCACTCATACACACACACACACACACCACACCACACACAGCCTCATGCATGCCAGTAGTGTCATTAGTGTAGCTTAGCATAGGAGTTCAAAGACAGGGTGAGCATGGCAGCATTGGACTCTTTAAGATCATCCCTGCTACACAAACCCTGCTCTGACATCACTTGCTCTCCGTCCTCCAGCGTCTGCCCTTCCCTCCGTCTTACACACATTCTCCTTTCCCCTCCTATTTTCTCCAAATCTTCCTCCTTATCCTCAGGCACTCTCCTCATTTCTCTATCACTGTCACTCTCGACCACCCCCCCTCCCCGATTTCTTTTTTCTCTTGCTTTCAGATGCTACCTGAGCCACTCATGTCGTTCTTCATCTTCTCGTTCGTCTCCTGCTGCAGCTGCTTCTCAAACTCCCTCACTTCCTCCAGGCTCAACCCTGCCACAACACAGAAGTGGAGCCATGTTAGCCAGGCACGCACCAATCCACACACCAGCATTTGATATGCAGGCTACGCAGCATGCGTATAATGCCCGAATAAGCTGTACAGCAATGACTTGGAGCGCTTATATTAGAGAGGGCTCGTCAAGCAAAAGAGTTTAATGTAATGTAAGGTCAAAATGACCCTTTTGTACGGATTTCATTGCTTAAATTACAGTACTGAAAAGCATTTTTCTTTTCCCAAACGAAAAACCAATTTTAAAAGATAATATTTATATGAACTAAGGTACAAGTATTTCTAAGGGTATTTTGACCTGAGGGTATTAAGGAGAAGTGAAAGCAGAGATATTAGGTAACACGTTTCATAAATTGAAAAAGAAACAGCCTGATTGAATGGGATAGCCTGAATATAATAATTCATAAAATAAAATATTATGAAGCTTTATACTTACCATGCCACTCATCTATCCATGCCACTGCCTGTCTGTGTCCTACCAACAGAATGTCACGGATATTCTACAAGGAACCAAGAAACATTGATATTGATGAACTAATGATTAAGGAATGCACTGCTGTATGGATGAATCCTGGGCAGTGTTTCATTCCGGTTCCCACCCTGTGAATGAACTCTTCTGTCCGGCCCTGGAACCCGTAGACCTCGAAACTGCACTGCACTCGCTTGTAGGAGCACATGATGGGCTCTAAGTTATTTCTCCAGCCGTCCACCAGGGGGCCGCGCCCTGTCTTAGTTGACACCCAGTTGCTCAGGTCCTGCATGGTTTAATCAGTCAGATATTACAGAGTACATGCTACACACACACACACACACACACGTGCATGCCTGAGTGAGAAAATGTTCTGTATTATTAGTGGGTTTTTGTCCGATTCCGATAGCAAGACAGATTTCTTGTCTAATCTGAGGTGTTGTAATAAGTATGTATGCCCTGTGGCCTGATAGTAATTACACAAACCACCTAAGATGCGCTGCCTCCCTGTAATAATTAGCAGAATGAGATTGAGCACTCCTTATATCACGTTTTGTTGCAGTGTCCTAGCTAATCCCTAATTGACAAATGATTTTGTCTGTTAGCTTTTACAGCGGATAGGCATAACAATAAAGAACGATTTACTGATTTACTACTACGGAAGAGAATTTCCTTCAAATCTTGAAGCTGTTGATGTGTATCCTTCTCTTCATGGTGACCAAACATCCCTGTAATAACAGGATTACATGACGAATTTGACTTTGGGTAGACATTCAACTGATCAACATGAAGAAAATTCTTTTTTATGTATATATGTTAGGGGTCGGGGTAAGTGTATATATTTTTTCCCACTACTGCACTTTGAAATTCAATTAAAATAAATGACAAAGATAGTAATATAAAAGTGTGTGTGTGTGTGTGTGTGTGTGTGTGTGTGTGTGTGTGTGTGTGTGTGTGTGTGTGTAGGCTAATATTGACTTTAGTCTCTGGCTTTTTAGATCTGGCTCACAGCTCATCAGATTATAGCTGGTTGAATTGCTGTGTTTGTGTGTGTAAGTGTGTGTATGGGGAATATTTTTAAATCCAGGTTGAGACCTAATGCCTGAACGAGAATGAAAAGACGCTATCTGATAGTGTTATTCAGGTTAAGTTTAGGGTTAGATGTACTGTAGGTGGAAGGCAGAGTGTAATCATACCTCGTATTTCTTGTAATACTTGTCAGGAATCGGGTCGCTCAGTATATCCAAGAAGGAGACGCTGTCTTGCGGGGTGGGTTTGTCTTCAAACACCTGTAGGGGTGACATCAGAGGAAGCGGTCACTGGATCTTTGAAATGGTACGAGTGGCAGCACAGCGGTGACAGGGGTGGGAATGCAAGTCACAATCATTGCATTTCACATGCTCACAAGGGGCCCGAGAGCTGAAACCCACCAGCCAAATGTGCTGAAGCCTGGAAGTCATTTGTCTTTTAAAATAAGTCATGCCAAAATTGCAACAACAATAAAAAAAATATTTAAAAAAAACAGCATAAAAGCAAACATGGACGAATTGCGATTTAAACGAAACCAATGGATGGAAACACAATGTGGCATGGAATGATTCATAATGCCTTGTTATAAAATGATTCATAATGCTGGGCCAAAATATCTGTACAACCGTAGAAACATTCTTAAACACACCCTTGGCAATGACACTATAAAATAATAAATAAATAAATAAATAAATAAAAAACATACACATACAATGACAAAAGACAGCCTGCAGCAGTCAAAGCCAGTGATTTATGCAAACTACTGCAGGCGAAGGGATCTTTGCCCAAGTCTGCTCACCTCGCAATTGAGAGCGAGCCACAGAGGGAGCAGAGGCAGAGCGGCCTCGGCTCTGCGGCGCAGCAGGTGCCTTTTACAGCAGGCAGGATGAAAGCGAGGAGAGCTGGACAGGATAAAAACAAGCAGCGTGGGCTTCTGTCATCAGTGACTACTGCAATATCAGTCTCTGTGTATAAGTCTCTGACCTACCTCCTCCTCTTTTTATTTATTTTTTACTCTGCCTTCTGCCAGACACCCTCTCTCTCTCTCTCTCTCTCTCAGTGTGTCCTTCTCACTATGGAGTGTTGCTTCAGTGTTTGCTCTTGCGCTTGTCGGCCGTGGGAATGTCTGGGTGTGTCTATTTGTGGGTAGATCTGGAGCGATGGCGTGGAGACAGGCTGGGGCTTGGACAGCCCTTATTTGCATGGCTTAATAAGAGACCACACTTTGAGGATGAGCCAACTTTTTGTCAGGCGCTGACTGCATTCAGACGAACATCAACACTATCAAACCCGGATTTACTCGACTACCACACGCGTGGCCTGTCTTACAGGCTGAACAGGGGATGACGCTGAAACTAAAACAAATGAATCTTCCTGACGAAGGTCAGAAGCAGAAAGGTTCTTACAAGGACAGTAAGGGCGCAACGTGAGGATGAATGCGTAGCTGTGCTTTAAAAAGATTAGGGGTGTGCATACAGTGCGCACCTTCCCACAAAAACACACACACACACACACACACACACACACACACACACACACAGACACTGGACTCACATTATCATTGCTGCCATTGTTGTTCTCGAAGTGTGTCTCGATTTTGACGCTCAGCTTGGGAAGGAAGGAGCACTGAGAAGAGAGATAAAGAGAGAAGGAGAGACACAAGAGGCTAGTTGTAGTGTACGTATGTTCAGATGGTCAGTAAGTGTATCAGGACTGCATCAGTGTACTGTATGAAGCTACTTACTGTGTATTCTGCAGCAAACAGATGCAGGTGGAGTAGGAAGCATGGAGAGGAAAAAAGAGGCAGAGCATTATGATCAAGGATTTCTCTGGGGCAGGATAATGAAACACACTCACTCTGTTTCACACACTCATGCATTCCTTGCAGCTTATATACAGCACATGAAGAAATAAAATCATAATAATATATACAAAAGAAATACAAATATGAATTTGTCAGGCTTATAGCTTATAGGATTTCGTTATAAATAGAGTACAAAACCACTACACACACACACACACACACACACACACACACACACGCAGGAACACACTCACTGGAAGACAAACAGGCAAGCCATTAACTAGCTCTTTCCTTTAAACCACAGAAACCTTGCTCTTGTCATCATGCATTCATGTCATTTGAATAACGATGGGATGATATTTACTGCTGATGTGTGATAGATACGGAGAAAAAGGGATGAAATAAATTAGCCTCGGTGCACACAGTGTTTCAGGCTGTGTAACCATGTGACGAGATTCTCGCTGATAACTGCATCAATCTACGGTCTGAGCACAGAAGTAATCAGCCATAGCTTCTATATGATAACGTTGTGCATATTATTATTTATGTTTACAGCTGTTGATGGTGCTGTTGTTTCAGCACTAGGCGTAGGTGTTTTTAGTCAGACGTATTCAAATAAACTATGTTAAGCAGAAAAAAAAAATCCGTCAGATGCAGGTCAAGAGCTTCAGTTAATGGTCACATGAGAATGGGGGTGGAAAAATGTGATCTCAGTAACATTAACCATGCCATGTTTGTTGGCTTTCAGAACCGCTGATCTACTGCACTTTTTACACTCAACAGTTTTTAAAGTTTACCCAAAATTGTGTGAGTCACAAAAACATCCTGTGTCTCTGGAAGGTCTGCAGGATGAAACGGCTTTCGTGACAACAGAGATATACAGTAGACTCACCTTGCGCTTCATTAGAACATCTGTACAGCTGCACAGGCATGCAGTTATTCTAATCAGCCAGTCATGTTTACACAGAATGATGTGGGGAAAAAAAGAAAACTGTGAATGGTCTGCAGACTCAAAGTCCTTGTTGATGAGAGAGATCAGACGAGCATGAGCAGACTGGTCTGAGCTGACAGGAAGTCACCCTTGACAGATATCCTTGAAGATACTTCACGACTTTTTCAAGACTTTTCCTTCATTCTGAGGATGGTGTGAGCATTAACTGAAGCTCCTGTGAGTCATGTACCTGCATGATTTTTGCTTCATGATTGGCTGGTTACAGTAGATACAAAACTAATTAATGTACAGTACAGTTCTATTGCTGTCCTTAAAAAGCAGATGGTTGGTGTATATGTAAAGAACTGTGAAAAAGTTTTTTTAAAAATTATTATTATTATTTTTTTACTGCGACAGTATACTGTATACTGTATATAACAACCTCAGCAGCAGCCTCATTTCCCCTCTTGCCCGTTCCAACCAATCAGCACTCAACCCTTCAGCATCATCATCTGTCATCATCTGCACCTATTTCTCACTGGTTCATATGTCAGATTTTTTTTTATGCTTGAATGATTGATATGCAGAGGCGAGTAGTGGTTAACACTACATGGAGTAGTGGTTAGTTACTGTAGCACTGTGGCTTCGCAGCTCCAGGGTCAACAGTTTGGACCACACCCATGTGCATGGAGTTTGCATGATCTCCAAGTTTTTTGTGGGTTTCCTCCCACAGTCCAAAGACATACACATTGCCCATAGTGTGGGTGGGTGGGTGGGTGTGGGTGTGTATCCTATAATTGTCCAAGGTGTCCCCTGCCTCATGCCCTAAGTTTCCTGGGATAGGCTCCAGCCGGACTCAAACCAAACCCCATTCACCCACCCACCTGTGTCCCTGTATACAGGACAAGTGGTATAGAAGATGAATGAATTAATTATCCATCTAAAACTGCTCGGGTACAGGGACTGGACTGAAAAATGAGAGTCAAAAACCTGCCAAAAATGAAAGCCAAAAACATCCTTTCACACTCAGAGACATATTGGTTAAGACTATATAAAAAATATAAGAAGTTCTGACTCTTTGGAAGCAAAATATGAAGGAATATAGTCGACTCAAGACGTTTTGCACCGTACTGTATGCTTATCTGTATTGGATTATTAACTGGTTACTAACCTGTGATAGTGTATGGGTAAAAGTTCCAAGCCTTTTCTGTGACATAAAAGATCATAGGGACAAACTTCTTCATCCAGGAGGGCAATTTACTGCAATATATATGTAAAAAAAAAAAAAAAAAAGATAAAAAAATGCATGTCATTATTATCAGACACTTTGATCAGTATCATCATGTTGCTCACGTTGGCGAAGTAAAGTAAGTTAAAGCTGTTAACTGCTGACAGACCTCTGACACATAAAACTTTGTAGGCTATAAAATGAACCGTTCACAAAAATAGAAACCCACCCAGAGAGAGAGAGAGCGTGAGAGAGAGCGCATGAGAGAGAGAGACCTCTGTCCTCTGATAAATGACAGCAGTACAGAATTGTAACCGCAGGAACAGAGTGATAGATGCAGGGACAGATGGGTTGGTGTCACAAAGAAGAGATATGATGAAAAAGTTATACATGTAGACTGTCATGCCTAAAAGAAAGTCTTCGTCTCCGTTTATCTGTCTCTCTGATTCCCAAGGGACACGTCACCAATCGCCTGAACCATTCGCATATCATAATGATTTCAGTATTAAAAACTGAAATAAGCATAAATTCACGTAGCCATTAAGAAGATCGTGCTTCTGTCGTTCCTAACACCTGATGGTTTGAAAATAATCTCTTCTGCTTCTGCCTGTGAAGTCATTCATGTTTTAAACTCTCAGTCCCTTTAGGGCCGTGTGCATGCCGGTTATGTTTGTGTGTTTAGCTTGGCGTATATATGTGTGTGTACGGTCGATGTGCATCAGTAGTAAGTTACTCTCAGCGTAGTTACACCGGCAGTCCAGATAAGAGCAGAGCAGAGAAATTCCTGAACGATTCAAGCCAAAGTACTTTGCTTCACAAGTATGCAGCTCTGCAATTATTCACTCATTCTTCACTTGCTCCTGATTCAGCATGCATAATCTAAATGCTAATGCCTGCGAGAATGCAACACTGATTCAATTAGATTTGAAGCCTGGAAAAAAAAAAAAATCATCATATGTACAACTTTAAGAACTGCCGGAACTGTGAGCGATGTTCATTAAACGGAGCTGAAAACAGTTTACAGTTGTATTCAAAATGGAATTTCATTCAACTTGCATTCAAGCATCGCTGATGAATGATATTTGGAAGAAGGGAGGGGGGGAAAAAAGTACAAACACAACTGCTGCAGCTTCCTGCGTGTTTAAGAGTGAGAGGAAATGAGAGTGCGAGCAAAGAGATCACATACCAATTAAAAGATTTAAAAGCTGAATAATTAGGGTTGTGAGAGAAAAGAAAAGATGCCATGTTAAGCCTTTATGCTACCTGACAAACCTGATTGAGGCCAGGAAGGGAGGGATAAGAGAAGGAAATTCAGACAGGAAATTCGCGATGCTGTTAGCCCGACACCTTATGATCCAAAGCCTATTTGTCTTCCTACACTTAGTGGAGCCGTTTTTTCACGTTAAGGAAGCTTAAATGATCAGGCAAATGGATATAATGGTAACCGTGTGACTGAGCAGAGTGTGTCGTCTTACCTGTTGAGGTAAATACGCTTCTCAGTGACTTGACCGAGTCCGTATTTAGGGTGTGTGTCAGGCTCATTCCGGACGACCTCAACACCATCTCCTCCCTCGCTGTGCTCATGGCTGTGCTTACTGATCATGTACAGCTGGCCGATTCTGTACTGAACGACATAAAGGAAAGATTCATTTCTTTCTTTATTTATTTATTGACAATTTCTTTTGTTGAAATCTCTCCTTCTTTTTCTTAGGTGCTACAGTAGTTAACACGTGTACGAGGGCCGATCAAGTCAAACTGGGACTTGTGATGAAATCTCTCGTGTATGAATGTGTAAAACTGATTGACATTTACAGAAGCCCACAAGCTTGATGAGACTGTCAGCGTCAGTACAATAGTTTGAATAATTAAAAAAGAGGCCATAGGTCCGCAACTTGTGGAAGAGATGTGCCTGTCTGTGGGGAGTGTCATTACAATCATTCACATATACCGCTTGCACGTTACATGAACTAGGCCGGGAGCTAATGACACATTCCCCACATAGTCCTGATCTCGCTCCAAGCCATTTCCACATCTCTGGATCTTGATGGAAATGGCTTGGAGCGGCGGGATACTGAGAAATCCTTCTACCTTCATGGTATCCAAGCGCTAGTGAAACACTGGGATAAGTGCATTAGTGAGGCAATGGATTATACTGTATAGAGAAGTAAAGGTAGTTTTTATGCTATAATTGTGCAAAATCTAAAGTCCTGGTTTGACTTGAAAGCCCATCATATTTTCTTCCTTACCCGACACTCACACATCACGTAACACAAGCCTTTGCAATCCAAATGTGCTGTGATTTGTTAAGCTAATAATGCAACTCAAATGGTATTGAATTCACTTTAGAGACAGAGAGAAAGGCTTAATACGCGCCTTTGTTCTCAAAGAAATTATTTCACTCTTCGGTCATTATATGCTGGCATTTTTTCCTTTTTTTTTGCAGCCATTTTTGGAGTTATTCCTTCGAATAATTGCCCTCCTATTGTACTATCATTAAAACCACCTGGCCTGGCATGGCGGCACTTTCTTTATCTCTCCTTCATTTGTGCATTTATACAATTTCACTGCTTCATTCAAAGAATCGAGGTTTGACGTCAGCTTAACATTACGAAACTTTCATTTTTGTTTAATATAACAAAACAGAAAAACAGGAGAGGCCCTCTGACTTCTCACTTGACTATTTCCTCCTGAAAGACACTCATTTATCATCCTTCCTTCATTGGTCATCATTCAGGACCGGCTTCAACCATGTGTCAATAAAGTGCGTTGTCCTAGCGGTTACCTGATTTAGTACGACCAAAAACAACCCAACTATATCTTGCGAGCTGCAGTGAATACCACTGATGCGTTTGGGTGAGCGCGAAGCTGGCAGACTCGTCCATCCGGTAGATATTGCTATAAAATGCCTGATAGTCTTTCATAGTCTTTTGTGTTTACTGAGATTCCTGCTTACAGCCTCTAGTGTTAAGATTTTAACCTGTCTAACTTGTTTAATGAAAAGCAAAACTGCCAACCAACCACACACACACACTGTGGCGGGTTCTTGTTCCACATATAACTTTCCCGGTCTAAAGTTTGACATTATATGACATGGGTATGGTTAAAGGCTAAACCTGATAACTCAGGTCAGGTTCGCAGTAAGTTCACCCTGACTTAGCAACGAGCACATAAACATCATCGACATGTACTGTACATTTCTGTGAGTTTACCCTGCAAACAAACATAGACTTTAATACCGGCACTCGCTCTCACACGTATGTTTACAGACACACTCGAAAGGCACACATGCACTTACCTCCTCCACAGTAAGAGGCATGCATATTCTGTACTCCTTCATCAACATGGTGGCGTTATGTCAGATTTTTACTGCTGTCTATCCCGGGCTTGTACTTTCTTGTGTCTCCGGAGTCTGTCCTACCTGCAAACTTTTGTTTGCAGTCTCATTTCGAACAACGTCACTGTGTACTACAGCCTCGTGTTTAACTCAGTTCTCTGTTTCACTTTGTCACTTGTTCCAGTTTCTCACATTAATCCTCCCACTCCGTCAGTCAGGCAGCACTGCACTTCCTTCTTCTGTGGTTCACACTGAGCAGACACTACTTTAACGTCACAAGACAGTAACTTAACCCCTTTCACCTTACCCTTATCTCGCCTGTTCTCGTTTTTCGCATGCTCCCTTGTAGATTCTCTCTCCCGCCACATCTACCTGCAGGATCATGTTTTGATTTACAGCCTTCCTGTGTTCCGTGCTCCACCCGTTGACTCCACGCTGCTTCCAGTGCCTTCTGGATTCCTTTCTTCTCTACTTATCCTACCTCTGAGCCTCCCCTTCCTCCTCTTCTACTTCCCTCCCCCTTTCCTCGACCTCCTCTTTTACCTTACCCCCTCACCTGAGGCACAGCATTTTCATATTAACCCTCTGACTCGTTCTTATCTCTGACACACACACACACACACACACACACACACGTTCCTCAGCTTCTCTCGTGTATTTAATCTCTCTTTGTCAGCCTACTTTTCTATTTCTTTACTATTACTGAGATCATGGAAAAGAATTAGAAGATAGTAGAAAGACCAGATAGTCTGGACTCAAAATCGAAATTTCTCTGCTGCGCTCACTAAATGAATAATGCTAATTGAGGTCTACTCTTTACCAGCACTTGTGTGAATGAACTTATTCAGCACTGGCAGAACGTTGCTACGGTAGGTGCTAAAGTCCAGGGCACCAGGGAGATTATCGATTATGTCAGGGGCAAAAAGGGGACTGGGTGGCCTAAATAATGCTGAACGTCCTAAAAATCCACAGCAAGCTGGTGGCTCAAACGGTTAAATCTGGGTTAATGATCCAAAGGACAGCAGTTAAAGCCCCAGCACTCCCAAACTGCCATCGGGCCCTGGAGCAAGCCCTTAACCGTCTCTGCTCCAGAGGTGCTATAGCATGATCTGTGCTCTCACCCCAGCTTCCTAACAAGCTGAGAATGGAAAGAAAAGAATTTTACTTCGCTGTGAAGTATATGTGACGTCTTCCTTTTCTTCATATCCTCAGGTTCTATGTGCACTGTCTCTCAAATGGGGTTCACGGCAATGTTCAGCACCTCTGTTGATCCTACTAACCCTCAAATGAAATCCGCAACCATACGATGTGTCATATGATATTTTTACCACTATTTAATTCCATCTATTTTTGAGACTTACACCAAGTTGCTGGGAACATTAAAAAAAAAAAAAAAAAAGTCACATAGACAAATAACAGTTTGATGCAAAGTGCATACACACCTGCTGAGACGGTTACCGGTAATGTAGAGTGTTTATTGGTGCTGCGGTACAGTTCTAACCTTCAAAAAAGGCAAAGCAATCTATGGACTATTTTAACAGCAAGAGAAGAGAAATAAAATTACATGGCAACTGTAACCAGAAGTGGAAAGCAACACATTACATGTAGGCTCCTTACAGTAAATGGTTCACTTTAATGATAGTTTTAAGTATAATTACATAACAGTTCTTGTACTTTTATGTCAGTGAATCAGAGTGATAACAATCTGCAAATTATGCCAGCCAAAACCCGTGGAGATATCGACATGTCACAGGTCAACATCCAGCCAGTGGAAACATGCACATGTAAGCCATTATCTAGCTGAGTGAGTTAGACATGCTTGTCGTTTCTTTTGATGTTTTACAGTCTGAAAAGTCTCTATTAAACTTAAAATGTTCAAAACGTTTGGGAATTTTAGTCCTTCTACAGCCTACGTGTACTGTATTATTAGAAAATCTTAATTTGATCAGAGATCGTTTCAACATTGGTGAAGTTGCATTGTAAAAAAAAAAAAATCGAAAGTACAAATCACAGCTTTGTTTAATAGTGAAAGTAAAAGCATTTCCACACAGTAAGCTCACAGGATTGGGATGGAACAGCTGTATGGCCATAAGAAAAGCACTTGTTAGCGACATGTTAGCAACAGAGTCTGTTAAAAGTAGCACAAGCATAAAAATGGGGTTTTGGAGCAATGGAAAAGAGATCAGATTGACCCTATTCAGGAACAATGTGTACATCAGGGTAAGAAGGGAAGCGCATGAAGCGATGCACCCATCATACATAGTGCAAACTGTACAGGCCATAAATTGATTTTTTTTTCATCTCTAATAGCAGATGAATATTCCAAGACTCAAATTGTGAAACAGTGGGTCTGGGAACATGAGGAATAATTTTCACACATGAATTGGCACCACATTGTGCACCATAATCAAAGATAATGAAATCGAATGGAATATTAGAGAGTGCAATTTTCTTTTGGTCAAGCAGTGTACAGAAAGTAGTATTCATTTTAGCATCGTTCATTTCGGCAATGTTCACATTACCAGCCTGAAGTGACTCTATTCTGATTTTATTTTATTTTTCTACCTTATTGTGACACAGATCTGATTTTTTTAGGTAGGAGGAACTTTCATATTGTGATCATGAAATTATTGCATTTACGATTAATGCATTTGGCAGACACGCTTATCCAGAGCGACTTACATTTATCTGATTACACATCTGAGCAGTTGAGGGTTAAGGGCCTTGCTCAAGGCAACTTGGGGGTGCTGGGGATTGATCCTTGGACCTTCTGCTCATTAGTCCTACACCTACTGTAAGCTACCCCCCACTCAGTTGAATAAGAAGTTGACTCTAAAACCTCTGGCTGGTAATATGAACTCTTGACAAGGCACACCTGTGAATTGAAAACCATTCCAGGTAACTTCCTTGTGAATCTGATAAGAGAATGCTGTCAGTGTGCCAAACTGTCATCAATGCTAAATATAGCAACTTTTGACGATCTTCGAAACACGGTCTTGTGACTTCAACGAGATCGGAATCCATGTGACTTCTTGCCTCTCTGCACGTGTCGTCAGTGCAGGGATTTCACAGCAGTGCTAAAACCGCTAAAGTGAGGGGCTAAAGCGGGGCATCTGGCTTTCTTCCTTCTTCTGGATGTCAACAAATACAGCTGACTAACTGCTTGCTGTCCTCCAGAGCACAATCCCAAGCTTTTCCCAAGAATTTTGCTAAGATAGCATCCATTGTTGGAATGAACGAGTGGTCAGACAAATATAATGTGTTTTTACCCAGATAACGTGAGCAAAGATGTGTTCATGTCAGATAAAAGTCACTTCATAATTTTGAATACGGAGCATCATAACATGCAAAGCATCATAATCTCATCAAAAAATTGGAATTCAACAATGTTGCTTGTGTAGCCATAATGTGAATGTAGCCTTTGATGCTAACATGGTTTCCTCACATAAAGTATAAATTTTTTTTTAACAGATTGTGTTGTGTCTTTCAGACAGTTGTGATAATTATAGTCATGAAAACATTCATTTCTATAGCAATTCCTCAAGTAGTTTGTCTTCTTTGAGGTAAAACGATTGCTATACTAGTCTTTTCACTCTAGCGAGGAACTTTAGCTTGTATTCATTACATCAATGGCCACATTAAACATATTCAGGTTGACTAACTTTAGAATCACTACTGGGATTGATTGAATACTTATTATATTTACACTCAATATTATACAATTATTAGGCAAAGTTTATATTAGTAGACAGGTTGCGTAACCTCAGTTTAATCACTCATGATATTTCGAAACTTGTTTCTAAACAAGTGATTGTTAGCCCTGGAGCACATGAGCAGCTTTTCCATTCCAGTTATACCTGATTTATTTTTTTAATTTTTTTATTTACAGTATATGTCATAAAAACAATATCAGTGTGCCACACTTGCCAGCTCCACTCCTTCTTCTTTTCTGATATGCACTTGTTTTTATAGCAGTGCAGGAGAATCTTTTAAAGAATGGAAAATGAATAGTGACAAAGAGCGTCACATGGGACATTGCTTTGCCGTCAATATTAAACCTATTCTAAGAAACTTCCTTCGGGTCTCAGCATGCTCTCCTCAAGGGTTGCAGTTTAGCGAGCCAAATTACAGCACACACACATGCATGCATGGATGCACACACTCCGTGTTGTCGCAATGCAGACGGAAAAAAAAAATAGCATAAGCCACTGAGGGAAACTGATTTGAACAACGTTTGATTTCATTGGAAATCTTGTCTCTAATATTCAGACTCCTCTGCAGTCCATACTTCCACTTCATTTCAACCTGTTCAAAGCTGTAGCGCTTGACTGAGAGACAGCCAGGAGAGATAAGTTTTCATCTGGGACATTGCCACTCTGTCGTGATTAGCCGTTTCGTTTAATCAACTGGGGAAATGGGGGGAAAAAATGTAGTTGCATATTAACCTGCAGCAAGTTTCTAAAACAATTATGGTTCTTGTAAAATATTCATCTGCTAGTACAATCCATGGCATGGCTTGATGAATAGTTTATTCTTTACTGGAAACGCATTTATAGCATTTGGCAGATGGCCTCATTCAGAGAGCCTTACATAAGTAAAATGGTTTAATGGTTTTTATAGTATGTTTTTTTTTTCCCCGCATTTTTTGCAATTAGCTTTGTTTCATTTGGGTGGAGAAGCCTTGACAGTCTGAGTCTGAGCTTTGAAACCTGAGCATGTTCTTGCTTAGAATTACATTCAAATGCTTATGCAAATGGTAAGCATATAAATGGGTCACAGTGGTATTTGGTTGCTACACCTGTGCCGGAAGTCCACTGAGGTAAAATTGGCAGTACTACAGTATTGAAAACAGCTTCTTGTCAATGCTTTTTTAAAATATATGACTAACTACAAGGAGTGTTCAAGTCAATCTGAGTTGACATTTCTCATAGATAAAGGTAGAAGACTTCAAACACAGTAATAAAACATTTGAATGGTGCAAACTCCCAAATGATTTGCACACGTTTGGGCCAATACAGAAGTTCCTGGGAGGCCTGTGTTTCGGACATGAAGCAGGCAGCCCCATCATGGCTCTGACATACTGAGAAAACTTTCCAAGCACTAGTGAAACACTGGGATGCACGCATTAACTCTCAGTTTTAACTCTCATCACTGTGTTCTGTTATTCTGCACAAAGAAATTTGGTCTTCATACAGATTAAAAGAGAAAGCAGTTTGTTCCTATAGGTCTTGTAAAGGTCATGCAGAAATGCCTGCTATGATCTGCCTGTGATTTTTATCTTTATTAGAATGCATACCACACTGAAGTGTCATTTCTATAAATTTAACCTTACAACAAGATGATTTGACCTTACGAGTGTGTAAAAAATGTAGCCAAACTCACTTAATCTAAATTGATGTGTGCTCAGTGTAATCCTCTAGTGTTAAGGTGCCATTAGCGATGGTAATTTTACACTAATGAGTTTCCTGTGTATTTGATCATTAGCTGTCATCAAGAAGAGTCAGCAATCAAGGTGCAATAGCTGAACAGAGCGAAGGCTTGCAAATTTTGGAGGGCATGACTCTACTGTGTCCGCTGGACTTCTAGAACTTTCAAACCAATAAGACAATAGTGCAGACATACTGTACTGTAGCAGACAGGCTCACTTAATGCGAGACCCAAACTGCCTTGTAATTTCTTTTCACTGCTTTTCTTTATTAGCACGTAATAACTATTGGACTTGGGCAATGTCGTCTTCTTTGGCAAAAGAGTAATATCCAACAAATCTCATATCTGGATCTAACAAGGATACACACAATGCTATTGGGAGAAAATATGATGTTGTTATACAGTATGAGGACAGTACGGTCTCGTGAGGGTATTGTTCATTGACAAATCCCTGAAAAACCTACAAGTACAGATGAAAGAAGATGGAAGTGTTTCCAAGATGCATAACAATATTCATAAATTCGAACTGTTTCATTCCATTTGCACAACCCAGTCAGTTCCCATGACGATACAAGCTTTCTGTTTCGATTGAGCATATTTCACACTGATCAAATCAATCCTGTTATCATTTTAAAAACGGTTACATTATTGACATAACAAGGCTCCAGCAAGCATTTATTGTATGTTCCAAAGTTTAACACAGTTGAACAACCTTTAATGTAATTGTTAAAGTGCCAGCCTCAGGCAATGCTGCTGTATGTGGAATGTAATTTTGTGGCACCTCACAGCTGATCTGATTATGCCGTGTAATTTATCTCTCTGCAGTGCTCCATCCTCCCCTTGTCCCATTCTTGATTAAGGGCTACTTCTAGTATCCATTTTTCCAATACAAGCCCTACTACATCAGGCCGAAGAATGGGGCACATTTCTCCTGTGACTGATATACAGTATCTCTGACAGAGAGAGAGAAGGGAATGTTCTTTGCGGCTAAATATTCTGTAAGTTACAGGCACTTAATGAAGTTTCTATGAGCTACAGTATCTGACTTTTAGTACATGACAACCGCAGAGAGATTAATTAGTCGTTCCCTCACATTAGCCATTGACCAAGATTTGACTCCTAGGATAGCTAATTTAACTTCACAAGTGCCAGATGGAAATATTTTACATAATCCACACAATGTGTTTAAACTTTAAAAAGCTGATCAAGTCAAACATGTGCCGTTAACAGCTCACAGTCAGCCAGATGGCATTCAATTTTGTCAAATCCAGAACTGGCATTACTAAGCCTCTAAAATAAAATATAGTATAGTACAGTATAGTATAGTGTAGTACAGAATAGTATAGTATAGTATAGTATAGTATAGTATAGTAGTATACACAGAAGCACACTTGTATACTATACAGTATACTGTAAATAGAATATACAGTATATATTTTTTGGTGCAGTATGTATAATGTGAGTATGAAATAAACCATGAAAAAACAAACTTATAAATGAAAACAATAAACGCTGAATTGTTTGTATTATTGTTAAAATTCCTGTGGCATAAAAGAAATGAAACACTTCAGATCACAGTGAAGTTGATTACTGAGTGCAGTTTGGGAGGAAGTCTTGAATTATTTGTGGCTTATCATGTGCATCATGTATGCGAATCATTAATTTGCATAAATGTGAAGTTAACAGCATAAATCATGGCATGACATGACAATACCCACCACCAATTCCTACAAGCTACAGCTTTAAAACTGCCCCTTTTGTGAGTTATTGGGATAGGATAGGATTAAGTGTGTTTTAGTAAAAGTCCACAATTACGGTGTAGTGACAAATACTGGCAAAGATAACAAAGATAAGGTAACATTAAAAGCAAACTTTTACTCTATTACATGTGCAGTGGCAAGTCTTCACAATGTTAACTCATTCTGAGCAGCTGGGCGAATTGCTTAGTAGAGCTGCTGGCATAGAGGCTTAACTTTAAAACCCACTCAAGATCTTTGTGTAATAGCATTGGTAATAGCCCCATCAGACCTCATGGTTGTAATTGCATCTGACTCCATTGGATATAGTTTCTGATAGTTTTCCAATCCTCTCCAGACCATGCCTGGCAAGTGTTGGTTCAGACCTGTCTTTTGGGTTTCTTTACTTTCTAGTGTAGCTTGTCGATCTCAGGCTCCACACTATACTGTGGACCCTTGTTGATGATGCTCTAATTCCGGTCACTTGGGCATGTAGGTCCTGTTCAGACTGCAGGCAAATCCAATTTGTTTCACAAATCTGATCTTTAGAACTGACTGTGTACATTGTTATTTGTAAGGGATCAGATCAGATTTGACTCTGTTCAGACTGGCAGCCCAAACCTTCATTGGTTGCTGGGGTAACAACGCTGTAGGCTTACATGCAGCACAATATTTCCTCATATATTGGCCTGTTTCTATACATTCCCTCCATTCCCTCTAGTTTTGCCTGTACTGATCCTTCCCCCAAAGTGCTATCAGAAATTATTCTCTGTTCTCTATCCAGGAACTATTGTTCTCCATTCTCATACTACAGTTAAGTCAGCTGTGATTCCTTAAAGCACGGTTAATCTGGCTCCATGGAAAATGCTAGGGCGCAGCTTTTACATACTTAGTGGTAATGGTGTCAAAAGCACCTCTGCTACCTCCTAAAGCATAGCAACTTAAAATTTCTATAAAACTATATATATATATATATATATATATATATATATATATATATATATATATATATATAAAATCTCTATTTCTTCCAACATCTTCCTACTCCTTTTCAACCATGGATTCATAGAAGTAACCACTTCAGATTGCAAGTGAGATTATGGATAGTTTGAAATCCGATTTGAATGAGTACAGCTTCCAGATTGAGACACATTTTTGGTGGTTTGAATCTGATTTCAAACCACCTCTCAATGTGGATCGGATTGAAGTACAAACAACAGTAAAGCATTCTGATTCCAAACTGTTTCCAATCTGCGAATATGAAAAATTTTTTGGTTTGGGCTGGCAGTCTGAACACGGCTTTGTCAAGTCTATGATGGAATCGGCAACAAGCTCCAACTCCTAGAGTTTGCAGAGTTTGTCTAAAAGCATCACCACCAGGGACTCCAACTTACAGCTTTTTTTTTTTAAATTTCACCGAGTTATTAATCACAAGCACCTGGAATTCATTACACAGCCATATAAGCACACAAACTCATTGTTAAATGCACTGCCCAGCCAAAAAAAAGGTCACCTGGAGTTATCTAATTAAATAATTATAATTAATATGTTTTAGCTGGCAACAAGTTATTTAACTCTAAATAATGCAACGCATATTTCAAGATAGTAATGCCAGGATTCATCAGGTGCTAATTGTGAAAGAGTGGTTCAAGGAACATGAGACACATGGATTGGTCATGACCTTAATCCCATTAAGAATCTTTGGGATGTGCTAGAGAAAATTTTATGCAGCAGTCCACCCATCCTTATACATCCTCAATACAAGATTCTTGGAACAAAAATAATGAGACACTGGTCAGAAATAAAAGTTGCGCCCTTGCATACGCTATTTGAAACAATGTCATGGTGAATGTGTTGCGTAATCAAATTAATCCGTCCAACGAAATTAGTGCTTTTTTGGTCGGACAGTCTACAGTATATATCCTCTGCCAATTATTACACCTTCTAATGATTGAGTGTCTTTCTGTTTTTTTTTATTAATTTTTTTATTCTGTTTTTTTAACATGCTTTTGCCTGCCGTTGATCACATTGTTTATCGATCGCCTGACCTTTGCCTGCACCTTGACCTTGATCCTGCTTCCTGTGTTTGTCTTGTTTGCTATGTTTAATAAAACCCTTTATACCTGTAATGGTGTTCTTACCTGTCTTCCTGACATTTAACATTTCATCTGTGGCTCTTGGTGAACCTGTCCCAAGTGTAATGGTCACAGAAAAGGTGAGAGAATCACCAGCATTCTCAGGAAAAAGCTATAGACTCTCATGTTTATTGTCAGATATGGCTTTTGAGTGTTTATCCCACCTACAGCAACATGACAATTTAAGGGGTACTGTTTTTGGCCTCAAAACTTCATCTCCATCTACACTGGACAAAATGGACATGTTGTACCAATCAATTATGTACATACAAGTGTATACAAGCATCTACAAGTGTATTGAGAGAGTAGCGGCTTGTCTTTAGATTTGTTAAGCAAGGGTTCTATTCAGTTTTTGCACCTACTGTTTTGTTGTTGCTGTTGCCGTAGGGTTACAATTTCAGTGTTTAATATTTAATATTCCGCTACAAGTATCAACAATTCTCCCTGCATAAGCCCCAGGATTACTCTACAATTATTCAACATGAGGTCTATTAAGACATAGTGAACTGGAACACTGACTGACTCCAGGAATTCTCACCTGACATCAGTGTCTGACCTATCTAATGCCGTTGTGGCTGATTGAGCACAAACCCCATGTATTCCAAAATCTAGTGCTTTTCCAGTACAGCAGAGGTTTCTATAACAGCAAAGAAGGAATAAAGGTAAAATAGTATGTTCAAAAAGCACATATAGATTTGGTCATGTGTTCCTGCTCCTGCAGATATTGTGTTTGTAAAACCCCCCAACCCCGCGTCCACCACACCCCCCGCGCACACACACACAAGCAAGATTTTATTGTAAACTTAGTTTGATCATTCCCAAATTCCTAAATGTACAATAATATTTAAATGTCATATGTTGTTTGGAGTCATACTTTAACAGTGTGGGTCTGATTGTCTTTATTTTATATATACTGGATGGGACACCTGTTCATCACATTCGCAGAGAACAGATGCAAGATCTGTAGTAAATGAGCCAATGAGAAGTGATTTCCAACTCTCTACTGACATCTCAAGAGACAGCCGCTGTCCCCTCTTAGCTAGCTAATGGTGTACAGTGTGGCCTACAGTAAGTATGTATAATAAAATATTTTTTTAAATTAAAAACAATCATTTCAATAGTTGGAGTCCATTGTAGTTTGTGTGATAAACATACTTTAGTTAGAACTGTATGGGGCACCTGTTCAATGCAGAGCACCGTGCACACACATTCACACTGAGTTTCAGGTGACAGTAGATATTCTAACCTCCAGCATATTTTTGGGAGGTGAATGGAAACCAGAGGCAATTCATATGGAAAAAGGGGAAACATGCAAAACACTGACAGTAAACTGAGTTTAGGATCAAACTAGAACCTGTGAGGTGCCAATGTGTCGTGCTTGCATTAGGTGGTCCTATTCATCAGAATACAATCAAGTATTCCATCTAAATCGATATACTCATCTTTTTTACCCGAAGAGTGCCGACAAATTTCTGTGCATATGCCAGATTCATGCTGACAGTGTGTTACTGTTGCTGGGAAATGACAGCATAAAAATAGCAGTTATGATTGCTTTTCAAGATACCTACCAAAATAATATAATGGAGTTTACTGAATGCAATAATTCTGGTCTAATGTATATTTAGGTCACGTCAACAACAATTTTTTATTTTTTTAATTACTTATAATATGCAACTCCAGGCAAATTTACCTATTACTATTAATACGCTGTACAGTATACTCCAACATATCCAAATTGTTTTTTAAAATGAATATTATTAATCATCATTACGTTATTTTAATTCACAATACAATGTAACTGAATGTAATCCATTGTCCAACAATTGTGCTCCCTAGAACAGAGTGCTCCCTAATTAGTCTCACTAACAAGTGCTTTTCTTATGGCCACACAGCTGTTTAGTTCCAATCCTGTCAGTTCTCATCATATTGTGCCATTCAGCACTATCCTTTCAGGTTTTAATAAAGCCTCTGACAGTTCTTCACTTCATTTCAGTAATTTCAATGTTTTCTTTGCCTCGTTCAAGCCAGTAATTTGATCTTTGTGAAACACAGCAACATCGTTCACATGGACAGCGGATACATGGTTGTTTAAAAATGAGAAGTGATTTGCTACATCAGTTAGAGTTAAAAGAATCGTTGCAGCTGAAACAAATTAATGGTTGCAATAACTAACCAAACCTTTATCACCAAACAAGTACTGTACTTACTTAAGTATTTGCTTATTTGAAATCCAAATGGTGACTTTTTTGGGGATGGCAGGGTGGTGGTGGTGGGGGAAGGGGGGGGGGGGTAGACAGTGTACATACAGTATATGTATATTCAGTACATTTTGAAAATTGGGATGGTTACACATGACAAAACATCATTACAACTGTACGTATGTGAATATAATGTTTGGGATAAGCAAATATTTTTAATCAACCTAAATTAATTTGAACAATATAGGTTTATTTACTTTAGGCAACTCAGATGCAACATAGTGTAAATACTATAGTCCTAGAGTGTAATACTACTGTATGTGCCCAAAGAGAACAATCATCTGTTAGAGAGTTTTTTTGCTTATCGATCAGGGCTGAACTGAGACAAAAATTTGTCCTGGCATTTTTGGTCCAAATGGACAGCCATAATCAGTTAGACACTACCCACCAATGGATCATACTTTTAGATTGGTGTACCTACCTTTCAATGCCATCAAACCACTACAAATCTGTATCCACAGGATGTGGATAAGTCTACCAGTGACTCCCTGGTAACCGGTGATGTCCGATGTGTACACAATCTCTATATACAAATAGAAGTGCAAATAATTGTTGAAAAAGCTTTGTTAAAAGTCAAAGCATCATTTCAAACTATTCAATGCATTTTAAGTGTAGGTGGCAATGTGGTGTAGTGGTTAGCACTGTGACCACACAACCCCATAGTTAAGGCTTTGTTTCCCACTTTGAGTGTGTATGTTCAGGTTGTACAGTACTCCACCTCATGCCTCTAATACCCTGGTATGGGCTCCAAGCTTCTCAGGACCTTGTACTGTACAGCATAAGCAGCATAGAGAACAAATGCATGAGTGTGTCAGTTTATATAAGAACTTAAATGAGGTCAGAGCTAAAACATACTTTAAGATTAAAAACAAAGGGCCATGAAGAAATTCAATTTATTTTTTACCATGATCATATTTTCAGGTCCAGAATTGTTGGAATTCCTTGACAAATGCGTGCAAATAAAAGTTGCCCAATTTAAACAATACCATATGGGTAATGAGCAAACTATTCAGTTCATACAGTTCAAGTATGCAATTATTGAGGATGAATATGGCTTTTTGTTTTTTTTAATTAATGTTCAGAGAGGAGTAAGAGTTAGAACCTAGTCATTTCAGTAATATTATGATGATACACTGCCTGACCAAAAAAAAAAAAAAGAACAACAAATTAAATAAAAAAATTAAATTAAAAAATTAAATAATTAAATGTTTGGATTTAATTAAACAAATACTTAAGAGCTTTTAATGGGATAATTACTGCAGTGATTAATATGTTTTTAATTAATATGTAAATTATTTTCACTCACACATATTTAACTGATGTAGTGAGAAGCTTCTCATTTACCTAAACAATCATGACGGAAGACGTATCTTGTGGTTATAGAAAAAGAAGGGTCAAATTGTTGGCCTGCATCAAGCAAAGAAAAGAACTGAAGAAAGAAAACTGCTGACATACAGTATTTGAAAGAACTATCCAGCGCATTATTAATACATACAGAAGAAGGATAGTGCTGAACTGAAACAAATCATGAATGACCATGATTAACGATCACATGGTGAAGGTTCATTAAAAAAAATGGGGAAAAGGGCAGCACAGTAGTTTAGTGATCAGCAGTGTCGCCTTGCACCTCCAGGTTCCAGGTTCGATTCCCACTTCGGGTCTGTGTGCATGGGGTTTGTATGTTCTGCCCGTGCTTGGTGGATTTCTGGTTTCCTCCCACAGTCCAAAGACATGCAGATTAGACATTCCCAAATTGCCTGTATGTGTGTGAATGAACATGTGTGTGTCTCCAGTGAGCCTGTATACAGGATAAAGTGGTATAGTCGATGGGTGAGTGACTAATGGAGGAAAGGGTTCAGTTTGCTAGAAGCACAAAGATTAGACTTTGGAGCTATGGGAAAAGGTCACATGGTCTGATGAGTCTGGTCTGATTGGCGCTATTTCAGAACGACGGATACGTCAGGGTAAGAAGGGAAGAGCATGCAAGTGATGCATATCCATTACGTACAAAAGTATGAGGCAGTAAATGAAGCCAGCTGACTACCTGAATGTACCTAATGATCATGTTATATCCCATCAATACACTTTTCCGTTCTTGATGGCACGGGCATGTTCCAGGATGACAATGCTAAGATTTATCTCGCTGAAACTGTTAATCATAATCAAAGCTAAATGTGGTCCAATAAAAAGGGTCCGTATTTCTTGGGTCACACACAGTAACATGGGCTTAGATAAGGTTAGAATTAAAACCTGAAGATCGTGCTATTGGGGAACTATGCTATGTATGGAAACGATCCCAAACAGCTGAGGCTGCACTGTTTGACACTGACTGAGTGACCACCAGCAGTAGGTGGTGATCTCACTTTATGATAGCATTACGATAATGTTATCTTATTATCACTGACATTATTTGAATTAATCATCATCATCTTTATCATTATCTTCATCATCACTGGCATGGCACATACAGCATTCTGCTTCCTCCCTGGGAGTCCTAGTTAATCATTCAAGTAACTCCAGCCTTACTGCTTCAGCTACACTTTCCTCCTGTTCATGCTCAGTCTGGCTGCTGTCCTTGCTTCATGGGGTTGTCATTATACAGGGAAAAAAAGGATTTTCTTCTAAATGAAATAATTTAAGTTCTAAAATAAATTATATCAGCCACAAGGTGTATTGGCCTTCCAGGAAAATGTGCTGTGAGCCAGACTACCACTCCACCTCTGCTTTCGCTATGGTATTGCCTTTCCCAAAAGTTTGTCAAGTTTCTGCCTTTTCTGCCTTTGCCATACCTCATCTTGAGTATTCTCCCACAGAACGGAACAACATATTTCTCCAGTGCATTGTGTGTAAAAATAATCTGGTTTCAGCTGGACTTCTTGCTATCATGTTGCAAACTGCCTGTGGAAGCAATGTTAGCACAAGAATTTCATGGGTTTTCCATAAGCCGCTGAATTGTGTCTCCATCTATAATGCAAACCATGGATAGATTAATGTAAAGCTCACCTCCACTTGACTCTAAACCATTTTGGTGGATGTTTGGAGGAAATTTCTTCTGTAGAGGTGTGATATAAAACAAACAAACAAAAAATCTAAGATAGATAAGGGTTAATTTATTGTATCAATGCAGATTGCATCACGTTCTGTTTTTTTTTTATTTTGTGGCAACATCGGGGAAGTCACTTGCCTTAGTGTTGCCACAATACAGGATGTGTTTCAAGGTTTCTTCCTTCTGCTAGAAGGATGTTTTATTTATTTATTTATTTATTTATTTATTTATTTATTGCCACTATTGCCTCTGACTTGCTCAATAGGAAATGGCTCAATCTAGATGTAGGATTGATGGTAATTTTATTTTATTTGTTTAATTTATTTTAATTCATTTTACTGAATTAAAGTGGATTTTAATTGAATGGATCTTGTTAGTTTGTCTTCAACTGAATAAATGCATGGCTGAAGGAATTACTGTCAGGAAGGTCGGTATGGATGCAAGTGCGGGTATACGCTGTTTTATTAAGCATTGCTAACAAGACAAATTTGTGAATCAGGATTAAGGTCAAGGTGGAGGCAATGGGCCAAGCACTCGGCAAACAATGTGAACTAGGGCGAGCAGGACAAGCTGAGAAAACAAGAAAAAGGATTGAAAATACAGACATAGAATCAATATACAACAGGCTTGTTAGTGACTAGTATGAACACCACAAATATAGTATATATATATATATATATATATATATATATATATATATATATATATATATATATACAGGGGCGCCGCTAAGGTGGGGAAAGTTAGGACGATTCTAAGGGCCCATGTCCTTTAGGGGCCCCCAGAGATCTGCTTTATTAGTAATAACACTACTAGCAGTAAATTAGAAATGTATCTACAAAAGAGTTACAAATGAAAAAAGATTACGGCTTATTTCTGCATCTCCAGTCAAATCACACCCCTCTCTGATTCACTGTATGGTTCAGCCCATCCTACCTAGCGAAGAGTGTCACTGCTGAGTACAGGTGTTGAACTGTAAAAGCAGATATGTCATCGAGTTCAACAAAGAAGCATAAGTCCGGTCATCAGAAACGACAACCAAGGTTACAGAGAGCAGAGAGAGAGAGAAAATGGGCCGACAGTTACTCACTAAGTTTTTCGAAAAGAAAGGTATATGTTTATTCACAAAGCTTCCTTTGATGTAACGTTAATGTTGCCGCGACTTGCACAGCTATCGGATACTCAATACAACAGGTTACATTTTTCACCAATAAAAATTAAATATGTAATTTTTGTCCAGATATAGATCTTGAATTTGTAGCAAATATGCCAGCATTATCTTATTGGCTAACTTTGCTAGCGAACATTACGTACTATATACCGTGTAAGATAGCAAATAACTATTTCACTAATAATGAGGTCTTCCTAATACTGTACAGATGCAGCCTCGCCCTCACCCACCCTTCCTCACGAAGTTCTCCCAACTCTTCTCCCAGTTGAAGAAGGAGGTAACCAGAATGTCACTGAGATCCTGCCTTTTAAAAACAGACTAAAATGCATCACAGTTTGATTATAAGCATTCATTTCACTATTTCAATGTCTGACATAGCCATAGACTTAGTGAACATAAAAAAATAATTTTACATTATGTACTGTAGATTGACACAGGCAGGTTCACGATTTGAATAGAGTTTATATAATAACATTTTTCTATTACATTTATTTTTGAACAATAAATCATCTGCTAGCTACAGCCATTGTAGGTCTCTGATTAAATACTGATACAGTACCTACTGGTCAAAAGCACTAACAAAAGTAATAGGTTAGTACTATTACATTACAGACAAATATTTTGAATAGCTAGGTTGGCTTATATGTTTTGTGCGGAATGGGTGTGGTAGGGGGGCCCAACCGCATATTTTGTCATACGGCCCAAAATTGCTAACGGCGCCCCTGCGCCCCTATATATATATATATAGTAGTGGCTGTGAGTTCAGGTGCTTGTAATTACTATTAAATTAAACCTAAACTTGTAATGGCTGTGAGTTGTAGTCATAGCGGCCATGATAGTAGGCTGGCCTATATTATGCAAATAAATGTTTTTAGTGTTATTTTGGTGTATACATGACAGAAGGAATAAATTAAATGCGTTTCCATGCCAGACCTACCTGTCCAACATCAGTGCCTGATTTCATGAATGCTCCTATGAAATCGTTCATAGTGTTGAAATCTTAGAGCATTCTTCCTGAAAAGTACCATATAAGATTAAATGAAAATCTAACGTTGCTGATTAGCATAAGACACTATAACACAATAAACCTAGGAACATTGCGTATTCCCCTCATTAAAAATGTCTTGATTACTGAGCTGCAAGCCTTGAATGGACCGCCGTCTTCACTTCTTTACCAGAAATGAATCTTTGTCTTTGTAGGGCTGCTTTTAGGGGACTAAACAGATGAAAGTACAGTAGGTTGGAGCGAGATCAGGACTATAGGGAAGTTTTTGCAGAGTGTCGATAGTGTGGGCAGAAGGGTGCGGACACGTTGCAAAATCTTGCAAGATCACGACACCCTTGGATAGCAGTCCTCTGAAGTAATCAGCACTGTTGATTGATCAATCTTTTTCCTGATAGTGTTCCAATACTGGCCCTTAAGCATCCCAGAAAACTGTAAGCATCAATTTTCCAGCTGTTACATTTGAACTTTTTCTAAGGAACTGAGGACGTTTCCCATACTCTGCTGTTCAGGCTCGTAGTGATGATTCCATGTCTCGTCACAGTAATGATTCTCTTCAAGAAAGGTTCTCCTTCCTTATAGTCTCCTTTAGAGTATTTTAATTACAGATATCCAAATGCTTCTGTTTATGCTCTTCAGTGAGATGTGTTGACCAGGTACCATACACCCTCAGACCACAAACGAATTTAATCACTCCCTCCTGCTCTTCTTTGGTGCAGATCACAAGTGGGCCATCCATTATTGCTTGCACCATAGTTACAAATACAAATGAGCTGATGTAAGACGTTCACACCTGCACAGCAGTGACTGGGGAGACTGTAGCCTTGAACAGAAAGCGCTGAAAAGATAAGATATAGAAGTAATAGTTTTATTAGAACTGGAGTGCGGATCATTTTTGACTCCCTCTTGTGTGTACAGTCCTATGCAAAAGTTTGGGCACCCCTTGATAAATAACAGATTTTGGTGATTTTTTTAATTGAAAAGGTGTTACCACATCTATCTTGGAAATGGAAAACATGCACAATATTTTCAGCAAACATTGGTGCATAGTTACCTTTTATTTCATAAATTGAACAAAAATAAAAACATTATTATGGCACTGTGCAAAAGTTTGGGCACCCCAAGAGTTCCAGAGTCTCAGATTCTTTTTACAAGGTTTCAGACCTTAATCAGCTCATTAGATCTGATGCATGGCGACAGCTATCATTAGTAAATGCCAATTTCAAAGCTTTATAAATACGTTGACTCTTCAAACCTTGTGCACACACTTGCGGACACTCAACAACCATGGGTTCCTCTAAGCAGCTGTGTAAGATTCTGAAAATGAAACTTATTTATGGCCACAATGCAGGAGAAGGCTACAAGAAGATAGCAAAGCGTTGTCAGCTTGCAGTTTCCACAGTGAGAAATTTAATTAAGAGATGGCAGTTCAGGGGAACTGTGGAGGTCAAGATGAGATCTGGAAAACCAAGAAAACTCTTGGAGAAAACGTCTCATATGCTGATCAGAAAAACAAATACAAACCCTCATTTGACTGCAAAAAACCTGCAGGAAGATTTAGCAGACTCAGGAGTGGTGGTGCACCGTTCCACAAGACCTTCATGGAAGAGTCAGCAGAAGAAAACCTTACCTGCGTCCCCATCATAAAATCCAACGTGGACTGATAAAGTTAAAATAAAACTTTTTGGCCACAATCAGCAAAGGCATGTTTGGAGAAAAAAAGGAGCAGCATTTTATGAAAAGAACACCTTGCCAACTATTAAGCATGGGGGTGGATCTATCATGCTTTGGGGTTGTGTTGCAGCCAGTGGCACAGGAAACATTGCACGGGCGGAGGAAAGAATGGATTCCACTAAATACCAGCAAATTCTGGAAGCAAACATCACACCATCTGTAAAAAAGCTGAAGCTGAAAAGAGGATGGCTTCTACAACAGGACAATGATCCTAAACATACCTCGAAATCCACTATGGAATACCTCAAGAGACGCAAGCTGAAGGTTTTGGAATGGCCATCACAGTCCCCTGACTTAAACATCATTGAAAATTTGTGGGTAGATCTTAAAAGAGCTGTACATGCAAGACGACCAAATAATATTACAGAACTAGAAGCCTTTTGCAAGGAAGAATGGAAGAAAATTGCAAGTACAAGACTTTTAGCTGGCTATAAAAAGCGTTTGCAAGCTGTGATACCTGCCAGAGGAGGTGTTACTAAGTACTGATTATGTAGGGTGCCCAAACTTTTGCACAGTGCCACAATAATGTTTTTTTTTTTTTTTATCTTTGTTCAATTTATGACATAAAAAGTAACTATGCACTATGGAAGCAGATCAGTCTCAAAAATAGTTCACGTGCATAACCCACTTCACGTGCGTAAAATCCGATGTTCACGTGCGTAAAATCCGATGTTCACGTGCGTAAAATCCGATGTTCACGTGCGTAAAATCCGATGTTCACGTGCGTAAAATCCGATGTTCACGTGCGTAACCCACTTCACGTGCGTAAAATCCGATGTTCACGTGCGTAAAATCTGATGTTCACGTGCGTAAAACCAAATTTTCACGTGCACAAAATAAATATATATATTCATAATATACGTTTCACAAACGCAAATCTTTAAAATGAACGAGTGCATCATGGACTGTGCATGTGAAATTCGTCTTTCGTGTGTGAATATCTCTGGATTTGTGTGTGTGTATTTTTGAGACTTTGCTGGCAGCAACGTGGGTCACCCGTTCTCTTTAGCCAATCAGATACGACCTCACCAGTCAACCAATCACAGCCCTCCAGGAGCGCAGCACTCGAGTAACTCAGCTTTGCACACCTTTTGCGCAATCTGAGTTAATTACAACGGAAATGAAGCTTTACCTACACAAACCAACATGGCGAACCAAGAGCAGGATGCACTTCCTAATTTCATAATGTTTCATTAATTAACTTAGCCGAAAAGAAAACAGCTAACCACTTTATCATCTTTATAAACACTTCACCATTCTTACCTTTATATATAATTAGAAATTTCACTTAATTTGTTTCATTAGGCTGAATAGGTAACAGCAGAAAGCGGCAATAATGGCAGCTTTCTGTGTCAACAGTTTTTAAAGTAAATATCATTTGAAAATGAAAAACTGTGACAAACATGTAAGAATGGTGAAGTGTTTATAAAGATGACAAAGTGGTTAGCTGTTTTCACGTGATCATCGGATTGTACGCACGTGAAGTGGGTTACGCACGTGAACATCGGATTTTACGCACGTGAAATAGGTTACGCACGTGAACTATTTTTGAGACTGATCTGCTTCCATAATGCACCAATGTTTGCTGAAAATATTGTGCATTTTTTCCATTTCCAAAAAATCACCAAAATCTGTTATTTATCAAGGGGTGCCTAAATTTTTGTATAAGACTGTATATATTTGAGAGAGAGTGTTTGTGTTTGTGAATATACACATATAAATACATATTATATTGTTCAACACCATATTGTTCAAGAGATCTATCGCTAAGTGATTTCCTGAAGGAACAAAATCAGACCCAAGCCTCTGTGAAATTCTTTTATTTTCTTTGCCTTATAGCTTGTCCAATAAATGAGTATTCCCTTCAGTCTTTAAAAAAAAGTATAATATATGCATGTATCCTAGTTTCATGACTATGAATAATTATTTGCCTGATATATGCATTCATTATATTGTCTTACTTAAGAGATACATTATGAATGTAATTTTGCCATGGTGATTCACTTTTGTTGCTCATTTATGAATCATCAGGGATAATGCCAGCTCCTTTTTTTATGACTGTAAAGGATCCAAATGAGTGTTCCTTTTAGCATTTCTTGCTCATTTAGCAAAAACAGCATGTCCTGGGGTTAAAGAGAAAACCTCCGTCAGCTCTGTGAAGGACACGGACACACCTTTAATTTAAGCGAAAAGGGTTTGGAATGATGAATGTACTGTATTCAAGACATGAAATATATTCGTTTTGACAATATGAAGATATACTGTATAGGAAGGGCACCATAACAGATTAGCTACATTTTAAGATGAGGCCTCTTTTTATTTCCTTCTTTATCTGCAATGGAAAACATTCCATTGACACAGTCTATGTGTGAGATAGGAGCCTCTGCCGTGGCAGCCTGCTGAATAGGGATCACTCTGTCTCCATCTGGCTCTTGTCTCTTTTTTTGCTTCCTTATTAGCCTCTCTCTGTATTAGCCAACATTCTGTCATTTTTATCAGACACTAATGCCAGATGCTACTGTACTGTATATCCTCCGCTGCATAGCTAATCATCCCAAGACCCATGCTTTTAAAAACAATAATAAAACAATTCCACTGAATGACTGTGTACACCGAAGGTAAAATCCAGGTTGAAACGTTGATTATCATGGCCAGGGATTCTGGGACAATGAATTACCCAGTAATCCCCTTCACAATTTGGACGTGTGTAACATTAAGTGGATGTGACTGTAAATTGGCACTATTACAATGGGAAATATTTTGCCTTTTTTTTTTTTTAAACCAGGGACAAGGCATCAGCTTGCATCTTCTTCAAATTGCCTTATATATGTCACACGTGCAGCAATAAGGAAATTGGGAAAGCAGATTTGCCAGGCTGAATGCGCTTGCTCTTGGCAGAAAAACAAGTTCACTCACTCTGAAGTATGGAATTTACATCAGCTGTCATACATTCCCCGGCCACTTGCATAGTGGACAGTTCCTCTGCTCATTCATGCAATTACCCAATCAGCCAATCATGCGGCACCAGCACAAGTCAGGATCTTCAGTTAACGTTTGCATCAAACAGAACCATGTTGGCTGGTTCTCCTTGGATTTTTAAAGGCAGGTTTCTAAAGAGATCACGGAGAACAGCAGGAAATGCAACAAACATCTAGTGAGCAGCAGATCTGCAAGAGCAATGTCGTAATGATGAGAGAGATCAGAGGATATTGGCAAGACTGGTTTAAGGTCACAGGGCTATGGTAACTCAAATGATCACTCCTTACAAATATGGTGAGCAGAAAAGCATCGCAGAATACGCAAGATGTTGAATCCTGAATCAAATAAGATAGGACATCAGATGTTAAATACTTAGAATCTCTATTTATAAGTAAATCTATATCTTATTAACGCAAATTATGTATCAAGTTGAGTGAGGCTGGCGATACTCTGTGGAGTAGTTGTTAGCACTATGGCTTTTTATCTCCAAGGTCAAGGGTTCGAGTCCCAGTTTGGAGTTTGCATGTTCTCTTTGTGCTTGATGGGTTTCCTTCAGGTTTCTTCCCATAGTCCATAGGAATGCGGATGAGGCTGATTGGTGTTCCCAAATTACTTGTAGTGATGTACCCTGCCTCATACCCTGGCGTCTCCTAGAATAGGGGATAGGCTCCAGGCTTCCTGCAACCCTGTATGGTATAAGAGGTAAGATAGAGAGAATGGGTGAGTGAGAAAGACGCAGATAGATTAACTGCACTATGCTAACAGAACATTTAGGCATAGTGGGAGTATTACTAATTTGTCTTCTAATGGCAGAAAATAACATGTCATAGTGGCTGAGTAATGCACATCTGCAGACATCTCTTATTAATCAGCGCGCTTAATGGGAAATACTCGATATTTCTGCTTGCTTGCAAGTTTGAAACTAAAAAAATATATAGTGTAGGATATTTATAGCATGAATTATAAGTAGAGCGTTTAAAATTCAGGAAGCTGTATTTACAAATTTTCAGCCCGTACTTGGCTATGACGTGATTTATTTTTTTAATTACATGATTTCATAACTGACATG
This sequence comes from Clarias fuscus, assembly GCA_030347435.1. Classification (NCBI taxonomy): domain Eukaryota; kingdom Metazoa; phylum Chordata; class Actinopteri; order Siluriformes; family Clariidae; genus Clarias; species Clarias fuscus. Next base: position 12,514,182 of record CM059207.1, on the reverse strand, counting down.
TTCGTTTGCATATGCACTGTCGGGGAGCCGAGATAGACTTTTCTACTGTGTACAGTGTAGCTTTAGGGTGTATCTGAAAATGGCCATGGTTCAATAATCACCAGTTGTGTCTCAGTTCAACCATCCACTATTAAATAGCGTACACTCCATTTTGTGAGATTAATTCACTCCTTCTTTGTTTTTTGTTTTTTTCTTGCTTACTTACTGTCTATGCAGACCATGCTGTGTATCTGTATACACTCGCAAAGCAAAATGGATCTTTCACTATCAGTATTGACTCATCTGTTGTGCTTTGAGCAGTTCCTCAAACAGCAGGACACACACACACACACACACACACACACACACACACACACACACACACACACACTGGCAAGGCAGGACCCCTGAAATGCGTATTAACATGCCTAATAAAAGGCAAACCATATCAAAATCTGCACTGTGACACTGTGATATTCTTGTGATCTGTGGCATCAGACTCAGAGGGACACAGGAGGTGGTGGGATTGGGACGGGAATGGGGGGGGGGGGGGGGGGTCTAGTGTGATGAATTCATGAATGAAGACCAGTGTTAAGAACCTGCGAAAGAACAATCATTTACCAAAACCTTGGGCGAAGAATTTTCTAACTGAATAACTAAATATCATCCAAGCTGATATGGGTACCACCATCTGCACTAATGATAAAGGATCAGAAGTGTCTTCTCCTATCATGCTGCCCACCTGTCAGAGGAAGACTGGGGACTGTGGGAAAGCAAATTTTCAGGGGAAAGGAAGGTGAACACAACAATTAAACGGTACCGCTGCTGTTGATTGCTCATCGTTCCATTCTCTCTTTCTTCCTCTGTCTTTCCCTCTCTCTCTCCCCCACACACACGCTAGTGATGTCTAATGGATTTGCTCAGTGAAAGAGACAGGGAAAATGTAAAAGTCCATTATGCGACAGGCTTGGCAAAATTTCGTCAGCTGGGCTTCATCACAGAGCATGTGCCATACCACGGGAACACGAGGAAATAAAAAAAAGGATTGTCCATGTTGATAGGAATCTGTGATCTGGTTCCCATTGTACATATGCATTGCAGTATGTTTGCTGCCTCGCACCTCGAGGGTCGAGGGTTAAAGTCCCGCCTTCAGGTCTGTGTGTGTGGAAGTAGTATTGTATGATCTCCCCGTGCTTGCTGGGCTTCCTCTGGGTATCCCAGTTTCCCCCATGGTCCAAAGACATGCAGATTAGGCTAATTGGTGTTAGGTGTCCATATTGCCCATAGTGTGTGTGCTTGTGCCCTGCAATGGAGAGAAACCCCATCCAGGCTGTACACTGCCGAGTCCCCTGGGATAGGCTCCAGGCCTCCTGCGACCTTGTACAGGATAAGCAATATAGAGAATTAGTGAATGAGTGAGTAAGCATGTCAGCTGAATAGCCATGCTCAGTGTTCATTAACTTTTAGAATTATTTATATATTTATTTATAGCTGTAGAGGCTATAGTTCTCTCTTTCCCCTGGACACATATCACACAAAGCCTCACGCTCAGAGCGGCTACATTCTGATCCTGTAAAATCCTTCTTTTTCCCCCCTTTTCTTGGAGAGACAGAAAGGATATGACACCAGATTGCGATGTTGCCAGATTGCATGGTTTGCTTTACAATGAGGACTATTTTATTCATCACATTGAGCTGATGAACAATCAGTTATTTGGATGCTTTGATTGACTGCTCCTGATGTTTGTAGCTACAGTACAGTATATGTGTTATTATTAATTTAGCATATTGTTAAATGGTTAGTGCTAAAGTTAGAAACAGCACACCCCTACCTGTGAAAAAAAAATATTTGAGGCAAAAAAACAAAACGAAACAAAAAACATAGAAATGGAACATAGTAAATTGCATTTCACCACTTTTATTAAATAAAATGCTTACTTGAGGTGTAAAACATCTTTTGTTAATAACAAGAACAGATAGATTGCATGACTACTTAAGGCATTTGTCATATAAAGGAATAGTACCTGCTATGGATGATTTGCCTTCTCCAGCAATCGTGTATTTTCCAGGGAATTGGAAAGATGAAAATGGAAAAGTACCCAATTTGACACCTAACACCTCCTGTACAGTGCCATCTACACATACGTATGTGAAACTGGACTTCCAGTTGTTTCCTCATCCTATCCTAAAATTTGCGCATGAATATCTGGACCTCCACTGCCTCCACTCTCATAATCCCTAAGTTGAGTATTATGCTCATCCTTTTCCAAACAAATAGCACTTATGCAATATCACATGAGAAGGAGCAATTACATACTGAATATCAGCACCTGGGTGTTGATAATATCACAGCCATTTTGATATTAAGTACACCAGCACAACCTCAAGTGTGATATTGATTTTATCCAACAGTTCCACAAATGGCATTAATTATTATTTATTAATTACTAGAATAAGATTGGGCTTTGGATATGCCAGACACCAGAATGCGATGTTGCCAGATTGGGTGGTTTGCTTTACAATGAGGACTATTTTGCTGAGTGGCAGGTTTCTCCAATGCAGCCGCTGGATGCAGTTCCGCTCCCAAGCCCAGATAATATGGGAGGCTTGCGTCAGGAAGGGCATCCGGTGTAAAACCTGTGTCAAGTTGATGTGCGGATTGGAACCCTTGACGTGAGCAGCTGAAAGACCAACAACAATAGATAAAGATTTGTTTGTTTATTTAACTAGGTATTTTGGTCCACAAACACATATCCTTGTGCAACTGGTGGAACAAAGCGTGACTGGCAAAACTGGTGACTGACAGTTAGCAATTGAAAGTATGTGTAGTTATGAATTGAAAGTAGTTATACAGTAAATTGCTATCGGTACTATGTAGTCAAAAGGTGAGGAGAATAAACCATGTGGAGGTGGTGGACAGTGTTGAAAAACTTACAAGATGTATTTTATATTTCCACTTATTCCACTTCAGGATATCAGTAAACTTCTGTGGTTCACGAGTTAAATCCCAAATAGGTTAAAATGGAAAGCTAGTGGAGGCACGGTGGTGTAGTGGTTAGCACTGTCGCCTTGCACCGCCAGGGTCTGCGTTCGATCCCTGGCCATGCTCGATTCCTGTCTCTGTGTGCATGGAGTTTGCATGTTCTCCCCGTGCTTGGTGGGTTTCCTCCGGGTACTCCGATTTCCTCCGACAGTCCAAAGACATGTAGGTTAGGCTAATTGGTGTTTCCAAATTGCCCGTAGTGTGTGAATGAGTGAGTATGTATGTGTGTCTGTGCCCTGCGATGGATTGGCACCCTGTCCAGGGTGTACCCTGCCATGTGCCCTAAGTCTCCTGGGATAGGCTCCAGGCTGCCCGTGACCCTGAGTACAGGATTAAGCAGTATAGATGATGAGTGAGTGAGTGGAAAGCTAGTGCACCATGTAGAGTAGAGTAGTGCCCTTGATAAGGGTTTGGAGAGTGATTGGGGAATCAGCCTCGTGTTAAAAGTTGAAAACTGTCTATAATTGTAGAACTCTGCTCTTGTTGTAGGAATGCTAATGGTCATTACACATTTTTGTCCATAAAGTTGTAATCCCAAACTAGCTCTGTTTCTGACATTTCTGTTCCTTACTTCTTATCTGTAGTAATAATAATATTTAATATTATTTTTGGCATTGAACAATGAACAAGTGTTCATACAGTAAGTCATCTTTTTCCAGCCTCTTGGTGGTTGCATGGCATACCACCCCAAGGGTTTTTATAAAATTCTGAATCACCCCATTACTGGCACATAGTCTGACAGCCCACTCCTATATTATCTGCCTGTACCTTTAGTTCCATTTCTGAATTCTCTGTACTGTCTGTCCCAGAGTTCACTACCAGTTCACCACCTGGTCCTGGACTGATCTATGGATGTACTACTCACTGTGATCACAAGCATATTGCACTGGCCTGTGGCACTTCTGTCCTGCAAGCCTTCACTGCTACTGTAATCTGTTCCCCTTGCAAGAACTTTGTCCAAGACCAGGTTGAGCTTGATCCTGTCTCCATCTCGGTCTCTCTCCATCTCTTTTACTCATTCATCTGTACTGACAAACAAATTTAAAAGGAAGGCATGTCATAGATGAAATGACAGTGGGAGGAAATGCATTCATATACTGTATCTGCAGTAACCATATATCCTGGTCAAACAAAGCCTTTCCTACTTTAGGAACGCCAGATAAAAGGCTGTAACACACACTCTCAAATGCTCATTCACACCTAGTTTCAATTTACAGTAGCCAATCCGCCTATCAGCATGTTTTTTTGGGAGATAAGGGGAAACCATTGAGCCCAGAGGAAATCCACACAGATCCGCACAAAGTCAGAGTGTACAAATTGCCCTGGAGAATATAAATTTGCCTGAGATGGGGTGATGGGGAAGTGCATATTACTGCCAGGTAGCTTAGAATGTTTCTTGATTGTTTAAGTGCATGTGTGTTCTGAGCTGTTGTGTAAGCAAAAATCTGGAATGCCTACACTCTCAGAAATTAAGGTTCCAAACTGTACTTTTCCTTGCCGCTCTGGTTGTACCATCAAAGGTTTTTTTTTTTTCATCTTTAATTTGTATCTTTCACTTTGAAATGTGTATATACTGTATATATAAATTAATTATTTATGAAATTAAAAAAAAAACTTTACTTTGAAAGCTACACACGTGGACAAAATTGTTGGTACCCTTCGGTCAATGAAAGAAAAACTCACAATGGTCACAGAAATAACTTTAATCTGACAAAAGTAATAATAAATAAGAATTCTATGAATGTTAACCAATGAAAGTCAGACATTGCTTTTCAACCATGCTTCAACGGAATTATTTAAAAAAATGAACTCATGGAACAGGCCTGGACAAAAATGATGGTACCTCTAACTTAATACTTTGTTGCACAACCTTTTGAGGCAATCACTGCAATCAAACGATTCCTGTAACTATCAATGAGACTTCTGCACCTCTCTGCAGGTATTTTGGCCCACTCCTCATGAGCAAGCTGCTCCAGTTGTTTCCGGTTTGAAGGGTGCCTTTTCCAGACAGCATGTTTCAGCTCCTTCCAAAGATGCTCAATAGGATTGAGGTCAGGGCTCATAGGAGGCCACTTTAGAATAGTCCAATGTTTTCCTCTTAGCCATTCTTGGGTGTTTTTAGCTGTGTGCTTTGGGTCATTGTCCTGTTGCAAGACCCATGACCTGCGACTGAGACCCAGCTTTCTGACACTGGCCAACACATTTCTCTCTAGAATCTCTTGATAGTCTTGAGATTTCATTGTACCCTGCACAGATTCAAGACACCCTGTGCCAGATGCAGCAAAGCAGCCCCAGAACATAACAGAGCCTCCTCCATGTTTCACAGTAGGGACAGTGTTCTTTTCTTGATATGCTTCATTTTTCCATCTGTGAATATAGAGCTGATGTGCCTTGGCAAAAAGTTCAATTTTTGTCTAATATGTCCATAGGACATTCTCCCAGAAGCTTTGTGGCTTGTCAACATGTAGTTTGGCATATTCCAATCTGGCTTTTTTATGATTTGTTTTCAACAATGGTGTCCTCCTTGGTCGTCTCTCATGTAGTCCACTTTGGCTCAAACAACGACGGATGGTGCGATCTGACACTGATGTTCCTTGAGCATGAAGTTCACCTTGGATCTCTTTAGAAGTCTTTCTGGGCTCTTTTGTTACCATTCGGATTATCCGTCTCTTTGATTTGTCATCAATTTTCCTCCTGCGGCCACTTCCAGGGAGGTTGGCTACAGTCCCATGGATCTTAAATTTCTGAATAATATGTGCAACTGTAGTCACAGGAACATCTAGCTGCTTGGAAATGGTCTTATAGCCTTTACCTTTAACATGCTTGTCTATAATTTTCTTTCAAATCTCCTGAGACAACTCTTTCCTTCGCTTCCTCTGGTCCATGTTGAGTGTGGTACATACCATGTCACCAAACAACACAGTGACTACCTGGAGCCCTATATATAGGCCCACTGACTGATTACAAGATTGTAGACACCTGTGATGCTAATTAGTGGACACACCTTGAATTAACATGTCCCTTTGGTCACATTATTTTCAGTATTTTCTAGGGGTACCATCATTTTTGTCCAGGCCTGTTCCATGAGTTTATTTTTGTAAATAATTCTGTTGAAGCGTGGTTGAAAAGCAATGTCTGACTTTCATTGGTTAACATTCATAGATTTTTTTTTATTATTACTTTTGTCAGATTAAAGTTATTTCTGTGACCATTGTGAGTTTTTCTTTCATTGACCGAAGGGTACCAACAATTTTGTCCACGTGTGTATGTAAAGGCAAACCACATGTCCCTTACAACATAAAAGATACATACTACAGGTATGAAACATGTCTTTTGATGGAGCCAGTTGAGCCACAAAGAAAAGTACAGACATATATATATATATATATATATATATATATATATATATATATATATATATATATATATATATATATATATATTTCTGAGAATGTAGAGTTCCCCAAGGACCAGTTTTTTAATGATTTTATTATGAGGTATGTTCGAATCAAACCTGAACTTAACTTTCTTAAACTTTCTTGTGAATGAAGACATAACAAAAGACTTCAAGTACAGTGTTGTGATGCGCAGTAAAGCCTTTGAATGGTGCAAAAGTTTTAAAGAAGACAATTCGTCCATGAATGATGATCCCGTCTTAGGTAGCTACAGGTATCAAATATGTCTGCTTGATGGTGTCGCCTGAGCCACAAAGAAATATACAGTTTGGAAGATTTACCCATGAACATCCAGCGAGTGAAACACCTGATCCTTGAAAATTAAAAGATAACTTATAGCCAACATGCACACAGCGATTCACAAACACCACTTGTACATTAAAGGAACTTGGCTCATCCTCCGAACAGTCCTTACGTCGCTCCAAGCGAATGTGTTTGAGTCTTTAAAGGAGTTCCTGGGAGGCTAGCATTTCAGAAGTGAAGTAGGCTGTCTGATCATGGCTCCAGTGTACTTACTGTAGAAAACTTTCTACCTTGGTGGTATTCAAGCACTAATGAAGCGCTGGGATTAGTGCACTACACACTCTCGACATCGACTTTAATAGGAACACCTGTACATCTGCTTACTTTATGCAGTTATTGAATACAATTATGCAGATTCAGGTTGAGAGCTTCAATCGGTGTTAATGGGGAAAAGCATGATCTCTTTGACTTTCCCTGTGGCATGGTTGTTTGTGCCAGATGGGTTGGTACTGGAGGTGAATTTCAGAAGGTGCTACTTTCCTTTGATTTTCAGACACACACACACACACACAGCAGTCTCTTGGCTTTACATAGAATGGCACAAAAAACAAAAACCATCCTGTGAGTCTACAGTCTGAAGCATTTTGTTGATGAAAAAGAAACGACCGGAGGAAAATGACCGCATTGGCCCGGGCTGACAGTTCAGTGGTTACAGTGACAGGTCAAATGGTTATTCAAATAATCACTCTTTACAACCATGATTAGCAGACAAGCATCTCAAAATGCACAAGACATCAAACCTTGAGGCTAAGAGACTCACTCAAACTGGACAGATAAAGACTGGAAAATAACCAGGCATTTTTTTCCCTGTTGAGTTTTGATAACCCTGACCAATGGAAGTCTCAGATGAATGTTATTGGTTGACGGCAGTGGAACCTGATGTGGTCTCCTGCTGTCATAGCTTTGATGATTGGTGCATGTTTTTGTGCTTACCGTTCTTAAGAGTGATTATACGTTTTAGCTTTTACTAGCAGAGAAATTTAAGACGTAGATCAGATAAAGATGTAGTTTTGTCTTAAAACGATTTCAGTGTGTTCAAATTCACTTATACTGTACCACTTCAGCACTGTTATTTCAGTGGGGAAAATATTAACAAATCCCACTAAAAATATTCCATTTAGATTTTTCTAATGATTATTTATTGGTAAGGTGTGTGTTTACATTGAGTAAGTAGCTTATTAGTAGCTTATTTTAATATAGATTATTAAATCTAGCACATAACTGTTCATAACTTAGCTTTTATTCAACATTTTGATTTCACTTATGGTCCAGGCAGATATCTAAGTAATGCACTCAATCACTCATCATCTATACCGCTTAATCCTGTATTCAGGGTCACGGAGGGCCTGGAGCCTATCCCAGGAGACTTAGGGCACAAGGCAGGGTACACCCTGGACAGGGTGCCAACCCATCGCAGGGCACACACACATACACACACTCACTCACACACACTCTACGGCCAATTTGGGAATGTCAAATAACCTAACCTACATGTCTTTGGACTGTGGGAGGAAACCGGAGGACCTGGAGGAAACCCACCAAGCACGGGGAGAACATACAGCACACAGTGACGGGAATCAAACCTGGCCGGGAATAGAACCCCTTAGTAATTCAAAGTTTCATTAAATTCTTTATAGCCAGTTTTGTGTGATGCTGTTGGAATGCACATAGGCTATTAGCCACATTGGCTACAAAAATCACTATACAGAATTAAGGAATAAAGTCACAATGCAATTTTTTAATGTGCAATAAGTACTGGCTCAAAATCTGGCAGGACAGACATACAGACAGATTTTCTTTTTTTTTTTTGGTTTCTGGTCCTCCAATGTATAAAACAAAAAGATATCATTAGAAGAGTGAGTTCTGAACAATATACAGGCAAAGCCTTCCTTTAATTTATTTAGATATCCTTCCTAGTGACATTATCCAGTGACACACTGTTTTTGTTTTATACACCATTCTCTGTAGACTCTAGAGCCAGTTGTGTGTAAAAAAAAAAAACCCAGATCAGGGGTTTCTGAAATCCTCAAACAAAACTGTGCTATCTGGCACCAACAACCATGCCACAGTTAAAGTCACAGAGATCACACTCCAACCTTCTGATGTTTGATGTCTTAACCTGTATCGACTGATTAGACACCTGAATAAATTAAGCAAGTGTCCAGGTGCCCTTATTAAACTGGGCAGTAAGTGTATGTATTTGGACCTAACTTTAAGACTAATCTTGAGACTATCTTGGACATAGCCTCACTCATACGGGACAGATGAAGACTGTTAAATAGCCAGATCTATGTTCAGTTTTGATAACTGTGGCCAATGAAAGTGGTCAGATGAATGTTCTTGGCTGACAGGAGTGGAACCTGATGTGGTCTCCTGCTGTGGTAACTTCAAATGGTTGATGCATGCTTTTGCTCTCACCATGCATGAGGGTGATATGTTTAAGTTTTTATATCCTTCTTAGTGACATTATCCAACTGTCACTCACACTGTTTTTTGTTTTACGCATTAATCTGTGAACACTCTAGAGACTGTTGCATGTAAAAATCCCAGATCAGGGGTTTCTAAAATACTTAAACCAACCTGTGCTATCTGGCACCAACAACCATGCAACTCCAACCTTCTGGAGTTTGATGTTTTAACAACTGAATAATTAAGAAAGGGTCCAGGTGCTTCTATTAAAGTGGACAGTAAGTGTATGTACTGTATATGTACCCAACCTTGAACTAACCTTGAGACTATCTTGGACACAACCTCACACAAACTGAACAGATGAAGACTGGAAAACAACCAGGTATATTTTTTTCTCCCCGTAATCGTCAACTGTTCAGTTTTGATAACCCTGGCCAATGAAAGCCTCTGATGTATGTTCTTGCCTGACACGAGTGGAACCTGATGTGGTCTCCTGCTGTCGTAACTTCAAAGGGTTGGTGCATGCTGAGATGCATTTGCGCTCGCCATGCTCAAGGGTGATATGTTTAAGTTTTTATATCCTGCTATATAGTTTTTATATCCTTCTTAGTGACGTTATTCAGTCTGTCCTATTATCCAGCTGTCACTCAGCACTGCTTTTTGTTTTATGCACCAATCTCTGTAAACTCAGGTGTAAAAATCCCAGATCAGGAATACTTAACCCAAACCGTGGAATCTGGCACTAACAAGCATGCCACTCCAACCTTATAAAGTCTGATGTCTTAACCTTAGACAACTGAATAATCAAGAAAGAGTCCAGGTGCTCTTATGAAAGTAGACGGTAAGTGTATGCACAGTATATTTACCTATTTTCGCAAACATTGTTTGGTCAACCCAATCTGGCAACCCTGCTGGAGAGTGCGTCGCTGCGCGGAGGGGCCAAGACGGGTGGAGGGGGTTAAGGGGGGGAGGGAGGGGGCAGAGTGTTTCTAGTAAATATTTATATTGCGTTATGATGCACGAAGGCGAACGGTAGCGGCGAAGCAGTAGAGAGGGGGAGAAAGAGAGCAAGACAGGGGGAGAGAACGCGAGCCAACCGGTTAGTATTATTATTGCACGCCGCTCTAAGTTTAGCATTCAACACGTGTCGCTTTTGATGGAGCAGAGAGAGAGAGAGAGAGAGAGAGAGGTTGACGGTTGCTAGGTGACCGGGTGCATATACTGAATTTTAACAAAAGAGCTGGGGGAGAGAGAGAGAGAGAGAGAGAGAGAGAAGGAGGAGGAAAGGGGGAGCGGAGGAAAAGAGAGGGAGAGAGTAAGTGAGCTCGTGAAAATTGAATCCATGTAGAATCCGTGTGTAGGTGCATTTGCCGGGGGAGAACACGCCAAAAGGGACATAGCCCGAGAGGAAGATGATGTGAAGAAAGCGGAGAGAGAGAGAGAGAGAGAGAGAAGGAGAGAGAGAGGGGGGACAGGCGCGTGAAAACCGCAGTAAGTAGTCCACATCTGTAATAAACATCTAGGTGGTGGTGGTGTTTTTTTGCGGGGCGCACGGAGCGCGTCTGTGGCTGACGGAGCGCTGTTGCGGTATTTGATGATGGGGATGCGCGTGCGGGTGCGGGAACACGTATGTCTGAAGGAGACCGACTCTGGTGCGGGATGGAGCGGTGGACGCGAGCCGGCGCGCGTGGGGCTTTGACCCTTCTGTCATTGCCGTCCGCTCGCTCATAGGCCATAAGAACTGTGACTTCGTCCTGCACGTACTACTGTACTGTATATATATATATATATATATATATATATATATATATATATATATATCTCCAAATACGCACACATGCAAACGCGCGCATGTCGGCAGCATGTGTGCTGGAGACACCGAAACAGCAGCTCGGTTAATGAATGCGTTACGGAAAGCAGGAATCCGATGGAATACTGAAGTGCATTTCTCTCTGGCGAGCAACAGCACGAGCAACAGCGGCAGAGCCTGGCCGTAGTGCGCCGTCAGCCCGCTCCTTCCTCTCCAGTCGCGTAAACTGCGGCTTTATCAATATCCCGGAGCGCAGCTGTCGATAAAGCTCTGAGCGCGCGCCGCACACACCACGCTGTCCAACACCAACAGGAGGAATCTGCTATACTTGCGCTTGTACATAAATAATAGAAAAAGGCAAACAGTCCAGGCGCAGAGAAGCAAAAAAAAAAAAAAAAAACCATGAAAAATTACAAATCTCTCCATGGTTGCACGATTTGGATTTGTATAGCACAACATTGATCCAGGTTCATTAAGCTGTGTGTCGATGCTGATTAGTTGACAGACCTACGCGGGATATTCTTGTCACGTGATTTGAGTGGATTGCAGCAAGTGGATTAACTAAAATCGTTGGAATGGGGCCTTCATCGCTCCAACATCCTCAATAACTTTGCACAAAATCTCTCCACTCTCGGCTCGGGTCATACCGAGGAAAATATTGATTTATTTATCTGTGTTTAAAAAAAATAATTTTTTTTTTAAATGAAAAACAAAAGTAATCAGTCAGTGCATGCTTGACATCAGTACTGTACTCAACCACTTGTACGATGGATCCCATGCAGTGCCCTCCTTTAGGAGATCTGTGTTACTGCAGAGTTTAATCATACCACGGTCTAACCGCTTGATCAACTAGATCAGGTGCTTCATCCAGGCTGGAGCTGAATTCTACAGGTAGGCGGATATCCAAAAGGAGGTCTGTCTGGTCAGTGTCTTGCCGTTGGTAATTTTGTGTGCTGATTGTATCGTGTCAGAGCGTGTGGATACGGCCATGGATTGATCTGTCAAGGAAATCTATACAGTGTCCTGCGAGCGAGCAAATCGCTATTGTTACATCTCGCTTAATAAAGGCACTGGATAGACATCTGTATTTATTAATTGAAACAAATATCTTTCCACGGATTTAAGCAACATGCAGCACACACACACACACACACACTCACACTCACACACGGGCACTGCCGCATGACTTTAATGCAGATATTACTGCTCATGTGTTGCCATCCGTGTCAATAGAGCTCCTTGCCATCAGACTCTCAGCTGTTTTTCCAGGTTTCAAGACAGGGGCAAGAGAGAGAAAAAGGAAAATGTTACAGAAGGATAAAAAAAAAAAAAAAGAACGACACAACCAGAGTGGTGTGGTGATGGTGTAGAATGGGAAGCTGTAAAAAATGAATACACATATAATGAGGCTGATGTGGCAGTAGCGTAGTGAGGTTTGGATGGAGTGTTATAGCTGGGGGAAGGGGAGAAGTGTGGGATGGAGTAAATGGCAGAAAAGAGAACAGTGTGAAAGAAATCAACAGTAAAGGAACACACAGAATAGAAAGAGGAGTAAGCGAGTGGAAGATTAGGGAAAATGGGAAGCGAGGGAAGAGGGGACAGCTGGAATTGAGTGTCTGAGGCCAAACATGGTTGGAGGGCTCACATTGTGAGATGAGAGAAACCTGAGTCACTGTTTTCATTTGTCTTTGTATTTCTGCCTTCTTTTCACGTATCTTTTGTATTTAAAATATCTTTTTTTCTTTCCACAGTAATGGTCATCCTGAAGTAATGCCTTCTTAAATCTGTCTCCTTCATTCCCTTTTCTGCTGTTCGTACAGCACCACACCGCCTGTCTCTTTCATTTCCTAACAGCTATTCATCGATCAGTCCACCTGCGTTATCTATCTATCAGTCTGTTTGTCTGGGCGCTCATGTCAGTGCACACTTTGATCGAGCTAATATTTCCAGCCCACCCCAAAACTGCATCGGCTTCCTTGTTCCCTCCTCCTGCATCCCTTGTTCACTTAAATGTGACTAATTAAGGTAAAGCTCGTTAACACTGTACATCAATTAGTCTTTAACGAGATCAGAGACCGGTGTTTGAAGGAGATTACAGTGCTCCCTTCTCTGCCGGCTCCCGTGTGGGTTCGGTTGGGCCCGTGTAGATAAACACTGTGCTAATTCACATTAGTTCATGGACACAGCTTGGGGTCAGATGCGGCAGTGAACATGGGACAGCACAAAAACATTCACAAACACATTGTACGATGCAGATTGCACACGCACACAAACACACAGTCTCACACATAACCGTAAGCACATGTGTGCACTCACAGTGTATTCATAGAGAGCAAGACAGGGAAAAAAAAAAGAGAAAGAGAAAAAGTGCAAGGAAATGTATGGTGTCTCTTGATGATGAATAGATCCCGAAAAAGCAAAGTTAAAAAGTGTTCATTTTAAAAACGAGCTGCAAATGTTTGCTTTGGGAGGGAGAGAGCGACACTTGACGGCATCCTGCTCTCCTCAGCCCTGAGTTTCTACAGGAAGCCGTCTCTCACCCATCTCCACGGTTACCGTAACCACGGACATTTCTGTCCATTTACAACTACGGTCATGTACAGTTACCAGGGAAAACCCTTTTCGAATCCCATTGCTCCTAAAAAAACACCTTATGCGATCGTATCCGAGGGGATTTGATTAAAAAAAGAATTAGCCCCCTATTTCATTGCATTTCATCAAAGCCTACAGCTGCAGGCTCTTTCCACACACCAATAACCACAGCGTGATTTACATTGTATGAGTCCACCTCTGTCTAATTAGATTACACGTCAGGAGCACAGAGTTTTGTTTTTATGCAGACACCTGATGTACTCGGGCATTTGTTGAACATTTCACTGCCATCTAAAGAAAAAATGTTTTTCTTTCATTTTTGTATTTATAGATTGAAATCTTCTGACTGATTTAATGGCAAGACGTGAACATGACATTGCGCACGTTTATTCCTTCCAGGTACTGTAAAGTTGGTAATATATTACTAACACAGAACAACAAGGTACTTTATATGAAATGATTATTTGGGCTGCAAGCAACATATTAGAGATGTAACTAAATATGGAAAAAAAAAAATCTTTTGGAAAGAACATTTACTGTCATGTGTTCTGGACAGATAGAAAAAGAGGTATGTGTTGGAGGCACTTGTATTCTTTTTGTCAGAAAGAATAACAGGGGATAAGGTTGAGAGTTAGAGATGTGCATGAGTACAGGCATCCTTCAGGATATAGTGAAAAAAAATCTACTCAGGGGATGTTGATTCCCCTGAGCATACTGCTTCCATTCATTCATTCATTCATTCATTCATCCTTGCAGGTTGTTATGAAAGCGCAGATTGGTTAACACACCAAAATGATTGACAGTTACCTGGGCAATGTTGGTCTCCCGCCCACTTGGTTTCAAGCAATTCAAAATGGATGCACTTGTTAAAGTAAGATTAGAAGTGATCTAACTAACTAACTAACATACTGCACAAAAGAGTTGTGATCGGTTTATGTGTTTCACGCCGGGAACAATGTCGTCCTTATAATAAGCTTATAACCTTTTGGCGCGCCATTTAACCTTGTTGTATTCTGTATGCTTGCAGTATGGCCATGTTTAATTATGTAGACTATTTGCATTATATATTGTAGCAATGGGAGCAACTACTGTACCTGGTTAACTACAGAAGCAATTAAAAACTGATAACACTGCTGCTCACTATTCATTTAAATAATGCCAAATCTTATCGCTATTAACAAGTCTTGGCATCATTTCCAGAAAAAAAAGCACATTTCTCTGGGTTGATCTATTTTTTTTTATTTCAAGACATATTGCCAATCAGCTATTAGAAGCTGAAACCTTAAATTTTTTAACAAAGTTAATCAAAATTTTATTTTTAGCATCTGAACAGCTCCCCGGAAATAAAACTACGAGCGCTGTTGTAAGGTGGTCTCTTCATTATCCATAAAACTCAGCACTGCTGAAAGTTACTCAACACATCTGTAATCTCCTTTGTCTAAAAACATATGCTGTGATCACTTCTGGTAGTCCAGCTGTGTGTAAACCAAGCGGTCAAATAAATAATCTAACTTGCGTTAAATATTTAAAGTACATTGGCCTAAAACATTTTATCTCTTGTAATGCCTACAAGGTTTCATGAAATTGTAAAGCACCTGAACACTGCCGGCGAATTGAACTTTTATTTATTCATTATTAATTTATATGTTTTTTTTTTCTAAACAATTTAGATTTCTGCAGAAAATGAATCTCTCACAAGACTTTGACATTCATGCTATCAACAGCATGAACTTCAATTGGGCCTAAAATATGTTAAAATGTTGTTTATCAGTAATACAGGCAGATGGAGATCCAGAAAAAAAAAAAGAAATCCAGTTTCTTTGCGGAGTACTTGTACTTTTGTACTTAAGGTACATTTTAGAGAATGTATGTAGTAACTTGAGTTTAAAAAAATGAAAAGGTACTTCTACTTGTAGTGCAGCACATTTTTAGGCAAGAGTTTGTGTACTTCTCCCACCGCTGATATTACAGGTAATATAGAAAAAAAATTGTTGCCCCATACCGGTGGCAAGTGCAAGCACAAATACTAAAGACTAAATGAACACAAGCTGGATTAAAAGCATTAACGTACATTTGTTTAGTTGAGAACAATTGAGAAAACTTAGTTGAAGTCAAGGAATGGTCAGACCCATAACTTAACAGTACTGGCTTTTTTCTTTTCTTTTCTTTTTTTTCTTTTCTTTCTTTTCCTTTTGTTTCCTTTCCTTTTGTACACTTGCTTCCTTCTAGACACACAAAGCCAATCCCCACATATTTTCAAACTGCCGCTTATAATGTGTAACACCCTTATTTACACCGACAAAGCACTTTATTACTGTAGGATCTCCTCAGCCAATCATGTGGCAGCAGTAGTGCCGGATCGCCTTATATTCTATCTGTAGAAGTATATACTCATATGCCCCGCCTTCTCCTTGTGTCACTGTTGACAAGATTGATGATAGGATGAGAGAAAATATTTATCTGGGCGGTAAAAAACAAAAAACAGATGAGACTGAATAGGAAGAAGTTCAACTTGTGTTTTTTCTTCTTTAAGTTTAATGTCAGCAAATGACGGTAACTTAATACCTGACGAAAGTGAACGTGAAATACAGTACAACTATTTATTAGAATTGATGAATGCCAACGGAAGAGATAAGCACTCCTCAACTCTGGACTAATGCAAGTAGAAACAAATGAATGGACATTGACTATTGATTAAATAATACATTTAAATGTTAATTAGCCAGACATGTCAGACATTATGGATGCACATCAGTCATTAAATCATAACCACCAAGCCATAGCAGAGGTGATATTCTACATTTGAAGGGGGCAGGGCAGGTTTAATGGGACTAATGCAACTGATAAGATTTCTAATAGTTACACACGTGGACAAAATTGTTGGTACCCTTCGGTCAATGAAAGAAAAACTCACAAGGGTCACAGAAATAACTTTAATCTGACAAAAGTAATAATAAATAAGAATTCTATGAATGTTAACCAATGAAAGTCAGACATTGCTTTTCAACCATGCTTCAACAGAATTATTAAAAAAAATGAACTCATGGAACAGGCCTGGACAAAAATGATGGTACCCCTAACTTATTAGTTTGTTGCACAACCTTTTGAGGCAATCACTGCAATCAAACGATTCCTGTAACTGTCAATGAGACTTCTGCATCTCTCTGCAGGTATTTTGGCCCACTCCTCATGAGCAAGCTGCTCCAGTTGTTTCCGGTTTGAAGGGTGCCTTTTCCAGACAGCATGTTTCAGCTCCTTCCAAAGATGCTCAATAGGATTGATGTCAGGGCTCATAGAAGGCCACTTTAGAATAGTCCAATGTTTTCCTCTTAGCCATTGTTGGGTGTTTTTAGCTGTGTGTTTTGGGTCATTGTCCTGTTGCAAGACCCATGACCTGCAACTGAGACCCAGCTTTCTGACACTGGCCAGCACATTTCTCTCTAGAATCCCTTGATAGTCTTGAGATTTCATTGTACCCTGCACAGATTCAAGACACCCTGTGCCAGATGCAGCAAAGCAGCCCCAGAACATAACAGAGCCTCCTCCATGTTTCACAGTAGGGACAGTGTCCTTTTCTTGATATGCTTCATTTTTCCGTCTGTGAACATAGAGCTGATGTGCCTTGGCAAAAAGTTCAATTTTTGTCTCATCTGTCCATAGGACATTCTCCCAGAAGCTTTGTGGCTTGTCAACATGTAGTTTGGCATATTCCAGTCTGGCTTTTTTATGATTTGTTTTCAACAATGGTGTCCTCCTTGGTCGTCTCCCATGTAGTCCACTTTGGCTCAAACAACGACGGATGGTGCGACCTGACACTGATGTTCCTTGAGCATGAAGTTCACCTTGGATCTCTTTAGAAGTCTTTCTGGGCTCTTATGTTACCATTCGGATTATCCGTCTCTTTGATTTGTCATCAATTTTCCTCCTGCGGCCACGTCCAGGGAGGTTGGCTACAGTCCCATGGATCTTAAATTTCTGAATAATATGTGCAACTGTAGTCACAGGAACATCTAACTGCTTGGAAATGGTCTTATAGCCTTTACCTTTAACATGTTTGTCTATAATTTTCTTTCGAATCTCCTGAGACAACTCTTTTCTTCGCTTCCTCTGGTCCATGTTGAGTGTGGTACATACCATGTCACCAAACAACACAGTGACTACCTGGAGCCCTATATATAGGCCCACTGACTGATTACAAGATTGTAGACACCTGTGATGCTAATTAGTGGACACACATTGAATTAACATGTCCCTTTGGTCACATTATTTTCAGTATTTTCTAGGGCTGCCATCATTTTTGTCCAGGCCTGTTCCATGAGTTTATTTTTTTAAATAATTCTGTTGAAGCATGGTTGAAAAGCAATGGCTGACTTTCATTGGTTAACATTCATAGAATTTTTTAAAATTATTACTTTTGTCAGATTAAAGTTATTTATGTGACCATTGTGAGTTTTTCTTTCATTGACCGAAGGGTACCAACAATGTTGTCCACGTGTGTATACAGTTATACTTCTCTTATAGACAGGTGAGATAGAGAGGTGCCCATGCTGATGCTAGAAATGCCCGAGCTGTAGAATGAACCAAAGTTAAGATTCTATAGGACATATTCTATCGGTCTAATTGTTCTTAGACAGAGAGATTGAGCAAACTGTGACTGTGTAGTACTGGCAAATGGTTTACATGCCTCACAACAGGCAGGAGCGTCCCCTTCATGGGAATTTGGCCTAGGGCCCCAGAGAGGTCAGGACCAGCTCTGGGCAGCAGTGCAATGCATGAAATTATGCAGTTATGGTAATTTTGGATAATACTGTTCACATCAAACAAATGTGATCTCAGTGATTGTACATTTTAGGCATTTGGCAAATGTATCCAGAGCAACTTACAATTTGTAACTCATTATACATCTGAGTAGTTGAGGGTTAAGGGCCTTGCTCAAGAGCCCAACAGTGGCAACTTGGTGGTTGTGGGATTTGAACCTGGGATCTTCTGAATCATAGGATTCCATACCATAGCAGGAGTGTTGGTGCCAGTCAGCTGGTCTGAGTCTTTCTTAAACTCCTTATCTCCTTTCCGAGATCCAAGCACAACAGTTTATAGAGTCTACTCAGAATGGTGCAATAAAGGTAAAACATCCAGGGAGTAACAGTTCAATGGATGGAAGCACCTTTTATGAGAGGTCAACACAGACTGGCCAGACGTATTTTGAGTTTGACAGAAAGGCTTACAGTTATTTAAATAAATATTGCATAATTGTGCTGAGCAGAAAAAAAAACATCTCACAATCTATGTTGAACCTTGAGGTAGATGGGCTACAACAGCAGACACACAAGCAGAAACAGTCAAGAGCGGAAAGCTGAGGCTGCATCGGTCACAGGCTTACTAAAGCCAGACAGTTGAAGACTATTGATTTCTGCACAGGTGGTAGGGTCAGAATTTGGTCCCAAAAGCACGAATTCACGGCCCCAACCTGCCAGTCCAAGCTGGAGGCGGTGGTTGAATGGTGTTGGAAATGTTTTCTTTCTGGGCCTGTTAATACCAATCAATCATTGCTTGAATGTCACAGCCTATTTGAGTATTGTTGCTGACCATGTGCATCCCTCCATGGCGGCAGTTTACCATCTTCTAATGGCTACTCTGAGCATGAGAATGCACCATGTTACAAAGCAAAAGCCATCTCAAACTGGTTTCATGAACCTGACAATGAGTTTAATGTTTGTCCTTCGCCTTCCCAGTCACTGGATCGATATACAATAGAACAGAACGCCTTTGTGACATGGTTGAACCGGAGACTTGCACCGTGAATGTGCAGCAGAAAAATCTGCACGAATTGCATGATGCAATCATATCAACAACTGTGATGGCAGGTCTCAGTCCGCACCTTCATTTCGATTGTATTTCCTGATGGCATTGTCTTCTTTCAGCAAGAATGGATTGGGGAACATGGCAAAGAGTTCGAGGAGTTAACTTTGGACTTCAGATTTCCCAGATGTTTGGCTCATAGGCTCAACTGTGATTGTCTGGATGTCCGTGATGGACACAGAACAACATGATAGTAACACTGTCTTGTTCTCAGACAGAAGCTGGAGTGTGAGAGACAGGCAATGATCTGCAAAAAGCATTTTGGTAAATCAAATTTGCTAATGGTTTACAGTCATTTACTTTTCAAACTCCATATATTTGTAACTACTTGTATGCTGCAAGTAGTGTGCGATTTCATTTTTAAACAGAACCCCTCTGGTTTAAGATTTTAAACACAGTCCTGGGTGTTAATGACTACCTATTCTTGCACTTAGTAAAATATTTGTCATGTGTTCCTATTACCTCATTTTGTGGTTTAGATGATTTAGTGACAAACCTACATAGTTTTGCTGACATTTCTACAGCTATTACAACTACTATTGCTATTAATAATGATTGCTGTTTCCCTTTTACAGCTTAACTTCTGAATGGACATGTGTGAGAAAAATGATTACTGAAAACGATCGTGTTGTTGTTAGTCTTTCGGCTGCGCTCGTCAAGGGGATTGCCACGGAGGACCATCCGATCCGCACACAACTTGGCACAGGTTTTAAGCCGGATGCCCTTCCTGATGCAACACTCCTATTTTATCCAGCCTTAGGTTTGGCACTGCAGCCAGTGGCTGGGATTTGGGCATTGGTTGGGAATTGAACCCGGGCATCGCACGTGGCAGGCGAGAAACGTACCACTGAGCCACCAACACCCATGGATAGCTTTTAAATCCGTGTATCTCCTAAATCCTTTTCTCTTATTGCCCATTGGTATTAATAGCTACCCTCATTTTTGTGCATATGCAGGACCTGCCACCTTCTTACAACATTCCCTTTGATCTGGCAGTTATGGCATGCCTTTAACAATGTCACTTCTTTTGCGAATATGCAGATCACTGCTTGCAAAAATGAATAACATATTGAGGTTGCGTTGCAGGGTATTCGGTCTCCCGTGTGTCAGAATGTTAATCGCGGTTGTCAGAGATGTGTGTGTCGGATCAAAGGTTCCTCTGACGCTTTCCTTGTTATGATAATGACACCATTGTGCGGCCATTGACCTTTAATAATGACTGTGTCTAACAAAGTGTTGTATGTCTTTGGAGCACCACCCTAACACTAGAGTACATATATTTCACACACACAAGTATGAGTGTGTGGTTGGTGTGTGTGTGTGTTTGGTGTCACAATGTGTATGATTCTTCAAGCATGTGTCTGTACTGGAATCCACATATGGAATGCAGTACTGGAGGTCTGTCATTTAACATAGTGCCTGTGTAAAGTTGTCTGCTGGGGAGAGTTTATGATACCATTTTGTATGTAAAATTTCAGACATGTATAAATATGTATGCGCGTTTGTCTGTGCCTATACATCTGCATCTGTTTGTATACATCTACATTTAAATCATACCTTACATGCCGATGGGAGCCTCCATCTGTGCAGGTGTATTGGTATTTGTTTGCGCATGCCATGGAAGGTACAGGGAAAAGTGACAGCTGTGTGTGTGTGTGTATGTGTGTGTGTGTGTGTGTGTGTGTGTGTGTGTGTGTCTATAAAGTGTGTGTTGATGTGCACAGTGTGAATCCGGTCTCTTTCTTGGCACCCGGTGTGTGAGGATGTGACAGATGTTGTGTGAAAGCATGTGTGTGTGGATGCACGTCTGAATTTTGAGTAGACACATTATATCAGCGGTCAGCACCGATAGTGTTCAAAGAGCGCAAGTAGACGTGGTTTATGTGAGGGATTTCCCCATGTCCTGGTTCTTTTGTAAAGTCTGTGTGGATGCGCAAAATGTCGAATCATGCAGAGTCTGTGTGATCTTTTTGAGACTTCTCTATCCTTTCCTTTCACATTCATCTAAAACTATGTTGTGCAGAATTGTTCAAATTTAGATAAGCAATTAAAATGTATTTAATGAAATATGGTTTTGTCAACATCTTACATTTATAATGTAAAAAAAATAAAATAAATCAGTTCAAAACGGCCAAGTAAAAGGAGAGTTTTGAGAGTAAGCCATGAGAGTATAAACAACGTCATTTCTCTATACTGTATAATCCCCTGCTACACTAATGCACTTATCCCAGCTTTTCACTAGTGCTTGGACACCATTAAAGTAAAAAGTTTTCCCAGTACATCGGGGCCATCATCGGGAGTGCCTTCTTCTCCCCTTCACCTCTGACATGCTGGCCTTCCAGGAACTCCTCTAATGGACCACATTTGGAAATTGGTCTCTCAGCCGAGTTCCTGTAATGTGTGAGAGGTGCGGTGGGCAGTGTGAGGTTGTGCCTGGTCCGGCAAAAACAGAAAACCTGGACGTCTTTAATGATCAATCCAGGCTGTGTTTCCCATTCAAGGAACAAGACATTAAAGGAGTTCGTGTGAGGCCAGCGTATCAGCAGTGATGATGATGTGAAGCAGGCGGTCCCATCGTGGCTCCCATGTACTGAGAAACTTGGTGGTATCCAAGCACAAGTTAAACACTGGGACAAGTGTAGCCAGGGATTATATAGAGAAATAAAGGTACTTTTTTACTCTCTTAACTGTGTTTTGTTCTTCTGCATGATCAAAAGTCCCAGCTTGATTAGAAAGCCCCTCATACAGGTATAATAGAAAAGTGTATTTGATAGACCATTGTCAGAGCATGATCAGCATTTTAAATGGTCGTATTTTTCATGATTTCCTCAGTTTCTTTATAAAGCTTTGAGACTGTTGCAAACTGTCTTCCATCCAGAGGTTACTGATGAAAAGGCAGGGGGTTCAAGCCTAATGCACTGCCAGGTTGCCACTGTTGGGTACTCAAGCAAGTCCATTAACCCTCTCTGCTCCTGGGGTGCTGTGTCATGTCTGACTTCAGCTTCTTAACCAGCTGGAATGTGTGAAAGAAGAATTGCACTGTACAGTAATGTACAATATATGGAACAGATAAAGGCTTCTTTTTCTAAATGCTGAATAAATGTTCTAACAGAAAAAAAACTCTACATTAATGATAATGCATTTACTTTATTGAACTACATGTTTTTTTTTTTTTTTAGATTTTTGTAGATATTAGTCATATTATGTGGAACATTCTTATGTCTGAGCTGTTACAATACAAACAACTAACAAAAGCGTGTTAGAACAAGCACAGTAGCCCTTAAAACCTCGAGCATTTTAATTATTTTTGCATTACTATGTTTTAATGAATATACAATATATAGGGGTCAAAATATTGTCCCCTATATATTGTTTTATTATATATGTCACTCAATATGCAACATATTGAGTGACGTATCTTATTTTTCAGCACAACCAACCAGGCAATGAGGGAATGAAGTTTCTTGAATTTTAACCAACTTTACAAAAATAACTGAGCAAATCATTAAGAAATGGGTCACATAGACAAAGCAATATCACAGATACATGTAATCACTTGTTTCTATCATAAAAAAAAAAACAAATATATGAGAATTTTGTGAATTTGACATTTTTGCAACATAATTTTCATATTCCTGTAGTGGAATAATGTACATGGTTTAAATGTAATGATAAATCCAGGTTCCATGTGACATATCTGAAAACCCAAACACACAGTTTAAGGTCTGAAGTCTCCCTTTTTTTCAATCAGTCATTGACCAATGATGTATTTCTGGCACGGATCCATGCACAAATTTTTATAATGCACATAACATGACATGACATGACATAACATAATGCACATCTTCTGATCAGTCAATTTTAAGAGTTCAAGGATTAACAAACATTTACATTTTCTAATATGTTATTCCACATCAGGGTTGAAATCTTGTACCTGATTGGATAGATTGTGTAGTGCTAACTCTAGTTCAAATGATCTTTCTTACTTAAAATCCTAATGTACTTAACATAAGTTGTTGTTTAACAAAAGTAAAAAGGTAAAATTGTGGTGATGAAGCTTCCTGTCTGATTAGCGTTTATGGAAGGAATTTGCACTTTGTGACCATCATTGAGGTTCCATCCACACCCGAGGCTCCAGGAGAGAAGACTGTCTCATTTCTCTGAAAAATAACAAGTTGCATTTAAAAATATTTTTTAATAACTTAAATAAAGAGAAAAATTGCAAAAAAGATAGTGAGGAAACAACCGATTAAAGCATTTTACTGGAAGTGATATTAGAAACTAAAATGCTTTGCAGATGTTCTGTAAGATTAAAAAGAACTATAAGCAGTTATGAAGTACACAATGACACAAATAAAAAGATAAAAAAAAAAAGATTGTTAAATTGCTGTATTATAATCTGTAGTATTACCTTAGAAACCAAAAATTCATTGTTGTACTCTCCCATCCCACCTTATTCCTGAAGTGTTTTATTCCATAAATAACAGATCTTGGCTAACAGTTATCAAACAACAGTTATGAAAATATTTTGTGATAATCTTAATCATCTCTTTGATAAAGTTATAATTTGCTACTATGGGATGCAGTTTTTGTGATACACAGAGTCAGAGTGTTGACTCTGCAGCAATGCTTTTAAAAACGGAATGGATCTCTAAAGTCTAATGCAGAATTAATATAATATAATATAATATCATATAATATAATATAATGGTGGTGTAGTGGTTAGCACTGTCACCTTGTCCGGCTTCGATTCCCGTCTCTGTGTGCATGGAGTTTGCATGTTCTCCCCGTGCTTGGTGGGTTTCCTCCAGGTACTCCGGTTTCCTCCCACAATCCAAAGACATGTAGGTTAGGTTAATTGCCGTTCTCAAATTGCCTGGAGTGTGTGCATGTGTGGATGTGTGTACCCTGCGATGGATTGGCACCCTGCCCAGGGTGTACCCCTCCTTGTGCCCGAAGTCTCCTGGGATAGGCTCCAGGACCCCCGTGACCCTGAATACAGGATAAAGCGGTTTATTAGCAGTGTAAATAAATACTGCTTTCCAATAGTGTCTGGTTTTTGTCTTTCATAAAATTATAATAAGACAAAAAGTGTAGCTCATTATCTTACCCAGAAACATTTAAAACACATCATTCAGAACTGGTTATAAATGAATCTGTAACTACAGTAGCATGGAATTGATAAGAAGGTTGTGTAGCTTTGAGAATGAGAGATATCACTGAACATGTTGATCGATCGGGAGTTAAATGGGTTAATACGTCTTTAAACTACAAAGCATCCAATTCAATAGCATGCAGTACCGACCCGTGAACCTGAAAGCTAGACCAGCTGTGTTAGTTTTTGCCCCCATGCTCAGCACTTACAGTAGTATTGCATCCAACACCTACTACAGTACCAAATAGCTGCATAGTGCTGATACACCCTGCTGGAGCTTCTCTAGAGCCAACTACCTGCTAATAGAGGTGTTTGGGAAGCCATTCATCATCGTAGTGCTTCTGAAAAGCAGCCAGCTTTGCAAGAAGAGCATTCTGCTCTAAGAATGGAGCAGAAAATGGGACACAAGCATGGATGTTTGTGAATGGGATTAAGCAGAGCATGTGCATGTGCAGCTGCCTTTAGTATAATGTGCAACAGTGAAATTTAGGAAGTTGGGCTTTAGCTGGAGGTCAAATAAAAAGTGAATGAGAGCGTAGGGATTTTTTTATTTTTTAGAGAGTTAAATGTTTTTCTTTATATTGTAATGTGAGTGAATGTGAATTGCACTGTGGCGTGGTGTTTGGTTGGTATACAACCAAAGGTTGGTGGGTTTCCTCCAGGTAGTCCAGTTTCCTCCCACCATCCAAAGACATGCAGATTAGACTTACTGGCTATTCCAAATTGTCTGTTGTGTGTGAGTGAACATGTAACAGTGTCGCTGGTGCCCTAGTATGTACTGTATGGGCACCCTACTCTATCTAGTGTGTTCTCCGTCTTGTGCCCGAGTCCCTTGGGATAGGCTCCAGGCCTCGGGCGGACCCCAAACAGGGTAAGCAGCATAGAGAATGAGTGAGTGAGCGAATTGAAAGTAAATGCTTTTTAAAGACATGCTTTTGGTAATGGGTCAAAAGCAGCCAGTTGGAGTAGATGGACTTTGTGAGACACAGAGAAAGGCACAGTATGCTCAGAAACTGGGCTTTGTGGGGATGTGCTGTTTTTTTCACTCAAGTAGCTTTCAGAGCAACAGACAGAAGAGAGAGAAAAAAAAACCCAGAGCAAAAAAGACTGCTTGTAAATGGGCCGAGCATGAAGAGTCCTCAACTCCGCAAGCGAATATAAACTGAAGAAAATCATTTGATGCTTTTTTTTAATCAGCCATAAAATAAAGCAGCCACGATTCTTATAATATATTTTTTTTAACCTACTGTGTGATCTTATGAATAAAACTAAATTTAAAACAACAACAATAACAACAACAACAACAGGCCTGCAGGTTGGTTTAACCAACAAAGATACTGCATCTCGCTCAGCAGTATTTTAAATTCATGGCTTCTCAAGAAAATTAATCAAAATAAGAGTCTCTCTCTCAAAAAAAAATCAATTCCTTCTTTGTCACTTGCAGAGATCCCACTGGACAGTACATAATTTATTTGACTGAATTTGTTCCAAAACCGTTTAATGGGATGGTGCAACTTATTAAAAAAAAAAAAACAACAACAGAAAACAAATTCTAGCATTTAGGTCTCAGAGAAGCCCTTGGTGCACTTTGCAAAAGAATTTTTTTTTTTACAAAACAAGCAAATATGAGCCTAATAACTACGGCGAATTAAGGTCAGACCAAATAGAAGGGTTTCTAATGGAATTCACATCCTCATATCAAATTCTGTCACATCTGTTAATTTCGTAGTATTCAGCACATCGAGTCTAAATCCCTCAGAAGAATCTTTTAAGTGTCATGATAATAGGTTACAGCTCCGTAATTGCACTGAAATGTACTGATGTCAAATGTATGAATTTCATTACTTTAACCGATGGCTGTCGAGTGATTCGGTAATCTTTCTGAGCTCGGGGACGAACAGAGCAGTACTAACATGAGAGGCGTTTATTAGTTAGGCTTCAGTTCCGTTTCTCTGTGCTAGCGAGTGGAGCGAGTGTCTGGCAAAGAGAGCACTATAGACCAAGGAGGAAGACTGTATGTTCAGCTCTGTTACACCACTGTAATTATGTAATTCACTGGAGGTGATAAGATTACAACCGAGAGCTTTGCATGTCAGCATCCTGGCTGGCTCGCCGCACCGTATTTACTTGAATATTTAAATATGTCTCATGTACCTACTGTATATTGATTGCTGTTGTGAGGACGGCCTCCTAACCATCATTAGTGAAATGCACTCGGAAGCACGTCTGCACTAAGCCCGAGCACTGCTTACTATTGAATAATGAATGAATGAATGAATTTGAAGTCCAAATTCTTGGTCTCCGCTGAAACCCAATATCGCAAGTGGCCTCTCAGATGGGTATATAGGCAATAAAATGGCTTTGGCTTAGCTGGTGAGATTATATTTAATACAGCTCTTGCCCTGCTGCTTTGTACGCTGTGCTGTAATTGAGGTCCACCACAGCTCTGTGTTATGTTAGTCCCTTAAAAGGGGGGGGGGGGGGGGGAATCTTTTAATAGATTGAACATTGTTACATGTTACAGTGTATAAATAGTGCAGTAACTTTCATGTACAGTGTGGAAGAACAATGTAGGCTTTTGTTATTGCTGTCTAAGCACATAATTGATGACATGGTTGTTTGTCAGATGAAGTAGTTGCTATAGAGTTGGTCATCAGGTTGTGGGCGCGATGCTTTATGACAGGTGTTTACACCCTCACAATGGAGGGAGATGCCAGTACTGCTGCACCCTGGCAGTCGTGCTCTGCTGGAGATCCGGTCTTACTGCCAGCCATAACGAGCACCGGGCAATTCGAGATCCAGACGGCCTGAGTGTGTTTGATTGTGTGCATGTGTGTGTATGTGTGAGTGTGTGTGTGCTTTCAGGTGTTTTGCATTTGCATAATGCACATCAGCTTGAGCCTGTACAGTATGTATGAGATTATGAGTGTGTGTGTGTGTGTGTGTGTGTGTGTGTGTGTGTGTGAGTGTGTGTGTGTGTGTGTGTGTGTGTGTGCATGCATGAGTGCCTGTGCGTTTGTGTAAGCTCATGCATGCATAATGTGGTTGTGCATGTGTATCCGCGTGTGTATGTGAGTGTGCTTGCGTGTGCATGTGCGCACACACGCACACACACGCACACACACACGCACACACACACACGCACACACGCACACACACACAGACACATACACACACACACTACTTCAAAAATCACTCTGATCCATCCAGGCTCTGCACATCTCACTGAATACTGAATATGATCAAAGTGAGAACCAATTAGCTCCAAACTAGCCATGGAAAGTGAATCAGAAATCGGGATGTGATATTACTGTTCTGGCTGGCTGTGGGTGGCTTCAAGTTTCGTACAGCAATACGAAAGCATGCATTATTTATTATTGATATACGAGTAATGATGTGGACATTGTAATATCTTGCGTATGTAGTGCTTTAGATTTCAGTGGTGTTTTGCCATTTAAGCCCAGGTATCGCCTTAATCTTTGTTAGGGATCTGGCTATAATAGGATGCAGCTGGGAACTGTTAGATAATTGTATCATAAATGCCACGAATGGGTCCTGAATTACAATGATGTAGAATGACATTGGTAAGTGTCACAGGCCATATTACATGATTAGAATCGATATTAGGTTGGTCATTCATCTATAGTGGAAATGACACAGGACAAATGAACACAAGTTATTTAACTTCTATATGCCCCATTGTCCTGAAATATGCACTGGTCTTCTCGGCACATGGAACATAATGAAGTATTGCAAAATAGGATCATAAAAGTCCTAGAAATTTTAAGAAGTACAAGAATTTTTTCAAAATAGTTGTTCGTCACCAGTAGGGGTGTAACAGTACACCAAAGGCACGGTTTGGTATATATCGCTGTGTACCTCAGTTGTAACGTCTCGATTCAGTACATTTTCAGTGAACACAACAAGAGATTTCGACACGAGATTTCTTTTCATTTATCACACATTTATGTAAAGCTATAAACTTATAAAAACTTGTAAACGCCAGCAAACTGACCACAGCACAAGGAAAATATGTATAGTATTGTGGAAAAGTTTTGAGCGCCCCCTTATTTCTTAAGATTAAATTATGATATTAAAAAATGAGATTAAAAAATATCTGCACTCTGGTTACATTAAAACTCCTCACTTTTCTCTGTCACTGCTAAGCAGGTATGAACATTTTACATCAGTTCATTTGTAACTGTGGTGCGAGCAAAAGTGGATATTAGCCTGAGATGCAGTGAGATGCTTATTGGAGACTTGAAGCCTAAACAACGGCAATGGCATTGTGTTCTTGCATGACAATACTTCTGCCCACACACTTCTGCCCACATTGTCTACATTCTGCACAAAGTTAGTTTTGAGGTGTTAAAGCATCCTCCCTGTAGTCCTGATCATGCTCCATCAGACCCGTTTGGTCACCAGTATACTAATCACTTGCCAGATCATCTGCCATCTGTCATCTGCACTTATGTCTTGCTGGTTCGTGCCTTAATTTGGATAATTTTTTTCTGCTTGAATGTAGGTCACCGTGTGGTTTAACACACAGAAAACATTCCTCCAGTTAGCACTAGTTAAAGCTACTTTACTGTATATTTATTCAGATCACAGTGTGCACTGACCTGAATACGCACACAAAAACCCATACACAAAAACACATATGTGCATGTGTGCTGTATATGTTACTGTTCTCAAATGCGGGCACACTACATAAGGTCCGTAAGCTACTGTACATAAGCTGATACTTTATTTAAGTTTCTTTATACTGTCCACAAGCATCAGGAATTCATATGTGATTGATTGACTGTTTATATCATTAACAGGATATAGTCACTGAATTAAGAATACAGACTCAGGCTTACTCACCGTCTATACCGCTTTATTAGGGCACACAAACAGACATATAATCACATTCACATACACACGCTACGGGCACTTTGATAACGTCAATTAGCCTAATCTGACTGTGGGAGGAAACCGGTATACCGGGAGTAAACCCAGCAAGCACCACTAAGCCACCGTGCCGCTAGAATGCAGACTATATACATAAAAATGATTATTTGCCAGGTTTTCTTTAAAACTATTCATTTTAGATGAATGAGATATCCTACTGTAGCATATTGAATTTTGTTTGGCCTCTCATTATTCCTGCTTTGCAAGATTGATTGTGGTTTGAATTTCCTTTTCATTCAATCAGATCACCTTTTTGTGATTTGGACATTTGTTAAATGTGCAGATGTATAACACATCTATGGCTCAGGAGAAAAATCAATATCTTCCACATAACACATACAGTCATCTGTCACTTTAATAGTACCCTACTGCTCATTCGTGCAATTATCTACTAATCATGTGACAGCAGCACAATGCATGAAATCACGCAGATACATGTCAGGTGCTTCAGCTAATATTCACAAACAAATGTGATCCCATTGATAATGCATGGTTGTTGCATGATATGTGCCTGACAGCTGGTATGTATATTTAAAAAAATGCTGACGTCCTGGATTTTGACGCACGACAGGTTATAGAGTTTACGCAATGGCAATAATGGTACAGAGACGCATTCCACTCCGGTCAGCCATGAACAGGAAGCTGACGCTGTCAGAGGCGTAGGCTTACTGAAACTGCACAGTGATAGATTGGAAAAAGCACAGGCAATGATTTTTCCAGTCTTCACATGTCTAGTTTCAGTAAGCTTGTGCCCATGATAGACTCAGATTCCTGTTCGTGGCTGACAGGAGTGAAACCCCTTGTGGTTTTCTGCTGTTGTAGCCCATCCACCCCAAGGTTCAGTGTGCTGGGAATAATCATGAAGGTAAAGAGTTACTATAGATCCTCTGTCAGCTTGAACCTCTCTGGCCATCGTCCTTCAACCTCTATCAATTCTACACATAGTATTGCATCCCCCCACACACACACCTTTCCCCTGAACCTCTGTAGACCCTTAAGTGTGAAAAATCACATCTTTTTTTTTTTTCACATTATAAAGCACGTTTTCTCCTATTCTGTTGTTTGATTTGAACACTACCTGAAGCTCATGACCTGTATCTCCATGATGTATTGCACTGGAACATGATTAGCTAATGGTCAAGTATTCAGGTGTTCATATTACAGTGGCCAGCATTTGTTTGTGTGCAGTGCAGCTATACTGGAGTGCCTTTTGGAGATCTATTAGTGCAAACAGTTCCTCAGTACTTGAGTATATTTTCACCAAATACTTTTGTACTCTTACTTGAGTAATATTTGAGTTGACTACTTTTTACTTCTACTTGAGTAATATTATTTTGAACTACAGCTACTCTTACTTGAGTACAATTTTTGGCTATTCTAGCCACCTCTGGTTATCATAGTACAGAGTTAATGCCACATATTTAATCAATATGACACAACAAGGAGTGCTGTTTGATGTGGTTGTAGGCGCTACGGCGTAAGAAGATATCACAGTCGTGCTAATATTAAGTACAACAGAACAGTCTTGAGTGTGATGTTGCTTTCATACAATAATTCTACAAACACCATTTATACCAACAGATTATGATTATTTATATATTTTTATTTAACCAGTGATTTTGGTTCTTTTGTGATTCGTGGCGCTAGCTTTGTGCTGGTGACTAACAGTTAGCATCTTTAACAGGGTTGAAAGTAGTTTTAAATTCTTACTGGTACTATAGTATGTAGCTAAATGGTGAGTAGAATAAAGTGGAAATGTTGGACATTCCTAAGAAATTCATGTGATTTACTTTATATTTCCATTTATTCCACATTGTGATTTTGGATTAAGCCTTGTGTTAGAAGCAAGTTAGCTTTGTAGCTCACATTAGCCATGAA
Source organism: Clarias fuscus (assembly GCA_030347435.1). NCBI lineage: Eukaryota > Metazoa > Chordata > Actinopteri > Siluriformes > Clariidae > Clarias > Clarias fuscus. Next base: position 12,482,747 of record CM059207.1, on the reverse strand, counting down.
TAGACTACATGAATGGTTCAGAGGCCATTCAGCACAGCTTAGAAGCAATTACTAAGAAGACAAAGTGTTGACTAAGATAATATAATATCATCAGCTTATATAAGTGCTTCTGTGACTACATACTTTTGCCCATGTGTAAGTTCCACCCATTTTATAATTGTACAGTTCTACCAATTGTATACTTCTGCATATTGGGATTTTGTGATTTTATATAAATAATATTAATAATATTATTATAAACCAAAACTCACTGTGTAAAAAAAGTTTAATAATAATAATAATAATCATCATCATCATCAGCATCAGCATCTTGACAGAAACTGCAAGGATTTGTAGGAAAGAGTACTTTTATTTTTGATAAATGTTAATCATAGACAAAAGCAACCAGAAATTAGATTTCGTTTAGTTACAATTTTAAATTATTTAAAAATGCAATAAAAAGGAAACTTTTTATTCATTTTATATACATATTTCCAAAAGCATTCACTCACCCATCCAAATCATTGAATTCAGGTGTTCCAATCACTTCCATGGTTACAGTTGTATAAAATCAAGCACCAAGGCATGCAGACTGCTTCTAAAAACATTATCAAAAGAACGGGTCGCTCTCAGGAGCTCAGTGAATTCCAGAGTGGTACTGTGATAGGATGCCACCTGTGCAATAAGTTCAGTCGTGAAACTTTCTTGCTACTAAATTTTCCACAGTCTTAGTGGTATTATAACAAAGTGGAAGTGATTGGGAACGACAGCAACTCATTCATGAAGTGGAAGCCCACAGTCAAATCACAGAGCGGGGTCAGCAGATGCTGAAATGCATTGTGCACAGAGGTTGCCAACTTTCTGCAGAGTCAATAGCTACAGACCTCCAAACTTCATGTGGCTTTCAGATTACCTCAAGATCAGCGCGTAGAGTGCTTCATGGAATGGGTTTCCATGGTCGAGCACCTGCATCCAAGCCTTACAGCACCAAGTGCAATGCAAAGCATCAGATGCAGTGGTGTAAAGCACGTAGCCACTGGACTCTAGAGCAGTGGAGACATGTTCCCTGGAATGACGAATCCAATGGACGAATCTGGGTTTGGCGGTTGCCAGGAGAACGGTACTCATCTGAGCGCATTGTGGTTCGATCTTAGAGCTGACCCATCACTATAGAACTTCAGTATATTCAGTCAAAATCTTCTCACAAATCAGTTCATCATTATTTTTACTGTAGAGTGCATCAGCACTATTCTAATGGAAATGGTTAATTACCTACCAATGAGTTAAGCCAGCCGTTGCCAGTTGCTTATTGTGTCTATTTAATCTGCCCATGTTTTATATCACCAGTCACTGCATTGCAAGTTTGTTGTGTAAGCCTGACACGTCCACACATCCTGGTAATCAGCGTTCCTCTTGTTCCTTCTCTCCCTCAATATTGAATTCTTCCACTCCCCCTTCCTATTTTCTTTTTGCTCATCTTAATCATTAGTACTGCACTTAACCCACAAACAGCATTTCTCAGTTTTCCTTCCTCTCTCTCTCTCTCTCTCTCTCTCGCTCTCCTTGCTTCCTTGTTTGCTCGAAGATCTCACAAGGTTCATGCTTAAAAGGGGGCAACGGAACATCATTTTGTTGAGTTTAATGACCCCCACATGATTGCATATACACCAAAGGTCACGAGAAACAGGTAGGAGGTTTGGCAAGGCGGATGAACTTGAGGGAAATTGCAAGGGGAGGGCTTCTAGTTCAGGTCGAGTATGTAAATTGAAAAATCATTTCTTAGACACAGAGAGTATGTTTGTGCATTTTATACAGTGTATATTTATAGGAGTGTACGTCTACAATAATTACCCATATTAACAATATTTTCTTTCTGTGTGTGTTTGTGTGAGTGTGTGTGCTTGCAAATATAGTACTTGTAGGAGGTCCAGCATTTTAATTAATATGATTTATTTTCCATAATAACCACAGGAGTAATTTTCATCTATCTGCTGCTTGTAAAAACATGCACACCAATGCGCACGCACACACGCACACACGCACACACACACACACACATACTGTACGTCGCCTTACAGCACAGCTATATCTGTCTATCAATTTCTTTCTCTGTTTCTATTTTCTCCTCAGTATTGCTCTATTTCATACAGTGACCCAAATAAAGATGAATTTGTTTTTTTTCTTTCTTCTTCTTTTGTGCATTCACCTCGCTTTTTGTTCTTTTCACACCCGGTCTTCCAGGGTTCTTGACCAGCACCTCGTCGGCTAGATTTGATTTAAATACTTTTTTTTCCCATTTTTCTCATTCTCTCTTACTTTTTCTTTCTTAGGCGTTCTCTATTTGCGCCCCCTGCTGCTCCGCTTCTCCTGCCCTCTTTTTCTGTTGCCATGGTCACAGTACCTGCCCTCCCTCTCCTGTTGGCTCTGGTGGAATGGATGGGGCCGGTCATCTCCTCCCCTCACCTCTTGCTCCGCCCGCGAGAGCGTGAGCGAGACCAGGTGGCACCGATGCACTTTAACATCGCGGTGATCCACGCGGGCGCCGTGGCTCAGGACGAGGCGGGAGTGACAGCGTCCGGTGGCAAGGTCCTGTATCCAGGCTTTGGCCGTGTGCACAGCAGCTTCGGCGAGAGCGTTGTCACCAAGTGGGGCTATGTTAATGTCATCTGGCTTCAGGTGGGTTAAAAAAATTTTGTTTCGAAGAGTGCCAATAAAGAATAGAGCATGAACAGGAATTTGAGTGTAAGTTTGAATGAAGTTTTCCTTACTTCTGAAAAATTTTAAGAAAAAAAAAAGAAAAGCTGAAGCTGAGAATGACTAACGCATTTGAATTTGGTGTATTGGAGCTGAATGTAATTGATCTGAAACTGTTTACAGGTCAATGATAGCAGTCCCAGGAGCTTGCTCTCCCAGCTGTGTGACCTGTTGGCGTCCAGACCTGTTCAGGGCCTGGTGTATGAGGATGAGAGACCGCTCCCACTGGCGTCGGGCCCACTGGCACCCATGCTGGAATTTGTCTCGGCCCAGACTGGCCTTCCTATTGTGGCTGTGGGAGGCGGAGCGGGGCTGGGCAGAGTGCCACAGGTAGGCGAGGGTTTTTACTTGAATGGGTAAGAGTGTGCACACAGCAGCATGAAATGATGGGGGTCATTCATTTAGATTTTGAAAAGGAAAAAAAATCAGTGGCTTGTAACTCAAAAGTCTTTGTAAGTTGAAATTATCTGGAAAATAGACTACAACTTACAACTAATAGACTAGCTGAACCTTACTTATTTAGGTAAGACAAATCAATCGATCAATCGATCAATCAATGAATCTATCTATCTATCTATCTATCTATCTTGATATCTATCTATCTATCTATCTATCTATCTATCTATCTATCTATCTTGATATCTATCTATCTATCTATCTATCTATCTATCTATCAAGACCTATTTACATTAAAGAGATAGCAGTCACGATCAAGCTGCAAGGTTTTTCTTCCACAAGCCCTGCATGTCTCCCCAAATGATATAAAAAATTTGTGGGTGATTTCCACCCATTCACAGTTACACCCCCCTCGTTGCTGCGGTGCACTCCTATTTCAGAAACACTTGATGAGAAACTCAATTTCCATGATGATGCAAACTGAAAATGAAGAGACTGTAGTCATGGGAAATGTAGTCTTCCCCCTCTTAATTACTTGGCCAGAGGCTCTAGCACCCCGGAGTTAATTGTAGTTAGTGTTATGTAAGAAACACCGGATGAGAAATTCAATCCCTGCGATGCCTTACAGAGGGAATGGCTAGACCGCAGACACGGAAAGCGTCCTTCATTTCTCCTTTCATCATTGTGCAGGAGAGCGGCTCCATCTTCCTGCAGTTTAGCACCTCCACCGCGCTCCAGCTCGAAGTGATCTTCGAGGTGCTCGAGGAGTACGATTGGACAGCATTTTCCGTGGTGTCCACGCGTCACCATGGCTACCAGGACTTCCTATCTATGGTCGAGGGTTTGACAGATGGCTCCTTTATTGGCTGGGAGAAGAAGAGCGTGGTGATGCTGAATTTAACCGATGACCCAGGTGGAGCTCGCACACGCAGACTGCTGAAGGAGAACGAGGCGCAGGTAAGGATGAATGAAAGACTCCCAAAACCCCCCGCTTTTTTTTAAAACTTACTTTTAATAATTCTAAACACAGCAGCTAATTCACTTACTCCATCTTACAATGATTTCTTTGTCCATCAATCTGTCTCCTCTATTTTTTTTTTCACTTTGGTTCATTTCCTTACTTAATTACCATGCTCTGTCTGTTTCTATTTTACATCTCACATTGTGTCTCCTTCTGACCCGGTATCTCTGCTGACCTTCTCTCATTTTCTGAATCCTACTCTCTCTAATTCTTTTCCTTTTTCATCCTTCATGACTATTTGTTTCCATCAGTGATGCTTCCTAGTTTTGCCCTTTCCCTCTGTGACCTGTCTCTGTCCTTCCTGAGTGCACACACACACTCTCTTTTTTTTTTTTTTTTCAACTGTCGCCATGGGTTGTTATTTTGTGTGTGTGTGTATAGGTATAGGGAAGGTATGTTCACAGGGTTGTTATTGTACTGTGTGGGTCCCGGTGCACCGATGTCAGTGTTAATATAGCTCTGCGCTAGTGGCTCTGCAGCCCAGTGCCTTGTGCATTAGCCTCGGTCAGACCTGCCGATTTCTTTGGCAGACAGGATGAGCTAGTGGTCATGCTCAATTACAGCCATGTGTATCCTGAACTCACAAATGCACATACACACCCCAATATCAAATATGCATCTGTTCAGATATAGAAAGTCAGACTACCGTATTAAGGATTATATTAGATGCACAATTTCAAAAGCACATCCTCTACATTCTGTACATTTTTCCCCCTTTTCTACATGCTCACGTTGGTCCGTGCCTGGCTATTCCACTTGGGCCGTATAACTCCAAAACCAATAAAAGATTAACCGTTCAGAATCTTAGTCCCTTTCTCAATCTTTCCTGCTGTTTTCTTTTCTTTTTTTTTTTTTTATTTTTCAACAGACTTTATGTTGTTGCACTCCTAATCTTTCTCCATGGCATTAACTTACAAGCAGAAATTGAGCTCAGCAGAGCGTAATATATTATCAGATTTCCTCCCGCTTTCACACAGATGTCTTCGGCGTGCATGTCCACGCTAAACTCTCTTTCCATCACACACTGATTTACTCTCACGTGTGTGTGTGTGTGTGTGTGTGTGTGTGTGTACGTGTGTGTGTGTGTGTGTGCGCGCCTTGCTGGGATTTGGAAAGAGTGCGTGCATGCTTAAGTGCATTCCTCCAGTTTGCAAGCCTTTCTACACATTATTTTACATGCTCAAATGTCTTTTGTCTACACTTGTAATCAATTTTCAGGTTAACTGCTCTGGCAAAATTCCCCAACCAACCAGAATGTGTTTGGGAAAAAAAAAAAATCTGCTTTCTTTCTCTCTTTTACTTTATCATGGATTGAGGAAACCACAGCGTGCCAACGCTAATCCTAAAATGCGGTTTCGTGTAGGCTTTTTTTTTGCTGCATAATTTAAGGTCATTTTACAAGGAACCTGATGATTCATATTTTTGACATGGGGGAAAAAGGACACACTGTTCAGGTGAGTAAAGAACATCAAGAGAACACTACTGCTTGTAAATGGGTACAATGGATGCAGTGGATCTGCCAATAATTAATGTACCGTAAGTGATGTAGCTACAGTAAGTGCGGTGACCAAATGATTGGAAATGTTGCCATTTTCTAGAAACAAGTTTGTGAAAACTTGGATTTCTGTTGGACAAGTCGTGTATAGCACAAGAGTAGACCATCTAAATGAAATCTTCCAAGCCACAATTAAGCTGATTCATGGTCTGCGGTTCATGAATACATGAATCTTTTCATTAACGCGAATTGGTCTCCCTTGTCTTTATATTAAATGTCCATGGGGGTCTGCGACGTCCTGGGAAGTTCATTTCGCTAAAGTTCAACCTGTCGTTCCATGATTACTGTTTTATTTCTAGCCTTTACCGCTCACTTTTCCTTTATATTCATTGTTTTTAGTTATTAGCCCATTCATGATGTTTTTTTTTTAGTTATTTACATATTTATTCAAATTTTGCTTACAATGAGGCAGACTTTCTTAGGTTTTTCATGTAGTTTCATGTAGCATTTAACTTGGGCAATGAACCAGTGAGAGATGATGACAGATGATCAGGCTGGTGATGCCGAATGCTGAGCACTCATCATCTATACGGATTCATCCTGTATACAGGGTCGTGGGAGTGCACAAGGCGGGGTACATCCTGGACAGGGTGCCAATCCATCACAGGGCATACACACATACTGTACATGCATTCACACACTATGGGAAATTTGGGAATGCCAATTAGCCTAATCTGCATGTCTTTAGACTATGGGAGGAAACCGGAGTACCTGGAGGAAACCCACCAAGCACAGGGAGAACGAGTAAACTCCATGCAGACAGAGTCGGGAATCGAACCTGGCCGGGAATCAAGCCCGGACCCTGGAGGTGCCAGGCGACAGTGCTAACCACTAAGCCACCGTGCTGCCCCCACTTTGCAGACTGTCACAGTAAAACATTTCTTCCCATTTTTAAAATGTATTCTACAGAATTACATTTAATATGAAGACTTGAGGTGTATTATTCATAATAATTATCTTTTATTATACTACATTTTATTTGAATTCTGACTGCCCTTAACCTTTTTCCGCCTTTCTGTTATTTTTAACACGTGAGAATTGTAGAAGGGCAGCTAGTCAGGTTTCTTTTATTATAATACACTGAAAAAAAAATCAATGTATCACCATATTTACATTAAGGTGTTATGTGGTGCACCAGGAGGTGTAATAGAGTCCTTATCCTGGGCTCCTGAGGGGGTAAATGAAATGGGAGTAAGGAGAGTGCTTATGAGACACACACGGGACCTACAGTACCTGTTTGGAGATAGCATAGGATGATTAATTAGGAGCTAAAAAGGAACTAAAGAAAACTGAGAACACAAAATAAGCAGAGCTCTGTCGTCTCCTTCGAGACTGAACAGGGCTTTGGAAACTCAAAATAAGGCTTTTGATCTTCTTGGGGCGATTCCACCCTGACTGAGGATTTAGATGTGACTTTTATGTGTTTCAACACGTAAACTGAGAGCGCACACTTAACTAGTGTGGTGCCGCGCTCTCTCTATCTCTCTCTCTCTCAATCACGCCAGCTTGTCGTGAAGACGTCGGCTGGGCCTTGGTCTCCGTCTTGGCGCTGATACCTTTACTGGTGCTACCTAATGATCGCACATTTGAAGTGCGCAGGTATCAGGGCTCTTAAATAAACATCGCCATGTGCATCGCATTCACACTGATCGTGCTTACGGCACTGTCGCCTGGTGACCGTGACTCTGCCTGGTCAGAACTCTGCAGGGTTGCATCCTGTTCTGTAGACAGGCGAGACCCTCGAGACCCGCGTCATTACATCAAGGCAAAGTTTCCACTCAAGTAAACTATGCTTTACAATTACATTTTGCGTTATATGTTTTAATTTGAGTAAAAATTGAGTGGTACCTCGGCATACGAATGTACCAAGCCAAACCGAATGACAGCTGAGTTGTGTACGTCCGGGAGCTGTTCAAAATTTGTTGCCGTCTGAAAGGATTTTTTTCTGCAATTTGCGCAAGATTTAGTGAAGACATCGCAACATTGCATCCCTAGATTGGAGGATAGAAGCAAGAAGAAAAAGAAGCAATTTTCTGTTCCGTTTTTAAAGCCAGTGACAAGAGAAATCATGAATAATAATAAAGGTTAAATGAGGTTTAATGTCTATTTATTTCAGATTTTACTTCATTTACATGTCTTTTCTAAATGTTTCGATTGTTTTTATATGCAAAAAATATAATTATAGTCTTGGAAATTGGTAAGGTTGGCTATATTTTTGGGTGACTGGAACAGATTACCTGCATTTACATCACGTCCTATCATGAAATACGTTTCACAATACAAATTTTCACCTTAAGTGTTGTCTGTCTCGCCACTGAAATGGATTAAACCCGTCTGCCAGGGTTCCACATTATTTAAGTAAAATTGACGTAATGTGAATATGTAAAAGCTACATGAGGCCAGCTGCATGAGTGTACAGTACTGTATGCTGAGTAGCGAAGACAATTTAAAGAACATACAGTATTAAGTGCTTATTACATTTTCTAATGTCTTTAAATATTACAGTGTTGAATCTTATTCAATTATATAAAGAATAATTCAGTACTTTGTAAGTCTTCATTGAAAAGATTATATTAAATTACTCTGAAATTATGTCATGCTCCTTACTTGGAAAATTAGTTAAATTAAGTGTTTCAGCAAGACTCTGCACTGATCATGTGTGTCAAATCTGTTAATTGGCTAGTTAGTAAGCTTCTGCAGCATTTTATTGATCTTCTGGTTATTTCAAATAAACTGGTGCAATACATTATGTAAATTTGTATAAACATCAGATAATATAATCCGATCTCTATTGGGAATGTCTTAATCAACACCTGGATGTTGCTATACTATCTCAAGGCTGTCTATATACAGTAGAGTCGTAGGTTCATTTGTGTAGTGTGGGACTGCCATCCTAACAAAGAGAAAGAAAGTTTAATGCTTATACAGTATGTTATATAACTTAGTAGTGTGAAAAATCTAAAAAGTATACGCAAATCCTTCAGATATGTTAATCAGATCGATCTGGGTTTCGCTTTAAGTAACCAATATGGCCGTAATGTGTCATTTGCAAACGAGTCTGTCCTTTAAGTTGGTTCTTTTACAGTATGTAAAGGGCTGACTTGCAAATATGAGCCAGCAATGGTGTTACTTCCGCAATGTGATTTGAATCCGAACACGTCTATAGAAATGTCTTTTCGACATCTTCTCGACTGTATAATGAGGCAGCATGACAGGAAGGAGCTCTCTGCCGTGGAGTTCATGGAAGATGTACAGGACTTCATACAGGAAAGTGCATTAAACTAGGATTTAATTTAATAAATCTATTTTGGTATGAATCTCCCAAATGAAGCCAAGACACAGCAGGAATGATTCCATCAGTGGAGGCATGAGTTCTGTATTTTCCCGCACACAAATATTGTTAGAAATAATCGTTTTTTGATTTGGCAGTTATTCAAATTGATTTTATACAATTCAATGCAAAGTATTGTTATTGTATTAATCAAAAGGCAGAGTAAGATTTCATGGACCAATTTCAGCCATAATTAAGCAAAGAAGAGCATTTTTAGAGCATAATTAAAAATGGCAATGAGGCATTAGGGAGCTGAAAGAGTTGGCTGCTATTGGTGAGCTGAGCCAAATGATGTGACTTAGTGAAAAGAGCTGTCGTTCCCATCGCTACAGGATGGATTATGAGTTACTTTATTTTGTGAACCAGTGAGAAAGCAGGGAAACGATGACTCTTTAATAAAAAATAAATAAATAAATAAAAAAAAAAACATAACCCATGAGAACAGAACAGGTTGGATAAAGCTCTTTTGTGTGTAACAGGATATGTTTATGTTTTTTATTATTATTTTTATTTTTTTATGAAAACCCTGTAAGAAACTCTGTACAGCTAGAAATCTTTTTTTTGGGGGGGGGGTTAAACTGTTATGTTTTGAAAATATGGCACTAAAGTAATGACATATTGCTTTTATTCCCCACTGGGCCTATTTTGATTCCCACCATATTTCTCCCCAGGGATACGCCACCCTCTTTTATGATCATATTTTTTCGTCTCCTCCAGAGCTGTGAGACATGTATGCAAATATCTTCACTCAGCGATGCTGCCCTTCTTTCATGTTCTGTCTGGCTTTTAGGCCTTTTCTTTTTTCCAAATCTCTGACCTAATTCTGATCTTCTGTCCTTCCACCACAAATGATTTCACTTTGTGTCTGTATTCTCTCTGTGGCTCTCTCTTTATTGACCTCTCTGCCCTAAATCTCTCTCAGTTGCTGATGATCTCTCGCTCTTTTTCCATTCTCCCAGGTTCGTCTGCTGTACTGCTCCCAGGAGGAGGCTGAGCAGGTGTTTCATGCAGCGTGGGCTGCTGGGCAGGCTGGAGCATCTCATATGTGGTTCGCCGTCGGCCCGGCACTGTCTGAGCTGGGTGTAAATGGCCTGCCCACCCGTCTTTTCGCCGTGAGGCCTCAGGGCTGGAGAGATGAAGCACGGAAACGGATCGCCCGGGGTGTTTCCGTCCTTATTCATGGGGCCATGGCCCTGCGCCAGGACTACGGCGCTACCAGTGGGCCTCACTTTGTCACAAACTGCCAGACAGATGGCAACAGGACACAGAGGATTCGTGGGAGAATGAAGTAAGGAAGGGTTCTGGAAATTACTGCTAATTTGAACTAACCAATACGTCTGGAGCAATAAGGTGTATAAGGTGTACTGTGCAAAAGTCTTAGACATATACAAATGAAGGCTGTACAGCAAGGATGCCTTCAAAAGACATCCTGTCAAACCATGCTTGGCTACTTTTTTATTGAATTATTTCTGTAATCCAACCAAATCTGGTGAATCTGGTGATATCTCTCCAACTGTAAATATTCTATTAATAATCAGAGCGTTCCTTTAGTAAGCAAATTACTTCCTTTGCCTAAAATATCCCTAGGCGCTGCTTTTAAATATAATCTTGTTTAGCTCAAGGTTTTGTTTGAGTATTCACTTTAAGATGTTTTGTTGCAGTTATAAAAAGAGCTTGTATGGCATATCTAGTAATTAGGGTCAACATAGGATATCCCTGGGCCACATTACATCCTCCCTTATTTCTTTGTAAGAGAGACCAGGGGCAAGAAATCAGCATGTTCTTACTTTCAACAAGGTCACAGAATTCGAAGTGAAATTGCTTGTAGAAGAGAGCAAAAAAAAAAACATGGAACAGGTGTTAAAGTAGAGCTTAAAGAATATGGCAAGTCCAGGTTAAATACACTTCATGTCCAACGATTTGTGGACACCTGACCATCCTACCCATGATTTACATTGGACATTGTATTCGGCTTTGATTACAATGAACGTCTACTTGACTTGATGCATTTTCCAAACACAATTGTATAGAATGTCTACATATGCTCTAGCCCTTCACTGGAACTACGAGGCCCAAACCTGTTTCGGCATGACAAAGTTGCTGTGCATAAAGTGTGGTCCATAAAGACATGGTTAGCCAAGGCTGAAAGAAAGAGCTCAAGTGGCTTGCACAGAGCCCTGAGCTCAGTCATACTGAGCATCTTTGACAGCAACTACAACACCGGCTGCTCCCCAGGCCTCCTCGCCCAACATCAATGACAGACCTCACTAATGCATTTGTGGTGAAATGGCCACAAATACCCATAGCCCTAAGATCTAGTGAAAGGCTTTCCCAGAAGAGGACATTATTATATTACCAATATGGGGACTAAATTTATACAGGCATGTTTAAAAAGCTTGTACGTGTGTAATGCTGCAGCACTGTGCTTAGTATTTAGCACTTCCTGGGTTTGGAGGTTTGAATCTCACATCCAGTCCTGTGTGTGGAATTTGCATGTACTCTGGGTTCTCCAGATCCTTAAAATTCTTCATGACGGGTTTCCTCCAGGGGCTGGGGTTTCTAACCACAGTTTAAAGACATACACAATAGGTTGATTGAGTTACCTAGTTGCCCATAGTGTGTTGTTTTGTGTGCGTGAGAGTTTGTGCTTGTGCCCTGGCTTGTGCCGTAAGTTATAGGCTCCAAGGTCTGATGTTCAGATGTCCATAGTCCTTGTGGCCATAGAGTATAATAGTAAAATATCTTAAATCAGTCTTTATTCTTATCAAGACCGCAAGGCCTAAAAACAGCCTGACTACGCCTTATTATTCACCATTAAAAAAATGATTTTAACAATTACTGTAATTTCCTTGCATCTGAGTTTCCAGCAAATGCTTGTAAATTTATGGCATATAATTATATCTTTTCAGTAAGATACCATAAAATTATTATAAAGCACTATTTTAAAGCAAGCAAAATGAACAAAAATGCATAAAAATATAATTACAGAATGAACTAAACCAAAGCTGACTACATTTACAGTCTGCTGTAACCTTAAAACAAAAGCAGCTGACAGTTATTGCAGAACAAAAGTGAATAGCTAAAGGTTAAGAGTCTTAACACACAAGGACTTAACAATTGGCACCTTGGTGTTGTTGGGGTTTGAACTTCAGAGCTGTAGTTCAGTGCATTTAGCTTGCAAGGATTCAACAACCTTCAGCCATCAGACGAATTCACACCGAAAGATGAATTTCATATAAACACATAAACTTACCTCAACAAGGGCAAACAAAACAAAGATCAAGTAATTTGCACTTTAGCGTCTTGATCTGGCCAAAAACATTAGCTGTCACACTATGCATTGTGTTTTCTGGATTTCACTGCGATTCATTTGTTTATTTTATTTTTTATGTAAACCAATGCAATGCTTCAGTTGCTTAATTGCATACAGTACAATTTAGTAAAATCCTAAAACAATATAAATGCAGTACATTCCCAGCAGTTTCTTTTTGCAGTGTTTGCAATGTGATGACTCATGACTACAAGATGGAATTGCACTTGCTGTTGCCTACAATACAAATACATGAAGCATAATTATGAAGTGTTCAATAGTGTTTTAGGAATGTGCGCAGATTCATGCAGACTCTGAAAAATGTTGGATTTGTATGAAAAGATTAATTTGAGGCAATTATAGAAAATAGCACCTTTTAGATTACAGCCTCCATGAATCCCATTTTAGTGCTGAAAATGGTGTGAATGCAAATCTGCACTACCTCTGTGTTACTCATTTCCTTCTCTCTGACCCCCTCTGTTTCTTCTTTTTTTTTTGCAGATATTTCAGTAACATCACAATGAGTGGGAAGGATTACTCTTTCAATAATGAGGGTTACTTGGCCAACCCCTTTCTGGATGTCATCTCCTACACACCTGGGAGTGGCTGGGAAGACGTAAGAAATAACAAGGATTCTGTTTTTATTATAACGGTTCATGTCTGTCTGAGGATGCTGTGCTTTTGGGTGATTTTCATCCGTGGATAATCGGTCATGTGTTGCATGGCTTTTTGAGGCTCAGAGTCTTGTTTGTGTTTTGAATCAAAGTTCTATATATAATGGAATAGAGAGGTGTACTCGACCTACAACACTTTCTAACAGTGTGTCGTTAGATAACGTCTTTGTTCTCATACTAAAGAGCCGAGCTGTTCCTGGATCAGTGGGTATACCTAATTCGGTGCTGTCAAGGCAAAAATGTCGTAATGACTTTAACAAGTATAAGGATGCAAAGGAATTTGCCACCAACAATCGGCTATTTAATAATGGATGAAACCTATTGTATACATTTTGTGTGTGTGTGTGTGTGTGTGTGTTTTTTTTAATAAAACCAACATTTTGAGTATCTAATTGATATATTTTTAGAATAATGCAGTTTTTGGCCTCTGAGTGGTACACTGAAAAAACATTCTCCTTAAAGTCTGGAGATCAGAAGTTTGAATCTGACAATGCCACAGACATTTGTGGCCAGCAGTCAAGGGACCAAAATTGGTCCTGCTCGCTCTCCCTCCCCTGTCACTCAACAACAACACTAATCAATCACAGGCATTTGTGTGCTCATGCGTGCAGAATAGGGAAGATAGAGCTTTCCTCCAGGTGGGTGATGCTGCATTAGCAGGAGGCTAAAAATGCCAAGGTTGGCTTCACGAGTCTTGGAGGAGGCAATTGAAGGGTTTCCCTTCAAAACATAACAAATGCAATTCCCTCACTTTCACACAAACTGGAAAAATAATTGATTCTATTAAAAATATTTTGTTTAAAACACAATATAACCTTCTTTTAAAAGCTTTGAACATCTTTTTTTTGTTTTTAAACATCTAATTTCATCTATATTTCAGGGCAAAATGCAAAACCTCCAATAAGCTCGTTGCATTGATCCTTTCTGTTACATGACAGAAGTGCCTAGTGGTTGGGCAAAATAGTGGCTAGATTGAATGAACTAAAAAGAAAAACAAAACAAAAATGGAAAATTATTTATTTTTTTACAGTTTGGTGACTGGCAATGCAGTTACTCCAGCAGTTATGGACTTCTATGATAAGATTCTATGAACAGAGGTGCTGATGATGACAATGCATTGCAAAGGTTTATACTTTAAAACATATTTCTCATGATCCTTAAAATTCTTTGTAATTAACAAAACTTAACAAAACCCAAAACCTTTCCCTTATTCCAAACTGTATGACTCGCTATACGTATGACAACAAAATATATAGAGATATAGAGTTTGCTATATTGATTGCATTTAATGACTTTTTGACTAACCTGTTTAGTGGATTTATAGGCTTTTGCAAAAAAAATAAAAAATCGCCAAAATGAAATATTTAGTTTGGCACTAATCCATTCACATATTTTCCCCTCCCTCCTTGGTTGGTTACTGGTCATTTGTCGCAATTAAACATGAGAAATAATTGTAAAATTTTTATTTGTGTGTGGTTTTTTTTTTTATGTAGACATATTCTAATAATAATATAATTCTTCATAGTCAAATTTTCCTTTCTTTCCTTTCACATTTTGCATAGTTTCTTTGTAGAGATGTCAATGTTTATGATTGGGGAAGAAAAAAATAAAATAAATATATATATATATATATATATATATATTTTTTTTTATAGCATTTTTGGTTGTTTCACAGAATTTATCCACTGCATCATCCTGCAGTTTTCACAGACGGCCATGCAATATGTGTGGTGTACTGTAGCATGTATTAAATACCATATTGTTGTTTATAATATAACCTCATATATAACCTCATATAGCATTTTTTATGCCTCAGACTCCTTCTGTTTCAATCCTTATCTGCATATTCCATTTTAAGGTCTACTGTACATAAATGAGCTACTGCTGAGCCAAACACCTCTCCCGTCCTTAAACAGCAGAGCTGAACAGACCTGGTTCGAGTGTAGTAACAAGCCAGGGGAGGGTTCTTCTTATATTAGGTCACATTTGGGGGGGGGGGAATCTAATTGGCAAGGGCTAAACCCTGGCCAATACAATAAGGGAAAGCGGGGGATTTTTAAAAACATTTTTTTTTTTGTTTCTACATGCACAGTGGCAACCCATCTGAATGTCTAAAAATGACTAAAAAGTGAATTTTGCAGAAGAGCTCCACTTGAACGTGGCGGCATATTGCATATAAAAGAGGAGTGTTTGAAATATTGTATTTGATTTACTCTTTCATGGTTTGAAGTAAAACCATTATTTTGCAGAAAGTGAAATCATTATAAAATATTTTTTTACACAATGTACTCAAAAAGAGCTCTCAGTCACTCTTCAGCAGAGAAGCCTAATACATTTATCTGAGAACAATGCTTAAGCACAAGTGCTGACTGTGTAATGCTGTAATTGAGGTGTAATGATATATCGATCTGTATCAGTGTGTTCTTCATTAGTGTGTATCAATATGTGGTGTTATTGCAGTCGGTTTAAATAGCACAAAAGAAATGAAGAGATATTTACAAAACATTAGATTAAAAAAAATCTCATAAAGTAGTCATAAACTTGATAATTATGTATACAGTTTCTTTTGACATACAGTAGTAATAGGGATGTTATAAGAGTACAGGCCAGAAGTAAACTCATGACCATATGAAATACAATCCAGAAAGAAAGCAAAGTAAAAATGACAGTGGAGATCAGATGGGGTTCAACCACAGTTTACATAAACTTTCGAAGGCGTTTTAAACAATTAAAGTAAATGTTCGATATTTAGAATATTAATATTAGTATATAGCCAAAAAAACAACTATAAACCAAAAGAAATATATCTCTTCTATTAAGCACATGTTTAGATGTCACTTCAATGGATTTAATCTAAAATATTACAGATTTTATATATATATATATATATATATATATATATATATATATATATATATATATATAATCCATACATAAACTAGGACTAGATATGGATTAGAACCTGTTTTCTTTTTAATTCTGACTTAAAAATTTTTTTAATATATATATATATATATATATATTTTTTATAATATTATAATATCTATATAATATCTTATAATTGTGACTTTAAATTCAGAATTCTTCTTTTTTTCTTAGAATTTTGATGTTTTAATCTCAGAATATTTTTTCTTCCTCAGAATTAAGTATAAGTTCTGGCTTTAAACTAAACTGGTGTCCCTGATCCTCTTTCTTACTCGAGTTAAAGTCATTCCAGTAGCTTTAACTCGAGTTATTCTAGCTTGAGTTAAAGCAATAAAAGAGGCTGTAGCAAATACTGAGGAACTCTGAAATTCATGTAAATATTTTAAAGGTAGAAAGATATTGGAAGTCGCTGTATATATGCTACAGATATACTTAATGAGGATAATCACTATTGTTTGACAGTACTGTATGTTACTTAAATCTTCCATAACCATGTCATAAATGTAGCGTAGTAGACGTCACACACTGTGTTATGTTTTTGTCCAGCTCTCACGTTGTACCATTTTACCATTGTCAGGATAGGTGACATAATATTTTTTGTCATGATATCTTGCATCACATTTTCACTTTTTCTAAGACAAACATGAGTTTAAAAAAATGGTTGCCTTTGTCTGAACGTGCATATTTCAGACATTATTGTGTTCTGCATAAATGCAGGTTGTTACAAATCTGTCATGAAATCTGCTACAAATATTACAGTTTCATGGTATTAAGCATTAAGATAGAACTAATATGACAGATCATCATCAGATGTACAGTACACTGTGAGCATATGGTATCTTTCTTGGTAATGAACCCTATATTTAGTAAAGTGTTACTGCACTATTTATAGAAATCAGAAATAGGAATGTGCCAATTTAGATTCTTTGAATAGATATAATAGAGTTAATGAACTGATAAAGGACAAAGGAACAAAAATGATGTGAAACCGTTTATATATGATATATTTTATGATATATTTCAGCATTCACTCCTACTGTGGTAGTGCACATACTGGGTTGTGATTAAAATGTAAACTTTTAATTAACTGTAAAGTTATACTACTACGAAATGGTACTGGATCATCAGATTTGCCCAAGGAATTGTGTGCACAATAATCAGATCTTTGCATGCTGATTTTTACATGCAACTATTATTAAACCACGAATAAAAAACACATTTTATATGGGCAAAAATATGTGGAAACCCAAAACAGGCGGATCATCATATTCATATACTGTATGCTTGCTGAATGCCCGATTCCAAAGCCGTTTTTACCTTTGCCTCTATAACAGCTTTTACTCTTCTCCAAAGGCTTTCCACTAGAGTTTGAAGCATGGCTATTGGCATTCGTGAGGATTCATTCACGACTGCATAATTGAGGTCAGGCTAAAGCTAGGCGATATGACCTCAAATCAATATCATGATTAATTAAACATTTTGCCTACATTATTAATAACAAATAATTATTTTGCATTGTTTTTTGTTGTTGTTGTTGTTGTTTTTGCCACCTTAGATCACTGACAACATGTGTACTTGTACTGTAAATAATGTCAACTATTGAAGATGGGATATTTTTTTCTAATGAACGAGTTCTCCTCGTTGCTTCCCTGGACAGGGCACAGTCATGTGACTACACATGCAGTAGTACGTTTTTAGGGGGACAAAACATGGACACAATGAGTGGAAAAGTATTTATTTTAATTAATTTAAAAAAATTATTAACTGAATAAAAAAAAAATAATAATAATTCAACATGGGATCAGCCTGGTGGCATAGTGGTTAGAACTGTTGTCTTGCACCTCTAGGGTCTGGGTTCGATTCCCGCCTCGTGGTCTGAGTGCATGGAGTTTGCATTTTCTTCCTGTGCTTGGTCGGTGTTCTCTGGGTACTCTGGTTTCCTCCCACAGTCCAAAAACTAGGCTAGTTCCCAAATTGCCTGTTTTGTGTGTGTGTGTGTGTGTGCCTTGTGATAAATTGTTCAGAGTGTACCCTGTCTTTGTGCGCTCCTAGCATAGGCTTCAGGCTCCCCATGGCCCTGTACACAGGATAAGCGGTATAAATGATGAAGATGTTCAGTGGGGTTGATGTCTGGGCCACTCAACTTCTTTCGCTTCAACCTCAGCAAATCATGACTTCATAAGGTTTGCTTTGTGCATAAGGGAATTGTCTTGCTGGAACATGTTTGGGCTTCTTAGTTCTTGTTCGGGGAAAAAGCACATTCTATATATAATTTAATTCTTTTAACTGTGCATAACACAGATCTCCAGTGTAAAATGGCCTGTAATCTGCAAAGCAAGATACATGTTTCATGTTACCCCTTTAGCTAGCACACCACAATGGTTGTGTTTTTTTTCTCCAGACCTGTCTTCTCTTTTTCACACTTTCTCACTGGCGTTTTCTGGATGTAGGGCGTAATGAGTTTCTAAACAGTAATGAAAATAATGAATCCCGGTGCCACAAACAATGCACTATGTATTCTAACACCCATAAACAGTTATTTAGTCTTGAAGTTTATAATCATATCCTGGGTGAATAGATATCTACAAATTAAAGGAAGTAAATACCAGACTCATTATTTTATTTTAAAAAAGAGCCGTTTTGAGCTTTGAGAGACGAGTTAAACGATGACTAAAGGGTGAAGGAAAAACCTACATTCACAATGACTAAATGTGGTTCAATTATTTAATGCTTGATGAAAACTTATGGCATTTTAGCCTTAAGCCCCTGTGAGCTGAATATAGCAGTCGTGTGTAATATGTCAGGTGCTACCTGCAGAGCACTACTCAAGGGAGGCAAAGGCAGTAATAACAAATATAGCTGGGAAAATGTCACAAACATCGCAATGTCACTCAAGTGCAACAAGATAAAACAGAATGATAAAGTTGCCATACAGAAAAAAAAAAAAAACGAGACAAGGAAATTCTGCGCATGAAATTCTGGCAACATTTTACTGTTCAATCATGCGGTGAACAATGCAGCAGTTGATTTCCACACACCAAAAAGACGACCAGAAACTAATTCATTCATGCATATTCAATATCTCCTGGTGGCAACAGAAATTTACATTTGATTATGAGAAATGAATTCGTTTAGACCTTTTTATAAGATCAGAGACAGAAAGTTTGTCTCTTGTTGATAGAGCAGCTATGCCTAATTTGCACGTGGCCCATGTTTACAGGCATGACATGTTAGATTTGCACAGGAGACGAACAAACGGAGCACAAGAGCATTTTTTTTAAAGTAAGTATCAGATGGTGCGGTTTTCAATCCCATGTACAGATCAGAGTTAAGGGACAAGCGGGCACAAACCGCGGGGTGAGAGAAGCAAGTCTTCTAAGTTGAAGTAAGATGTCTTTGTACTGTATGCTGTACTTTAAGATTTCCCTTTACATTGAGATTGTCCCTTGACAAGTCCCCAACATACGAACGAGTCCTCATCCGTAAGTCCAATTGGTTTGTAAGTCCAACAAACATTGACTAAGTCCTAGGACGCTAGCACAATTGGCTATACTCAGTAACGAAAAAACGAACATGTTCCACGATCTTGTCTTTATTCTTTAAATTCACCCTGATGGTTGAATGATTCATGTTAAAGGAATGAGCAATGACCATCTTTTTTTCCCTCCTTTCTCCATTATCTCACCATTGCTTTAACGCTTGCTTCTGGACATCCTGGGATGCACTACCATGCATGTCGGACATGTGATCTAACCTCCGCGATTTAACATACGCAAACACATGTTCGTATCTTTTGAAAGTTCGTAACTCAAATGTTTCTATGTACTCAAATAAACAGAGCTACCCAAAGCCCGTTCCAGGACATGGTTTGCCAAGTTTGGATCAACCTGACGGAACCTCTTTGTGCTGACTGATTAACTTTACTATGGTCTTGAGGCTAAATAGGTGGAAGTTCCAGTTAAACTTTTCCACAAACTTTTGACAATATAGTGTATGTCAATTCTGAATTGACATGTTGGTAAAAAATCCCATTATATTTCCTCTGACCCCTCTTATCAACAAGTCATTTCTGTCCACAGAACTGCCACTCACTGGATGTTTTTTTTTTTCTCTCTCTTCCTTTTGCTTTGCCATTCTTTTTGAGTCTGAGTGTCTGAGAGACTGGTGCGCTGTACAATCCCTGTTTCTGAAATATTTAAACCAGTTGCCAACAATCATGCTAAATCAAAGTCGTTGAAATCACATTCTGATGATTGATGCGAACATTAGCTAAAGTTCTTGACTCGTGTGGGATTTTCTACACTGCATTGTGATTGTCACAAAGGGATTCCTAATATAGCAGTCAGTGAACGTTTGTCCAAAAAGCGAATTCTGTCTAAATAGTACTAATATCTGTGAGTGTGTGTGTGTGTGTGTGTGTGCATTTTGAGGCGTCTTAGTCACTCCTTTTAACTTGTGTGTGAATTTCTGCTGCAGTGTATGACCTTATACTGTATACATGGAACCAGAAGGAAAAAGAGAAACCATGCATGTACTGTACTGTACTGTAAGCGCTACAGTATACCTCTAAGTAATACCTATGCAGTCCTTCTGTAGGAGAGGACACCCTGGCTGACTGGAGAACAGGGATACGCAATGGGTGAGCTCCGGTTGCAAGCCCCTAAGCTAAAGAGCGAAGGAACGTGGTGGCTCATACTGGCCTCGAGCATGCCGAGAGGTGATATATTGATCTCTTCCTGATTCCCATGTACTCCTGTCAGCTTAGTTTAGATTCCCATGTCTCCAGCTGTGGAACTTAGCATTGATACCAGCCATTAGCCTTTGGCCCATTACAATCCACCCAGAAAATCTCTCTCCCCTGTTCCTTTTCTCATGCACCATCCAAAAAAATCTTGCCTGGCTCTGATTTGAGTTCTTTGTTCCGACTAGCTGGACAAAAGAGCAAATCGGCCCTTCAGCCTCCAGGGCATTGCAGTCTCGAGATTGCCCAAAGACAAACTGAATATATCAAGACGTTAACAAACTGATGCAACAGTTGGCCTAGTGTTACATGTCATGTCTGTACAGAGAGTTCTACGCCTAGTTTTATGCCTGATATTAATTTTAGGAGCTGCAGAACCCAAGAGCTTCAGATTAGACACCTTAGCGGGAACTCTGGCTCTGAGCTTTTCCAGCGCCAGCAATCAGTCTTTCTATTTCTAATTCTCATCAAATATTTAGGGAAGTGCTGTAATGTCGGTTTACGAGGGTGTGCTGAGTATAGATGTTTTTTATCCTCTCTGATTGCTTGTAAAAAGTCGAACGGCTGCAAATGTTCCTAAATTAATCCTGTAAAACGTAGCGTTGATCTTTTGCATAGCCAGTGGTTGTAGCCCTGACACAACTAGCGTGCCCTTAACATAGAGCGTTAATTCTCTTCTTGTTAGATCTATTCACTAAATAGTGTTCAGCCTACTTGGGCAATTATTCTGTCACATGCTGTGTGTTCTTGAAACAAAACCGTTCATCAAATTAAGGGATAAAATGTGTAGTTGTGAAGGGATTTGTCCCTCTGCAGCTCCAAAGCACATTATGGTAGATCAAATCAGTCGCGGTTAAAGGTATTTAGCTTGTTTAAATGCTGTCGGCTTGATGTGTAAGAAGTGTTGTGTGTTAACTGCGTCCTCTTTTATCCCGGTTCTGAAACGGGCTGTTCAGAGGGATGGGTGTGTTACGGCAGCGTATGTATGTGTGTGTGTGTTCTGCCCTGTGAAAGCATTAGCTGTTCCCTAGGGAGAGAGTGTTTGATCAGAGCCTGTCTTTTACAGCACCCCCTCCACCTCTGTGCGGAGTGAGATTTCTGTAGAGCCACCACTTTGGTGAAATGTCTCATTGCTGCTGGTCCAGATTCTATTAGAACTGAATGAGAAAAAGAGAGAGAGAGAGAGAGAGAGAAGCAGAATCAAGTAGAAATTATTAAAGAGGGATACAAAGGCATGAAACTTATATCCACCTCTAGCAGCACTTTCTGAAATATGCTGTAGCATGCCTCAGACATCCACCTCTACCTTTTCTTAGTCAGTATTAGCGGATATCAAACGATTAGCTCTCATCCTACGCTAGATTTTTGAGACGTCTCTCCTCGTCACATTTTTAGAAGGCTTGAGTGTTCTCCAACTTTCTGTTGTTAGAGGTCTGGCTTTCCTTTCGTAGGATAACCCGAACAATTAAATGCGTCGAGCAGACGTGCGGACAGGCAAGCTGCACTGGATTGTCAGAGACAGGTTGATGAGACGATGGAGCATTGGAGGTGTGAAGGTGACGGGCAGGCTGTCAATAAAATAGTCGCAAAAAGCAGATCCGGGGGAAACATGGACTTTCTGTGCTGTACCACGGAAATATGTATGACAAAGGCATTTAGCTATGAGCTGACAGGCCAGCGCTAAGGCTAGCGAATGGCGCCAAGTTAGCAGACCAGCGACACCCACGCCTACAGGCTAGTTCCTTTCAATTAGCTGTCTCAGCTCGAAGCCCACGCCATCTTGTACTGAAAGTCCAGCAGCAACTGGCCGCCGGGTTCTCGTCCGAACACATTACACACACACACACACACACACACACACACACACACACACACACACACACACACACACACCCGATAGTGTTGTGCGCGCACCATCTTAGCTGTGACAGATATACAACACAACAGAGCACGAGTGCAATTTCAGTGTCTGGAGCAGGTGAATAGATCTGTGGGGATTAAGAGGAGAGCTGCAGAATTACTGATAGCTGTCACTATGTGTGCAAGTGTTCGGGATGTGTAAACCTAGAGGCCAGAATCAGCTATCTGGCTCGCTCATATTGCATCCACTAAGAAAAAGAAAAGGTGCTGAGAAAGAATGCATTACCATAGGGAATGTAACGAGACATTTGTGAGCTTGTCCAGACTAAATGGAACCAAAGTGGAGTTGTTAGAACTCTTTACCGCGTAGTCGGACTTGCTTTCGACAGCGTATTTGACCCATCTTCTTCCGCCAGCGCGATTTACTGAAGGATTGCACTCGCTGATGCAAGGTGATGTGGCCTTTTTGCACATCACTGTCACCGATAAGACCCAGCACTGCGGTGTCACCGGCAGATCTGAGCAATATGACGGCTGTGCTGGTGGAGGTGCAGAGGCTGGAGCGGTAGGACTGGAGTAATGAGGAGAGTGTGGAGCGTGCAGCATTCACAGCCTGACAGTTTGAAGAGCCTGCATGCCCACACAGTTCCTCCTGGCACTGTTGCATTGTGTTAGCCCACTCATTACCGTTGTAATGTTCTTCGTGTATAATTGGCTGAGTTGATATTTTTACGGCAACCTTCTTATGTGACTTTCATTTCATAAAATGTTCATTTCACTGCCTAATGATGTTTTATTATTACTCGCTTTTTTTTTTTGATTCATTTGGGTTGGACAGTTTTTTCAAGGTATTGTTTGTCTTAGGCTTCTTTTTTTACCAGCTAGAATACAGTATATAAGCAATGATTCGATTGTCTGATCTGGTTGTTTTCAAATATTTTGATCTTTTTTAAAGGCAAATTTGGGTTCATTAATATAATTAGCTTTTTTTTTTTTTTTTTTTTAGGGGGGCAATCAAATGCCTTTATAAAGCTAATTAATTCTGTAGGCCAATCATACTGTATAGAAAAGTGACATTTGTTTGCTGTGCTAATATAAAATGTAATTATTATCTAATTAAAACGAACTGCACGGAATGGGTAAGATATATCTGAGCCTTAATAGAAGTCCTGTGGGACAAGCAGACCAATCCATAAAGACACATTGATGGCTTGTGTCTGTTTTCCATTCACAGAGATATGTGTGTGTGTGTGTGTGTGTGTGTGTGTGTGTGTGTGTGTTTGTATTGACCATTAAGTTGTTCATAATCGGAATGATAAAACAAACTTAGTATAGAAAGGTTCATTAGTTTGTAGAAACAGTGAGAGTAACGCTGTTATCTTGAGTAATTGTTACCAGATTGCAATCACATGGCAGGCAAATCGAAAGTGCTGTGTCACTTTATTTTGTCTTCACAAGCAAATGAGAAGGCCTTAATAGCACACTTAGTAAATAAAGAGCTCAAGTGTCTCCGTGACCTTTTCCACTGTCGGCCGGCTCACAGCGAAAAGCTCCATCTTGCTCCTCGGTGAAAAGACCCATGCTGCTTCAGCACCAAAGGTCCAAGACTCTCAATGAGAGAAGTATGGAGGAGGCAGGGAGTCATTTTTCACTGCCTCCACACGCTCTGCAGGCTTCCCAACACAGAGCAGAGTCATTCTCCTCCATCAACCTGCCTCAATGACACGCCAAAACGAGGCAGTTCTCGTAAAGTGAGCTTTAATGGGCCGGGCTTGACCTCTGACGTTCAGATGAAAGAAATTCATAGTGAATAAAGAGAGCATTCTAGTCTAGAGCAGGCATTTTTGACTTCATTCAAACAATGAGCACTTTGTTTCCAGACAAGTAGAAATAAATCTACAGTTTTGCTACCTGTTAGCAGTTTGGGTTTGGACCGCAGGAAAAAGCATGAACCCAGGATCCTTTTTTTATTTTTATTCATTACCAGCTCGTCCTTGACGTCACATTGTGTTCTGTGTGTGTGGCCTCAGGTAGGATGGTGGGAGAACGGCGTGCTACGTTTGCGATACCCGGCCTGGTCACGGTACGGCCCTTTCCTTCAGCCTCCCGATGACGCACAGCACCTGAGAGTCGTCACCCTGGAGGAAAGGCCCTTCGTCATAGTGGAGCTGGCCGACCCTGCTTCAGGAACCTGCATCAGGGATTCCGTGCCCTGCCGACGACCTCTCAATGCCACGTCAGTATAACACCCAGCTTAATACTCTCTACCCAAAGCACACCTCGCTCAATTTCTTATTTCATACGTACTTAAAGGTATACATTCATTCCTAGCATAGAGTTAAATATGTGAAATATCTAAATATTAAATAATGAACAATTCAAGTTTCATACAAATAAAATGAGTTTTGTGCCACATATAAAATAAGATGCATTCATATTTCTGTGTCTCAACAATGAGTAAATTGGTTCAATAATATGTATTGCACAACAACGTCTGCGTAATATTTATTTGGGGAATCTGCTTTGTTTATTTGTGGCTTAATGCATCACATGGCACATGTTTGAACCTTCTGGATGCATTTTTTTCCTCTACATCACTGTGTAAAAAAATCAGTCTATGAATGTGTTTATTCTCATCGGTTCTGCGTCAGCCAGTCAGTGTGTTCCCATGTAACTCTGACCAATAAAAAATGACAGCAAAAATTTTTTTTAAATAAAAAAATCTCAGCCTTTACATGGCTTTTTGGTTGGTGGTTGTTGGCGATGTTTGCTGTACTTTGGATGAATTATATTAACATTCTGCTAGAGTGTCAAAAAAAATAGTGGTTAGCACTGTTGCCTTACACCTGCAGGGTTGGAGGGTCGAATCTCACCTCTGGTCCTGTGTGTGGAGTTGTATATGCTTGGTTGATTCCCTCTGGTTACTCTGGTTCCTTCCCACAGTCCAAAAACATGCACACAGTAGGTTGAGTGGTGTTTCCAAATCACCCAAATTATATGACCAGGTGTGCAAGTGATGTGATGGGATGGGTTGGGTTGGCACCTTGGACAGTCTCCAGGCTATTTCTTCAAGTTTGCCTTAAACGAAAATCAAGGTGCATATACACAATTTGATACAAACTGATTACAATACAAATTGATATACAGTCGATCCCCGCAAAGTCGCAGTTCAGAGTTCACGGCCTTAGTCGTTCTTGTATTTTCCCTTAGAACCTAACTAATAGTTATTCACAGAAACACCCACAATTTTTATCCTCCTCAATTTTTTATGTTTTTTTTTTTCAAGGCAATATATCCTTTTTCATGTGTTTTAACATGAAATTATCAAGAACAATATAATTCAATACATTTGTAACATTTTGTAAATTACTTTATAAAATTGTAAATACTTAATAAAACTCACAAATCTTTATTAATATTTTTATATAAAATAGATAATCCGGTATATTTTTTTATACTGGAGAGAGAACATGAAAGCGACCTTAGAGCAAAACGCAGCTTGGGATGGTGAATTATTACTGTATTTACCCTACATATACCAAAGAAAACGACAGAAAAAATGCTTGCATGAATTGCAGTACATATACAGTAGGGGGTAACATCGGTATTTTACATTCAAGCACTGCGGGAGACATAGCAGTACAGTGCTGTACAGTATACGGGTTTACCTTTACTTTCTTTTTTTTTTTTTTTTTTTTAAGGGTAATGTATTAAGCTGAGTAAGAAATTAAATTGAAGTGTTTTAGGAGCATATTCAGGGGGATATTTACTGAAGGGTTTAAACTATAAAAATAAGCATTTATAGGCATTTTTATAGGCACTATTCTGTAGGCATTGGGGTTAACTGTAAACTAGTATAAATTGATATAAAATTATATAAATTGTCCACCTCTGCACAACAACTATGAACTATTTGTCACCCAGCACTAGAGTACAATGCGAGTAATCGAGACCAAATTTAACAACCATGGTTTCTGTGCAACAATGTATTCCAAATTTCAGTTGAGACTCCTATGAAGCTTCTGCAGTCCCACTGAATTAGTATCATTCAGAGTCGTGGTGTATTTAGTACATTAATAAATGTTACCCCTTCTTTCCCCAGAAATGTATTTTCCTATGAAACACAAGTCATAGAGGAAGGGCTTGATAGCCTGAAGTGCTGCATGAATAATAATAATAATAATAATAATAATAATAATAAATAAATAAATAAATAAATAAATAAAAATGCAACAGCTGACAGTTGGCTGATGTCAGCACAGTGAAGAAATTATTCATGAATTGCATTGCAAGAGTCTGTGTGAGAAATGTGCAAAAATAATCCACTAAACATGTGCTGTGTGTTGTGTGTGCGTGAACATTTTTGTTTCATTTAGATCTCATTTTATTCTTCTGGAACTCAGGTTATGCAACACAAAAATGCCCCAATTATAAATTTGTGCACCTAAAACACAATGTTCCTGCAAAACCTAACTTCTAATATTCAAACTTTTAATAGTCTATCACTATTCATTGCCTTGGCTCTAATATAATTGTTTCCAGTAAATACGAACTATTTTCGATTGGGTTGTGGAGGGGAAAGAAACTATTTTGCTGTGGTTGTTGTACCTGTAAATCTCAGCCTCGCTAAGAGCCCTGAATATCTTAGCTCACTCTGAGCGGCACTTTAAAGCCTTCTTAATGGGATTGTGGGCTCCTGAATTCATCCGCATTATTATTCACCATTCCTATCCATCGGAAGCAGGTCTTGAAGCTGGAGCTTAGGGTTGGCTTTAGCCATGGACAAAACATGAGTGAATGAAAGGCGAAGGAACACGGGGTCCGTGCTTTAAAATAATTTGGTGTGTTTGTACAAGACTTAGATTACGGCGTTCTGAATAGCTTTATGGGTTTAAAAATGCATTTGAATGATACTAGATATGATTTTCTCGAGAATTCCGTGTTTCGTGGTTGCTACAGGAATCTGTCAGATCGATCTTAAAGAGCAAATAAAAAATAGCAGAGTGGTAGCAGAGTGGCTAAGCTTCTGTTCTGAAAATGGATGCTTCAAATCCTGTCACTACCGCCAAGCTATGACTGCTATATTCTTGCAGTACGTTCTCCCTTACTTGTAATTTGCATCTAATATAAGTGTCTGGAGAAAGAATACGAGTAGATGTAAATAGAAACTGAAAAAGTTTCAGAAAAGTTCCAGGATAAAAATATATCAATACCAGGAGGTATTCTATTCTATTCTATTCTATTCTATTCTACTAAACTATCACTGACCAGCTTTACTACAGAATCAAGAGGCTGCAGAAATCAGTGACATGATAAAATGGAGAAAAAAAACAAACAAACAAACAGATTTTAGTCTCTTACGGAACCTCCACAGTCTACAAAGCTCCGATTTCCATTGTGGAAAATCTTGTTCATACATACATATGCATACATATTTATCTTCTAGCCACAATGCACATTAATTTCTGAAGCAAATGCCTTCATGTTTCAAATAGACTTTGCAAAAAAAACTGTCTATGTACTGTAAATGCAAATGACTCGGGTGTTTTCATGCAAAAGCTTAGCAAGTCTTTAAACATTTTTCACATATACAACTTGTTCCCACAAGATAGTAAAAACATTCACCATTTGGGAGTTTAGGCTCTCTGTAAGCAGTGTTGCCAACTTAGCAACTTTGTCACTAGATTTGACCAATTTTTTTTATGATGAAACCGTTTTAATGGCTCGTTTAGCTACTTTCTCTAGAGCAGAGTGAACATGACTGCGCGTGGTGGTGCAGTCTTAGCTGCTGGACAGAAGAAAGGCCCTCTACCCCAGACAGGCAGTGTGAGAGAGACGCCGCATGTTCAGCAGTGTGTCCAGCCTCCGGAGCTGTGCATGCGCACAGCAGAGCTCACCATGAGCAATCACTAGTCTCTGTTTGCTTTGGGAGATTCTTTTTCATTTTTCTTCACTGTATTTCATTTCATTCACATGAATCAAACATAACATTATAGAATATAAAATATAATTTTACAACAATTAAATCATTTATTCATCTTCTATATCGCTTATTCTGTACACGCTCGGGGGGGGGGGATTGGGGGGGGCTGGAGCTAATCCCCGGGGCCTTAAGCACAAGACAGGGTACACCCTGGACAGGGAACCAATCTATCACAAGGCACACACAAGCACACACACACTGTAGGCAATTTGGGGATGCCAGTTAGCCTTATCTGCATGTCTTTAGACTGTGGGTGGAAACCAGAGTACCCGGAGGAGAACATGCTAACTAACGTGCCCACAGCCCCGACACGGAAACCGAACCCAGAACTTGGACCACACTGCTAACCATTACTTTATGTCATCGTAATTTTACAATAATAACGAATAGACTTACTTGTTATATCATTAATTCTATGTAAAATATATATTATTTCATCCAATCAAAACGCTAATAGTTTTAGAATAAATCATCTTTTTCCTACATGTATATTTTATATTAGAGGTTGAAGACAATATTGCTGAACAATAAGGATTAGATTGAATAGGATGAACACATTTCTTTCACAGTTTGAACACTGGAGATTGAAGAAGAGCTGTTTGTTTCGATTGTACTAATATGGCGCCCCCTAGCTTCAACTGCATATATGCAGGAATGCCCTGATGTTGATTGTTGTAGGCACACCAGCTTCTCTGTCTGCTACTAGTTGCTACACAAATACTGCTTAACGTCGCAATAAGTATGCAAACTGGCATTGTTTAGCGACATCTAACAACTTTTCCGATAAGCTACTTAGCTACTTAGCTACTTTCCTTGAAAATAGTTAACAACAGGATCTGTAAGAGACTAATCTATTTTGGATTCTATTTTTCACTTTGTCATGATCCAGTCGGATTTCTATAACCTCTTCATCTTGTTAAAAACCTGATCAGTGTGTCTTCAGGGTCAGAGAAACATTTACCATAAATGAGATTCATCCCTTGGCTATTCATTGTAGAAACTCCACTACCAAGTTTTAAATAACACGAGCAAACCTCCTTACAGGGAACTTACAAATGGATAATGGATCGACTTTTTTTTTCTTTTTCTTTTAAGAGCTGCCACTTCTCCACCATCAGAGTCAGAATAAAATCTCCTTGTTACACCATTTGTCACCTTTCTTTCAATTCCCTCCCATTCTATCTGCCTCTTACTGACTTTGTTAGGTAAGGCCCAGATGGGGCTGTAAGAGTCCAGAGGGTACATTCACTGCTACCATTTTCCCATCGATCTGTCGCTCTCGTTCTCTCCCTCGTTTTTTTCGTGTGTTTGCCTTATGGCTATCTCTACACACTCTCACCCATCATGTAGCCTGTCAATCTATTTGAGTGCTTGAGGTATTAATGTGTCTCATGTGAGTACTGCCTTATTGCAGGCACACTGACCTGGTGTGTGTGTGTGTGTGTGTGTGTGTGTGTGTGTGTGTGTGTGTGTGTGTGTGTGTGTGTGTGTGTGTGCGTGTGTGTGTGTGTGTGTGTGTGTGTGTGTGTGTGTGTGTGTGTGTGTGTGTGTGTGTGTGTGTGTGCGTGTGTGTGTGTGTGTGTGTGTGTGTGTGTGTGCGTGTGTGTCCTTGTAGGTGAGTGAACCAGACTTGCTTATGCATGATTTTTGCCACTCACTGCTTAATGCTTTTTCATCTCATTATCCTCACCTTCTACTCCCGTCCCACTCCATCAGACTTCAACTTTAAGCCCTCTCTCTCTCTCTCTCTCTCTCGTTTTCTTACAACCTTTGTCTCTCACTTTTTCATCCTTCGTTTTTCTTGTTCCGCCTCTCGGTTCTTAGCACAGAAATAATTATTACTGGTACGTTTTTGTGGGCTCCTGCAGTACAGTTGAATAATACATCCAGCTTCCTCTCTTCTTTTCTCACATTTCATCTTTGTCTCTGTCTGTGTGTGTGTGTGTGTGTGTGTGTGTGTGTGTGTTTTTCCCTGTGGTTACAGGGCTCATCAGGAAGGGGTGGCTCCTGTGAAACAGTGCTGCAAGGGCTTTTGCATCGATATCCTCAAGCGTTTAGCCAAGATTGTAGGCTTCACTTATGACCTCTATCTGGTCACCAACGGAAAGCATGGGAAGAAGATTGACGGCGTGTGGAACGGCATGGTGGGGGAGGTAAGGCGCCAGATGGTCCTTTAGTACTTTCCTTTAGAGACATTGTGTTTTTTTTTTTTTCACATTCACCCTGACTGATGTTCTTTTCGCTGATGAAAGAGTGTCTAATATGAAACCTTATAATACTCTGCAATAGTCTAGTGATGGTACACTGTAAGGTGGAAAACTACAATAACTCTCAATGTACCTACGTATGATGTAGTAATGTCACAAAACTGTCATGCCCTGCTCCTTCTCTTGTAATTGGCTGTGGAGAGTTTAAAACATAAAACATCAACATTTAAAAAAAAATGTCAGACAAAAACACCATGAAAAGACAAAAAGGCATAAACATCATAATATGAATGAAAATGAAAATATACTATCCAGAAGAGAAAGTACTTAAACCCATCTATTGCATGACAGCAGAAGTACTGTACTGTTACCCAACATTAACTTTAATAGTTATGTTTAAGGTGCATTTTAGTGCTAAAAAATAACAGCAAGCCTGCTTAACGCAAATGTCAGTGACTCTGTCAAATGAGGCGAGTCACCTCAAGGTTCATCACAAGGACATATACAGTATATAAAGAAGCATGTGAAGACTTGTCTGAAATGACTCCTGGGTTGTTTACAGATGTACCGTAGTTAACGCTCTGAGCCTACCAGATTTCCTATAGTATTTTGTAACAGGCAGGGTATCATGATGCCACTGCATAGTACACAATACCTCATCATGGCAATGGTATGACAGGGTACCACTTCTTTCCTGAGAAACGTCAATTAATACGGAACTTTCAAGCTTTCTAATTACAAGGTGGTATCAATAAGTTTCGAGATTATCTCTTTTTACAAAAAGGTTAGTCCCCTTGCACAGCAATGCAGCGTTCCTTCCACTTCAGGAATATGTCCAGTGAAATCTTTCCGCTCTTGAAGTGCACGTCACCTCAAAACGACTTGAGCCGCCTCGTAATAGCCAACGTCTGGGGTTGAAACCTAGAATAGTGTACTGTGTACAGTAGGGCGTTGCATCCCTTCTGTGTTTCACGCACTAAGTACTGCCCGTGAGAGTGCACTAGAGAGGATTTGGGATTCAGCCTTGTGTTAAAAGTTAATTAGCTGGGAAACACAATACGGACGATTCAGAGGCAAGTTGGAGCAACTTAGAAGCAGATATTAATTGTTTCATTGTTTCAGTGACATTTTTTTGACGTTTTTTTTTTTTTTTGCCGAAAGTGCTTCAGTGTATGCGGGTGTTTGAATGTGGGTTCATGTCGATCAGACCCTATGATACAGGTAGGTCTGTAATCCTAAATGTACAATCCTAGAATATGGGATTACATGATTTCTAGTCATTGGATAGCTGAGTAGCACTATAATGACACAGATCACTATCGCTATAATGATAATGTGCTTATAAAAAGGTAATAAAATGACATCTGTTCGCCTATACAGACCTGGGGTTCTGAACAGAACCCTAGCAAGGTAGAATTATTAATCAGTCATTGCCATCTAGAACTACTAAGCAATTTATAGTTGACTATGTTCTGGTAAAAGCTCATTCTGAATTTCTTCATTCTGAGAAACTACAGCAGGTTTCCATCAATTACAGTTTATTTATTAATGAACCATGCATTATACTTGTTATCTATTTATAGTTATATTTAATGTTGTGGAACATCTGAAAAACAAGTTTGTTCCTGTTAGCATTTATGTATTTTTCCGCCCCTCTCATTTTAGTTTAAAATAGCAAAAAAAGAAAGAAAAAAAAAGAAAAAAAAGAAAATGGAGCTTCTCGTGTATAATACAGTATGCGTAAAGATTTTTGACTAAATAATACGTTTTAGGGGTTATAACCTAAATGCTTCTTTATTCTACAGACACAAACCACAAAACATTTGTAAACATGTGTATTCTACATTTTGTCACATTTAAATAATAATAAAAAAAAAGCATTAGAAATAAAAATGCAGTAAAGGTTAAAATGCATTTAATTCCTGCATTGCAATTGTTGGTGAGTAAAATATCAACGGTAACCTTTCATTGTTATTTGCATCACATTTTCAATATTTTTATCTATTTGTTTCCCGTATTTTATAGAAATCCGGCTGTTGTCTGTATATAGTCACTGTGCTGCTTATGCAGTGTGTATACGTTTTAGGGCCTGAGAATGAAACCCTCGCACTGTCTGATCGAGTCGACGTGCGCGTTTATGAAAGGTGTGTTTGCGGATGTGGGTGGGTGATGCTCCGACTTGTTGTGTGTAACATAGGGAGCCGTGAAGTGTTTAATGCCTGAATTCTCAGCCTGTCACTCCGAAACTGCCACTGAAACACTGTGTCCCCCTTTTAACACGCCACGCAGAAGTGTGAACGATGGCTAACACACACATCCGCGCACATACGCACACGCGACTCATTTTGCAACACTTTCGGGACTCTGTCCTGGCTTTGCCTACACTTGTTGCGCGCGTGCGAGGAGGACGTAGACGGCTGTTGTTCTGAGAGAGAAACCCTGCTGCGGTGCTCACACCCCCAAGGGAGGCCTGCTCAAGATGGTTGCTAAGGAATCAGAGCCTTATTTTCCATTTCCTCTGTCACTTTATCTATTCTTCTGTTTTTTTTTTTCTTTCGCTCTCCCTCTCGGCCGATCTCATTTTCTCACATTCTTCTCACACCTTTGTTTTCCATCCAATTTGACTGCTGTTTATCTTTTCTTTCACTCCCTTAATTTCCCTCTGGCTCTTAATAACAGTCACACTATTGCTTCATCACTCTTTCTGCCTCTGTTTTGTCTTTGTTTGTCGTCAGCAAGTCCGCTCCTCTTTGTGCTGGGTTAAAGGTTATTTTTCTTTACCCACTG
Source organism: Clarias fuscus (assembly GCA_030347435.1). Taxonomy (NCBI): domain Eukaryota; kingdom Metazoa; phylum Chordata; class Actinopteri; order Siluriformes; family Clariidae; genus Clarias; species Clarias fuscus. Next base: position 12,449,224 of record CM059207.1, on the reverse strand, counting down.
CATATGTATGCACCTGTGTGTATGCACACATTATTGAATTGGAACGCTTTTCCTCTGGGCCTGAAGCCTTATTTATACTTTTGTATCTCTGTATTAAAAAGTCGTTATTGATGTCCATCTTAATTTCTGCATGTAATCTGAGATTGTACTCTAGGGGGCAGTGTCATGTGAACCAAACCAGAATTTACATTAAATAGAACAATGGACAATTTTCAGGGCACTATATATCTATATAATATACATACCAGTGTGAAAGCGTTTCTGGGGTTCTTTACTGAGCGAAGATTAGAAGTAAGGAAAGTAAAGCATGTGATCATCTAATTAATTTGGCTGACTTATTATAATGACATTTGATTGATATAAAAGCATTATATTTTCTTATGCCACCGTATCATGACTGTAGTTTTCCCTAAATAAATTCCAGTGGGGAAAACCATGTTTTTGTTCATGCTGTCTCATGCAAGACAGAGTGGTTATTAAAGACCAAGGCCTATGAAACTAATGAGAGTAGAGTAGAGTAGCCCTAAACCGATATTTTTAGAAAGCGAGCTGTATAATAATGTCGGACAAAATGCAGTATTGGTGCTGATTTTATTAATTTTTTATCTAATGCATACAATACAGAAGTTCATGCAACATGGAGGTGACCAATCTTGCTTCCCTAAAAATTTCAAGTTGCTAACTTTTTGTTAAGTTGCTGTTTTGGAGAGATGCACCATAAATGGCAATTTTTCAGCGTTATACCGTCTCGCTTCAAACAATAATAATTTAAAATGCAAATTATTCATATTTCTTCAGGAGTATTGATACTAAAATTGGTGTACGCTTCTAGAAGCATATGACCTGTAAAAATGATTGCTTAAATTGTTTTTTGGTAAAAGCTTACAAAGCTCAAAAAATCTGTAGTGTCCGTAACCAAGTCAAATTCATGTTGCAATATCATAACAATTTAGCATTTTAGAATAATACACTTTTTCAGGTTTATGTCTTTTCACATGAAACCTAAATTGGCCAAGTTTCCTTTGAATGACATTTAAGATCACTGAATGTCAATATTTTGACATTATTTTAACAATATTTTAGTTATGGAAACTACATCAAAGGGCGTGAAATTGTATTTAGCAAATATAAATGTGTATGCATATTTACAAAAAAATGCGGCATGGATCGGGAGATAAGAAGCATTAAGTATTATGAGAATGGTGTTGATACTATTTGAAAATTCACTGTTTCCTGGTTGAGACACTCTTCAGCATTAATACCATGTACACATTTATTAGACTGCACATTAAACAAGAGACTGCAGGAACATTAGACATGAAGTGCTGGTGGATGTGATAATTGAAAATCGAAAAAAAATTATCCCAGCAAAGAAAGGTCACAACATCTGGTCATACAGTATTTTCAGTCACATTTCTCAATGCTATTCAATCGGCGGTTCCTTGATGGCCACACAGAAGTATAGAAATGCGCAACACAGTTATCATTTTGGAGAACAGCATGCATCAACGTGCATCATTCATACACATGAAACCCCTTTTTGCATTATAAAACACAGACATGAAAAGGTGCTTTAACACAGAAGTATAAATCAACCCTGAGACCTAGTATTTCACAGCATGGATGTACAGCATGCACAGTCTATCCTTCACTCTCAGAAATGATTTGCGAGGTGAGATCTCCTCCCTCTGACAATCTAGTTTTTTTCATGGTGTTTAAATAAATAATAATAAAAACCTAACATCCATGCTAGTGCATGTCACTTGATATACAGTATTGCACATAAATCATAAAAACTATTGCTTTCCCATAATCATCCATTAACCCTTCCCAACCCTGACTTATCTACAGTATTCGTCATAAAGCATAGAATTCACCAGAAACTCTGGATGTTTAGTAACCACAGTAAATGAAGTAAAATTGTGTATAGTTCTAAAGAAGGAGGAATGTAATCTGCTTAGGTGCTGTTAGCTTAGCAGGTTAAATTTGCATGACTTAAATGAATGAAATAATTACATATCTAAACCGTTGTTATGCAACAGTGAGCAAAGTAAAAATATATATTTAACCAATGATGTCATTACGTTTTACACCTCCTATCTCATATTATGGAAGAAGAATGTATTCTAATTGCCTGTTTGGAGTTTCACATGCTCACCCTGGGTTTGGGGTCTCCAGTTTCTGTCCACCTACTGAAAATGACAATATGTGGATTTTTTTATTTATTTGAATGCGGATATGCATGGTGGTTCATTGCAAGTTGTATTCCATCCTATCGCCTGGTGTTCTCAGGAAATGCTCCAGTTCTACAGTGGAGTGTTGAACAGTGTCTACAGTATGTTATATAATAAAATTCATATTATAGGAGATCATGGTTATTTTAGGGTGATTTAGGTTTTGTGAAGAACATTGCATCAATTTAACACTGTTTATAGCTGTAGATAGTTTATTGCGTTCATATTGTTTTCACAGTCATGCAAGTATATTAGGAATCTTTCTTGCTTTGTACTTGAGTACATGGTTCACTGTAACAGTAGTTTTTTAAAAGAAAAATACTACAAAAAATTGTACATTATTCCTTCATTCAAGGCGGTATGGTGGCATAATGGTTAGCACCGTCACCTTGCATCTCCAGGATCTGGGTTCGATTCCTGCCTCGAGTCTGTGTGCATGGAGTTTATATGTTCACCCCAGGTTTGGTGGGTTTCCTTCCACAGTCCAAAGACATTCAGATTAGGCTGTTTGCAAATTGTGTGTACCTGGTGTCCTAAGTCTCCCGGGGTGGGCTCCATTCAGGATAAAGCGGTAAGGACGATGAGTGAATGAGTGAGTAGGTTTTCACTATACAGTACAACTTCTGGACAACTTTGTTGTTGGTACTGTAGGTAGAATTAATTTGGTAAAATGACATTCATAACATTGAAAGTATGACCTTAACTCAATGTTTCAAGTACAATATCTAAACAACAGAATATCAACATTTAATCATAGCATTGATCCTGCAAACCTATTTCCGTCCATCTCATGTGTGTTAAACACAAAGCATTAACAAGTTTCTTAAGTTATTATTTGTCACATGTGCATTATAGCACAGTGAAATGTCTTTCAAAATCCTTTTCATATCTCAGTGTGTTTGGAAGTTGGAGTCAGAGAACAGGGTCAGACACGAGGTGTGGTGAAAGGGTTAAGACAGGTTCTTGCTCAAAGGCCCAACAGGTGGGGCAGGGTCTTGAACCACTGAACATTTTAACCAGTATCAGCCTTAAAACACTGGGCTACCACTGCCTCAATTAAGTGTTGTAAAGGTATGCTTCATTTTCTTTTGTGAAATATTACCTTGAAGTGATTCATGATTCAAAAACTTGTAATAGCAAAACCACTGCTAGTGATAGCATCAGCAAGAGGCAAAGGAGAAGTAGAGTGAAACACGAGGTTATTATACAACATAATGGTGGAAAAACTAATATTGACCACAATTTAAGCAGGTTGCTCTCATACATTACGCTATCCCATATGACTTTGCTAAGTATCTACAATACCGTACTGCATAGGGATTGCAGTACCAACCTGATATAATGTCCAGTTTCACAGACGGCTCTTTGATGTTAAGCAGCACAAATCTGTACATTCCGGATGTATGACAGCTATGATAGCTAAAAACAATAAGAAAGCAATGAATCCAGTTCATGGCTTATGCCTAGACAGCTAATTATCCTTTTCATAATGGATCAGGTACGTAGGTGGTACTGTGTGTGGCAAAGTAGCATCCAGATGAATACCAGGACTCCAAGCAGAACATTTCCCAGAGCATCACTCTGCCTCTGCCGACTTGCCTTTTTCCCACAGTCCATCCTGGTGCCATCTCTTCCCCAGGAATGTGACGCAAAAATCCCCAGGTTCATCCAAGAAACCATTTACATTGAAGGCATTTGGCAGACACCCTTATCCATAACAACTTACATTTTTTTAAATCTCATTCCTCATTATACCTCCCTCAAGGGCCCAACAGTGGCAGTTTGGTGATCGTTTGATCCTGGGACGTTCCAAACCATAGTCCAAAGCCTTAACCACTGAGCTACAGTACCCCTGACCTGGGCAACCCCTCGATCCGAAAACTTAGTTGTTCTTCTTCCATTGCTCCATGGTCCAGTTCTTATGTTCCTGTGGACGGGCTCACCATGGGTGAGATTAGCTTTCTCAGTAATTTCCTGCTACAGTAGTACTTCTGTGGGATCAGACCAGACAGGGTAACCTTTGCTTCCATGTGAATCAGTGACCTTTGGGAGCCCATGACCCTGTCACTAGTTCACAGATTGTTCCTCCTTAAATACAACCCTTTTCAAAAGACTAACCACTGTTCTGTATACTGGGAACATCATACAACACCTGCCGTTTTAGAGATGTTCTGACAAATTTGGAACTTTTTAAAGTTGCTTGTGTCCTTACACTTTTCTATTTTGTTCTGCTTCCAACATCTCAACTTTGAGAACTGACTGTCCACATGCTGCCCACAGATCCATCCAACTACAAAGGCTTTTCTGGAACTCCTAATGCATTTATTTCATCTCGTTAAACACAATTTCTTCATGGTACACACATACTGTAGTACTCCAGCTGTAAAGATCAAAGAATTAAAAACCTGAAAGTGTACACTGAAAAGTGTGAAAGATGAGACCAAGGTTTTTTTATTTTTTTTTATTTGTGAAGGCTTTTTTCAGTGCCATGATTTGAAATATGCAGGAAATCCTGTGTGTAAATTTTGTACCAGCTGTTTGCTGACACTTGAGGGTCAGCATCTAATGGATACTGCCATATGTGTTAGATTAAGACTAGAACAAACTCCAACTGAGGAGTCTGTGTTTAAAAAATGAGTATCTAAGCACACAAATGAACTAAAGAACAAAGGTTGATTGCAGTTATATTTCTAATACATTTAAGTATTTCCTACCTTGTTAGTATACAGTAGTATATATTCACAGTATTACAAATGGTCTGGTTTATTCGGTAGAATTTCATTGTGTGATTGATTTTACTAGGTGCGTTTCTTGACAAATTTAGTTTTGTACATTTTTCCTGCGCCCCTTACTGTCAGTCTCTGATCCACAAAGGCCTCATGCTGCAACCCACAACTCCCAAAGAAGCTACTACTAACTTCCCAGTGCCAGACACCACAGTGCACCTCAGACGTCTACATTTGCACTGGCTTAAATCCGCTATAAATTAAAAACATAAAGAAAGAAAAACCTCTCCATTGTTTGGGAACATGAGATATTTTATCTCTTTTTGAGTGTCATCATCAGTTTTAGTCAGCTGTGAATGATTATCTGGACCTCTGCTCCGTCTGGGTCCATCAGTGTGAGTTTGGTGTGTTCTACAAATGACCATGACAGTTTCCCTCTGATGTTGTTTCCAACTGAGAGTCAAGCCATGGGATCAACTTCTAAAAGTACCTAACTGATCAAAACTGGACTTTACCCTAGGCTAATGTCTCTCTGCTGCCCCTCATTCAATCACAGTGCAACCACTTTCAGGAATGGCCTCAACCATTCTCTCTAACGAAAGACTTCATCTTACTACTTTTCTCCCTATTCATCCTTGCCATTTTCCTGCACAGCCTGCTGGGAATTGTTGAACTGCGAAAATTTCCTTGAAAAATTCAGTTGAATCTGCTTCTGCAAAATTCTACACTCTGAAGGCAAATCTTAAAGTGATAAATTTTCTTCTGATCTCTAAGTAAACAGTGACTGTATTGTCATCTGAAACAGATCATCTGTCCTAAGGAGAGTGCTTTGGTTGAATCCAGGCAGGGAGGTCTTGTCTCATGAACAAAGGGCACAGAAAGGTCTGAAATTATGCCAGTAATAACTGTGCACTCATTCATTTTATCACCCAGTCAGAGCAGCTTGGCTATTCTAGATATTTGTGCATGCAAGTAATAGGGAGAGGGTTTGCTTTCCTGTGTGAATGGTCAGTACTGTAGTTGGCACATTATAGTTGCACAATGCATTGTGGCTTGTGTCAATTTGTCATTATTGGGCATGTCTGTGCTGGATGGACAACCTTTCAGATTCATCTTGAGTAGACAGGGCACATCTTTGGGGAACTGGTAAAAGAAATTCAGATACCGATTCAGATACCTGCCAGAGTAAGTATCTTTGTGGAAGGGCCATGACAACTTACTTTCTCACTGATGTGAACATGATCACCATGACCATAGAGGATTCAGTGGCTTCAATAATGTCCTTAACGTGGGTTCTTTAGTTCTTTAGTTCTTAGTTCTAGTGGGAGGGTTTAATGGAATTGATATATAGTGACCCATTTGACTGTTAGGATTTTTGAACGACAGAGGAGCTGCATCATATGCTGTCTAGTGGCCTATTCAGGTCTATCCCAAGTAGTTTCTGACATATTCCGGAGAGGCAGACGCAGTATATGTTGAGGCTAGTCTGACACATGCAAGGACTTTCCTATTGAATTTGTAATTTTTTACAAGTGTAACAGGCTCCACCTGTTATGGGGGCAGCCATGATGCTACATCGATCACTTTAATTCCAGAGCTCTTTCTCAAGGAGGAATGTATGTCATCCACAATATAATCATCAATTATTTTGGTAACATGAGGCTTTTTGGGTTGCCTAGTGTTGGATAGGGTTTGGATACAACCAAACCTTTTCCAGAAACAGCCAGGTCATCCTGGATTAGCTCTTGTTGTTGTAGGATGGCTTGGAGGAGGGTGTTCTTTGGAGAATGCTCAGACACAGACCTGGATCATACAATATACACCAATCAACAATGACATAAAGCAAAGAAAATATGCCCAGTATTGTTAGGTTCCCCTTGTGCAACCTGGGCAGCTCTGACCCCTCATGGCATGACTCCACCAGTTCTCTGGGGTGTGCTATTGTGTCTGGCATCAGGACATTGGCAGCGGATGCTTTGGGTGGTGTGGGTGGGGCCAATGTGGTTCAGACCTGTTTATCCAGTGCATCCCATTTCTGCTTGATCGGATTGGGATCTGGGGAGTTCGGAGACTCAGTTGGGGCCTTGGGCTCTTTTTTGGTGATTTGTGCTGGATTGGCTTTTCTGTGGAATCGGACAGGAAAGGCTGGCTTTTGGTCCCCGTGGGCAGGGGTGACCCAATTTGCTGCCAATGATCCAGTCACCATTGACAAAGTTAATGTTTTAAAGTTACGTTGTGTTAATGTTATGTCTGTTCAGTGTAGTGTCCCAGTTACACCTGTGGTGCCTCCCAAAACAAGTCTAGGCAAACTATTCTAGCCCAAAACATATGTAGACTGTATTACACCCATAATCCATTAGAAAGCTCTACATAAGTAAATGGCCGTGACAGAATCTACATCATATTACATCATATCAGACTGGTGGACAGAATCATCTCTTTAGAACCCTTTCATAGCCATTTCTGGGGGCCTGAGGAGTGTGATTTTAATATATTTAGAAATACCCTCTGGTCCTTTTTAACAAAGAAAATAGGGACAACCTTTGTCAGTCCAAGGGCACTGAACCCAGATCTTTCAGGTCTCCATGAAACATTGAAAAGTGTGTTGACACCAGTGCCTTCAACTTGGCCATAGTATCCTTATCCACAAAAATGAACTGAAACACTGACACACAACTGAAACTGCAGTTCCCACTGGGTTAAGTCTTCCATCAAAGTGCTGCTTTCTTCACATAAGAATATCCCAGTAGAAGTCAAAACTCCCCAGTGTAGAAGTGAGAATTCCCCCATGCTTGCTCTGTACCTGAGGCACTAATCTGTTTGTCAGAACATTTGGGCGTCACCTAAAACGGCCTCTCTGTATACACGTTTTGCTTTAGAATCTCCTTTTACTGCAGCCATACTGCAGCTACCACCAAAACAAGTACTGGGTGGCCTTCTGGATACAGGTTTTTGCAAATGCCTTTAAATAAAAAACACAATCTCGAGTGTGCATTTGACGTTTAACTACTTCTGTATTTATGTATAATTGTACATTATTACAAAACTTAGTCCAGTGTAGTTAATTCCTCGTTTGTTTCAAGTTGAACTTGTTATAATAATTCCAGCCTTATTCATTTAAATTAAAAGAAGCTTTAGCAACAAAACTTGTAGTCAGATGTACTGTGGGTCTGTGAATGTTCTGACCTGGAAAGAAATGAATCCATAAGCATAGTTGAAATAGGATTACTTGTGACTGGTGGGCTGGTTGTGTGAATTCACACTTAAATAATCTTTTTTTCACAACTTTGTTTTGTTTGTCTTAGGTGTAGGCACTACTAAATAATAGGAAAATAATTATTTTGGGGCCGTATCTGTTGCGTGATAGCTAACACACTGCTATCCTGTAGGTGCTCAATTATTCCCCATGTGATCTAGGTGGTGGATAAGCGTGCAGACATGGCTATTGGCTCACTCACCATCAATGAGGAGAGGTCAGAGGTCATTGATTTCTCAGTGCCCTTTGTGGAGACAGGCATCAGTGTCATGGTCTCCCGTAGTAATGGCACGGTCTCACCCTCTGCCTTCCTTGGTGAGTACATGTGTCATGATGACGAACCGTTTTATTACCGCAGAGTTTAACTGTTTTGAAGATTCTCATAAATTAGTGCATGTATGTTACGTATTGTACAATTCTTGAGGTTTTCTATCATAACAAACTATTTCTTTTACTTTAGAGATATGTAGATACAACACGTGGACAAAATTGTTGGTACCCTTCGGTCAATGAAAGAAAAACTCACAATGGTCACATAAATAACTTTAATCTGACCAAAGTAATAATTTAAAAAAATTCTATGAATGTTAACCAATGAAAGTCAGACATTGCTTTTCAACCATGCTTCAACGGAATTATTTAAAAAAATAAACTCATGGAACAGGCCTGGACAAAAATGATGGTACCCCTAGAAAATACTGAAAATAATGTGACCAAAGGGACATGTTAATTCAAGGTGTGTCCACAAGGTGTAATCAGTCAGTGGGGCTATATATAGGGCTCCAGGTAGTCACTGTGTTGTTTGGTGACATGGTGTGTATCACACTCAACATGGACCAGAGGAAGCGAAGGAAAGAGTTGTCTCAGGAGATTCGAAAGAAAATTATAGACAAGCATGTTAAAGGTAAAGGCTATAAGACCATCTCCAAGCAGCTAGCTGTGTTGCACATATTATTCAGAAATGTAAGATCCATGGGACTGTAGCCAACCTCCCTGGACGTGGCCGCAGGAGGAAAATTGATGACAAATCAAAGAGACGGATAATCCGAATGGTAACAAAAGAGCCCAGAAAGACTTCTAAAGAGATCCAAGGTGAACTTCATGCTCAAGGAACATCAGTGTCGGATCGCACCATCCGTCGTTGTTTGAGCCAAAGTGGACTACATGGGAGACGACCAAGGAGGACACCATTGTTGAAAACAAATCATAAAAAAGCCAGACTGGAATATGCCAAACTACATGTTGACAAGCCACAAAGCTTCTGGGAAAATGTCCTATGGACAGATGAGACAAAAATGGAACTTTTTGCCAAGGCACATCAGCTCTATGTTCACAGATAGAAAAATGAAGCATATCAAGAAAAGAACACTGTCCCTACTGTGAAACATGGAGGAGGCTCTGTTATGTTCTGGGGCTGCTTTGCTGCATCTGGCACAGGGTGTCTTGAATCTGTGCAGGGTACAATGAAATCTCAAGACTATCAAGGGATTCTAGAGATGTGCTGGCCAGTGTCAGAAAGCTGGGTCTCAGTCGCAGGTCATGGGTCTTGCAACAGGACAATGACCCAAAACACACAGCTAAAAACACCCAAGAATGGCTAAGAGGAAAACATTGGACTATTCTAAAGTGGCCTTCTATGAGCCCTGACCTCAATCCTATTGAGCATCTTTGGAAGGAGCTGAAACATGCTGTCTGGAAAAGGCACCCTTCAAACCGGAAACAACTGGAGCAGCTTGCTCATGAGGAGTGGGCCAAAATACCTGCAGAGAGGTGCAGAAGTCTCATTGACAGTTACAGGAATCGTTTGATTGCAGTGATTGCCTCAAAAGGTTGTGCAACAAACTATTAAGTTAGGGGTACCATCATTTTTGTCCAGGCCTGTTCCATGAGTTAATTTTTTTTTTAAATAATTCCATTGAAGCATGGTTGAAAAGCAATGTCTGACTTTCACTGGTTAACATTCATAGAATTCTTATTTATTATTACTTTTGTCAGATTAAAGTTATTTCTGTGACCATTGTGAGTTTTTCTTTCATTGACCGAAGGGTACCAACAATTTTGTCCACGTGTGTATGTAGCGGATAAGCATTCTCCTACGAAATGCTACAGCTTGTTTTGTTATTAATGGATCTGTCTGCTTTTACATTATATGATTCTCTTTGTACCCTAATGATCAATACAGATGCAGTTGTGTAGAGCGGACGCAATGCTTTTTGTATCCATTTCCCTCGCTTTATGTCTGTTCTTCTCTTTTCTGCCTCTCTCTTTTGTTTATGTCTCTTTTTCCTTACAGAACCATACAGCCCTGCAGTTTGGGTGATGATGTTTGTTATGTGCCTGACTGTGGTAGCAGTAACTGTATTTATCTTTGAGTTCTTCAGTCCGGTTGGATATAACCGCAGTCTGCAGAACGGCAAGAGTGAGTCAAACCTCTGTCTTGCTTGCGGCCATGTTGTTTTCCAGCTCGCTGTGCCAGCTTTTAGACATCTATATTGCTTTTTAATAATGGCCATATTTTACATGACTAGTTTGCTGTCTATAGAGATGAATGAACACACTTGTTTAGGGAGCAGGGGAATTCTGCGGAAGACTAATAAGTAAACTCACCTAGCCTTATCCCTTTTAAGATTTGTGTTTGATTGCTCTGCAGTAGCTGCTGACTTTTCACTCTTCCTCAACCCTCATGTATAATAGAGGAGTACAGAAGCTTTGTATGCATCCTACTGCTCCTTTCCTCACTCACGTATTTCTCGTTCAGCAATGTGCAGCTCTTGTTTTATCATCCATTTGGGTGCCCCTGCATCTAATTTATTGCAGTTAAATTAGGGCTAGACTTAAAAAAAAAAAAAAAAAAAAAGGCAGAGACATTTTAAACCTAAGACTTTCTTTCTCTGACTCTTAGAAGCAGGAGGTTCAAAGTTCACAATAGGAAAGTCCATCTGGCTGCTGTGGGCTTTGGTCTTCAATAACTCCGTGCCTGTGGAGAACCCCAAAGGAACCACCAGTAAGATCATGGTGCTCGTCTGGGCTTTCTTCGCCGTGATCTTTCTTGCCAGCTATACAGCCAACCTTGCGGCCTTCATGATCCAAGAAGAATACATTGACACTGTGTCTGGCCTCAGTGACAAGAAGGTATGTTTGAGTACATATGTGCATGTGTGGAGGTGAAAGAAACCTTTAAGGCAGAGTAAGTGTGTGTGTGCTTAAGGTCATGCGGTTTTCATTATTCAGGGGGCTCATGGATGTACAGTGTAAAATCGATATGGTTCATGCCTATAGAGACACAGGCAGGAGGAGGAAGAGTGCAGTCAGTCAGGATGGAAGATTGATAATATCTTTAGCATTATGTGGATCACCACCTATTGGTGCCTAGATAAAAGGACACGAAAGAAGGCAAGAAAACACATCTGATAACATTATTTCATTTAAAGCAACACATTGTCTACTTAATAATGTCTTCTACATCATTCTGAATTCCCTCTATGTTTTTTATTTACACCTAAGGTGAGCTACAAAGCTAACTAGCTTATAATGCAAGTCTGAATCCCAAATCCCTCTGTATTTCCTAATCAATGGGACAAGGTGGTGAATTGAACAAGTGATTGTACACCTTAGTGTACACCACAATCTTTCCATTTGATGCTATTTGGGATTTAGACACAGAAGCTGAAAGTTAATGTAGATTATTTTCTAAAGTGAAAATATGTGGAGACATAAAGAGAAACTTATGAGGTTCTTTTATATTATACTAACTGTAGGTCGCCTGCTCCGCCAGTGGCGTTTAGTCCCGTCAGTCGCAGTGCACATGTGTTGGCAGAGTAAATTAATTGGTTAATTTAAAAAAAAAAAAAAACTGTTGTTGTTGTTGTTGTTTTTTTGGTGATTGACACACTTAGACCACTTTAACGCTGCTTATAAATACAAAAGCAACAATGCATGAATACACTGTTATTTAAGAATTCTAAAGCGTTTCCATTAGAGAGCAACTTTGTTCTAGAAAAACCATACTTTCTTTTACAGTATTTATAATCTTTCCATTTCAGTGATGGTTTTCCTCATATATTGCTGTCTACTTTTAAACATGTTTACATTTTTTTGCTAAAATTGGAACAATAATTATTTTATTTATGGCCATTACACTGTGGCTCTATCGTATATAAACACAGCATTGGCTCATTATCATCAAAGCTGCAAACAAGCCCGGTTTTGGACTAAATGACATTCTGGTAAATATGCTTCTGATTCATGGAACTTTATACACATAAAAAAAAAAATTCAAAATGAATGATGATCTCAGCACAAGTGATGAATCATGCAAGCTGCTTCTTTCTAGTCCTTTAATTTATATGTCAAATCAATACAATATCCTCAACTTTACCTTTATATAAATCGAATTTACATAACAATGCTCCAATGCATGCCAACAATGTTATAATGAGCCTATAAAAGGAAATTATTCAGCAGGCAGTAATCCAGCATACTGTAAGAGAGGAGAAAAATGATTTCAGTGATGCTGATAAATGTTCATTTTGGAATCTCGGCGGTAAATAAATCAAACACGGAATACAAATCGTGAATTAATGTAAGCCGTATGGTTTTATGTTTGCTTTCATTTTTTCCTCTTTACTGAAATGAATAGTATCAAGTATATAGACAATTATGAGAATGTATGAGAAAGTTGTTTAAGCCCAATTGATAAGCTGATCTCTGTTCCAGAATTCTTCACCAAGAAACAGGACTACTGTCAAAATTCTGTCTCTATTTTATTTTAATCTCTTTTATTTTGTATCTCTTTTATTATTGTTGTGATTTATATATTTACATTTTTATACTTTGGAACATACAGTACATTGCCCGGCTAAAAAAAAAAAAAGCATCAGCACATGGACTTGCAAATAGTTAAAGCCCTCCATTGGATAATTACTGCAATGCTTAATATGGTTCATCGTTATATGAAGCAGTGATTGATATGGTAATGATGGAGTGAGTAGCTTCTCCTTTGTTTAACAACCATGTCAGGAGACACATCCCTTGGTCGTGGTAAAGATGTTGCCTTGTTTCAACTAAAGAATTGGCTGAAACTACTACTTTTGGGTTAAAAACTGTCCAATGCATTATTAAAACCTGAAAGGATAGTGGTGAACTATAATCTTCAAGGAAGAAATATGGGCAGAAACAAATTTTGAATAATCATAATCAGAGATCACTTAAAAGTGTTGTGAAATCAGTTTGTAAAAAAAACAACGGTGGACCTCACACCTATGTTTAATAGTGAAAGTAAGAGCATTTTCACACACACACACACACACACACACAATCTGAAGATTACTCTAAGGAGTACCTTCCTGTTCCAGAGTGATGGATGCATCATGGTAAGAAGAGAGGTGGATGCACTGATAATATTTCTAATTTCTACTGTAACACGTTCTGTTCTGTTCTGTTATTTGGTTGTGCTTTGATTACGGCACACAACATTCCAGTGCACTCACAATATTTATTTCCATCCAGAATCACATTCAGTTCTCTCTAGGATCTGGTATTGATAGTGGGAAAGTTGGACCTCTGGATAAAATGCTTCTCCGCTGTTTCCCAATTTGAACCTGATGAATCCTGGCATCGTCATCTTGGAATATGTCCATGTCATCAGGAAAGAAAAAAAATCCATTGATGGGGTGGAAAAACCTGCTCATTCAATATATAAAGGTCCCGCACAGGCTTGGACCCAACTGCACTAGGAATGATGGGGACGTCACTTCATCCACCTCTCTTCTAAACCCAAGTCTGGACTCATTGACCTTTTTCCTTTTACCGCCGTCCATTCTTCATGCTCTTTAGCAATATTGAAGCCTTTTTGCCGATTAGACTCACTGAAGTGGTTTTCTTAAGGCTACATAGCAGTTTAGATCAAATCCCGAAAGTTCTCATTGTGCTTGTGGAAATGCTTTTACTTTTTTACTTTCACTATTAAATCTAGCCGTGAGTTCTATTGTTGTTGTTTTTTATGATTTGATTTCATTAAGTCTTTAACTGATCTCCCATCATGCTCATTCAGGATGTTTTTCCAATTACATTTCTTCCTTGAAGATGATGTTCACCACTATCCTTCCAGGTTAGATAATGTGTTTTACAGCTTGTAAGACATTTCAAGAATTATCCAATGGAAGGCTCTTCACTACAGTATTTGCCTACTGTAATTAAACTAAGGCGGTGATGTTTTTTTTGGCTTGGTAGTGTGTGCGTATATATATATATATATATATATATATATATATATATATATACTGTTTATATATTACTTGTCTTTTGCAGTGTATATACAAATTATCCTTCATAAGCACTGCAAAAGAAAAGAGATATGTAGAAATATATAATTGACTAAAGGCAAGAATCCTGACAGAAGTCCAGTTTCTTGGTGGAGAATTGCAGAAGAGTGGTACTGTAGCTTATCAACTGTCCGGTATGAAAAGCCTTTCTTGATAAAGACAAGATATGTTTGACATGTCTAGTCGTCTCTTTATGTCTTTGCCATCTGAGAACCTACAGTATTCTGAAGAGTTGTTTATTGTTATAGTTTATTGAAGCTATAACTGTGGCACTTGAAGTTGATACTTTAATCAAAATGTATTAAAACTAGTTGTGTGTGTAAGCTTGGTTCTCTTTAGTCACATGCATACATTAAATGTTTCGATACAGACATGCATTGTGCACAGTGTTTATATTCCCATTGTAAAAACAATGCACAATGTTATATCTCCCATTTTCTCCCAAGATTATACAACAGTTAGTTCCAAACGAGTAATCTGATTGGATATGGAGTGGTGATGTAGAGCATAACAGCACTGGGACGTTAATTACACTAACTGCCAGTTGCCTGCATGAATGAAAATAGGTTGGTACGGGCCGCCAGCAGATCCCTGCCAAACCCACATACAAAACCAATCACAGAAGCACTTTCAACAAGAAAAAAAACATCTGTTATGTCATTTTAAACACTTTGTCTTCTTTGTAATTGCTTTGCCCTGAATTGCCTCTGAACGGTCCATGTATTCAGGGGTCAGGGGTTGCTCAGTGGTTTAGGCATTGGACTACGGTTTAGAAGGTCCCAGGTTTAAAACCCTTGACCACCAAGGTGTCCCTGTTCTGTCCTTGAGCAAGGCCCTTAACCCTCAGATGTATAATGAGATGAAAATGTCGCTCTTGATAAGGGTGTATGCCCGAATGTAAATGTTTTGTTCACAGCTAACACGAGCTACAAAGCTAACTAGCTTCTAACACAACACAAATACCTCTACAGCCTTTGATTAATGGCAATACTTGGTGTGTGGAACAAGGGCTTCTAACAAATACCCATACACTCAACTTTCCATTTTATGTTATTTGTGATTCAAGCTAGGACCATTGGAAGTTAGCTGATGTTCCAAAGCAGTTAGCCGGATATTCCAAAATACACCTCTCAAGTTTTACAGCTGTGCTGATATTCAATACAACAGCACTCTCTTTTGTGTGATATTGTTTAATGAGTTTTTTTTTTCTATACTATTATCGTTTTATACATCGTACATTATGTTTAGTATATATAATTGATATAAAATATGTTTAAGCGAGTTCGAAATAAAACAGTCA
This sequence comes from Clarias fuscus, assembly GCA_030347435.1. Lineage (NCBI taxonomy): Eukaryota > Metazoa > Chordata > Actinopteri > Siluriformes > Clariidae > Clarias > Clarias fuscus. The sequence continues at coordinate 12,433,385 of CM059207.1, read as the reverse complement.
TCAATTTATTGCATTGTCAGGATAAGCAGTTACTGTAATTCCTGAGTAATCGGCAACACCCAGGTACTTATTACCCAGTGTTATTTCTAAAGCAGATGATAGAAGCTATGTTATTATTATCTTGAAAAATACTTGAAAGTATTAATTAGTTAAAATATCAGTCACTTATTTAATAAATTAAATCTGTAACATACTGTACAAGTGTCACTGAGTAGTACTGATGTATCTTTAACGCTTATACTTTGTGAAACACTTTTAAGACTGTTTAGATTACAATAAAATAAAATGGTAAAATCTAAATGGAAACAAAAATGGAAGAAAAAGGTTTTCTCTTCAATTCTTTTGTGCTATGTAATCTCACCTACCACCAGCAGGCCCCATAAATGTGTGAAGGTGTGGCTCTTTCCATAGTTGGCATAAACAGAGAGTGACTAATAAACTATTTCTTTTCAGAATTAAGTGAGCGGCTCAAAAGCCTACACATTAGCAAACTCTCTACAGTACATACTTTTTCTTTTTTAATTCTCTGTGGTGTGATAATTGCATAATAATTATTACATTAATTACGCACTCCATACATATACAGATATATTAATATTATATTATATATTAATCACAGAGTCTTATACTTTCCCCCTCTACAGCTTAAGGAATTATGTTATTTTCTGTGATAAATATTTCTGCATCTGGCTCTAGGTATCTTCCGAAAGTAGAAGAAGGAAAAAAAAAACAGCAGTACGGGCAAATATGAGCATTTCTTGGAACTACTTCTGCAGAACATGGACTCTGAGAATGATTTAGGGGAGGAAGTGTCTGAACAAGAGGGCTATTTAATTCAGTTCTCATCATGGATGGATTTTTAGACATGAACTCTAAGCCCCAGACAGTCAGAGCGGCCTTCCGGTCAGAAACAAGATGGGTGTGCACATCCAAGAGTGTTTTTTGGTTACCTTTTGGTCAGTGTAAAATTTAATTAATTAACCACAAATTAATTTGTTCCAACTTTTCAACCTAATACATCTGGAGCTGCTTTTATTTCTTATATTGGTGTTAAATCTAATAGCCTCATGCATTCATTAAAGTGTATTTATATTGTATTTATATTGTGCATTGAATATATGATCAGAGCTTTAATAACTCAAATAGAACAAAATGCAAACAATGCAAATGCAAATTGTAAACAAATTTGGCTAAATAACATATTCGGCTTATGTACTGTACAAATAAGATTTTGGTGTTTGGTGGAATAATCCTGATTTGCAGTTACAGCTTTTATGCGTTTTTCCATGCTTTCCATCCATCAGTTTATCACATTGCTGCTGGGTAATTTTATACCAATGTTTTTGCAAGATAAAAAAGCAAACAGCTCAGCTTTGCTTGCTAGTCTATGACATCTATCTTCCTCTTGATGACATTCCAGAAGTTTTCTGGAGTAAATTGCAGTAGTCTCTTATTTTTTTTTCCAGAGCTCTATATATGTTGTATACAGTATGGTACAATAATATTCTAAATACAGAATATAGTCTCTATAGAATATAGTTATTCTAAAATGATGACATCCCATGAAGTTCATTCACATTTTGTCAGGGACAATCTACTGTACTATAAATTTTATTTGCTGTAAATAGCACAATCTCTCTACTTTGGTTATCACAGTTTCACATATGCACAGCTTTAAATGGAAAACATTTCATCGTACCTGGGGAATGACTTGTCCATTGCTAATAAATAGACATAATGGATAATGGAAAAGCTCTGTGATTGGTTGCCCTAACCTTACAGAACTTCTTTCTTTGCCATTTAACAATACTCTTATATTTTTGCATGCAGTTTTTTGTGTTGGCTGCCTGCGAAGGCAACACGTATGGATCGATATCCGTCGTCTCACGTTGGAGTCCTCGGCATCACACTTTTCTTCTACCTGTAAACCTTCACTGCACCTTTTATTTAGAGGCATAGATTTGCACTATGTAATTTAATTTTTTTCTTTAAAAAAAAATTCATTTTACAGAACCAAAAATGGGGACGGCTAAATCTGCTAATTCTTCCTAAACCATTAATAGGAATTTGACCAAACTTGCATAGTGACTTTTTTAGAAAGTAGAATTCTTACTTATTATTTCATTTTAAATGATTATACTTCTTCTTATTTTTATCTAATACTCTCCATTATAGAAGAACAGTCATAGGATTAGTAATTAACCTACACGGAACCCAAATAAGACCAGGGGAAGTTGTTTTGCCATGATGCTGCTCTGACTAGCTACCTCACTGAACTTATTCTCTTATTGCAGTAACGAGCATCGCAGGGTATGATTGGTATATTCTGCAGTTCATGTATAACTAATGAATGTCGTGTTGTGGACAACTGGCTTGTATAGTTGATGTTTAATACTGTAGATGTGCACTAGCTATTTCTTTGTGTCACCTGTCTGTGAAGCATAGGCCACACATAGGGATCACTATCCGTCGTCATCCGCCTTTTCCTCTATTCGCAACTCCTCCTAAACCGTTGATGGGAATTTGAACAAACCTTGACAGAACCTTTATTAGGAAGCATAGATGTGTGATAGCTATTTCATTTTAAGAAGTAGGATGTTCAGTGGGCAGCTGACACATGTCTTCCTTGGAAGACTCATAAATTGTGCTAATACTTCTGCCCAGTAATCACATTTGATTTAATACTCGCGTTAATCACTGCTATATTCCCTCATGTTCTGTTTTTTTTTCCTCTGGTCCTCTTCAGTTTCAGCACCCCACTGAACAATACCCACCCCTGAAGTTTGGAACGGTCCCGAATGGCAGCACAGAGAAGAACATTCGCAGTAATTACCCCGACATGCACCACTACATGATCAAATACAACCAGAAAGGAGTGGAAGAAGCCATCACTAACTTGAAGACAGGGTTTGTGCTGCATCTGTCTTGCTGACTCTCGTCATATTTCTTTTTTCCATTTTATCTTTCTTTTTTTTCTCTATGCCTCATCCAGCCATTTGAGTCCATTTCACCTTTCGACCCTGAGTTCTCTGTAGTTTAAGGATATCCTTTTTTATACTTGCTGACTCTTTCTCTTTCTCTCCTTCTCACTTTCTTCATATACACAATCTATAATTTCTCTCTTTGCTATATTCCTCTCTCTCTCTCTCTCTCTCTCTCTCTCTCTCTCTCCCTCTCTTACACACACTCAGACACACAGTCTCCTACAGTATCGTGACTTTTTGCTTTCAAGTCTTTGGTTCGCAACAAAAGAATTGTCATTTAAAATCACTGTTAAAATGACGGGGTAACTAATTGTGCTATTACGAGTGAGGCTGCTTTGATACACTCCAGCACACTAGAAGAAGAGTAACATCTTCACAAGTACTCATTGTTCCAATTCTGGAATGATTAATGGAGACTTTCTTTTGTGATTTATATTTGAAGTAAACAATAAGAACAAAAGAATAACAATGTATTATAGTGTATTATAATACATCCACATATTCAAAACTAATTAAAAACTGTTAAATTTGAAGTCATTATTCATTACATTTGAAGTTCTTGTCATACAGGAGCATAGTGAGTCTATTGCGTCCCTTAAAAACAAAGCAAAAATACTTACAGTACAAAGATCATTTGCTCTAAATGTGCCTTTCCTGTAAATTGACAGCTTCTCCTGCTGTAATTTAATTTGGATATGATTGCTGCTATATGAATTACTACTGTACAGCAGTGTACGGTATGTTATTGGCATTAAAAGAAATAGTACCAGGAGGGACTTGTTCAAATTTAAATAGCTTGCATGGTAATATTAGGCCGTACTTTTGTTACGTTTCATCATGAAGCTGCAACTTATAACAACTTAGTGTGACATACTGTAATTTCATTTTAAGTAATATGTTATAAATAACCAAATTCGCTTATTTGCAATATCATTACATACAGTGGTATAGTACCTCAGCATGCGTTCCAGAGTTCTTAAGGTGAAATTAAATATTGTGACACACATTTTCCCATAGGAAGTAATGTAAATGCAGATAATCTGTTCCAGCCACTCAAAAATATTACCAATATTACCAATTTTCTACACTTTTACAATATATTTGTGTCTAAAAACAATAAAAACATGACATGTAAATGAAGCAAAATCTGAAATACGTGGACATTAAAGCTTGCTTAACCTTATTTCATAATTTTTCTTTGCAACGACTGCTTTAAAACCGAAAATGAAAGTGGCTCCCTTTGTTTCGTGCTACAAACATTGCTAACATTCTTGGGTGCTATGTCTTCACTAAATATTGCACAAAATGCAAAAAAAAAAAACCGAACTGAACGCACAACCGGCTTGGTTGCTCATATGACAAAAATGCTTCGTATTTTAAGGCAAATTTCTTGTAAAATGTAAGTTTTAAAGACGAAAATTCCCATGGCATTGGTTTTTGCAGAGTTTCCACTGTATATGGTTAATTCTTGTTCTGTGTACAGTCCTATGCAAATGTATTTCGCCACCCCTCATTTCTTTACTTTATGCATCCAAAGAGCCAGACCTTCTTGTTCTTCAAGCTTCCTGAACAGCTTTTTTTCTCTCTTATTTTTGGTTTTCGGGCTAGTATTTGGCTCTCATTTTCAGTCCATTCTGTGTACTAGGCCAGTTTCAGATTAATGTTTTTTGTTTGTTAAGCCACACAGTGACCTATGAATCATTCAAGCATAAAATAGCATCTAACTTTAGGCATGAACCACAAAGAAACAGGTGCAGATGATGACAGATGATCAGGCTGGTGATTAGTATATACTGGTGAGGCCGAATGGCTGAAACAGACGAAAGGGGTAATGAGGTTGCTGTTATATAAACAACCGTTTTTTTTTGGTTGCAGTGCGTCATTTGTTCCCATTTCTTTCATTTCTTTCGCATATTTTAATTAAATTTAATTTGAAGAAATGAAGGGTCACTCAACACTTTTGCAAAGTACTGTACTTTTGCATAAAGAAGGTTTTATGTAATATTATTTTAATTTACCTCCTCATTTTTCAGTAGAAGTAAAAAAGGTACAATTCAAGCACAAAAGTGTACCGTTTGAAAGGAACAAGGCAGATAGTATTATATATAAACTGCCGAAAATGATTACGTCCACTACCCGTTTTGTGCTTAAGTTAAACTATAGGGTTGCCATGACAGTTATTAATCAACTGCCCTCTTGATTGCTGGTATCACTGTGTCAGTACAGTTGTTCCTTTTATTGAATTCAGACTATGATTCCTTGTACCTGATACCTGTTGGAACGGTTTACAAACAACCCTTGTCAGTCTTCCCAAACTACAGCCCATAATTTAGTTCAGCTGTGTGTGCGTCTTCTATAGGCAGGTCTAATTCTAGAAAATAAAACATCTACTAATCAATAAAAGTATTCTCATTCAGTTTTCTAATGTTAAATAGTGATATTTGGATAGTGAAGGAGGATATTGCATGACATCAACTCTGGCTCAATGTCCATTTGTTATTGGACAAAAAGCTTAGCAAGTGGGTCCAGGGTGACTTGCCACATCGTTGTGCAAGATACATGATTAAAACAGCATCAATCTAACCAATAATCATATGGTATTATGTGACTCTTTTTTTTTTTTTTTTTTAGATGTACTGAATAATTAATTTATTCATGTTTAACCGCACTATCCTAATAGAGGCTGTGGAGGATCTATTGGGTGTGAGGCAGAGAAAAATGCTGAATGAGATGCTAGTCCATGGCAGTGCGCCATGCATTCCACACACGTTCATTAATATCTAAAGCAGTTAAGTGTGGCCAGTCTGTTCACCGGCATAAGCAAGCAGAGCATTTGGAGAAAACCTACAGGGACACAAGGACAACATGTTTAACTCTACACAGACGGAAATCTGAACACAGGACGGAAGCACGGTTCTTGGACGTGTGAGACACCTGTTGCATAAGCGTTCACACATACAGTAGGGCATACCAAACACTTTGTGAATTATAGGGCATTCATCATGCTGAAAGTTTTAGAAGGTGACCTGCGCTAAATAATGAAGGAACCTTCAAAACCACTTACGTGCATGAAGTCAATGTCTTTGTATAATTCAGTCACTAAGAATTAGGCTAAAAGAAGCCTCAGAGCAATTTCAAGAATAATACGACTGACCAGTGAATATGGTGAATGATAAAAGGGCTAAGGATAAAAAAAAAATAGTAATACCCAAGTGCAATAGGCAAATACTATGTGTTGGAGAGTATCATGGTAGACTCCTTAAAAAAAAACAATAACATTTTTATTAAAAACGTGTATTAAAATTGCAGTTAATTTTTTCGAAAAAGTCACAAAGGTGTTTAAGTGTTTAAATGTCCTGTTTCAGAAATGAAGGAGTTTTGTCATAGCTTCATATGAATATTTTAAGTACTATAAATTGTTAATCATACAGTGTGGTTTTCCAATATCAGTCATTTCCTTACACAGTTTTGTATTTGCTAATAGATCGGAGAATTCTCAACCTGTCTTCTCAGCATTTCCCTTTCTCTGTCTCTCTCTCCATCTTTCTCTCCCTCTCCCTCCTCTTCCCCCTACAGTAAGCTAGATGCATTTATCTATGATGCCGCAGTGCTGAACTACATGGCTCGTAAGGACGAGGGCTGCAAAGTGATGACTATAGGCTCTGGTAAAGTCTTTGCCACCACGGGCTACGGCATTGCCCTGATTAAGAACTCCCGCTGGAAGCGACCACTGGACCTGGCACTGCTACAGCTGGTTGGTGATGGTAAGAGCCTGACCTTGTGGTTGCATCCAGATTAAATGGGGTGAAAGGGTTAATGTACTGCATGCTTGTTGGTTTGGATGAAGGTACTGGTTTGTTTTTCTTTACATAGGAATGAAGGGAAATTATGTGTTACTGTAATAAAGGATTATCTGTGTTGGTTTTGTATGCATGTAAATGAAGGATTTAAAATTGATGAATTGGCATAAATGTTTTAGATGAAGAGACCCTCAGAAAAGTTATACCAAGAGGCTTATAAACAAAAACCCAATGCAAAAAATAAAACGAAAGCATCCATGAACATTGTCCAGTAGAGGCTTGAATTTTTGAACCAATTAATTCATACATTTTTATTTGAGGTATATTCCTTCCTTGGACTCCATTTTGTTGGCATGATACGCATTATCTACTAATCTGAATGCTAAAAGACGAGTTCACTGCATCAATTCTTAAACAACTGTCCTCACAATGATACTTTGTCATTCATATGGCTACTCATACAGTATATTGTGTGTGTGCGCGCGCATGTGCCAATACCCTGCAGTGAGAACATCTCACTGATGCCAGTTCCCATCAGCCAATGCAACAATTAAACATCTAACCCTGACATGACAGGTCTATATGCTAAATTAATTGTTCCGTTTGTATTTTCATTCGCATATGAGTTTGTGTGTTTTCGGTGGTTTTATTTTTTGTAAAATGTGCACGCACTACATTTTTGAAACATTAAAAAGCACAATATGTTTAACGGTCGTTAACACTAATGGACAATTAGGGGATTTTTCCCCACTGGATTTTAAGATCATTAAGCAAGATGTCCCCTCTATACTGTACACACAGTGCTGTTCGAAAGTCTTGAGCCACCCCTCATTTCCACTCCTTGTTTCCAAGGAGTCAGATATTCTTTCATTTTCTTAAAAAATGTACTTCTGAGGAATAGTTCTCGAGGCCTCCTGTAAAGAACTTAATGGCTCTCACTTTTTGGCTCTGATTTTTAATCCGGTCCCTGTAGCTTACCATTTCCAGATTTTTGTTTGTTTAGCCACACAGTAAATCTAACTTAGGTTATGAACCAGTGAGAAAAAGTTGCTGATAAAGACAGATGATCAGGCCGGTGATTAGTACACTGATGATGTTGAATGCTAAGTGGTTGGAACGGATAAGAGGGGAAATGAGGGGAAGCAAGCTATTTTGACATATTTAGGCACTTTGCAGCCTGACACAGTAAAACATTTGATTCAATTTCTTTAACTGAATCTATATAATTTAATTTGATTGTATTTAATGTTACTAATCATTGCACCCTCCCAACTGTAATGTCTCGCTTTTTAGATCTTGTTAGTTAACTATCAGTACTGTACTTCTTCATGTATAGATTTAAAGTGGCTTGCTGTTTTCTTTGATAGCAAAAACAAGTGTTCAAGCATTCATTTAATATTTGTAATAGTTGTAACAATCTTTTTCTTTTCCCCAAACTCACAAAAAAATAATAAGCATCCTGTTTACTGGAGTATGTGATCAATTCTGTACTATTATCTTTTTTTCGCCAACTATAATAGTGAGTTCTAATTTACCAACAACCTCATAAAATATACATTATACATTCGAAGTACATTTCATCAAATGGCACTAGATTATATATTATAAAAAATGAATGTGATGTTTTCATTTGTGTACCCTAGTCCTATTGTTAAAATGAAGAAAATTGCTTGTTTTTATTGTAGTAATAAGCTGGTTGAAATTTTTGATTAAATTCTCCTTTGGGTCAACCTGGTCTTGTTGACCCAAGGATTGTGGCTAGTTCTAGTGGGATTGGGCCTAAGGTCTCGGAGATGGTGTCATGTCTGGCCACTGCTCTGGGTTAAAGGGTGTTAAAATGTCTTTGTAAAAAATATGCTCACGTACCCGTTCTAGTCTCTCGCCAACCATTCCGCCATGCCACCAAACTGATTCTGTCATTTTAAGGCACACTAATGTGACCGGCAGATTACCTCTAGAGATCTAGGGGTCTGAGTAGAGTTTATTAGTAGTATCATTAGTGGTAGTGGTAATAGTAATTTTGTTTTGCATTTGATGTTTTTTATTTTTATTTTTTGAAACAAACTGTGTCGTATGCCTACCAAACTTTTGGCCAGTCATCCACATGTACAGTATAGTTCCACTGAAAGTATGGCAATGGCGATGTATGGCATATTTGTACTGTATGCCATATTTGTGCTACATACTGAATATTAATGGATTTAAAATAATAAAATGAAAATGAGAAGATCAATCATATATTCGGCTTTCATTTCCTATTTTCATGTGTTTGCCAACGTAGAACATGGCACCTGTGATGGCAGATCACCCAATTTTTAAGTGACTAAACATATTTGAACAGATAGCCTTAAAGTAATTTAATCAGTGAATATTTATTGCTATGCACATCCGTCAGCGACCCCCTGAGTCAGCGACCCACCTGACTTTAACAGACTGTCGCCTTCTTCTTCTGTGATTCTTGTCCAGATTTGCGCTGCAGCTTTTCTTCAGTCTTTTCTTTAGGAGAATGAATGAAACTGATGATTGACATGGTCATCTTAAAGCCTTCAGCTTTTTTTGTTTTGTTATTGTTTTGCTGCATGATGAAGTTCCTCAGAATTCACTTGGATGCATTTATCTCTAAATTGGCTGATAGAATGTTCCTGTAGACTTTTGAATTGGTATATAAACTTTGTTTCCAACCATTGTCGGTAAAGGCTTATCTTGGTTCAGGACTTTTGTGACCCATCTCTGTGCTACGTCCCAAATTCAAATCTGGCCTGCTAATTCTTACTGCTGGCTGTTTTGAGGTAGATCCTCTATATTGCTCTGTACTGCTCTTGACGTTTTGAATGGTGGATTGAGATACCTTCACCCATGCCCTATGGAGGAGGTTTTGTTTTGTTTTTCACAGCTCTCACAATGTTTCTCTCATCAGCTGCTGTTATTTTCTTTGGCTGGCATGTTTGATGTCTGGTTGTTAGTACACCAGTAGTTTCTTTCTTTTTCAGGACATTCCAAATTGTTGTATTGGCTATGCCCAGTGCTTGTGCAATGGCTCTGATTGATTTTCCTTCTGTTCTCAGCTTCAAAATGGCTTGCTTTTCCCCATAGACAGCTCTCTATGTTTTATGTTGGCTATGCGGTTGTGTGTTCCCACAACAAACTAAGCAGTGTTACTGTAGGTAGCAAAATGAATTATGTATGACATGAATTATGTGTGAACAACAACGACCTCATCAACAACAACAATATTAATCAGAATAATGGTTAAAGTATATTCATTATGTAATATACAAACCTGATTCCAAAAAAGTGGAAGTTTCAAATTTCAATATTTTATTCAGAATAGAACATACCGTAGATAACATATCAAATGTTCTTATTATGCCTATTATGATGGCACTTGACCCAAAAGTCTGAATAATGTTGATCAGTGACTCAAGCATTCCAGGCTCAGGTACTGGTGCCTCAATGTACCTGTAGCGTGTGCCAGTCTTATTCTCTGACCTATAGAGTCATAGCTGATAAAGTAGAAAGGCACACGAGAGCATTTCTCGTGATATTTTTTCCCGGATTATCAATAATTTTTGGCATATTGTGAAGATTGGCTTCCTTATTTTCTTCGTTTTGTATTTAATGGTGGCTCGCAAATCAACTAGGTACCCTTTTTTGCCAGCTAGAGTATCGGATGGTGAAAAAAAAAAAAGTGTACCTGAGTATGGAGATAAATAATAATGTGAATGCTGGCCAGTGGAGGAGTGGGGAGGGGGAGCACTTGTTCCTAGACATGGTACAGATCAATCGTGCCTAGCGTGAAAGTGCCCCTAGTGACATGATATTAGGCTGGTGATTTTATAGTTATGGCTGATCAGTGTACGTAGTGTATATAATATTGTTACATCATCAATACAGGTTAGTGAGCTGGATCCAGGAGCAGATAGGGAAAAAAGATATGTCATCTGCTTTTCTTTACGATTGTCAAAATGTTTCTGGCATCAGCTGTTGTTGTTTTCCTTGGCTGGTTGTTAGTACACCATGGTGTGATTGTCCCTTTTTTCCCAGCTTCAAAATGGCAGGGTATTCTCCCATAGGCAGTTCTCTGTTCTTCGTATTAAAAACTGCATTACATGTCCTAAATTGTATAACTTATCTGTAAGTAAATATCAAGAAATAAGTATTAAAACACTGTCACCTCATACTTATATTTTGAACTTACCCAGACATTTGCCTTACATACGGCAAAAACTAAATAATTGGTATTGCTGTTTCACTCCTTTCAGGGGACTGTGAAATACCATCTTTTCATACCTTCATAGTTCATGTACATGTGCTCCAACTCTACAATTTTTAGAAGGAGCTTTGCAAGCTCTTTGCACATACAGTATGTCACAAAAGATGAATGAATGTAGGATTTTACACCTATTACTACTATTAAAAAAATGACAGATATGTTGGGACCAGTTACAATACTGCCCTCCTTCCCCCAGGAAAAACTTAGCCCCATCTATACCTCTTACTGACACTCCAATACAACAGTAGTTCTCTTTAAACTTGACTCAGCTTCAACTTCATTACCCTGGTCATCATTGGCCTCCACAGTCCCTAGTTGGATACTACTACCAAGTTGCCTCTTTTTAGTCTGCACTTTTTTTGCTGGCAACATCATGTGACTGCCATTTAATGCTAGCCTGAATAGTAAATAAAGCCATTACATTGTTGTAGTGTCAATGTACAATTGTCTGAATTGTGCTGTTTGCTGATCTTTCTCCAGAAAAAAATTATTATACATTAAAAGCTGTGATTAAATGAACTGTATGATCTTTATGAGCTCTGCATTATCTATCACTTACAATAGTCCTACATCTTTCCAATAATAAAGCCAAGTGCACATGTCTGAATGCTGCCATCATTTGCTTCACTTAAAAGTTAGAGATGCCCCTAAAAAATTTAAGAATTTCACCTTACATTGAAGGTAGATAAAAAATTTATTGCTCTTATTCTTATGCCTAATAGTAAAAGTACTATACATTTACTGATCTCTAAGCATATCAGTAAATGTACCAATATTTTTCTTTGAGTAGCTTTAAATTGGTCCCATGATTTTCTTTCTATATATAGAAGCTAAAAGTCCTGGAATTCTGAGGTGTTTCTAGTCCTCTCCTACAGTCAGACTGACCAACATCTACCACAATTAAATGATTATGATCTCACCCTTCAGACCCACTTCTCTATCTGTTTTAACCTTGTCTTTGATTTCTAACTCATTTCATTGAGTAAGTTTTTACTCCTTCCTACTGTCAAACACAATATGCTTGTATAATTTTTCAGTTGTTTTCACAGTCTTTATGTATGCTCATCATTCTCTTTTATGCACTTCTCTCTGAACTAAAAATATGCTCCTGCTGTTTGTCATTATGTCACAATCCTATATACTTCTTTCTCTCCTTTTCCATTTTATCCATTCTTTTTCTGCCAATTTCCCTTAACACAATGGAGTATTCAAACAACCAAATTTCCCTTGCTTCTTGCTTTTTCTTTCCACCATTTACTTTGCAATAGAGAAAAGCACATAAGGGATTATGGTGTGGTCCCTGACCTTGTGTCCTTCTCTTCTCTTCTCTTCTCAGATGAAATTGAGATGCTAGAGCGTCTCTGGCTTTCAGGGATATGCCACAATGATAAGATTGAAGTGATGAGCTCCAAGCTGGACATTGACAATATGGCTGGAGTCTTTTACATGTTGTTGGTGGCCATGGGCCTGAGTCTACTAGTGTTCGCCTGGGAGCACCTTGTCTATTGGAGGCTACGCCATTGTATGAGTGGAATGGGCCAAGCTGGCAAACTGGACTTTCTACTTGCCTTCAGCAGGGTAAGAGGGGCAAACAAATGCATGTCTGATAAACAGATAAAGCAAAATGACGAGATTATAGTAGACAAAAAATGAGAGATAGTGAGTGGACACTGCGGCACATGTAGTGTTCTTGTTGTTTATGAAATATTGCTTGGTAGAATGGGAGTGATTGAAAATTGTTTCGGAACCTAACAATCTGGGACATTTAACAGAATAACACCTCACCAAAATCCTTTTTAATTTGCTCTCCATTTTTTCTCAGGGAATGTATAGCTGTTGCAGTTTTGAGGATGAAACTGCCCATGGTGGACCCAAAGTCATCATTTCCACCCACCATCATCCCTCTGTGGTGTCAGCCCCTCCCTCCTCCCATGTGGTCACTGCAGGTGTCACCAACCAAGCCATTGCCATGGTGCCACAGCAACAGCAGCAGCAACAACAGCATCTACCCCAGCCTCCCCAGTCCTATAAATCCCCACTTCCTGGGTCCCCTCCTGCTGTGTTACATTCTGGGGGATCATTGGGGCCCTCTACTACACCACTTCTGGGTGCTCCTCTTCCATGCTCCACATTTTTGCCCCGACCAGACCGCAGACTGGCTGTAGTAGACCGCTGGAGGCTGCCAAAATCTGCTAGTGCCACCACACCCATGAATCTTAGAGGTGGTCTGTCTGACATGGGAACCTTCCCACAAAAGATAGTTCCTACGTGGGCAGGGAGTGGACCTGCTGGAAGCACCTTGGATGGATATAAGCGCTACTACGGCCCCATTGACCCTGAAGGCTTGGGACCATGTATGGATCAACAAGCAGGCACTCAGACTCCAAAATCAGCTCCCAGGAACCATCAACAACCACCACCAGCTAGTTTGGCTTTTTATCAGGAAAAGGGCATGGATCATGGGGTGGGGAAGAAGGTGGGAGTGTGTACTGGTGGAGGGGGTCAGGGGAAGGGGGTGAAGTCTTTGGGCACTCCAAGGCTGCCCCCAAAAAGTCAGACTCCAGCCCCATTGCCACCTAACCCCCCACTGCAGCACCCCTCTCCTCCTCTTCCCTCATCCCTTTGGAGGAAGCGGAGGCCCAAAAAAACAAAAGAGCCCGGTGGCCCGCTGTATGAGAACATTCTGCCTCTAGGACGGAGAGGAGGTGGACGAGATATGGGTCGTAGACCCAGACCATCTCCCCCTCTTCCTATTCCAGTACCTGTACCAGTTTCCCCAACATACACACCACCATCACCCTCACTGTCTCTTCCGTACACCTCCACCTCATCCTCCACCTCTAGCACTAGTTCCTCTACCACATCCTCTGCCTCTTCTTCTCGATCAACCTCTCCCTCAACCACCTCTAGCACTACCTCACGCAGTACCAGGGATAGGGAGGAAGAGGAAGACTTGGATGAGCTGACAGAGGAGTCCAGTCTTCTTCAGGGACACAACCGGCATAACAACAGGGAGCGCTCTATCCTGTCCCCGAGATCCCTTACACATGGTCCACCGCCACCCCCTATTCCCCCACGCAAACCCCGTGGTCCATTTGCAGAGCGTGAACGAGAGAGGCAGGGCAGTAGATTAAGAGAAAGAGGTGGCAGCCAGCTTGCTCAGCTCCAAGAGTGGTGGGCAGGATGGGGGGAGAGAGAGAGGGAGAGAAACGAGGGAGGATCTGGTGACACTGAACGGAAAAGGGAGAAAAGGCACAGGAAAGAGAGAGAGAAAGAGAAAAAGAAAAAGAAAAAAACGAAAAAGAGGAAAAAGAGAGAGGAACGTGAAAGGGAAAGGGAGCGTAAGCGGCGGAAGGTGAAGAAGAAAAAGAAAAAGGTGATGAAGTCAAAGAAGAAGAAGAAGGTATCCACGAGGAAGCATTCAGAGCCAGATGAAGGGGATGTAGAGGTAGAGAGAGAGGGAGAAGGTGATGGGGAGAGAGAGGGTGAGTATGCCTCTTTCTCAAACCAGTACCGGAGCACATTTGGAGAAAAGGGAAGTCTTTTAGGTTGGGAAGCAGACAGAGAGCGAGAAAGGAGAGATGGAGGGGAGGATGTGGGAGATGAGCAAGATGAAGAGAGTGGAGGAGGTCGGAGTAGAGAAAGACGGCCAAAGAGTAGCCGTGCACGTCACAGACCATCCAGCAAGAAATACCCAAATCTCCACAAACTTCCTTCTTCCGTCAAATTTTGGGTCAGTGGAGGGGCGACAGAACCCTCTGGAGGCTCACCTCCATCCTCAATACATACACTTCTTCCATCAACTAAGCGAAGGAGGAGCAGTGGAGCAGAGCGAGATGTGGCAGGGAGGGGGGGTGAGAGGCGGCCATTGCTTCTACACTATGATAGAGGCCGGGCGCATACCCGAGAGGGCTTGTCCTTCCATGAGTGGGACTCTGAGGATGAAGAGGAAAATGATGAAGTAGAGGATGAACAGGACAGGGAGCAAGAAAGGGTAAGAGTGAGAAGGGCAGGGGGCCGAGGGGCTGTGTCTGAGTCTGAGAGGGATCGAATTCGAGCAGATGAGAGTTATTCTGATGAAGGCTCCTCAGGGGAGTTTGGCCAATTTGAAAGATATTGGGAAGGCAATGGTGCAGATGGGGCAAGTGGGATTGGAGGTGGGGGTTGGTTTTTTGGCACCTACCCAGCCCGAGAGAAAGGGGGAAGCATCAACAGCAGAGATGATTCAATACTAGGTCGAACTGAAGGGTGGAGTGGAGATTTTTGGGGCTCAGGTTCAGGAGTTGGATGGGGCTCTGGTGGTGGAAGTGGGGGTCTTGGCTTACAATGGCCACCTCCTCCAGCATCACTACCACCCCCTCGAAGGTATTGGTCAGTTGATAAGCTACCCATGAAGAGTGAGAAACGTGGTCACAATAGGTCAAAGAGCAAGGGAAAAAGGGCTCGAGAAAGGGACCCGGATATGGGATCATACACACAGATTAGCCACAGCAGAGTGCCCTGTCGATCCAAACGAGGCAGTGCTACCTCCCACAGTCAAGAGGAGTTACTGCCCCACTGCCACAGTCTAAATGAGGGCTCCCGACCCAAACTTCCCCCCAAACCTGATGGTGCCAAATCCGGCAGTCAGTCCAACCTCAGCACCCAACAAGCCCAACATTCGGAGCCAGCATCCTCCCCTACTCAATCCTTACTGCCATCACTCCCTGCAAGTTCCGCACCCTCTTCCCTCCCTGTACCCATCTCACAACCCCCTTCTTCTGCATCCATGTCTCCCCCACCAGTATTATCACCTGGTACCTCAAAAGGGGCTAGTGGTAGTGCTAAACTTCAGTATCAGAGACTACGCTCTGTTCCCCAGCCACGACGCTTCTACTCGCCCCACCTACCCCTTAAAGCAAAAAGCCTGTGTTCCCGACGTGGCTCAGCTCACTTTTCTAGCCTTGAAAGTGAAGTATGACACGGGGCTTCATTGCTGCGCGTGTGCGTGAGCTCTATGGTTAGATGCAAATGGACTGTGACACACATACACGCGCTGCACCAGGATCAAGGCAGTGACTACGAGTGCCAGAATGGTGCCAGAAGCCGGGACAGTGGTGGTGATACCACAACAGGAGACGAGTCGGCAGAGGCTGTCTCCCTAACCACGGAAACCCCAGCTGTACTTCATGTTTGCTCAGAACTGAGCATTACAATGTCGTCTGTAGTCCTGTCCTCCAATGAGAACAATGGATCCAGAATCTGTGAGTAATGATGTCATGTTTACACACACACTGTCATTCAAGGAAGACTTATTTTCCTTCAGTGGAAATCCTATGGACTATGGAAACCATTAGGACTTTGAGGTTGCTTTTTAGAGTTTTAATTTGCTTTTTCAGCACGCTGGCTGTGGCCAAAATCACTTCACTGGCTTACAAATGGCCTTGAATCTTTTTCACTGGGTTTCGCCAAAATGATGCAGTGACACTTTTTCTGTTTGTGTCCAACCCTCAAGGCCACACTGGACAGTGATGTCTGAACTTTAATCTAATTATTTAAGAGTATCTCTAGTACTTACATTTCCATTGTTTTAATGCAAAAATATCAGCTATTCAGATCTCATTAGCAGAAATTCATTGGCGCTTGTCAGAACTCTGATGCTGTGGTGTCAAACAGGGATGTTACTATAGTCTGCTATGTATTTTAACAAAAAACAAACAAACAAACAAAAAAAACTAAGGACAAAAACAGAATACATGTAGCAGTTTTCTGTATGAATTTCTTTTCTTACTCCAGACTCCCACTACTCCTTTTTTATTATATCTATTGCTCTCACTGTGTTAGTAAAAATAGTGTAAGCTAGTTATGTCTGAAGTTAAATAGTAGAACTCTAGTCTTGGATGCCAAATAACACAGAGAATTCAGATGATTTGAATGGACCCATAATATATGATCTCTCTTGTTGGCTTAGAGTATTTAACACAAGCAATACGTAACTGTCTTAACCAAAATGAGGGTTGCAATATCTATAATTGGCACTAGATGGCTACATAATATTAAAATGAGTTAATATTACTGACTAGTGAATCATGTCTTTTAAACTTATTTGTAATTTCATTATTTGTTCAATAGGTAACCAATTTTGAAGATATAAGGTACTGAGTGTGTTCCCGGCTTTCTCCATGCTTTTATAATTATTTGGCAGATACTATCACCAGTGAAAAGAGAAATAATTTTAGAAAGCACAAAAGCTTTTGGCTCATGCCAGTGAATGCATCATTTAATAACATCAAGGGCAAATCAATAAGACCATCATTATTCATAAAAATGAACACAGGTGCCAACGTACACAAACTGAGCACATATCAGGGCTTTAAGTCTCCTAGGTTAGCATACATCATGAAAATTTTACTAAAATTTATTTTACATCAGGCACAACCCATTTGCCCTTGTTGTATTTGAATGTAGCTGTAACATAATGTAGCAAAATATAGATATACCTTTAGACTTGTAGCATTTTGGATGCAGACATCATCAAAAATCACACTCATCAGGATGTAAAGTACTTGCACATATTCTAGATTAAAACACCCTTTACTCAAGATTCTGCTTTTAATAGGGTCTGTGATGTCTTTCTGTACAATGTATTGCTTTAATGAGAACGTTTTTGTTTTTTTGTTTTTGTTTTTTAACAAAATTTGCTAATTTTTGCAATATGATTGATTGCTTTGCCCATTTCTGAAAGGGTACACACAATCGCATAAATTTGGGGATGAATATGCTCAGGTAATAAAGTGCGATTTGTGTAACTGAATTGGTACCTGACTGAGTTGGTTAGGTTTCTGATGGCACTTGGGGATGTCTGGCATGTTAGTGAAAGGTTTGGCTACACTGGGGAGTGGGGCACAGGCTGAGGAACAGATGAATGAGTCCAATGGGTTCACTTTAGTCTTGAAAGGCACTGACACAGTACTCTTTGCATGTACAGAACAGATTTTTTCCCATGTAGCTTAATTTTGCTGAAAAAAAAAATCACTATATATATATATATATATATATATATATACTGATTTTTGTTTGTTTGTTTATTTATTTGTTTTATTTTTTTCTCAGAATGTATCATGTAATACTGTGAATGAACTTTTCTCATTTCTTATTGGAGGTCTCATTCAAATCCTATCATATATATAATGTACACACAATGTACAAATAATATATATATACATACATATACTGATTTTTATACAGATTATTTATATATATATATATATATATATATATATATATATATATATATATATATATATATATATATATATATATATAATATTTGTTATTCTTGGAGGAAGTGTTAGAGAAATAGTTTTAAATGTTTTAGCTTTGTAGCAAATCTAGATACTGGAAACATTTTTGAATTTTATTCCTCCTATATGACTGTGAAAACATTAGTGCCTGTGAATTAAGAAAAGACAAGAACAAAGTCTAATACCTTCATCTTTCTATATATTCATCCAGCCATTTGTCCATCCAACCATATCGTACACTGCTCCGTTGATATTTGTGAGCATTCTTTTATTATTTTATACTGCTTTAAAATGCTTTTGTAATACTGCCTGAAGTAACTATTTCCTGTTATTTTCCTTTCAGTTTCTTTCATCAACATCCATCCAAACATCTATCCATCATTCCAGCCGTCCATCTGTGGGTATTTGAAAACCTATTTAATTCTCCATATGTTTCATATAATGCCTCATTTTAAAGTAATGTTTGGAATATTTTCACATTCATAATTCACATTTAATTTTAAGTTCTAATACCTTTATTCCATTTCACATGTATTTGATTCGCTTTTCAATTCATGGGTTATCATGCTGCTTATACATGTCAGTTCTCTTACTTAGCAAAAAACAGAGACCAGTAGCTACTGTGTTCTTGCTCCTGTTGACTGATTATTAAAGATGATGATGATGATGATGATGATGATGATGATGATCAATTTGATTCTAAGCAAAATGTAATGCATTAATGAATTGACAGTGTAATTGAAGGGGTGCATGTGATGACCATGAAGCAAGAGTCTGGGCTGTACTGTACTCAGCGTACTGTTAGTGTACTGCACAGTTGCATGTTAGTAATGTATGTTTCAAAGTAAAATTAATAGGCAGTAATTATTCTTATTGCTCACAATGGAAAGTGTCCTTCTCAAGTCCCCTCTAGAATTTAGGTTATATTTTTGAAGATCCATCTAAATGCACGGCTTAAGGATTTTTTTTTTCTGCTCCGAATTCTGTTGATCTCTTTTTATCAGTTGTGTTAGGTTTGAAACATTTTTAAAATCATTTAGGGTAGTGGGTTGCTAGGACTGCAGTTGATAACCAATAATTCACAAGATGCATTTACAACATGGCTACTGTATGAGATTTGGGCAAGTGCTAATTTGTGTGTGCATGGTGTTAAATCACACACAAAAAGTGGGCATGTGCCAGGTGATTTACAAAGAATAATTGGGTGAGGTACATCACATGCAAAGTAATGTTAGGAAGCAATATATAACCTAGATTTTTGTGTACACTGAATATTCCCGGTGGCCATAGATAGTTTGGATCTCAGAGAATAACGTGAAACTTGAAACTTCAGTATGATGCCGATGAAAAAACTAAAAAAAAAAAAATGTTTAAAATACATTATGAATAAATGAATAAAAGAGTGTAGACAAGAGTGTGCATTATGTTGACGAAATGTATGTGACTGAAAACCTTTTTAAAGGCTGACTGTTTCAGAGTGCCAATTGTGCACAAATACAGGTATCTCATTACAACAACACAGGAAAATTTTATTGTGGTAATAACAGCAGACTATTGTGAAAAATTTCTGATTGTTTTGAGACACTAGGGCATAATTTAGATAAATTCTCCATCATTCAAACTAAATGGAATATGCTAAATTGTATAATTTCGTCTTGACACAAAAACATTCCGCAAAATTTAATAAGTGGTCTCTAGACATAATAGTAAATCACATTTTGGGTGCAAAATGATCTGACTTGTCTTGCCACCACCCTGGATTTTTCACATCTACACGACATACCTCAAGCTGCATATTCATTTAAAAAAACAGGTAAAGTGGACAACACGTGCTACTGTATATTGTTAACGTGAAAGACCGAGGCAGTGAAAATAACCACAATGCGATTATGTGCACATATCCTGAGACCCTCCAGAAAGTTGTGAAGTAATGTATGACAAAGCATTAGCAATAAATACTGCTGTCATACAATCATTTTCTTTATGCTTCTTACCTCGTACACATCAGACCATAGGCACCGATCAGCTATAATATTATGACCAATGACAAATGGAATGAACAATATTGATCATCAATTACCAAGGGGGACCCAAGGCTCACCAATGCCCACAGGAAGCGAAGGCCAGCCCAGCCAGTCCGATCCCATTGAAATACCAATGCAGCATAAATCAAAGAAAAAATTTAATACTGACCACGATAGAAAGGCACCCAAACACCCAGTGCACCACAGTCCACCATGGACAGGATCTACTGTAGAAGGAAAAGAGCCCAAGGCCCAAAGAGAACGGGCTTCCAAATTCACCAGATCCCAATCTGTTCAAGCATCCATGATTGCACTGCACAAATCAGTCCAAATCATGGAAGCCTCACCCCACAACCCACAGCACCCAAAGGATTCACTGCCAATATTTGGTGCCAGACACCACAGCACTCCCCCAGAGGCCCTTCAGAGCCATGCACCAAGGGGACAGAGCGGTGACCCAAAGGGAACCCAAAAGCTAGGTGGTTTTATGATGTTAATGGTTTTAATGTCATGACTGATAGTTGTACATAATCCATATGGAGACTTCTACATATCTATTGAACACCGGTCAGGGCTGCAGACATTCTATTCCCAAAGGTGATTATAGTCTCCTTTCATCTCCTTACATCTTTTCTGCCATGGTGTGTAAATTTTTTTTTTTCAAACATTCTAACTCCTTATGTGGAGACTGCTAAAACCTAGCACCAATTTGGTTTACCTAGTTAACATTTCTAGCCTTGTTAGTGTCACACATGTGTTAGCTACTGCTTAGTAGTACATTCAGAGCCTTAGTGTCATTTTCTGCGAGTATTCCCGAGCTGAATGGACACGAGGAGGTTAAGAGGGTCTCCCTTGCCATACTCTGTATGTTCCCTGATACTACAAAGTTGGCATACTGGAGCTGAAGTTTGTCCAGATTGTGACTGTCTAATGACATGCAATCTGAGACACTGAATACACTTTCTCACACCACATCAGTCCTCACTAGCCACAGTGCAAGAACTGAAAAGGCTTGAGAGCTTTAATAGAGACTTAAGTTTCTAATCCCTGTGCCCATGGATCAGTGACGTGTACTTTTGAACATGAGCAGGTCGGTCTTGGCCATATGCCTACAATTAATTCACCACTATTGCATCACTGGTGGTCTCACCAGATAAAGTGCTATTCCCAGATGTCCAATGCCTGAGCTCAGGTCTTGGTGAAATTTGCAACACATTAAATAGTCTATTGCTAGTAATGCGGAGAGCATTCAAATCTGTGGCAGTTCAGCTGATCTGCAAATCACTCCTGGCAAGGCTCAGCTTTCTACCTAACTGGTTTATATACAATAGTTTACTTTTCCTAGACCTACTAAAATCAGTCATGTAAAATCTCCTTTGTTAGCTCCTGCTGCCACAGGCCATGGGAAGGTGTAGGGTTTGGAATCATAAAACCAGCACGGCTAAAACAGTCGGTCTTGCATCATCTTTAGGTCATAAAATTCCTTTCCAATTCTAGTGCTAACAAAAACCATATAAAAATCAAATGAATCCTAAACATGGATAGTCACATCATCAGACTTCTAACAGGATTCTGAGTGCTCCCCCTGAGACAGGGCCCCAGCAGCTCCCATATACCACTAAATAGCCTAGCAGAGCTCATGTTGTGCTAGTGGCAGAACAGTCTACGTACTTCCACTGTGACCTAAAAAACCTCTTCCCATTTGATACGACAAGCATGACATTAGTTTTACATAAACCCTGGTAGATCAGCTTGGAGTGTTTTACACTCGCATGCCAGGATCTGTGTGTACAGAAGTCAATATATCAAAGTGTTCATGATGGTGGTGGTCAATATTTGGCTAGGATTTGGTTTTGTAAATGTGGGTCTGTGTGCACGGATGAAACCAACCAACCTCCGTAATATTTGTAGTGCAGAGTCCTGTTAATAGGCGTATCGCAGAATGCCACATGGGTGTGCATATTTGTGTATGTCTATTTCTGTGTGTGTGTGTGTGTGTGTGTGTGTGTGTGTGTGTGTGTGTGTGTGTGTGTGTGTGTGTGTGTGCGCGCGCATGTGTGTGTGTATCGCTCTGTTATGCGTAGCTGAGTTTACTATCATTCACCTCATGCTGAGCTCAGTGATCAGGGCTGAGTTGTCTTGTATGCAGCATGCTGAGACTCAGCCTCAGTGAGAATGAAGCACTTGCACAGTTTTTACTTATTTCCAGCTATGACCTTGAGCAAGTTTTGCAAGTGACTTGAATTATTTTATCTGTGTAGATATATGTGTGTGTGTGTGTGTGTGTGTGTGTGTGTGTGTGTGTGTGTGTGTGTGTGTGTGTGTGTGTAGTGGGGTGGTGGTGTATGGGAGGTGTGCATGTGTGTGTATGCATGCATATGTACATGAATTTTCATGAGTGAATTGTCAGTATGCCTCTGGCAGTGCCAGTATGCCTGTTGCTGGGGGCAAATTTCTCTTCTTCCATCTACTTTCCTGCCACACCTACACACACAAGTATGAAGGAGAAAGTGCAAGAGATGAAAGAGAGAGAGAAAGAGATAGACAGAGAGATATTTACATATTGACACCACCACAATCTTTCTCCTTTACTTTTCTCTTTATTTTCTTTTCAGACATTCGTCACATATGAAGCACATACAAATAGATGCCACATCTCTCTCTCTCTCTCTCTCTCTCTCTCTCTCTCTGTCTCATTTAAGACGCAGCCTAGCTTCAGGCTGTCTGAAAGGTCTCACTTGAAGGACAGCGTCACTGCCATCCAAGTGTCTGGTTGCCTCCCTTAGCACTGAACTGATCTGATGGCAGCCTTTATGCAGGAAAGCAGGTCAGCCCCCATTGAAGCTTTACTTATTCAACCGTTTCTGCACAGCATGTCATCCATGTAGTCATCGAGATTGGTGCAGATGAGTGTAGCAGTCGTAGCCGCGCATCATCCACTGTGAATGACGGCTCAAGTGAGAATGGCACACAATTCATACATTCGACCTGACTTTTGAGTACTAATAATGAATAAGTGATACGCAGAGCTTGGGGAATACCGCACAGTTGGGTTCGTCTTCCCATCCCAACATGTTTGTCTTCCATTTGAAGCTGCCACTTTGTGCAGCACCACTATATTTTAAGTGTTTAAGCGGAATTTCTTTTTCTTTTCTAAAATGTGAATCCTACTTATTACCTACAGTATCTACCCCCTGCATGACATTTACCTTTGACCAGGAAAATCAAAGATGTTCCAGTCTAATCTAATGATCTATTACAGGGACCTCAGAGATCATTTTACCCTAGGCACAGAATTAAGCAAGATGCCACAGAATTACACCTACAATGTTTTAAATAGTTCTCATAAATTAGTACTAATCATGGGAGTGTTGATCGAAAAGAAGTCTAGCAATTAGCAATCAGCACATCAAACACGGGGCTTTTTTGTTAAAAAAAAAAAAAAAAGTTGTTTAAACAGCATTTGGGTTTATATAATTTTCTCACTCTATAACAATAATTTTATGACTGATGTGTGTGTGTGTGTGATAATGTGTTAAAAAAAAAATGTGCGATACATATCCTTTGTACTGTACAGTCCAGACTTGATGTGTCACTCAGTTGTGTGTTTGGTTATGACGTGTGGAGGGGTCTGAATGGGTCAAATTGCTTCATAAAGATATTATATTGCAAAAGCACATTGACTACTGTTCTGTTTCTTTATCTGCTGAGCTACAAGTTTTCACAATGTTGTGGTCCTTCATTTAAACTGTTATTGTTCTGAGAACAAAATCAGTTTGAAAGGCAGAACGGACGACCTGCTTTTCACTGTACAACAATGCCATGGCCTGTCACGTTCAGATACTGTACATAAGACTTGATGTTCCGTATTAATCCGTGTAAACAGTGCCGCGCTAACGTACAGTGCATCAGGTTTTACGCTTTCTTTGCAATTTTCAGAAAATTAACTGTGGAAACCAATTTAAAGCAACATTAACATCAAATCAATTCAAATGTAAGATTTTTCTACCATATTGAGTATGATAATACTGATCTATTGTGCATTATTGTCACAGGTGTATTTCTTTACAAGATCATGTTTATATAGTCAAACTGATAAAAACAATCTAGATACAGTAAATGGTACAACATTCCTGTACATCATTTAACCAACACATTGTAATGTTTGACAATTATGTGAAGCTAATAAGCCATGAATTAGTTTAACATGTACAGTATACGAATATAAGCTTCATGATGAACTCTGATTTATTCTGGTCATGGCAGCTGTGGAGCCAGAACCTGTCCCAGTATCACAGGGCGCAATGCATAAACATACTGTAGCTACAGAAAATAGCTAATCTGGTTTTGGATGGTGGGAACTCACAGAAGGTCAACATGAACCATATATGGAAGAACATGAGAGTCATTATTTCAATGTAAAACGTTTACATTAAGGAAAGCCTTTTAACGTTTTTATACTCTCCATATTAATTGTACTGTAAGTAAATAAATGTTAAAAAGAATTATTATCTTCCAAAAGGTCAGAGACAAGATCTAATTAGTTCCCACCAGACCTCAGGGAAGCAATCGCAAAGAAACATCATTTGGAGGTAATAGGAATTCACACAAGGAAAGAGAAGGCTAGAGAAGTGGAGAAGAAGGTTCTGTAGTTATTTAGTATGAAAAATAATAATGTAAGAAATACGTTGTTTTAACTGAATAAATTGCAAATCGATTTAGCAAGCTAAACAAAAAAGTTATTTAAATGTGAGTATTTACAGTTTAATTATGAATGCGTGTGTGCTGAAAGTGAACGATGTCCCAGACACGACTCAGTAAAGTGGGTTCTGGTAGTAAGGGTTATAATCAGAATAGAAAATCATATTTTTTTTACTATTAAAATCCAATGCGCAAATCATCTTTCAGGAGAAATGTGGTAAAGAAAATAAAAGAGAAAACAGATCTTATGATTCATTCGGGTACCCGCATTCCACTCAGCCAAATTTGCACCTGAATCTACACTGATGCAAATTTGTTACGACCGCTGGAGAGCTCGGTAGAGGTCGGTAATTGTTGCTTACAGCCTTACAGTTCCTTAGCACTGTCACCATGCACCTCCAGGGTTCCATTCCCCCCTCGACCCTGAATACAGGATAAAGCGATATAGACGATGTGTGAGGGAGTGAGTTAGTTTAATTTCTATTTCTAAAATAGATGTGGTCATTTGATTTCATTCAAAACTTTGGAAAACATGAGTAAAATTTCTTTAATCAATTTTAAGATCATTATAATATTCATACATCAAGTTTCTTCAAATTTTATTTACAATAAAGGCCCATTGTGAAAGTTACATCAACATTTTATTGATATTTACAATAAGAAGCACATTAATCACAAAAATGTAGTCCCCGGCAAGGATGCCAAAGGCGTTCTCCACAACACGTCTCAGATGTCCTGTAGTTGGTCATAAGCATTTCATCTGCTCCACGTCTACTGTAGGGCTTCATCAAATACGTCCTCAAGGTGAAAGCATCATCACTGGGGATAAAATAAGGCATGGGCTTGTCATCATTGGTCATGGGCTCTGGTGGAGGAAAGTTGATTGTACATCCTCTATCCTCATCCTTCAGCTCACTGTCATTAAATAGCTGGGCAGCTGTCACACACTATGTCCCACTGCTTCAGTGTCTATAGGTCGATGTCTTTCCATTAACGGGACGTTATCATATCGATAAGACCTGGGTAATAGTTATAATATAGTTTTTATAATTTGAATAAATGATAAATTATGATAAATTATAGTTTGTAATTTTGCTACATGTCGGTGGTGACAGTACAGTTTCATTACCAATTCTATAGGACTCAGTACAACATTGTTAAATTCCTAGATGTCTCACTGTAGAAACGTTATCATGTCTGATTTCACATCGGGAGACGTCAGGAGAGGTTGGTTGCAAATTCATCTAAGTGGAATGATTTTTACCGGCCACTTCATTGCTTACGTAAATTACTTGATTTTGATTACTTTCAAATAAAAGACGCCACTCGAGTAGAAGATGGAATTAATTTCAATTCAACAGAAAGCAAAAAGTGTGTAAGTGTGTGTGTGTGTGTGTGTGTGTGTGTGTGTCACTGCAAAGGAAAGAAAAATTATTTTTTACGACTTGATGTCTTGGTAAGTCGTCTCATAAATCTGATTCTTAATACTCCACTGTATATCTTCCTTTGCTCAGGACTAATGCCATGAAGCACAATATTTTTCACAGATATATAAATATTAACAGATTTGATATCCAGATTTCCTGTAGTGTTTAGGTTGTACATTGATGTAGTGTATTTCTATGATTAAAAGTCCTTTTCTCCGCAGATGCCCTGGATAGCTCATCACATCTACGCATCAAGCTTGGAAAGCTGAATACCATTCTCTTTACACTATATGCAACATTTATACATTTCTGTTATGTATTTCATGATTAATGTGCAGTGTATTGAATGAGCTGTAATACATTGTGTACCTTTGTTGGAGTCGCATATAGGATTATTTTATTCAATTGGATATGGACATCTCTGCACCTGGTCCATGGAAAGTACTCATGTTTTAGTACAAGTCAGTCACTGTCTTCTACAATCCAGACAGGCATGTCGACCTGGCATGTATCACTCCAATCAGACCTGTTTCTGGAGTTTATGCTCAGTGTATGCTACAGGACTTTTTGAATCCAAGGGCACTTTTACGTCTAGTATCCTATTTGCCATGCCTGGATTAGAGTGAAATTGATACTTTTCTTCATTTGTTATTTACTTTGATTTGGTTTCACACTGAAAATGATTACATGAACCAAAAGGGAAAACACTTTGGCTGAGGTATATACTGTATATGTAAATACCCCTCTATTCCTGTGACCAGAAATAATAATAATAATAATAATAATAATAATAATAATATGGAGTAGCCAATAAATAACTGATTTAATCAGATAAATATATTGGTAAAATGTGTATTTTTAGGACTACAGTATGTCAGTACAAGTCAAAATGGGATATTTGATTGTGCGTGATACTAGAACACAATTATGAGAGTTTGAAAACTCCCATTGTTTCTCTATATAACCCCCTGCTACACCAATGCACTCGTCACTAGTTAGTGCATTAGTGCTTGAATACCAAGAGTGCAACACTCCCAGCATGGCTTAGGTGTACTGAGAAGTCTTTTCAACTTGATGGTAACCAAGCACTAGTGAAAGGCTGGAATAAGTGCATTAGTGTAGCAGGGGATTATATAGATACGTTTTTAATTTTGAATCTCATAACTGTGTTCTGCTGTTCTGTGCAATCAAAAGTCCCTGTTTGACTTGAACTCCCCGTGTAGAATCACATTGCATAGGTATTTAGTTCTTATTTGTCCAAATATACAGTTTTCATCTTACAGCGTTTAACATCTACATAAATGTTAATTATCTACATAAACGTTCCCAAATATACAACATTTATTGTTCAGTTGAGATTGAATCATTGGGCCTACAGTAATCACACCAGATTATTTTCAGTCTGAGATCACTATAATCAGCCAGTCACTCTTGTTTTGATCCACATCTTAGGCTTGTAAATGATGCTAATGTATGCACTGCGTTCTCACCTATGAACTTCATCTAGAAGGAAAATGCACCAGAATTCAAGTCAAGTGGACTAAATAGTGAATGTGTGAAAGCTACAGCTTTTTGTACAGGCTAGGCATATTTACTGTAGATCTGGAATATTACAGAAAACATTTACAATAAAATAAAATAACAAACATTTCTGAATAATCCTTTTATTCACAATTGTTCTTTTTTCCCTCTTTTTTTTTTTTTTAAATCAAGGGCACTCCTTTGACATCATTTTAGACCTGCTGCCAACTTTGTATGACATAATCTAAAAATGGAAAGGCTTATTATTCATTAGAAAGAATGACTCCAGACTATAATAACATAAGTAGCTTCAAATAATGTCAATTAGGCTGACTAGATAACAGACTGAAAAGTGTTATTCCTTCTTCTTGTGTCGGTCACAAAGCCTTTGGGTTAATGTCGTATGATTGAAAATGCAGTATTTTTATATTCCATATTAGTTCCATTATATTTGTTATTATCTATTGAAACAATGAAGCAATTAGTCAGTGAAAAAATATGTTTGGTGCTAAATCAGAATGTTTTTCACGATAATACACCATCCAGTTGTTTGCTGTCTCATGGGGTGTATTATTAGAGGATTTGACAGGAAGGTTCTTTAAATCTCTTTTGAAAAATATCATTTGATTGATCATCATTGTTTGAGACCAAAATGTTAAAAATTTGCACTATGCATTTGTAATCTGATTTTTAAAAAGTGCATACAGTTAGTGGAGATGTTGTCTTTAACTTGATTATTGCCATATCACATGCAGAATAAGGGGAGCAAGTTATACTTTAAATGGGGATTATACTTTATATTTGAATGTGCTAACTTGATTCTTAAAGCTGTGATGAGATTGGACCTTAAAGAGAGATCCTAGAACATGCACAAATAATATGTGTAAGACGCTTAAAATATATATATATATATATATATATATATATATATATATATATATATATATATATATATATATATATATATATATATATATACACACGTGGACAAAATTGTTGGTACCCTTCGGTCAATGAAAGAAAAACTCACAATGGTCACATAAATAACTTTAATCTGAAAAAAGTAATAATTAAAAAAAAATTCTATGACTGTTAACCAATGAAAGTCAGACATTGCTTTTCAACCATGCTTCAACAGAATTATTAAAAAAAAATAAACTCATGGAACAGGCCTGGACAAAAATGATGGTACCCCTAGAAAATACTGAAAATAATGTGACCAAAGGGACATGTTAATTCAAGGTGTGTCCACTAATTAGCATCACAGGTGTCTACAATCTTGTTATCAGTCAGTGGGCCTATATATAGGGCTCCAGGTAGTCACTGTGTTGTTTGGTGACATGGTGTGTATCACACTCAACATGGACCAGAGGAAGCGAAGGAAAGAGTTGTCTCAGGAGATTCGAAAGAAAATTATAGACAAGCATGTTAAAGGTACAGGCTATAAGACCATTTCCAAGCAGCTAGATGTTCCTGTGACTACAGTTGCACATATTATTCAGAAATTTAAGATCCATGGGACTGTAGCCAACCTCCCTGGACGTGGCCGCAGGAGGAAAATTGATGACAAATCAAACAGACGGATAATCCGAATGGTAACAAAAGAGCCCAGAAAGACTTCTAAAGAGATCCAAGGTGAACTTCATGCTCAAGGAACATCAGTGTCAGATCGCACCACCCGTCGTTGTTTGAGCCAAAGTGGACTACATGGGAGACGACCAAGGAGAACACCATTGTTGAAAACAAATCATAAAAAAGCCATACTGGAATATGCCAAACTACATGTTGACAAGCCACAAAGCTTTTGGGAGAATGTCCTATGGACAGATGAGACAAATATTGAACTTTTTGCCAAGGCACATCCGCTCTATGTTCACAGACGGAAAAATGAAGCATATCAAGAAAAGAACACTGTCCCTACTGTGAAACATGGAGGAGGCTCTGTTATGTTCTAGGGCTGCTTTGCTGCATCTGGCACAGGGTGTCTTGAATCTGTGCAGGGTACAATGAAATCTCAAGACTATCAAGGGATTCTAGAGAGAACTGTGCTGGCCAGTGTCAGAAAGCTGGGTCTCAGTCGCAGGTCATGGGTCTTGCAACAGGACAATGACCCAAAACACACAGCTAAAAACACCCAAGAATGGCTAAGAGGAAAACATTGGACTATTCTAAAGTGGCCTTCTATGAGCCCTGACCTCAATCCTATTGAGCATCTTTGGAAGGAGCTGAAACATGCTGTCTGGAAAAGGCGCCCTTCAAACCGGAAACAACTGGAGCAGCTTGCTCATGAGGAATGGGCCAAAATACCTGCAGAAGAGGTGCAGAAGTCTCATTGACAGTTACAGGAATCGTTTGATTGCAGTGATTGCCTCAAAAGGTTGTCCAACAAACTATTAAGTTAGGGGTACCATCAATTTTGTCCAGGCCTGTTCCATGAGTTAATTTTTTTTTTATAATTCCGTTGAAGCATGGTTGAAAAGCAATGTCTGACTTTCACTGGTTAACATTCATAGAATTCTTATTTATTATTACTTTTGTCAGATTAAAGTTATTTCTGTGACCATTGTGAGTTTTTCTTTCATTGACCGAAGGGTACCAACAATTTTGTCCACGTGTGTATGTATGTATGTATGTATGTATGTATATGTATATATATATATATATATATATATATATATAGGCATGTTCATAGGAGGATTTTATTTATTTATTTATTTAACCTGAATTATAGCAAATGCCAATGTGGAACATTTGGTGGGACATTTAGACACTGTTTTGACATAACTATGAGAAATATTACTTTTCCATCTTCAAATGATGTATTCAATTACTGTTCTCAAAGTCTCTTTCATAATGTGGCTGCAAAATGAATCCATTTGAATAAAGATGTTGTGCCAAGCTTACTGCTGTAGCAACATCGTTGCTTGTTATTAGTTTATTTATTTATTTATTTTAAACATTTAATTTATTTAGATCTTGGAACAACTGAGACTACATGACATTGGGAAATGCTGAAAGAACGACCCAGACGCAAGGTTGCAAATTTTTTATAGCATTTATTTATACAGAAAATGTTATTTATTTATTTATTTATAAAGAAAGGTCATACACACTCATCCAGTCACTTTAAGCTTCATGTGTGAAAATTATTGTTTATGCGCCCAGAACCACGCTTTTACAATTTGAGTCCTTAATTACCCCTGTGCCATCAGGGAAGGAAAACTTCACTGAAGTGATACCCTGGTCATTCAGTACATTCAGGTCATCAGCTGGCTTCATTTTATTGCCACATAATATTGCTGAGGCTAGAACCGACCAACATAACCCCGTCTGCAGAGGCTTGTACAGTGGGCACTATGCATGATGGGTTATTTTTTGCATTATTCTTTCAGTACATCCTTGAAAATGTTAATTCCACTGAAGTTAGAATTTTTGTTTTGTTTTGTTTTTGAGTAAGTAAGCCACCTTCCTGACTGAGAATTGAACCCAGGACACAGTATTGACTATACTGAATAGCTAGTCACTTGACCACCAAAGAA
The DNA here is from genome assembly GCA_030347435.1 of Clarias fuscus. Classification (NCBI taxonomy): domain Eukaryota; kingdom Metazoa; phylum Chordata; class Actinopteri; order Siluriformes; family Clariidae; genus Clarias; species Clarias fuscus. Next base: position 12,401,833 of record CM059207.1, on the reverse strand, counting down.
TCTTCTCTCAGTGCTAGTAAATGATCATTTATTAAACAGAAGAGCTTTAAAATAACCCTTCAAAGTAAAAAATAAATAAATTGCAATGCACCAAACATTAATTTGGGAAGCAGGTGAAAGCAAGAAAAAAAAAAAAAACTAACATCATCAATATGAGCATGTCAAGGATATCTGTTCTATGAAACCCGATGTGTGACATGCTTAAATCATGAGCCAAATCATTTACAGATTTTTCCACCTTCTTGTTGTTTAATTACATCGTGTCTCTCATCCAATTGACATTTTATTTCACGCTTTTATTAGCACTGGTTTTGGAGTAATGATGAACTTTGCCATATTTTTTCGAAACAAAATTAAACAGAGAGATGACACTGCAACATTTAAGGGATGCATACAAGAAACTGCATTCAATAATGAGAGTGCTTGTGAAATGATTGCAAAAAATGTGACAGTTCACTCAACCACACGAAATCTATTATGTTCGTGAGTGTTTATGGGAATGCAGCCATGTATGCTGCTGTGTTTGCTGCATCCTGTTCTCCTATGGGGATTTCTGAGCTCTGTTTTAAACTTAAGTGTGGATATTAAACAGATCTGAAGTGGCATTGATGCTGTAAATGAATGTTGATATTGAGTTATTTTAAGATTATTTCAAACATCATGTTGGGGTAATTCATTTAACATTTACAGCTTTTGGCTAACACCCTTATCCAGAGCAACTTACATTTTTATCTCATTATATATTTGAGCAGTTAATGGTTTAAGGGCCTTGCTCAAGGGCCCAGTGGTGGCAACTTGGTGGTGGTAGCATTCGAACCCGGGACCTTCTGGACTGAAGTCGAATGTTTTACTATTGAGCTACCTCTGCCCCATTTTTTGCTAGAGACTTATATCTTTTAAAATCAATCCTATACCACTCACTCACTCATTGTCTATATCGCGTTATCCTTCAGACTTCGGGAACTAGGCAGGTACACTCTGTATGGGGTGCCAATCTATCAGAGGGCACATACACAGACTACGGGCAATTTGGAAATGACAGTTAGCCCACTCTTCATGACTGTGGGAGGAAACCAGAGCACCTGGAGGAAACATGGGGAGAACATAGCACACATACCCAAGGCGGGAATCAAACCCGTATCCTGGAGGTGCAAGGCGACAGTGCTAACCGCTAAGCCACCATGCCGCCATCAATCCTATACCATAGGGATTTTTTTTTTAAGTGCTGATGTTGCAACCTGATCATTAATTACGTTTATACGTAAAGTTTATGGCAGCGGCATAAAATTCTAGGATTTCTGTTGCAGTGGTACCAGTTAGGGAGATATTTGAAGCCTCTCTTGAAGACGTGTTAGTCTGGGCTGCAGTTTATCCCTCTCTTGGGTGTGGAGCTTTTTTCATTGATCAGCACTAAGCCATGTTTATGTCACTGTCCTGGTGCATGGGAATGGAATGAGAGAGGGAAATAGAACAGAGAGGAAAATACAGAGAGAAAGAGAGAGAGAGAGAGAGAGGGAGAGTTGTAGAGCGAGGGCACTGCAGCACAGCAGACGCTGAGCCTCTACTTATCTTCTTGCTGAAGCCTCAAAGACTAGATTAACACTGTATGTGTGTGAAGGGGGTGCGGGCAGAGAGAAAAAGAGAAACGATGAGCATGAAGTATCGGACTTACTTGCACGCCACACACACACACACACACACACACACACACACAGCATATGCTAAAAGCCTCACCCTTCTCTGTTTCATCATGGACATGGAGTGCTGCAGGCTTCTTCACAAGCTTGTCGACTAGGTCTCCAAAGGGGCGAAAAAGAAGCACAGGAGAGCGAGAGAAAAAGGAAGCTGCATGATACTGTACTTTTTTTTAATGATGTTTTCAGTCTCACAAGTTCGACTCATCGGTGCAGTGGAGCTCAGTAACAAATCGCTTAAAATACACAGCGACATACTTTCAATGATCAGCTTTAACACTGGCATTTATTTTAATCCATCTCACCTAATATTCTTTTTTTCCCCTCCTTGAATCAATAAAAATGTCTCTGAGAGAGAAAATAGTGTGTATAAGTGATTGGAGGAGCAGGTGTTCGCCTGACATTTTGCAAAGGATCAAATGCATTTTGCGTCCCGGCTACAGATATCGATTTATCCGTTCATTCATCTTCAGCAACCGCTCGTCAGGGTTAGAGTCATGGTCAGAGGCAGGGTGAATCCGGATCCTATTCTGGGAACGCAGGAGTACACCAATGAATGCAACACCAGTCCATCACATGCTCCCAGTGTTCAGTTAAAGCTCTTTTGAAATTACAGCTGGGAGACAGTCCCAATGGCTGAAACACAAGAAGACACATTTGTGATTCGAGTGGACTGAAACCCTAATGGGGGAAAGTGATATTTGATTGAGGTATAATTGAGGTGTATGATTGAGGTTGTTTCTGAAATGAAATTGCTCTGGAGTGTCATTCGAGAATCGTTCACATGTGACATGTTGTTATGTGCATTCCATCTGGAAAAGGAATTTAAAAAGATGGTAAGATCATTTATATGATTTGAAAAGTAGTAGAGTTTGTCCTAGTTAATAGAATTAATAGACAAATAAATCAAGATTTTTGGGACAGATGCTCAACACATGCTGCCTACTTAGTATTTACAATTTCACTTCCTCTTAAATCTTCAACGATGTGGTTATCACAAATTACACATGACATTTTGCTGCCTTGATTTTGCTGTCCCGGCGAATTTCTGTTTCGTCTGGCACTGGGTGCTGGGTGGAGTACAATTTCCTGGTGTAAGTATTTACAGCTGTCTCATTCTTCTTTTTGTAACTTCCATCATTAGTTTGAGTGAAGGTATAGGTGTATGGTGGGTTTTGCTGACTGAACATTTGAGTCTTTTTAGATGAAGATGAAAGGTCTTGTGTATTTAAATACGCTGATTTTTGGGTTGCAGGAAGGTGAAGCGTAGGCAAAGGTGGGTGAATTCACACAAGTATATATTGTGTCTGAGTATATGTCTGTGTGTGTACGTAGATGTGTATGGTCCCCCCTCCCCCAAAAAAGGCCTACTGTATGTTTATTACCTTTGAATTTGGAACACAATATGGAGACGCTCTCATTAGTATTCCTTATCTAACAAATTCCAAAATATTTTTTATGTCATTTATCATTACAATGCAGAATACAGCTTAAGACAATGATTTACAATATATATTGTAAGCATAAGATAAATGATTTTGTGCAGAAGACATTTCAGTCACATCTCAAAACTGGGCACATAATCAGCTTAAGATCTTCAGCCCTACTTTCTCCTCGTGCTTCTTTTAAACCTCATTTATCTGGATATCTTGAGAGCTGCTTTGTGCTGGAGCTCATTTTACCTGATTGGATAATTGGCCAGTTTCCCTAATTAGGGTGATTAGTTAGCCAGACATTGGACTCAGCTGGGGTGGCAGAATTTCATCAGGCGTGTTCGGTGGAGAAGTGCTTCTAAAGCTCATCCATGCAGAAATGATATGCTATGTGTAGGGTTGATAAAGGGAGAGTATCACCTCTTTTTTGGGGGGGGGGATCATAATTCTGTCTTGTTACAGGAGAGACGAACTGCATTTCACACAAAATAAGATTTAATTTACAAAAGAACTGATAGAACTTCTATATAATTTAAGTAAGTCCCGATTTATTCCCATTTTTTACAGTAAGTCATTTCATTGAGGCTTTACTATCATACAGTACTTCTGATCACAGAGCGAAGGAAGGTTAGTAAGGAAATATAGCTTCTCCAGAATCACGGTGCTGCATCGACACGGAACAGTGACAGACTGGAGGACTGCAACACAGTGACATACAGTGTGAAAATCAATAAAAACCAATACACCATTAACCAAAACATTACAACCACTGACGGGTGAAGTGAATAATATTGATTATCTTGTTAGAATGACACTTGTCAAAGGGTGTCATATATTAGGCAGCAAGTGAACAGTCAATTCTCAAAGTTGACATGTTGACAGCAGGAAGAATGTGCAAGCGTCAGGATTTAATCGTCTTTGACAATGGCTAAATTGTGATGGCTAGATGAGTGGGTCAAAGCATCTCCATAACAGCAGGTCTTGTGGAGTGCTCTCGGCCTGGTCTGATGAAGCACACAGTCTTTTATTTAATGTGGATGGCCGGGTTAGTGTGGTATCTTGGATACCTGGGAAAGACATGGTACCAGGTGCATTATTGGTAGAACGCGAGCCAGTGGAGACAGTATAATGCCCTGGGTAATGGTCTACTGTGAAACCTTGGTTCCTGGTATTCATATGGATATTGCTTTAATTTGTACCACATTCGTTAACATTGTTGCACACCAAGTACAGTACATCCCGTCATGGCAGTTGTATTCCTCAATGGCAGCAGGATAATGCATCCTGCTAGTCAAACTACATTTTTAAGGAGAGAGTTCTGGTTTAGGCTTCGCTTCCAGATTCTCCACATCTCAATCGCATCAAGGACAAGCAGTCGCGTCTAGGACAAGCAATTCTGATCCGTGTAGGCCTCACCTTTTAACGAGTCCCTGATTAGTCAGGACAGCACAATGTGAACCTACAAGTGGTTTCAATGTTATGGTTGTTTGGTGTAAATACAGTCATTAAACTATACTATCCAGTAAATGGGATTGATAATACAGTAATGTCTATATACATACCTGTAAATCTTGAGATTCGATAATGGCGTTCTTCATCTCAATAATAGCAACGATTCTCAAAATATTAAAGACAAATGTGGCATTGTGTTGGCCAGGATTTCTGATTAATGACAACAATCAAATACGGTGATTCAGCTCCTTCTCTAAAATCTGTTATAACAAAGTCATCTAGCAACTTCTGTAATTTGCTTCTGTAATTGTTTCGTCTACGCTCATATCGACGTCCAGACAGAAATTTCACTCAGGGCCCTTTTCTTCCCTTTTTTAATTTTAATTAGCTATCATGCACCATAAGTGTGAAATCAGCAAGACATGACGGGAGAAATGGTGTGAGGAAAAAAGCTCAGCTTTGCCTAGGCTAGGGTGGTGCCCGGGGCACGGAGATCCTTCTAATCAAAACTCATTGCATTTAGGTCTCATAGTTTTTCCTTCCGGCTATACTGAGAGGGAGAAATGAGCTATGAAGTTCTTAAATAAGAAGTTTTTGACAATGAGATGGGTCCAGTCCACAGATTGAGAAAATATTTCAGACAAATGAAATATAGGTTTTTTTTTTTCCTGTGATTATTTGGCTCTATGGATTCTGAAAACTGCTGTTTATAATCTGTATATGACATGGTACAGTAAAGCCGTCAATGTACGGCAGAATTAAGTTTACGCTCATTGCCTTCATCCCCACTCTATTTTCTTTCTGCATCTTGAATGCAATACCAATGCATTTAACATTTTATTTTGTCTCATCATGGCCTCCTTTCTTTTAGCAGCCTATCAACAAATCATCCTTTCACTCTCTCAAGATTTTCCAGGAAGTGTGTCTGAAAATGTGCATGTTTTAGGGTGGCCCTTTGCTTTATAGCAGTAATGTATTTCAAGAGGCTATAGCTCATGTTTTATGAGCTGAAGAAGTACATCACAGCTCAGCCAGAAACAAATCCATGAAAAACACCTGCCTAAATTCTCAGCATAGTGGCACGGTGGTACTGTATAGTGGTCAGCACTGTTGCCTTGGACCTCCAGGAAATGGGTTTGATTCCCACATCGGGTCTGTGTGCATGTTCTCCACATGCTTGATGGGTTTTCCCAAATTGTGTTCCTTGATGGTGTTCCCAAATTGTTCATAGTGTGTGAATGTTGACTGGAGGTTCTACCACAGTCTTACAGAATGGGAATAAATGCAATGGTCACTACTAGTCTTGACTAGTTGCCATTGGGCTCCATGGTTCCTAGATGTATGGATGGAAATTCTCAGCATGGCCTAATCCTGCATATTAAGAGGCCACTAAAATAAAAAAATCTTTAATCTGTTATAATGGGTGCTTCTTTCTACAAGATGATAACCTATATACTTTTTGTAAGAGTTTGTTATGTTTAGTTATATGTCTTTCTGGCTCTTTATAGTTGCTGGCTGTTATAAATAGGTTTCACCGCAAAAAATGACAGATGTCAAAGCCTTTAAGTATAACTTATGTTGCTGATTTGCATTGTGAAAATGGCTTTGTCCTCCTTTTCCCTTTTGACTCTTCCATCATCCACTCATTCTGTTGGCATGGAGCATTTGTTTTCTTCCAAGCAACACTAATCTTTTTTTTTTTTTTTATAGGCAAACCTCATTCATCTTAATCTTATCTCATGTGCCATTTGTTTCTCTGTTACATATCTCTGTGATGTTCTGAACAGTATACACAAGTACACATTATGATAGTGCTCATGACTGACAAGCAATGCAAGTGCATGCTTTGGAAAACAGACTGGCTGTTCTATAATCTGTTTGAATGTGTAAATAGAAAGTAGGTTGATGCATGTTATAATTAAGTTACATGGCCTGTCTTAACACCCTGTTCTCACCATGTCAGCAGTTGCTGCAGATCTTTCAGATTGCCATATTTGCTTTATTTCTGTCCATGATTAATAAAATATCTGTAAACTGTAAATCGTGTTCCTAGTTTTATCACAATGCATACCTGGCTAATTAAAAGACAATAATAATAATAATAATAATAATAATAATAATAATAATTATTATTATTATTATTATTATTATTATTATTATTATTATTATTATTATTATTATTATTATTATTATAAATGTTGTTGCTTAATGACAAACTAGAGCAACATTTGCCCAGATTAATACAGATTTTTTTCTGAAGACATTCTAACTATTCAAATATTTATTTATATATGTAAAGTATTTTGGCTTTTTAGAGTGTTTTATTTCATCACTATCCACAGCAAGACCACATTAGGTTTAAGCTGACAGTATTTATACAGTAAGTCTGATCAGGAGTAGTTTATGACCATAGATTTTGATCTGGCAGGGTGGCATTAATAACAACCCAGCCTCAAACAAGCTGTAGGCTACTTTCTAGTGAATATTTAGCGCAACCCTGTAGTAGGCAATTGAGAAACGACAAAACATGAATCAACTTGAACAAACTAATTAAATGAATAAATGAACTTGAACATACAAAAGATATAACTCCATCTAAAGGCCAGCGCCCCCAGCACAAATAAGTAGTCTAACAAAAATGAAAAATCTTTGACATACTGTAACATTGCATCACTTTTTAATTTGCCTAATTTGTAAAGAAATTTAGCTTGTCAATCTTTGAAATGTTAAAACATTTAGTTCTAATGACATTAGACATTATAATTTTATACTGTATGCAATTCGAACAGTTATGATTGTGTGTGTACAGTATGTGTGCGTATTTATATAAATAAATAAATAAATACATATACACAATATATATAATTCAGAACTATGAAATGACACACATGGCATTGAGTAATTAAGTAATAACAACAACATCAACAGTCTGTTGTTATTTTAAGACATGAAGGTCAGCTGTTCTAGACTAATACTTGCAAGAACAGTATTATCAAGTGCACTTGCAAAACCCATCAAGCACCCTGATTAAACTTGCTCTAATGAAGACCGCACCAGGAGGGAGAGACCAAAACTCACCTCTGCAACTTCTGAGAAGTTAGTTTAGAGTTACCAGCCTTAAAAATCACCAATTAACATCCCCATCGGATTAGAGCCGTTATGAAGGCTTTACAGAGCATCTCAATATCAATTGTTCAAAGGAGATTATTGCATATTTTGAATGCTGTAAAAAATGTACTGTATATGTACCACAATGTGTGACCATTATTACGACTACTATCTTTTTCCTTCCTTTCAAATCGGAATATATTTTCAGTATGCTTATGAAGAAGTGCCATTTTTCAAAAAAAAGAAAAAAATGAATAAATTTTTTTTTTTCCATGATATGAGTTGCTTGGTCAGTCTGAGAGAGACAAGTAGCTAGGGGAAATGGTACTCTTAAAGTTGCTGTGTTAATAATGCATTAATAGTTCAATCTTGCTTGCTCATATATTTTATAGGTCTTGTTGAATGTGGGTGTGTGAGACACAAACACGTTAGGTTTTTATTAATGCCTTCTTATATTTCCACTAAATGTGAAGTTAAACGTCTCAGGTTTCTCTTTCTTTGTTTCTTCTCTTCCTCCTTATATGGTATATATTCATTCCTTATATGGTATATATTCATTCCTTATATGGTAATTCTTCCACTGGCTCACCATAACCCTTTTGTTTCCCTAAAAGTTTTATAGAACATGTGAATCACTTTGATGTACTAGACTCAGGAAATGCATTAGCGCTTCTTTATCTCTTTTTGTCTGTGAATGAACGAGAGAGGTAACATTCAGACACCATGCAGTGCGTTTGTTTCTCTCCGAGTCGGAGCTGGCCAGTAAGCATACATACAGTATGCCGGACACTTCGAGCAATTCTTCCATCAATTTTAAACTTAACAGTTTACTGTTTTTTAGTCAAACTCTGTTATTCATCATGTATAATTAGACAATAGTAGCTGTGTTTCCCACCACGGTAACTAAATGAAAAGATCTCCAGACAATGCTTCTGAACCCCTAATGGTTCCTGGCCCCCACTTTCAGAACCACTTCTCTAAAGATACATTTTTAAATAAAGTAGACCGGAGTCCTGCCTTTGATCTGATGCATCCGGACAGACACAATGCTTGATCTGAAATGCTCGCGTTGCTTGTGATCCATTGCGCTATTAAAGCAGAAAATGTACTGACCTCCACACTGGCGCGCTCAATGACAATGCCTCACACACAACCTCCCCCGCACAGGTACACACACCTGCCCCTGTACACATCCTCGCCCAATGACACCATTTTGCTCTCTAACAATCTTGCTAATTATAATTGTTAATTAATTTTCTCACAGTGTCCTCATCAGGAGACTAATAACCTACATTTTACATAATTAGACCTTCAACCTTTTGCTCCCTCTAACTCCCGCTGCATGCTCATACCATCCCTCCCTTTCGCTTCGCCTGCTCTCTTTCTCTCTCACTATCTGTTCCCCCCTCTCTCTCCCTCACACAAACTCACACACACACCATGTTGCCAACGGGTGTGAGGGTGTTTTTGTTCTGTCCAGACTCGTCGTTTCCCCACTGTCAACGAGAACAGCACATTGTCCTGATTTTTTACTCCACTCTTCCCCTAAGCCCTGTTCATCCTCCTAGCACAGCAGCCATCTTGCTATATTTTCTGAATCCTCCCACAGTGACCTGGATTGAGTCAGCCACCTGTGTGACGGAGCTTGCTATCACAGACTGTACCATTCCTGGATCTTTTTTTCTTCTTCTTCTTCTTCTTCTTCTTTTTCTTTTTTTTTTTTGAATTCCAAATATATGACATTATCTGACATGCTCCTTTTCTGGTGTCATCATGCTTGTCAGCCATATTGTTCGCTCCCAACCCACCTGATGAGCTCATTTTAAGGTAAGAACATGGTTCACGGGCAGAAGCTGACATATCAGCTTGCGAATGAGGCTGTCTAACGATCTGTGCTCTGGTCCTCAGTTTTGACACACTTTCGACAAGCCAAGATGCAAGCTGACCAAGCTGTCCAACGTGTCTCCTGCTCTGTCCTCTTTCTATCCCCCTCCATCCGTCTCTCTTTCATTCTCTGGAGAGACATAACCCAGATTTTAAAAATGAACTGCTGCCTATCTCTCCTCATCTACACCCTGCTTCTCTCTCTCTCTCTCTCTCTCTCTCTCTCTCTCTCTCTCTCTCTCTCTCTCTCTCTCTCTCTCTGTCACTTTCTCTCCTTTTACCTCACAAGCTCTTCTGGTTGGTAAAAACAGAATCAATCTTGGAAAGTGAAAATCGCCTCAGTGTCTCTGCCCCTCTTCATTCTCTATTGGATAAAGGAATACTGAGCCCTCTACTCCTCCTCCATCTTCTTGTGTTCCTGGAAAGCTTCACTCAAGCTTCAACTTTCTTTCTATCTTCTTTTTCCTTTTTTTTTTCCCTCGCACTTTGGGGGCTGTTCAGAAAGTTCCCCCTATTTTTGGTTTTTGGCTTCCTGCATGATCTCAAATTCTTTGACTTTTCATGAGTCAGGGTTGAAGAAACAGTGAACCTGACACCCACCAAGAGGAAGTGGGAGAACAGGGAGTGACAATTTAACCGAATCAATCAGCAAAGCAGGTAATTTCTTTACATTGGTTTGTTCCTCCTGGCTTACCTTAACCTGTGTTGACTTCACTTAATGTACTCTTTTACCTCCACAAATACCTTACCCTTGATTGCCGTTTTTGTTGTTATTGCAGGTGATTTATTCGCGTCAGGTTGTCCATGTTGTCCTCATTTTCTCGCCTCTTCTTTTCCTACTCAATTTCGTCTGTCTTTTGTCTGAGCTGCTCTTCTCTTGGCCCCTCTCGTCCCCTGTTGTTAGATTTGTTGTTAGCCTCGCATCTGGCACATCACTCACTAGCTGCACTGTACTGCTAAATAAATGTGATCAAACAGTCAATCCACTGTTTGCTACACATCAGTCTGACCCTAAATCATTCAGAAGTCAGATTTAAGGACTGGTATTCAGGAGAGGAGAAACTGGGGAAGACTTCATGATACCTTATGAATATAATGATGGGAAAAGGGAGGAAATGTGTATATATCTGAAGGAGTGGTGTTTTGTGTATGTGTATTTGTGTGTGTGTGTGTGTGTATGTTGTGGGAGAAATGAGGAGCGCTAATCTCTATGTGCTTTGGAGTCCCACTGGAAGTCTGTGTGTGTGTGTGTGTGTGTGTGTGTGTGTGTGTGTGTGTGTGTGTGTGTGTGTGTGTGTGTGTGTGTGTGTGTGTGTGTGTGTAGGTGTGTGTGTGTGTGTGTGTGTGCGTGCGTGCGTGTGTGTGTGTGTGTGTGTGTGTGTGCGTGCGTGTGTGTGTGTGCGTGTGTGTGTGCGCGTGAGTGTGTGTGTGTGTGTGTGTGCGAGTGTGTGTGTGTGTGTGTGTCTGTGTTTGTGTGTATTAACCTCCCTTTCAATCGGTTCACTCACAAGCTGTCTCTCTCTCTCTCTCTCTCTCTCTCTCTCTCTCTCTCTCTCTATGTGTCTCTTTCTCCTGTGAATTTCCTGCTTTCAACCTCATCAGCATTCCAAACTACCATCTGTGCACGCACAGACCTTATCAGCACCTCCTTTTCCTTTACCCTTCATCTTTTCTTCCATTTCTGCACCTGCACACTTTCATCTTGCCATACTCTTTACCTTTCTTTCATCCTTCTCTCTCTCTCTCTCTCTCTCTTCCCCTGCCCCCTTCCTTCGTCCAGCAGCATGTCTACCCCGGTCTCTCCATCTCCCTCCCTTTCGCCACTGTCCCTGTCCTCTTCCTCTCCCTCCTCTTCTCCTTTGCCCTCTCCCCTTTCTCCTCCCCCTAGGCTTCCAGTCTTCCAGAGGAAAGGAGCGCTTAAGCACAAGAGGATTGTAGAAGTGAAAGACCATCAGTTCACAGCCCGCTTCTTCAAACAGCCCACCTTCTGCAGCCACTGCACAGACTTTATTTGGTACTCTACAATCTTATTTCACCATCCACACGTAAATGCCCAAATGTCTGGATGCTAAAGCTTTAGGCGTTTCAAAAAACGAATGCTAACGTTATCTGCAGGCCTTTTCCCCAGACTGTTAGTGTTTTCCTACATTTCATTTTCACATGATCCCCCTCATTCATGATATGGTAATATGCCCTATGGTTGGCCAGATGTATATAAAACATCCGCATTTTAGTTTCCTGGATTCCTATAGAACATATGAATGGCTCATGAAATTCATTTATAAAGTAGCAGATATATGTAATACATTTGTACTTTGTTTTTACTCAGGGTGTTGGCTTAGGACTCGTGTATCTCTGAAATAACCAGAGAACACTCGGACACCCTATTGCACGTGTGTTTCTGCATCTTTCTTGATATCGGCAAGTGTGACAAAGCACAGCCGACAGGTCATTCATCAAGTTTTAAACTTAGCATTGACAAAATGGCAAAATGTTGTTATCTTATACAATTGTGAAACACTGCTACACTTGGATCCTGGATTGCAGCAGCAAAACCCACTACTGAAGCAATCCATTTATTTCAAACTATGTAGAATACTGAGTATCAGTTCTAGTCAGCATGGTATGGTTTCTCATATTTCCTCCCAGTTACATCATCAATAATTCCCACCCACTTTAGTTAGTTGGTTAAATTTGATTTGGACAATCCATTTTAAACACCAAACAGACTATGAGTTAGCGGATGTGGGGGATAAAATCTGCTAATTTGTCCACGCTTTCCAGCTTTTGGCATTAAGTATATTATTGATGGACTGTGGATCTCAAGTTGGTTGACAGGGGAAGCAGGAAAGGTGTTGGTTTTTGTCTTCTTACATTTCCCATAGATGGTGTTAAATTCTCCTTCTTTGATCCTGCTCCTCCTCCCGTTTCCTTATATGGTAATACTTCCTGTGGTTTCTCTCTCTCTGGATATCTCTTTGTGAACATGTTAATGGCTCATGCTCTTTTGATAGAGGGGTAGGTGGACTTGACCTGGATGTGTACTCAGGAAATGAAACAGGACAAAAATATCCCCCCTTTTCCTGTGAGTAAACAAGAAAACATTCAACACGCCATCCTGTGGGTGTGCATTTTAATTCTCTTCCAGTCTGCAAACGTGTCGAGGCGCAACGGACACTTCAAGACCTTCTCCCTTTGATTTTTAAACTCTACACTCTCCCACACAGAGCAGTGAACAGTCTCCTGGACTCATTATTCGAGAGCATTGCGATGAGTCAAACTCCAGCCACTAAAGTGAAATATTAGATAGTTGTCCTACTCGAGAGAGAGCAATCAATTTAATTCCTGCACAGCCATCTGGATCCAGTATCAATTCATCATGGAATTGAATTAAGTGAATGTGAGTGCTGTCAGTCATCACAAATTCCTGAATTCAAGATCTAATTAGTAGATGTAAAACTATCCTCATCAGGCCTCTGTGGATATTTGATTCAGTTAAAAGAGATGACTGACCTGCATTTAAAATGTCTTTTCCAGTCTCGCTGTGTGCCATATTGAAGTGACCAGGAGTGTGAATGGGTTGAGACCTCATCTCTTGAAATAGCCACATATTTTAGCCAGTCCGCTTCCTGTCATTGCCAACTTGGGTGTTGGCCAAAGTCGTTTGTCCGTCATTGCAATAGAGACCAAGTGCCAAGATTTGCAGACTTCATTTTGCGCTGTTAGAATTAGCTATAACCTATCACCTGCCATCTTTACTACGGATTCTTTTTTTTTTTTTTTCTTTTTTTTTTGAGCACAAAGATGCACAAATCCTGCGAGTATTTGTCCTGAGAGTTGACATTTTATCTGATCTTCAGAAGATTTACTAATCTCTAGTGGCTCTAGATCAGTTTTTACTCTTAGAGCTTATAGCTAGACGAGGCTACATACATATTGCATATCTACTGTACAGCCTGCTTATGTGCGCATCATCCACAGTGAGTGTGTGTGTGTGTGCGTGTGTGTGTGTGTGTGTGTGTGTGTGTGTGTGTGTGTGGGTGTGTGTGTGTGTGTGTGTGTGTGTGTGTGTGTGTGTGTGTGTGTGGTGGTGGTTTAAAGCCCAAGTCTGCAGGGATGAATTCAATTATGCAGATCTTTCTCTGAGCAAATGCTGTGGTCCATCCAGTGCAGAGCTACAGAGAGCCATATGTAGCATGTTCTCTCTCTCTCTCTCTCTCTCTCTCTCTCTCTCTACATGAATAGAATAATAATACTGTATAGAGATGCGAGCCGGGCAATCAGCGTGGTAAGGATTAGTTTGTGGTCTGAACTGATACATTGAGTTATACAGGCAAAACATACAGTAAGATCACTAGACAACACAGGTTAAACCTAAAAATATAGAAGACATACAATTTCCAACCACGATTTCATAATTTAGTACTTATACAATTATAGAAATAAATAAGAATGATTTGAGGATTCAATTAAATAATTATAAAATTTTAGCCATTTTGTGCAGCCCTAATACAGTAGGAATTGAAATAAACTTCAGTTCAAGCTATTGTTTCTCAAGGCATGCGCAGGCCTCCATGGTCATGGATCAGTGGTGGCTCAGAGGGTTAAGGCACTGAGTTACTGATTAGAAGGCTGGCAGTCCGAGCCCCAGCTCCACCAGGTTGCCATTGTTGGGCCCTTGAGCAAGGCCCTTAACCCTATTTGCTGCAGGGGCGCTATATCGTATACAACAAATAAAAGCTTAACATTGAAGGCGTAACATTCCCCTAGTAAAATCCAAGGGGCACTCAAGTCAAACCTGGACAACTGGTTATGCAACAACAGTTAGAAGAGTTAAAACTTTCACAATTTTAGCACTGTCGCCTTGCACCTCCAGGGTCCGGGTTCGATTCCCGGCTCTGTGTGCATGGAGTTTGCATGTTCTCCCCGCGCTTGGTGGGTTTCCTCTGGATACTTCGGTTTCCTCCCACAGTCCATAGACATGTAGGTTAGGTTTAATTGGCATTCCCAAATTGGCTGTAGAGTGTGAATGAGTGTGTGTATGTGCGCTGCGATGGATTGGCACCCTGTCCAGGGTGTAGCCCCCCTTGTGTCCTAAATCTCCTGGGTTAGGCTCCAGGCTCCCCACGACCCTGTATACAGGATTACTAAGTGCTATAGATGATGAATGAATGTGAGTGATAATATTTCTCTATATAATCCCCTGCTAAACTAATGTACATATCCTAGTGTTTCACTAGTGCTTGGATAGAGAGTTTTCTCAGTATGCTAGAGCCATGATCAGATTAGTTGTTTCTGGTCTGACACCCTGGCCTCCCAGGAACTCCTTTAATAGTCCAAACATGTGGAAATAGGGTGTATGGGACTATATGGGGATACGACAGGAACTCCCAGCCCAGTTACTGTAACTGTGATGTTTGTGAATGATTGTCTGCATAGTTCCCATGGACAGAGGCATCACTTCCGCAAGTTGGCGACACGTTATCTGTCAGATAAGGGATTCCATTTGCTAAATGTTCATGAGGTCGACTGTAGTGGGCTCTGAGCCGCCTAAGCCAGGATTATAATTTATGGACGTACTTTAAAACGTTTGCACCATTCAAATATTTTACCCTGGCTGAGAGTCTCATCACTGCACTGATCTTGAAGTCTTCTGTAAAGACAGTTTTTCATTTACAAGAAATTTCAGCCCAAATACTGGTTTGAACTACCAGTATGACCTGGATAAATGTGATTGTTTATCAGTAGATTATAATGACAGAGAGTAATTGTGGAAAGTTTTTTTTTAATCAATTTTCTCTTTTTTAAAGGGGTATAGGAAAACAAGGATTCCAGTGCCAAGGTAAATCATAAGCACACATCTTTCTGTCATTCATTTGTGGATTTGATTAGCTTTGATTTTATTTCATCTCATTAAAAAAAGCATTGTAACTTGTTTAACATCTAATGTTAATGTGTTTTAGTTTGCAGTTTTGTGGTGCACAAACGCTGTCACGAGTTTGTCACTTTCACATGTCCTGGAAGTGTCACGGCACCTAAAGCAGAGGTACGAATCTGCACAGCGACTAGTTCACTACGTTATCACACAGTACTGGGCTGCACCAGAAGTCTGACTCCATAGGCAAGCTGGAACATCTCACACAATTCTGCAACACCTTCTCAATGTAAAGAATCCTGACTCTGACATTAGTCCTAATCTTAGTCCTTCCGTTGTTAGGACTTAAAACCAATATGAGTCTAAAATAAAAAGAAAACTCTGTATGATCCAGACTTTTGTATATGCATTTTGTACATCCTGTCTGTCTTTTTCTCTCTCTTTGTCTCGCCTCTCAACATTAGTTCCATTAAAGTAGCCCCCCCCCCCCTTTATAGAACTGGTAGTTCTATAAAGCCTAAAAGATGAATAAAGTACATCAAAAGACATCAAAAAAGCGCAAGTAAAATAACTTCCACCCCGAATAGACCCTAAATACACCAACATCTCTTATCTTTTGAGAATATGACAGATGTGATGCTAATGTGTTGAACCCACTGTAACAAAAGAAAGGCTGAAAATGTAGCGAAAGGAAGCTAATAAGAGTATTGCCTGTTTTGCTGATTGAATCTGTGTTTTATTTTTGACTTGAAATTTTACTTTTATTTGAAATGTCATAGATTCATTAATGATGTTTTTTTTTTGTGTGCGAGTGCGTAGGTGTCAGAAGGAGAGTGTGACAGGACAGTCTGCGTACACAGAGATTTGAGACTGGCTGTCACGTTAGGGGGAGGAGATAAAGAGGAATTGGCACATGATTAAAAAAAAAGGGCGGGAAGTATGCAGAGAGTGACAGAGAAGAGGAAGTAGTGGACAGGCAGATGAAAGGAGCTGCTGAGTGTGGGAAATAAGAACAGAGAGAGTCGGGAAACAAGAAAGACTGCGAGAGCGAGAGCATGGGAGATGAGCAAAGAGAGAGAGAGAGGAGATTGGGAGTAGCCAAGGAGAAAGAGAGAGAAAGAGAGAGAGAGAGAGAGAGAGAGAGAGAGAGGGCATTTTGGAGGATTTGGGTTCTGCAGCTGGACTGATTTATTCATCGACCATTCAGCTGCCTCAAAATAGCGTGAGCTAATTGGCTCACAGTCACTTCAAAATGGAGCCCTTCCTGTGTGTGTGTGTGTGTGTGTGTGTGTCTGTCTGTCTGTCTGTCTGTGTGTTTACAGGTAGTAGAGATGAACTCATTGTATCTCTTCTATTTTTAGAGAAAAGGCCAGTATCAGTGGGATCAGAGTCCTAATTTAAAACACTCTCTCTCTCTCCTTCTCTCTTTCTCGCTCTCCCTCTCTCTCTGTCTCTCTCTCCCTCGCTCTCTCTCTATCCCTCTGCCTCTCCCACCCCCTCCCTCTCTGTCTCTCTCTGTAGGATCTGAAGAGTAAACACAAGTTTAAGATACACACTTACTCCAGTCCAACCTTCTGTGATCACTGTGGTTCTCTGCTCTATGGCCTCATTCACCAGGGCATGCGATGCACCAGTGAGTGTGTGTGTGTGGTTGTGTGGTTTGTGTGTGTTTGTGTGTGAGAGAAAGTGTGTGTGTGTGTGTGTGTGTGTGTGTGTGTGTGTGTGTGTGTGTGTGTGTGTGTGTGTGTGTGAGAGAGAGAGACTGTAATTGACGCATTTTTGAATGAAGTTATCAAACATCAAACCCATAAAATCGAAAAGGTAACAATGTAATGCTGGAAAACAGCTTTAGCTGTAATGATCAATGTGTACTGCATTACTTTAATGTTATTCCAGTGTTTTATAACTGGAGCAGGTGGCAGAAAATCAAGAGGTGCCAAACGATTTCATTTAGGAAATGATCACCATAATATGCATTATTTAAGATATAGTGCATATCATGGTGAAGTTCTCTGTGTATCTGTGCATCACTCATGCGCGGGGCATCAATGATGATGATGATTGATGCCGAGTAATATGAGGTAAATGCAGTGAGATCAGATTTTAACAGACATTATGTTTGTTAACATGACATAAATGAGCATGAAATCAGTTTAATTAACATCTCTCCTCCACCATGTTGCTAGTGTAACATGTGACATGTCATCGCAAGGGTTGTAATTGTAGAGATACGAGTATGAATGAGCATAGGTCTTCGTTCATGGCTTGTACTAATTGAACTGGTTAATTGTGGTGTTGACACTATTCATGAGTTTTAACCTGTGAATTACTGAGGCTCATGTCATTATTACATTACATTTATGGCATTTGGCAGACGACCTTATTCAGAGGGACTTACATTAAGATTCATTATACAGTACTGTGCAAAAGCCTTGAGCCAAGCGTTAACCAATTTCCTCAGGTTAAATTCAATTAGGTGACTTGGATGAAATGAAAGAAATAGGAACAAATGTTTTACTGCGACAGACTGCAAAGTGCCTGCACAGATACAATTTGAATTATTTATTTATTTTTTTATGTAACAACCTCAGCGGCGACTTCATTTCCCCTCTCGTCTGTTCCAACCACTCAGCATTCAGCATCAGCAGTATACTAATCACCGTCCTGATCATCTGTCATCATCTGCACCAGTTTCTCACTGGTTCATGCCTTAAGTTAAATGCCTTGTATGCTTGAATAATTATGGGTTACTGTGTGGCTTAACAAACAAACATTCCTCTGGGACAGGACTGAAAATGGGAGACAAAAATGAGAGCCTGGAGAACTATTCCTCAAGAATACATGAAAAACACAAGAACGTCTGCCTCTTTGGAAGCAAAATATGAAAACATGTATGATGGCTCAAGATTTTGTACAGTACTGTACATGTGAGCATTTGATGGTTAAGGGCCCAACAGTGGTAGCATGGTTTGAACCCATAAACTTCTGATCCATACTCCAACGTCTTAAATATTGATAATTAGTATTGATTTAATTAATTTTATTTCTTACATGTGGGACATTTATTTTTTCATATTTTAATTAAGGGGGGGCATTTATTTATTCATATTTTTTAAATTGATTTCATAGTAGGATAACCAAAGGGACCTGATTCTGTTGCGGGTTTTGAATACCATGCTGTGTAAAAATTATTAAATGTTTAGAAATGATTTTCAGAATAAGTATATGTTGCATCAACAAAAACCATAAGAGCAGGAAGTATCTGTTTGATTGTAAAAAAAAAAAAAAAAAAAAAAAAATGAGTATTACATTTATGATCTTTTTTTTCTTCTCTCTCTTTTTTTTTTTTTTTTTGCTTTTTTTCACAAAAACTTCATGATATTTTCACTTGCATTAATTTCTGTATGGTGTGTCTTCTAACTGTCCTATGCAGTGGCCATTTAATACGCTTTGGCTTAGTCTCAGTTTCAGACACAAATATGCAAAGACATCTGGAAGCAGCAAGCAGAAATGGAATGAAGTAGCTTCTGATTAGTTTTGGGAACAACGCCCAGCAGGAAGATATTCGAATGATAGCGCTAGGCCCTATGTCTGCCAAATGATCTGGAATTATGTCCATGTAATTTTTTTTTTTTGAATTGGCTTGTATATTAAAAGTGTTCTTGCCACAGAGATGTGTAGCTTGTTTGTTGATGCTGTAATATCAAGCAATTTAGGATATAGTTTGATCCTGCACTGTACAAACCGGTGCGAAGGATTCATACTGTATGAAACAGCACAAGTTGGTGTGTTCCCACTTCTTCCAAGTTTGTTGTGTGGTCAGGAGCTCATATAAACAATTTTGCATAAATAGGCAAAAGAAAGGCTACGAATCACTAAAGTAATCTTTTTTTCCTGTCTGTATGTTTGTGTGAGGCTGTGAGATGAATGTTCACAAGCGATGTGAGAGCAGTGTACCCAGTCTGTGTGGACATGACCACACCGAGAAAAGAGGACGGATCCATCTGAGCGTGCGTGGAGAGAAGGAAGATATATATGTGACAGGTGAGAGAAAAGGAAGTGCTCATTACTAAAGAAACAACATGAATGCATTAAACTGAGTTATCAGAGCTTGGATTCTGACATGATATAATATAATTATCTTAGATTACATCCACAGCATAGATAGCAAGTCCAGACTGTGTTCATTAAATAGAAGTGAAGGGAAGAGTGCAGCAGTAGGTGTAGTTAATCTGCAGAGTGCTCCAGACTGCTTGGGGCTCCCACCTTTGTGCCAGACATAGGGCATTAGAAGGACCTTACAAGATAGTAGGAGTTTTTTTTTTCTCTAAACAACAAGTGACTTTTTTTTTGTTTAGAGTGTCAGAGTAATTGTGTGATTTAGCCTCTCTCTGCCTTGGGTCTAAGCACATTTATTTTAGTTGTACTTTGTAGTGCTGTTCATGGTGCTGAAATGGCAGTACTCAGTACTGTTTTTTTTTTTTTTTCACCTGGGGCCTGGTACCACAGTCTTTTCCAACTTAACACCAAGCCAGAGGTATCACTCAGCTTGACTCATTGTAATTGTAAACAGGAGACGCATTCACATACTGTAGCTGTGGTGGGCTTTTCCATCAGGTATGATTATAGCTCATGTACTGGTTATACAGTAGCAAGCATCTCCTGTATACATCTTGACTTTATCGCATATAGAGTATAGCGATTACTTACTTTATATGATGGAATATATAGATTATTAACATGATGGTATGTGCCATTCCTGACATGTGTTGTAGATAGATAGATGGATAGATGGTTAAATGTTTTTAGATTTTGGAAAACAGTAACTGATATGTCTCAGATCTGTCTATATGAATCCCTGGCTAACAGTAAAGTTTATCAGAACTGCTTTCAATGCCTCGGTTGCTGCTGTTCATCTTACCTTTTTGGGCTAGGCTTTTTGTCCTATCTAAAAGGAGGGAGGATACAAAGGGGAATTAAGTCATAAATCAACAGTAATAGCCTCAAGGAAGGCATGTACCTTTTTTGTGTGTGGCTACGGAAAGTTTTTCACCGCTTCAAACGACTTCTCCCGGGGTTTGAGGGGTTTGAAGGTGCTCCTGAAAATGAGAGCTACATACAGTAGTGTTGTGGCTGCTTGGCGACATTCATAAGGTGTTAAAAGGTTGAAGGTGCCCTTTTGGAGGATCTTATGTGTGGTGTAGGTGTGGTGAATACCCTGGCAAAAAAAGGCTACATATCTATAGATCTTTGATATACATGCATGATGACCGTCCTTGTTACATCATGTTTATTTATTTCCTATTACAGAAGTGAAGGCCATAGAGTCTGTCCTGAGCTGTTAGTGGTCTTGTTTGGATTATTTGGGTTTGATTGGGTGTAGCCTTTCAGTTCCTGCTGTGAGCTGAGAGCTCCTGGCCTAAGTTGACATGCTCCCAGGTAGTGGACATGTGGTGTGGAAAAACGAGGGTAAAAAGCAGGCTCAAGCCTTTTGTTTAACATGTTTCTATGATCCTCTATGATTTCCCAGTTGGCTGACCATTATGTACCATTGTTCATTTTCAATAAGGTCTATGACACAAAAGCTGAAAACGAGGCTGCCCAGTGCATCCTTCCTGGACAGCAGACATGTTCTAGGGTGGCAGCAGGTTCCTCTAGACCACAGCCAAGTGGATCACTCCAAGTGTGTATTTCAGTTTTTTGTATTATTATTATTTTGCTGTACCAGACTCAGCATGGTAAACTGAGGTGTTTTATTTGGAGAAGATTACATTTTCATGTGTGCCAGGTGCATCAATGTGATCGACATTTAATGGCTGGAATCAATCAGCTTTCTTTGACATGATGTGTGGTAGTATAGGAAGTTGCCTTGGATGAGGAGAGAATGTGTTGGCAGACACCTGAGAGATATGGCTGTCCTTTCATTTACTGCCACCATTGTTCAACAGTCCTTTGGCTGGCCATCGGTTTTCTGCTTCTATGCGAATCCATCTTCTGCTTGGTTAGAGCAAATAAAAGGGCATTACTGAGAGTAAAAGTAAGCCTGAATAAAGGTCACAGCTTAAAAAAGTTAAAGGTCTCAGTGAATGGTAGGAATGACAGTCAATGTTTAAAATCAGGACAAATCAGATTAGTATAAATGGGGGCTATTTAAGTTACAGTTGAGAATAAAAAGGGATCTTGTAGTTACAGGTGAGATCAGCAAATCACAGAAACTAGCAAGAATAAGGCAAAATAGCTGTTTGTCACAAGGGTGAGTAAAAATGAGAACACAAAAGAGAGTGGAGTTGTTGTTTGTCACAGTTCAGTTGTTCACCAGCAGAGGGCAGTGTTGACATTCTTAAAAAGAGGGGTAAGTTATAATATGTTGTATTATTTTAATAGGATATCATAGTAGGCTAGATTTTTATATTACTGTATGTATATAAATGAAATAAGGTTTTTTTGGGAGGCTTTTAAATTTTATTCACCACTGCGTAGTAAATATCGTAAAATAAATTTTTCTTTCTATTACTTTTGATCATTATTTAATCTTCATTCCACCTGTCCGGCGTAGACTAAATAATCATAGTTAAAAATTGTTCATTTGCAGTTTCCCAGTAATAGGGTAACCTATTGAAGTTCAAACTGGCGCCCCATACTGGCCAACAAAAATATTCCTTATGTGTGTGTTCACTGTAACTCGTTCGAATAATCTCTGTGTCTGTAGTACGTGAAGCACGGAACCTGATTCCCATGGACCCTAATGGCCTGTCTGACCCCTATGTGAAGCTCAAACTTATTCCAGACCCTAAGAGCCACAGCAAACAGAAAACCAAGACTATTCGTTCGACTCTAAACCCTGTCTGGAATGAAAGCTTTGTCTTGTGAGTGTGTATCTACAGTATTTGCATACATACTGCTTGTCTAGAACTGCATTTGGACTGTATGCAGATTTCTGGTAATTTTTGTAATTTTGTAATTCTGCCTTTCCCCCTTCTTGTTCACTGGTTGTCTACCTATCTACCTACATTTCTCTCTCTGTTGATGTATCTGTCTATAGTTCAGTGAGAGGCAGGCAATGGGACAGGCGCTTGTCAATAGAGATATGGGACTGGGATCGCACATCTCGAAATGACTTCATGGGAGCTCTGTCCTTTGGAGTGAGTGAGATATTTCGTCGTCCTGTTAGCGGATGGTTTAAACTGCTCAACCAGGATGAAGGAGAATACTACAATATTCCTGTACCTGATCCAGACCTACAGGTACCTGGCACACACTTCACTGACATGCTTTTTAATGCAGGCACTCAGGGACCCAGAATTGTCCATATTCTTTGCTCTACCCCACCTCCAAAAACAGATGGACTAAGTAATTATATACAGTGAATTCCTGGTCATACTGTGTATGTCCTAACTATTAGACATGATAACAATTGTTAAGTTGGTAAGGGGATATAAGATTTATAGATTTGTAAAGATTCATGCACCATTGATGATTTATTTTTATTAAACATGTCCACTTGGGGGCAGTACAGTTCCACTTATGAGAAATCAATTTCCTTGGTTGTTAATTCGTATATAATTTTGTACATGATTGTCTCTTTCTGTTTCTATGTTTGTCTGTTTCTCAACAGGAGCCAGACTCCGCTGTCTCTCCCTCTCTTCCTCCTGCTCCTGTTACTGTTCCCACACCTGTGCATGCTGTCACCCCGCCTGTTGTGAGTCCTGCGCCCACCAGCTTACCAGTGGGAAAGGGCCGAGTTGGACTACATGACTTCAACTTCCTTATGGTGCTAGGCAAGGGCAGCTTTGGCAAGGTACCGCAGGCACAAACACCACAGTATATTCTGGCAAAAACTAAAGACACCTACATAGTGCAAAGGAATTGAATATAAAATGTGCATATATTTAAAGGACATATTTGTCATTTTAGAGCCATCTGCTTTATTATTGCAACTGCCAGGAAAACACTGCTCTGTTCAAGCTGGGGACAGAAGTTCATCTCATTGAATCATTGGATGTTTACTACAAATACTTCTAAACATTCTAAAACATGAATTTGAACATTCGTCAACATATTTTATTTCACTATTACAGTCACATACAGTATAAGACCAGTCGGAATTTTTCACATAACAGTTGAATCCCCGAAGCTCAGACATCATCCAAGATATGTATTATACTTTGGTGCAAGATTTTTTTTTTCCTCCAGGGGAAAAAACAAGACAGGTTATCCTGTGCTCACACAACATACATAATGTAAAAAGGCATCATCGAACAGAATGCATATTATTAAAAAAAAAAAAAGTCTTAGGCACCATATTATCTGTAGTACAAATTTTGTTATATAAGTTTATTATGTCTGCATTATTATGTACAAAACCGTTCCCTACAAAGATGCACTAAAATTAATGAACAAATTACATTACAGAAAAATATTTGCATGTCTGTAAAGAAAGCGACATATTACATGACGGATCAGTTTTCAGATGGGAAACAGAAAGGAGCGAGTGTGACGAAGTTACCAAAAGAACTCCAATATTCTCCAGCATGCTCAGTAAAACCTACAGTAACAGCTGTTTAACTTAGAATACTGCACACATCTGTATCGAACACTACCGCTTATGTTCACACCAAATATTGACCATTTATTGTTTATGTTATTACTTAGTACTTTTAATAAAAGTTTCTTTTAATATAGAAATGTTTTCAAAAGCATCATTGCATATGAATTTTGTTTGGCTTTTCCCAAGACTTTTGCACAGTACTGTAAGTAAAACAGCTGTTAGGTTTTACTGAGCATGCTGGAGAAGATGAGTTCTTTTGGTAACTTTGTCACACTCGCTCCTTTCCATTTTCATGCAAAAAAGTCTACATTACTGATTTTTTTTTCCCATCTGAAAACTGGTCTGTCATGTAACATGTCGCTTTCTTTGCAGGCATGCAAATATTCTTCTGTAATATTATTTATTCATTCATTTTAGTGTGTCTTTGTAGGGAATGGTCTTTATAACTTAAAAAAAACTAACAAAATTTGTACTACAGATAATATGGCGCCTAAGACTTTTGCACAGTACTGTATATATATATATATATATATATATATATATATATACACACACACACACACACACACACACACACACACATATATATATATATGTGTGTGTGTGTGTGTGTGTGTGTGTGTGTGTGTGTGTATAAAACACTAACACTACCGCCAGGCAAATTGAATAACATTGATTATCAACTGGTGACATGATCATGCTCACCCAAAGCTCCTGTGGAAAGCAAAGACCAGCCTGCCACAGAAAAGCTAATGTAACACGAATTGCTAAAAAAATTCAATGCTGGCTCTATGATAGAAAGGACTGCATCATTGCATTTATGGGGCTTAGCAGGCAAGAAGTTCACGACTGTTAATCTGAGCTCCAAATCCGATCCAGCATCCATGGGATGCACCAGACAAACAAGTGTGATCCATTGAGGCCCACCTCAAAACCCATAGCACCCAAAGGATCTGCTGCAATAGTCGCGGTACCAGACACCACAGCACACCCCAGAGGTCTTGTGAAGTCATGTCCCAGAGGGCCAGAGCTCAAGGGGTACCCACACAATACTGCGCAGAGTGTTTTGGGTTTATATGGTGATTTTTCAGGGCTGAAGTTGTTTTCTTGGATTTCGGGACGACGTTGGGCAGGAAATTTAGCTAAAACCTGCCATTACTGCATACTAATTTTCTGTGTATCAAACAACGTTAAACAAAGGAATCTCTTTGACTTCTCAAAACAAGCTGCTAGATGGACAGTGGCTGGATGACAGTACAGTACATTGCCTATTATGGTGTTATTCAAAAAATTACTTGCATAAGTCAAGCTTAATAGCCTTTCAACATAATTTAATTTGATGCTTTGCCGATATTAATATCATCCTGCCAGATCAAAATGCATGGCCACAACATGATGCTGAAGAATGAGTTTTGAATAAGTCATTTGTGAAGTACACTTAACTGCAAAATGAGGGTTTTATATACAGTACTGTACACACATGGACAAAATTGTTGGTACCCTTCAGTCAATGAAAGAAAAACCCACAATGGTCACATAAATAACTTTAATCTGACAAAAGTAATCATTTTTAAAAAATCTATGAATGTTAACCAATGAAAGTCAGACATTGCTTTTCAACCATGCTTCAACAGAATTATTTAAAAAAATAAACTCATGGAACAGGCCTGGACAAAAATGATGGTACCCCTAGAAAATACTGAAAATAATGTGACCAAAGGGACATGTTAATTCAAGGTGTGTCCACTAATTAGCATCACAGGTGTCTACAATCTTGTAATCAGTCAGTGGGCCTATATATAGGGCTCCAGGTAGTCAGTGTGTTGTTTGGTGACATGGTATGTACCACACTCAACATGGACCAGAGGAAGCGAAGGAAAGAGTTGTCTCAGGAGATTCGAAAGAAAATTATAGACAAGCATGTTAAAGGTAAAGGCTATAAGACCATCTCCAAGCAGCTAGATGTTCCTGTGACTACAGTTGCACATATTATTCAGAAATGTAAGATCCATGGGACTGTAGCCAACCTCCCTGGACGTGGCCGCAGGAGGAAAATTACTGACAAATCAAAGAGACGGATAATCCGAATGGTAACAAAAGAGCCCAGAAAGACTTCTAAAGAGATCCAAGGTGAACTTCATGCTCAAGGAACATCAGTGTCAGATCGCACCATCCGTCGTTGTTTGAGCCAAAGTGGACTACATGGGAGACGACCAAGGAGGACACCATTGTTGAAAACAAGTCATAAAAAAGCCAGACTGGAATATGCCAAACTACATGTTGACAAGCCACAACGCTTCTGGGAGAATGTCCTATGGACAGATGAGACAAAAATGGAACTTTTTGCCAAGGCAAATCAGCTCTATGTTCACAGACGGAAAAAAGAAGCATATGAAGAAAAGAACACTGTCCCTACTGTGAAACATGGAGGAGGCTCTGTTATGTTCTGGGGCTGCTTTGCTGCATCTGGCACAGGGTGTCTTGAATCTGTGCAGGGTACAATGAAATCTCAAGACTATCAAGGGATTCTAGAGAGAAATGTGCTGACCAGTGTCAGAAAGCTGGGTCTCAGTCGCAGGTCATGGGTCTTGCAACAGGACAATGACCCAAAACACACAGCTAAAAACACCCAAGAGGAAAACATTGGACTATTCTAAAGTGGCCTTCTATGAGCCCTGACCTCAATCCTATTGAACATCTTTGGAAGGAGCTGAAACATGCCGTCTGGAAAAGGCACCCTTCAAACCGGAAACAACTGGAGCAGCTTGCTCATGAGGAGTGGGCCAAAATACCTGCAGAGAGGTGCAGAAGTCTCATTGACAGTTACAGGAATCGTTTGATTGCAGTGATTGCCTCAAAAGGATGTGCAACAAACTATTAAGTTAGGGGTACCATCAATTTTTGTCCAGGCCTGTTCCATGAGTTCATTTTTTTTTATAATTCCGTTGAAGCATGGTTGAAAAGCAATGTCTGACTTTCATTGGTTAACATTCATAGAATTCTTATTTATTATTACTTTGTCAGATTAAAGTTATTTCTGTGACCATTGTGAGTTTTTCTGTCATTGACCGAAGGGTACCAACAATTTTGTCCATGTGTGTATATCGATGCAGGATTACACTCTAGTACAGAAGGATAGCAGAGACACTGAGCAGGTGCTGGAGAGTAAAAACTTGAATCTTGAATTAAAAGTCCAATAATATTCATTTGTGTTTGGCTGGACTCACAGAAACACTGTATTTTTTTTATTCAAAGCTAGATGGTTTTGGTGGTGGGGATGAGAGAAATTACATGGAAATGAGACTGAAGGGGAAATCAGAGAGGAGACAAGAGGCCATGCAATTAAATATTTGATTCTACAGGATGGGATTCTGATTGCTTCACTAAAATTGCTTTTCTCTCATGTGTTAAGGGTTACATAGTATGATTATATAATCCGGGTTGTATAAAAGGCAGCCACACTATTAAAAGTCACAAGTATAACAATTCTTTAGGAATAATAAACTCTAATGCTGTGTTTTAATCATGTATCCCTTGGTGTTTGGTTTCTGCCTCATCCGAATCAGGGTCAGGGAGATGTCTTAATCAGGATGAACAAAGACAACCCACTGATTTTAAGAGAATGTGCTATGAATAAATGTGCATTTTACCTGTATTTTTTTCTTCTTGCAGGTGATGCTGGCTGAAGAAAGAGGGAGCGATCGCTTGTTCGCGGTGAAGGTGCTGAAGAAAGATGTGCTGTTTCAGGACGAGGACACGGAAAGCGCCATGGTGGAGCGGAGAGTTCTGGGACTGAATGGCCGTCCTCACTTCCTCACATATCTTTTTTGCGCTTTCCAGACTGAGGTGTGTATATACTGTATACACAGTAGGTGCATGGAAAGAATGTACTGTACAGACATGCACTGTACATGTTTACACCTCTAAGAGTTGCCCCATATACCAGAACTGTTCCTTCTTTCTGTGTTCCATCTTTCCCGATGGAACAGCTGCAGTGTTTTTGCTCCAGGACATCCGTCCTAACATAATTGCCCTTATCCTGACCCAAACATCCCTCCTGTTAGTAAAGGCAGCTCACTGGTTGTCTAAGGCCAAGCAATGTCAGCAAAGCACTTCTACTCTGATTTTGTGTTGTAGTAATGTAAGATTTTTGCAAGGAAGCATGTGCTGGCCTAAATCTGAGTCTCAATTATTAAATTAATTAATTAGCCCTCATGCTCTTTACAACGACATTAATAGTCTTTAGGGGAGGGGCTACTTAATGAGAACAGCTTACTCTATTACATTTTGTCTAAGGGGGATTACAAAATGTGCAAGTGTGTGAGGGATATGTTTATGTCTAAGGGATTTAGAACTGACTGGGTAAAATTATGTAATAGGCTGTAACATTTAACACTTTCAAATTAAAGAATATATCTAGAATATATATATATATATATATATATATATATATATATATATATATATATATATATATAAGAATATAATATAAAGAATATTATGTTTCATTATTCAAGTAAAATGCTATTTATATAGTACACATACCATGTACTGTGTCACTCTATCTAGTTCAGGACATGCATGGGGAAGACTGCTGACTTGACAGTTGTCTGAAGGACATCCATCGACACCCTCACTAAGGAGGTTGTAGCCACAGATGGTTATAGCAGAAAGGGCTGGCTGTTTGGAGAGTGCTGTTTCAAAACATAGTCATGGAAAGTTGACTAAAAGGAAAAAGTGTGGTAGAAAAAGATGCACAAAAATGAGTGATGACAGCAACCAAGTTGGCCAAGCAAAGCTGATCCAAGCACTTGGTAGAGCTACATAAGGAGTGGAGTGAGGCTGGAGGCAGTGCATCAAGAGCCACCACACAGAGCTGTCTTTTGGGAATGAGCTACAACTGTATCCCTAGTATCAAGCCACTCTTGAACCAGAGAAAAAGAGCTGGACTGTTGCTCAGTGGACCAAAGTCAGACGAAAATACATTTTGCATTTCATTTGGAAATTAGGGTCCCAGAGGCTGGGGAAAGAGTGGAGAGGAACTGGATCCAAGTTGTTTGAAGTCCAGTGTGAACTTTCCACAGCCAACGCTGATTTGGGGTGCCATGTCATCTACTGGTGATGGTCCACTGTGTTTTATACAGTCCAAAGGCAGTGTAGCTTTTACCAGGAGATTTTTGAGCACATCATGCTTCAGTCTGCTGAGTAGCTTTGAGGGATGCTGCTTTCCATTTCCAGCAGGACTTAGGACTTGGCCACACCGTCAAACCTGCAGTACCAGTAACAGGTTGACCATGATATTACTGTGCTTGTTTGGCCAGCCAACTCGCCTGACCTGAACCTCATGAGGAATCTCTGGGCTACTGAAGATGAGAAACACCCAACTGAACAAAGCAGACAGGACTGCTCCAGGCTGATCGCCTCCATGCTATGCCGCACTGATGCAGTAATTCATGCTGAACACGCTCTGAGTGCATACTGTAAATGAGCATCATTTTCAGAAGTTGAACATTTCTGCAATATAAATCTTTATTTGATTGATCTTGAGAAACATGCTACTATTTTGCGATACTGGATTTTAAAATTTTTCCTGAGCTGTAAACTGTAATCATCCAAATGAAAAGAATGCAGTGTATATCCCCAAATGATTGCTCATCATTTATTTATTAATTATTTCATTTCTTATGATTTTTAGAACCTGCCTCTCTGTATAGTATACTGTTCTTGTTTTCTTACTGCAGGATCGTCTGTACTACGTAATGGAATATGTAAATGGTGGAGATCTCATGTTTCATATTCAGATTGTTGGGAAATTTAAAGAGCCCCATGCTGCGTAAGTATCGCACCTTTTTCCTTCCTCTATTTGTATACTCTCAACTGACCATGTTGACATGAGCAAATAATATCTCGTTTCACAGGTTCTATGCAGCAGAGATAGCTGTGGGCCTCTTTTTCCTGCACAGCAAAGGCATCATCTATAGGTACTGCTGACAGGACAGGAAAACCTATTAACTCTTCTTATACTGTGCAGCCAAGTATGGCGAGCCTTTACAAAGAAGCTTTTGCTTCATCCAGCTCTCCCACTTTCTCTTTCTGTCTCCTCCTGTTAGAGATCTAAAACTGGATAATGTGCTGTTAGACAGTGAGGGCCACATAAAGATTGCTGATTTTGGGATGTGCAGGGAAGGCATGATGGATGGAGACACCACACGGACATTCTGTGGCACTCCAGACTACATCGCTCCTGAGGTTTGTTGATTTCCCGACCATGGCTCACTTGGGTATAAATACTCACTTTCATCACAGGTGATTAAAAAGTTTATATGTATATGTAATTACACTAACCAAGAGATGCTTTAATTATAGTGTTCATATTTATCATTTTTAATTAAATCACTATTAAAGCCAATGAAGCCTTTTAAAACCATAGAGAATTTTTCCTTAATATACATGAATGTATTTCTGGATGTATAATCGTACAGTCCTGCTTCATGTTGTCTGCGTTCAGTTATATACTGTACCTTGTCAAATCATTTCAAAATGTCAGAATATAATCAAAATGCGATATTTTTAGAAACCTCATGCAGTCTTACCTTCTCCAGTCACCTGTCTCTTTGTACAAGATGCAATATGTGTTCTTCTGTTTTCTCTTTCTCTTCTACTGTGCCTCAGTGTTGGAATCACTTAACACCATGATTCAAACTGTATGTTCAGCCATCAGTAACCATGTGTGTGCATGTACTGTACATGTGCCTGTGAATGTGACTAAATGTTACTCTCTGTCTCTTTGCTATAGATATGGTCTATATTCTATATACGGAGGGGTGATCAAATCAAACTGTGACTTTTGATTGTGCAAAATAACAGAACACAGTTATGATAGTAAAAAGCACCATTATTGCTTTATATAATCCCTGGCTACACTGATGCACTTATCCCAGTTTTTCACTAGTGCTTGGATACCATCAAGGTGGAAAAGATTCCACAGTGCGCCAGAGCCCTGATAATACAGTTACCAAAGACAACTTGGCGCAAGTTGGTGACAATTTATCCATAGATTTTCAAGAATCAGTTGTTCTTCAAGCCACCATGGCTAGGATCAACTTTTATGGATGTATAGCCTATTTTATTTTTTAAATGTTTGCACCATTCAGATGTTTTTCCTGCAGCTAAGAATCTCATCACATTGCTGTCCTTGAAATCTTTTGTAAATGGCCACTGGTTTTATTCCTTCGTTCACAAAAAAAATCTCTTCGGTTTGACTTGAATGCCCCTTTTTTATTTCATGGAACGTGATTGTGCGCATACTGAACATGAACCCTGCATGGATCAGCATGTTATAATTAGAAGGAGAATCCAGCACTTACTTAATATTTTGATGCATGGAGTGTGTCTGACGAAAATCTCAAAAATCACTTTTTTTCCTGGTAGAATCCTCCTCACACATGCATCCCCTAAATGCAAAAGACCATATACAGTATGCATAGACTTAATATTTGTATAGTGTATTTTTTTTTAATGATATGAGTTTCCCTTGCCAGATTGTATTAATAGATCATAGACACATCTGCTGTGAATAGCTTGGGCAGAATTTAATGCTTATGTCATGCACTCACTCAGATCCTTGATATGCCTCATGGTCTAAACTAATTTTTTCTTCTTCAAAGATAAGTTAAATTTGGCTTGTTGCCTAAAAGACCAACCAAGGAACGAAAATCAGATATGGTAACAAAATACATTAATCATACACCAAAACGTGTGGAGAACACAAATTAGGTACTGTAGTAAATCCAGGCATGTGTTCTTCATAAGGATAGCCAGCTAGCCCACTGATACTGGCCTCAGAGCCATACACTGTTGGCAGTAAGTAAACTGACATCACATTCAGCATGTAGAGAGATTCAACCCTTCCCTGCACTCCTGAACCAAGATTGAGAATCATTGCTCTATAAGTAGACCTTAGGTTTTAGCTAGCTAACTGAATTTAACCAACTAGCTTATCATTGCCTCATTTTTTTTTCTATAATGAGATGACACACATGAACACAGGGAGAGTACCCACACAGACAATAACTAAATCTTAAGATTTAACCAGGGATTATGGATAGGTGTGTACAGATTACTCAGTTTCTCCCACTCCAAGCTTGGTGCACCCTGTCTTTATAGACCTCACTTTGTGAACAGGGACATTTTCACACTGGGACCAGTTTGGACTGAAATTGTAATGCTATAGCACAGAGACACTCTATACAATTGTCTCCTTCCAACTTTGGGGCAATAGTCAGAGGTGGAAAGAGTACTAAAATTTTGCACTCAAGTAAAAGTGCTGTTACTTCAGTGAAATTTGTAAAGTTACCATTCTAAAAATTTACTCAAGTAAAATTAAAAATTAGCTCATAAAAGATTTCCTCAAAGTAAATGTTACTGAGTATTTTTTTTTAACAGCGGGGGTGGGATGAAGCATTCTAGCATAGTTAAAAAAAGATGAGCAGATATAAATCTCAAACTAGTTGTTTTTAACTGAAGGAACACCTTTGCATAATAAAGCTGTTGTCTTTCTTGTGCTTGAAAGTCAAAGTGGTCACTTAAATACGGCGTTACGTCCCAGTCTAGAGTTGGGCCGTTAGGCAAAAGAATGGTTCAGGGATCTGTTTTAAACTGGATGGAAATGGTGGTATATGGCAGAAAGAAATAGATCCAGTCTTTAACTGATGAAATAATGAGGTTTGTATTGCTTTACAAAAACACACGTGCACACACACACACACACAGGAGAAGGATCAGATTCAGGGTGGACCCAGGCCAAAATAATAAACAAAATGGTATTTATATTTAGTAGCTAGAATACCTGCAAAAAAAAACACAAATAAAAATACATGTGCCTTCCCTGACTCCCTAAACCAAAAACAGTGTATAAATTCCCTCTTCCCAAAATAAATGGCAGCCACGTCCCTACTACTGGTGAGTGCACAAACATACAGTGAAATTATCTACAAATATATACAAAGAGCAACCAAACCAAAGGGGCAACGCAATATTCAAGTCAATTGGAAGCAAAAAGTCAAAACCAGAATACACAAAACCATATATCAAAACACCACAATCAAAATCTCTTTCCTCTTTCCCGCGTTTTTCTCCGGTTTATATATGGTCGCGCTGGTTGATGACGTCACTCTCAGGGCGGAAGCGACCGTGTGGAAGGTCAGGTAGATGCCGATATGTGGGGACAATCAGAAAACCTGGAGTGGAGTCTGGAGCGGCGCGCGACCAGGACACGATACACACGCGCAAGCGCAACGAAGCATTTATATAAAGCATATATATATATATATATATATATATATATATATATATATATATTTTTTTTTTTTTTTTTTTTGCATTGTCATTCATTTGTTTTACTCAGTAGCGAATATGATTTAAAATGTAGCGAATTACAATACTTCAAACAAAACATACTTAAGTAAAAGTAAAATTACAGATTTTAAAAACTACTTTAAAAAGTAGAAGTACACACAAAAAAAATACTCAGTTACAGTAATGCGAGTAAATGTAATTCGTTACTTTCCACCTCTGGCAATAGTATGGATAAGGGCCAAATATGGGTGTACTGTAATCATCAGTTGCTCACAAACTTTTGGCCATATAATTAGATTCCAACATCTCTGTTCCTATGAGGACTAAACTCACTGGATCATGTGGAATGCAAGATAAAGGTAATTAATACATGAGCATGTACTGCATATGGAGCCCAGCACTTTATCTGCTAGCACTGTGTGATGCATTTACAGCATCCTTAGTAACTGCCTGGTCAGAATCATTAGACTTTATATCATGCACTGAAGGTAAATCAATGATTAAAGGTGACCGAAATTAATCGGTTATAGATGGTGCCATTGTGTAAAATGACAAAACTTAGTTCCTCCTTTTAATAAAGACAATGTTAATATTTGTTGTTAACTTGTTAAAGCATTCAGGCATATCACTTTCACATTGCACTTTTGTCATATTGTTTTTCTTATAGCCATAAATGAGAAATCCATCCTGAATTATGTATTTATAATGAGTATTTCAGTATCTATGAACAATTTGTGCAAAAGGTTAATATTTACTGTCTTCATTATTTCTTATTAAAATTGTCAAGGATGCAAAGGGGCTCAAGATATGCCAGGCAAAGTCTGAGTGATTTGGCCACCAATACTGGTTAAAAGACTTGTTTAAGGTTATGCACCATTCAGTTGATATCTACAGTACAACCAGACAAGATGGTCATCCTAGGGATGTACTCAAGTTGCTTTAATATTTAATATGACTTTGAATGGCACTAGAAAATAGTGAGTGAATTGTTTGGTAACAGCCAGATTAGACATTATTACTAATGTTACAGGTTGTTGAAAATGTTTCCTGTGTGATGTCATAATAATTGTATTATTATCAAATACCAAATAATAATAATAATAATAATAATAATAATAATAATAATTAAAAATAATAATGATCTTCATCACAAACAACATTTATTTTGTTTCCGGGTGGAATTCTCCTTTAAGTTGAATGATACATTTCTTCTTTAAGAGCATTTTTTTTATGTTCAGTTTCTCTGTTTATTTATCAGATTGTAGCATATCAGCCATACAGTAAAGCAGTAGACTGGTGGTCATATGGCGTTCTGCTCTATGAGATGCTGGCTGGACAGGTATGTGAACAGACACCCTCTCCCATAATTTATTGTTAAGGTGGTGTGAATTTCTTAAACACGATTCCCAAAACACAGTTTTTACAAAAAATATCCTCAAATATCCTTGGTGATTCATCCATGCCTTCAATGTGATAATTATGCCATTTAAAACCACTGAAAGCCATTTGAACTGGTTGTCGCTCACTCTACTGTTTTTAGAGTGAAAATTGTTAAATATTTAAAAGTTAAAATTGCTTTCAATGGTTTCAGTATCACTGTCATAATGTTTTTTTTTCTTCCATCAACCACTTAAAGCAGTTTTAAAAAGTTTTCATATTACACCTTTGTGCAAACTCAATTACAGTAGCAGAAAAAACAAAAAACAAAGGCACTCTCGCTGTCTACATACAAGGCACGTTTGTTATACATAGATGTCTTTTCTTTGGAATTGTTTGCAATTAACATACATTTGAAAGTAAATTTCTATCAGCAGAATACATGCAGAACGTAGTAGTGTACTGGAAAGTGTAAATGCGTTCCTGTCAGTTCTGTTCGTACAGTATGATTGAAAGTAGTAATAAAGTAGCATTAAAGATAGCAGTTATTGTACAACACAGTAAAAAAGGCATTTGAAGGTAGTACTCTTATTACTACCTTATTGCTTAGTTGATTTCTTTCTTGTTTCTCAGTCTTAACTATTTGTATCTGCTCTTTCCTCCACAGTTGAAGTGACTTAGATACAGTATAACTATGATTAACTTCCATTAGGACAGATATTTTAGATGTAAATTGATTTGTGATTGATAGGTTGACCATTAATATTCTGTGTAATGGTCACCTCAAAAGTGATCTAATAAGTTTAATTAATAAATCATACAAGGTCTAAGAGTTTAAAAAGGGCCATTGTATTGGTCTGCATCAAGCAAAAAAACAAATTTAAAATTTAAAATAATAATAAAAAAAATACTGGGAAAAATTTGGAACTTATATGCTTAAAAATAAATGCATTCATGTTTACATAATGTTTTCATAAATGTCACTGTCAAATTCTGAGTACCTAATAATTTATTTATAATGATGTATAAATATATAATGAGAGTAATTGTCAAATACAAAATGCTGTTAAAATACTTTAAATAAAAGGTTCTTTAAAAAAAAAAAAAAAAAAAAAACTATGATGTACTGTCATGGGTCTAGCTAGTGGTACTGGCTGGCTAGACCGGCTGATATAGTTGCCGTGGGCATATAAGGCAGGCATGAAGGCAGAGGGGTTGTTGAAATAGAAATAGTCTTTATTTATAATACAAACTCAAACAGACGCAAGCAAACAAACGAACCAAAAGAAACTCAAACTACAGGGTGGGCCATTTATATGGATACACCTTAATAAAATGGGAATGGTTGGTGATATTAACGTCCTGTTTGTGGCACATTAGTATATGTGAGGGGGCACACTTTTCAAGATGGGTGGTGACCATGGTGGCCATTTGGAAGTCGGCCATCTTGGATCCAACTTTTGTTTTTTTCAATAGGAAGAGGGTCATGTGACACATCAAACTTATTGGGAATTTCACAAGAAAAACAATGGTGTGCTTGGTTTTAACGTAACTTTATTCTTTCATGAGTTATTTACAAGTTATAAAATGTGTTCAATGTGCTGCCCATTGTGATGGATTGTCAATGCAACCCTCTTCTTCCACTCTTCACACACTGATAGCAACACTGCAACACTGCAGAAATGCCAGCACAGGCTTCCAGTATCCGTAGTTTCAGGTGCTGCACATCTTGTATCTTCACACCATAGACAATTGCCTTCAGATGACCCCAAAGATAAAAGTCTAAGGGGGTCAGATCGGGAGACCTTGGGGGCCATTCAACTGGCCCACGACGACCAATCCACTTTTCAGGAAACTGTTCATCTAGGAATGCTCGGACCTGACACCCATAATGTGGTGGTGCACCATCTTGCTGGAAAAACTCAGGGAACGTGCCAGCTTCAATGCATAAAGAGGGAAACACATCATCATGTAGCAATTTCAAATATCCAGTGGCCTTGAGGTTTCCATTGATGAAGAATGGCCCCACTATCTTTGTACCCCATATACCACACCATACCATCACTTTTTTTGTTCCAACAGGGATCTATCCAATGTGGGTTAGTGTCAGACCAATAGCAGTGGTTTTGTTTGTTAACTTCACCATTCACATAAAAGTTTGCCTCGTCACTGAACAAAATCTTCTGCGTGAACTGAGGGTCCTGTTCCAATTTTTGTTTTGCCCATTCTGCAAATTGTGTGCGCCGATCTGGGTCATCCTCGTTGAGATGCTGCAGTAGCTGGAGTTTGTAAGAGTGCCATTTGTGAGTAGCTAATATCCGCCGAAGGGATGTTCGACTAATGCCACTCTCCAGTGACATGCGGCGAGTGGTACGCTGTGGGCTCTTGCTGAATGAAGCTAGGACAGCCACTGATGTTTGTACATTAGTGACAGTTTTCATGCTTCCACATTTTGGCAAATCCAACACTGAACCAGTTTCACGAAACTTAGCAAGCAGTTTGCTAACTGTAGCATGGGAGATGGGTGGTCTCGTAGGGTGTCTTGCATTGAAATCTGCTGCAATGACCCGGTTACTGCGTTCACCAGATATCAACACAATTTCGATCCGCTCATCACGTGATAACCTCTTCGACATGTCAATGGCTGTGAACAAAGATAAACTTGTAAATAACTCATGAAAGAATAAAGTTATGTTAAAACCAAGCACACCATTGTTTTTCTTGTGAAATTCCCAATAAGTTACAAAAACAAAAGTTGGATCCAAGATGGCTGACTTCCAAATGGCCACCATGGTCACCACCCATCTTGAAAAGTTTGCCCCCTCACATATACTAATGTACCACAAACAGGACGTTAATATCACCAACCATTCCCATTTTATTAAGGTGTATCCATATAAATGGCCCACCCTGTATAACTAGGGCTCAGGAAAAACACAGGGAACGGCGCACTAACACAGGGATCTGACGGAAGGAAACATGGAGCTGGACCTAACTAAGGACACATAGGGAAACTAGAGACGAGACAGGGCTAGAGAGACTGGACTGGAGACTGGACTGGAGACTGGACCAGGGGCACAGAGACTAGATGGGTTAGTAGTTAGTTAGGTTAGTAGCTACATGGAATACTGGGGACACTGGATGCTGACCTAACCGGGTTAGTAGCTAAAGGAGTTACTGGCTAACCAGGTTAGTACTGAACTAAAAAGGAAACAGAACACAACAACAGGCCACACATGAGGCTATACCAAACTAGCGGCTAACCTACTAGCGACCAGAACCACTAGCAGTCAATCCCACTAGGGGCTAGCCTACTGGAGGCTAACCCTACTAGGGGCTAACCCTACTAGCAGTCAAGGCCTACCAGCAGCTAACCTTGCTAGCGGCTAAGCACTCATGTGGCTACACAAATCTAAACAGACAGGGAAAGCAACAAACCAAGAACTAGACAAGAAGACCTATGCTAGGGACACACAGAACAGTGCTTACACAGGAGGAGACACTGCCTAACTAAACATGAAACAGGACAGCTCCACGAATTCACAAACACAAGGAATCTAAAGAAAACTAATAGAGCCCTCTAGAAAAACAAAGGTGAAACAAGATTACTAAAATATAAACTCAAAGAAACAGAAACAAACAAAAAGGAATGCCCACATGACGGTATATACATACATACATACATATATATATATATATATATATATATATATATATATATATATATACAAACAAACAAACAAAAACCAATGCTCAACCCAGTTTCCCAGAACAAACTGCTATTTATAGAAACTTTTAATGAGCCACCTCAGTTCAGGTGAGCACTCATCACCTGACTGAGGTGCCTTCTGGGAAACTGAGTCGACCAACAAAAACTACAAACAGACAAACAGAAACAGTGACCTCTAGTGGAGGTTCCTAACATGTACAGTAAACGACCTGTAGTTCATTTGATAGGTGGCCCCTTGCATTTCTGTCTTTTCTAAGGTTAAGGTTGTTACAGTAAGTTAATCATTTACTTATGAAAACTTGTACTATACTATCCAAAAATAGATATTTGTGTAGACATGTCTGAATGGGCAAGTGGGATCCTGCAATTTAAACACCTAACAAAAATAACATAATATATATTTTTCTTGAAAAATAGTAGGAAAAGTACAAAACCAATATCAGAAAATTCTAAATCTTCTATCTAGCAAGTATCTCTTTGAGAAAGCCATGTCAGGTCAAGTTGATTTTATTTTGTCATTAATTCATATAACTTGTATTCACTGGAATGAAATGTAATCTCTACAGAAGCATAGTGCAACACTTAAAAGTATGCAAGACTACATAAAGTGCAAATACACAAGAGTGTGAGACAAGTGCAGGACAATGAATTAACACAC
The DNA here is from genome assembly GCA_030347435.1 of Clarias fuscus. Classification (NCBI taxonomy): domain Eukaryota; kingdom Metazoa; phylum Chordata; class Actinopteri; order Siluriformes; family Clariidae; genus Clarias; species Clarias fuscus. The sequence continues at coordinate 12,362,717 of CM059207.1, read as the reverse complement.
AGAGAAAAGCAAAATAAACACATTGTACAATAAATGGGGTGTAAAGTCTATATATGGTTTGATAGTATGGAATTAATAGGGTTATCTGAGGCAGCAATAAGTACAGCATCCTAGCCCAGTTCTAGCCCAGCAAAGTTTTGTTGCCGCCATTGAACTGACTGAGGGCTGGTGCTTTGGCTGTCTGAAAAAAAAAAAAGAACTGGTTTGAAATTGGAAACTGGCTCCAAACTAGCTCCAGAACCACCTCGGTGGAAAAAGGGGTTATCAGTCCAAAAGTCCAGGAACCAGTTGTGTTAGTCCTAGTAGACTCAGCTTTCTGATCAGCTATTGGGATGAATGGTGAACTGTCTATGACGAGCATCCTTACACTAGAGATAATTGTCTGCATTATTACATAATTGTCTAATCCTGTTTTTGACCATAGGATCTGTAACTCTAAATATGATTTAAGCATTTTCAGCAGATAGATTGTACAAAAGCTTTTAAATCTGTAAACATTGTAGTTATGATAATTGAACAGGCTCAGAATAAATTCCATTACCAGACAATAAACAAAAGTGAATTACTACTATATAATTATAAAATCCCTTTCATTTTTTGTACTAGATTTTATTGTTCATTATTGAATGGATGGATTTCATTTACTCATTTGGGTTTATTGGCATGGCATTATATACAGTAGTTGCAAGATTTGCAAAGCATCGTGGGAATGAGAAGCATTGATATTAACAAACTAATCTAGTTATATTAAAGAATGCACATTTAAAAAAAGGAATGAATATCTAACTAAATATAACAATGACAATAATAACACTTTTATTCTCTCTCAGCCTCCATTTGATGGGATAGATGAAGAGGAGTTGTTTCAGTCAATCATGGAGCAAAGCGTATCGTATCCCAAGACTCTGTCTCGTGAGGCAGTTGCCATTTGCAAAGGGGTAATCCACTTCTGCTTTTATTAAAAGTGTATTAAACCATGCATCTAAAATCAATTTAAATCCAGTCAACCGACCGTGTGGGCTGTCAATAAGCAATTGTTTGAGTGAGGGAGGAAATATAATTTAACTTTGCTGGGATTTTAAAAGCAAAAAAAAATACTTCCACACCTGCTCAAGCATTTGAATATAGTTAATCTCTACAAACCAATTTAAATGCAAAGTCTACACTGTCTGCTGCACGAAGTCTTCATATTTTGGGCTGGGGTTTAGAGAACCAATTGGCTCTAAAATTATGCTAATTAATGTGGTGGTGCATTCTGACTAAGAAATCTCTCTCTCTCTCTCTCTCTTTCCCTGTAGCTCTTGACCAAGAATCCCTCAAAGCGTCTGGGTGGCGGTGAGGATGCAGAGAGGGAGATACGTGAGCATCCTTTCTTCCGTTGGATAGACTGGGACAGACTGGAGAGACTTGAGATTCAGCCACCATTCAAGCCTAGGCCTGTCAGTTCCACTCAATAATATAACTCTCAGTGTGTGTGCGTGCGTGTGTGTGTGTGTGTGTGTGTGTGTGTGTGTGTGTGTGTGTGTGTGTGTGTGTGTGTGTGTGTGTGTGTGTGTGTGTGTGTGTGTGTGTGTGTGAGAGAGAGATTTTGTGAGGGCATTTTGGTATTCCGATGAAGACTGCTCTTTTGTTAACAAAAACATTTTTAAACTGAAGCAAACAAAAACTAATAGTTCACTTTTGATTTCTGAAATTAAGGTTGAGTTCATTATAGGTTTAGGTATAGCATTAATTACGATACCTAATTAAAATCTTCTTTACATGGGCATCTCAAAAAATAGAATATTGTTAAAAAGTAAATTTTCTTTTGTAGTCTAATTTAAAAAGAGAAAATTCTCATATATTATTTCAAGCCATTTTTATTTTAATTTTAATGATTACAACTTACCACTTTTGAAAATAAAAAATCCAGAATAAATTCTAAGATCAATCAAAAAAGTGAAGTGCTCTAAAATCTCCTGGTAAAAAAAAACAGCAAAATGCTAAATTTGCTAAATGCTAAATTAACTTTCATCTGAAAGGAGGATTCTCATTAGTGCAAGTAAGATGCTTCTGATGTGTCTCCACAAAAGTGGTTGGATCCTAGGAATGCAACGGTTGTAGTCCATTCCCTGAAGATGTTTCTGCATAGTGGCTCTTGATGCGCTGACTCCAGCATCCCTCCACTCAGGTCTTGAATTGGCATCACTTGACAATTTACTTTAGACCGCGCCCATTGCTTTTTCTTGCACAACATTTCCTACCACACTCTTCCATGAATATGCTTCAGTACAGCACCTTCTGTGGTTTAACCTCCTTATGAAGAGCATTGATGATCATCTTCGGGACAAATATCATGTTAGCAGTCTTCACCATACAGTATGTGTACTTAGCTAGACTGAGAGATACACAGTATTTATTCTGTATGAATATAAATTTATTCAAACTCTACAGCAGATCAATACATTCTCATGAGACTTCTGCAAGTAATAAATCATGCTGGAGCTTTTGTTTTGTTTTGTTTTGTTTTGGTTTCAAGTAAAAGGTTCACAGAATTTAATGTGGCAGTTTTACACTCTATTCAGTCGTAACTCATGCGTGTTTATTTCAGCCCTGCCTCCTCACTTCTTTCCAGCTATTCACTTAGACTACTTTCCTCAAAGCCTAACTATTTTGAGATGTCTCTAAACCTACACATTGGAATCGTCAGCATAATGCGTGATCCACAAACCGAGCATTAAATTCGCAAAAGCATATATTCTGATGTGTTGTTGTATCACGAGCATGGTAATGATGTAATCTAAGATTTGTCGCTGTAATATGTGGAATGACAAACTCCCACTCAAACAAAAGATGTACAAATCTGATTTCAGTGTTGTGATCCATCAAATTATGATCTCATCCTTGCATTTACCGGTGACGTGTTGTGACAGCAAAATAACTTTACTGTACATTTCTGTATATGAAAGCGTGTGTGTCTGTGAATTTGCTCTTCACGTAACGTCTGCTTATGCATTCTTGTCTTTTAGGGAGGGAAAAAAGGAGAGAATTTTGACAAGTTTTTCACGGCTGCCTCCGCAGCCCTGACTCCCTCTGATCCAGATGTTCTTGCAGCCATCGATCAGGAAGATTTCCAGGGTTTTACCTACATGAACCCTGATTTCCCTGGCACCCCTCTCACTGCTGTCTGAGATCATACCATGCTTGTATCCAAAAATCGAAAAATCTAAATCAGGAATTGTGCAGTGTTTTCTAGTCAGTACTATTGAGACTGGATAGTCTACACTACAGGTAGTCAGTATCAAATTAGATGGACCTGTTCAGATTCTCTCTTTAGGAAAATATACAGTATGTATAAAAAATTAGCTTTTCTCAATGTCTTTAAATGAGACATCCCGATCCATAAAAAGAAAGAAGGGAAATTCGTTCTGTTGCATGATTGAAGGCCACAACGTGTCTGATGAAAGGCATGAGACTGTTCTCACAACACTCTAGTCCACTCGCAAGTCCTCTAGTGTTATAGCTGTATAATCTACTCAAACAGCACAAACAGTACAGACGGTATAATATTATCAGCTTGCATGATAAAGAGCTTTAAATATACTGTATCATCACACTCTCCACTGCTTTTTGCAGTTCACTATACTGTAGTTCATAAACCTTTTTTTTTTTTTTTTTGCATGTGACAAAATACAATAGTCTTATTTTTGATACTGGGACCATGCAGCCTATCATCATAATTACACAAGATATGAGTGGCACATTAATTAATTCTCATTAACATATTAATTATATAATTAAAACATCATTAGATGCTGGGAGTTTAAGGGATTAAATGTGCATTATTGACTCAATATTCATATTTGGTTGCTCATGGTTGTAGCTTGTGTGGTGCCTTATTATATACTGTATTTATCCTTATGCACATCCTACGTACCTTTAATTTCCTGTTCTTCACAGTGGGCCTCATTTATCAGTATGCAATGGTACACAAATCCTGTACTTGAGTGAAAGTAGAGATATCCCAGGTACGATGTTACTCAAGTAAAAATCCTTCATTTACATTCCTACTTGAGAAAAACTACAAAAGCACTTACCTGGAAATTTGCCAAGTATCAAAGGTACTGAATATGTATTAGCTCACTGTAGCCATTACATACGCTCTCTCTCTCTCTCTGCTTGCAAACTGTGAACATGCTGTTTTTGTCACTGTCTTAAACCATCTCCACTTCTAATTTCAAACACCTGCTACATAACTGAAAATTTACAGGGGAAGGCAAATCACATAATTATAATCAGGTGCGATATTACTGCTCCAAATGCCACACACACTGTGGTTATGTAACATAATGCCATGCACAAATGTAGTGAAGCAGAATTATTTGTGAAGCTCAGATGTATGTTGTAGGATGTAGTGGAGTTGACAAAAATATTCAAGTAAAGTTCATATACATGCAAACTGTGCTTAAGCATAGTAATAAAGTAAATGTACTTAGTTCCCTCCTGGCTCTGCCAATATGAATGTATTCCTTTGTAAAATATTACGCAAACGCCTACAGTACTCCTGAGTGTGTGTAAATTCATCACATGTGAGCCTTGCTTGATCAACTTGCTTGATCATCCTAAATATAGATTATCCCATCAGTGTAAATATACTGTAGATAGCAACCTAATTGCTAACACCTAAGGGTGTTTCAGTTTGTTATAAGCCATTGTAGCTTGCGATTGTCACTGTCATGCAAATAAATAAAACATCACACAAACTCTTCTCCATGAAGCCAGCCTTCATGACCCCTGGTTATTAGCATGAAGCATACTTTATTTCATTTCCCAATAAGGTGTATCTCCACCATGTAACCTACCTATGGAAATGTTGTATAGCTCATATTTTTACTTAATCTCTCAGCACTGAGATTAGAGATTAGAGAATGTTTTTTTCCCATTAATTAAATAAATATGGAGAATAATGTTATTATCTGGGAATTCTCTTTGACAGTGGCTGGAAAAGCACGGGAATAACACATTTAACCCACTAGTTAAGTTAAAGTCAGTTAATAGCTAATATTTTGTTTTTATGTTTAAACCACTAGTACCAGATATTATGGTGTGTTGATGTCTTAAGTCTTTCACAGGATTAAAAAAAAAAAAAAAAAAAAGAAGAATTTCTCAGCATTTTCGTCCTCACTTCATCTTATATTGTCTCTAGTACCATAAGTGATAAGGATGTATAAAATATATTGTGGTATGCAAATTTAACAAATGTTCTGTATATGATTCACTTGTTTGTTATCTTTAGATTTCTGTCACACAAGCAAATATATGTATCACTACATGAATTAAAGTGTACATGCCTAGAATCTGATTGGTCAGAAGGTGCTGATTCATTTTCTATAGCAGTATGGTTCTGACTGTAGCGTTGGCTATAAGGCATAATAATCCCTGGTTCAAGTGCTAATATGTTATGGTAATCATATATAATTTTTCTATAATTTCACAATTACTGTATGTTTTATTTTAAAATATAATTCAGAGAAACACTCATTTGAAACATTTGAATAACCACTAAAAGTTCATTACGTTTAACAAAAAGTATTTAAGATACATTTCATGGCAACAGTGGAACACAGGGATTCTCTAGTTAAAAAAATAATTACATAAAAAATTTTTTTTAATGTAATTCATTAATTAAAACATTTGACATTGTATTAAGGTTTAGCTTAATTTTCCTCGAGTAAGTAACATCACCTAAAAAGATCATGAGATGATGGATTGCATTACATTTTTGGAGTGAATATTCAGGCTTGTGTGTTTAGTTTTGAGGTTGTGAATGAGGCTAGGGAGACTCTATAGGCTGTCTGCACAGTGCGTGCAATTTCAGGCCTGGCCTGGTTTAAGTCAGAAAACCTGACCTGAAAAAGAATCTAAAACTATCCAGCTTCACAACCAAAGCCTCCACTGACATGTAACCGAGCTGCAGCAAGACATGTCCATAGAGAACACAGGAGAGAAGAAGCGAGGAGCGGAGAGGGAGGGGAGATGACTGGAGGGGGAAAACAGGGAGAGCAGAACTGGGGAGTGGAACAGAGAAGAGAAACAGCAGTAAAAGGTAGAATAGAAGAGTAAAAGAGAGAGAGAGCTACGTATACAGAGGGGACCCCATCTAAATCAGAAAAGAAATATTTGAGTAAAAGCAAATCAGTTAATATAGATGGAATGAGTGAAGAGTAAATGCAATTATAAAGGCAAATCGAGAAGACATTATGTGGTGACTGGTGGACATCTTAACACACAGCAAAGCAGTTGATCTGAAAAAAGACATCTCTACTACCCGAACATACTTTTACAAATGATAGCTGTAAGGAAACATCTGAAAAACATACAGTAAGACATAGAATAGTGTCCAAAAATATGGAAACACATAGATAATTTTGGATTTTGTTTTCATTTAAGTATAAAAATAGCTAGAAGATTTTAGAATTTTAAAATGTAAAAAACAAACAAACAAAGTGTGGTGGCATAGTAGTTATCATTGTGGCCTCACACCTCCTTGGGTGATGAATTGGACAGTGTGTATAGAGTTTGCATGTTCTACCCATGCTTGGTGGGTTTCCACCATTGTTTTCCTCTCCCAGTCCAGAGACATGCAGATTAGGCATTTTCAAATTGGCCATAATTTATGAGTGAGCATAATTTATGAGTAATTTATTGTGCCCTGAAATGGACTAGCACCCCAGCTTGTCCCCCTACGTGAAGCTGCAGGCCTCCAAAGACCCCATACAGGACAAGTGAGTGATTTGAGTGAGTAATTAAAACAAAGAAAGTAAACATTTAATATTTTAACACTTAATATTGATTGAAAATTAAACATTCATAATTCTGCACTATTTCTGAGTCCGTGTTAAAATGTAAGCCAAAATAATAATTTCGAACTTGTTAACTGTTGTATACAAAATTTAGATTTTCCTTAAATAACATTTTTTGAGAAATGAAAAAATATAAATATATATTTTTCTAACATGCTTAGACAAAAACTATTTTGAAGATTCTACTATTTACTTAATTTATTGTGAATAATATGACTTGCACTGATTTTTTACTGAATTTTTGCATTAATTAAATTAACCTAAATAGAAACATTTTCAGTAGTGGGCTCAAACTTTTGCACGTTACTTTATATTATTAAAGTAAAGTGCTGATTGATGTGAAATTATGCCTTTTCAATTTAATTTAATCACATAATATTTTTTGGCCTGACCAGTCTTCTGGGTAAATAAACAATGGAGATTAAATCTAGACTGTTGGAAAAGCAATTTTCAAGTCTTTTAAGCAGGTATTTAATTGAATTGAGTTATGTGCTTTCATTGGACCTCATTGGAGGTTCTTGGTTTTGCATCACCCTTGTGTTTTTTTTTGGCAAAATGCTTAGGGTTATTGTTCTGTTAGATGTTAAACCTACAGTACTACACCCCATTCTCAAGTCACTTACAGATTGGAAAAGTTTTTTCCCCCTATGACTGACCTGGATTGGATTCATCCATTCTGTCCTCTGACCAGTTTCCAAGTACTTGCTGATGAATAGCATGCACACACCATGATGCTACCACCACCATTCTGTACTGTACTGGGGTTCCACCAAGCATCATACATTGTGCCAAGGCCAAGAATTTTTGATCTTGGTCACACCAGACCAGAGAATCTTTATTAAACATTCCTTCAGAGAAAAATTCCAAATGGCTGATGACTTCAATTTATTATAGTCAGCTGTTGTTCAGATTATAACTTGAAGAAAAAGGGACTGTGATGATAGAAAACAAACTATTGCAAGAATTACAAGACAACTTTGAAAAATATTTTCAGTAGCTCTGATCAACAATTAGGCAAGTCAAAAGAATTCAATAGTGTTCTTTGCTGTGGTCTTTTGTTTCTCCAACTGTCATTTATTGCTGTTTGAAGCAGTTGACTTACACATTCTTGCTGATGAGGCTGCCGAGAAAGCAAAACCACCTCTCTAGGCATCTCTCCATTTCACATCCCTCTGTCTCTTCCTCCTCTTATCACTTCATCCAAGCTGTCTCCCCGAGGGTATAACATGATATAATGGGACACCCTCAGTTCCCCTGCCTATTAAAATCCAACATAACCTCCTTACTGTAACTGTCCCTAGCTCTCATCTGCTCATCACCCTCTAAGCCATTTAACTATTGAATTTCACGAGCTCTACTGTTCATTTAAAACGCATTTAGATAACCAAATAAAAACTTCTTCTCCCGTCACTGCTCATAATATAAAGGCATTTTAACATGTTAAATATGTTGCATTTGGTGGGTCTAGTATGACAGTATGACCCTGTGCCTGGATACAGTAAGACAGTATGACAACAGCATGAATGAATTAAGCAACTTCAGCAATGACAAATCTTGACAGATCTTCTTCTTGTATCTAAAGCTATGTACCTCTTCTAATATCATAAGGTCTCAATCTGCTTCAGGTCAGAGTGTACCAAGTGCTATTGATATAACTGCTAAAAATACAAGATTTTCTCATCAGGGATCAAGGAAAGAACCCAAGAGATAAGAAGCGAGAACAAAGTGAGAAAAGGAGAGAGAATGTACAGTACACATGTATTGTACTGTATGTACTCAAGTAGGGTTATCCAGTTGCCTTGTTTTTAAAGTGTGCATGTGAGAGATTTTGATCACTTATGATTATAATTGATAATGGCATCACCACTGTATACTGTATACTGATGTAGGTTTATCAAGTTGCCTTCTCTTTTTAAGTGTGTATAAGAGAGATTTTGAACCCTTACGATTATAAATGATACTGGCAACAGCAAGGTAGCGAAGTGGGTAGAGTTGCCACCCCCACAGCTCCAAGGTCTTAGAGCTTGGGTTTCTTTTTGTTTTCAAGTACTGTACCTGTCTAAGTTCTCCTCATGTCTGCTTTGGTCAAGGTTCTATTTTATAATTGAAGGCAAATTTTATAATTTTACAGGAGCAGTTGAGGTGCCAACTCATCACAGATGGCAATTTCAAATGCTCTTAAAAGGGTAAACTATTGTATATTTGGACAGTTACTGTATATGTTCTTAGCTATTTTGGAACTTTCTCTGAAAGAAAAAGACTGTGTTGAACAAAACTGAAGAAGAGTTGTAGGGTTCATGTACAATCAATATTGTTTATGTGAAATATTAATTGACTTCCTCGGCTGCTCTGAATGAGTTACTCACTTGGTGACTTGAATAGACGAGGGGATCAAAGGGATATTTGTGCAGAAAAAAAAAAAAATTTCTCCCTGTGATGGGGTGTGAAATTTCCCAGGCTCACTTATGGTCCATGGGGGCACGGTGGCTAAGTGGTTAGCCCTGTCGCCTTGCATTGTCTGCCTCGGATCTTTGTGCACGGAGTTTGCATGTTCTTCCTGTGCTTGGTGGGATTCCTCCCACAGTCCAAAGGTGTGATGATTGGTGTACCCCATAGAATTGCCCATAGTGTGTGTATACTGTATGTGTGTGCACTGCAATGGATTGGCACCCTGTCCAGGGTATACCCTGCCTCGTGACCCTGTATACAGGATAAAGCATTATAGACAATGAGATGAGATGATGTTCATGGATATGAAAATCAACATAGGCTCTTGTACTATTAGAAAAGCATTGATCCGCGGACTGGTTTTCTATATTTAAAGAAAAAATGGACTGGGGGGGGGGGGGGGTGTAGATCTCAGCAACTTTACAAAAAAAGTCAGTTCATGCAGTGAAGTGGACAGGAGTGTTGATCTCTGGTTGGCTACCTCAGCTTACTGCATCGTTCGTTTCAGTATGGGGAGTAGAGAGGAGTGCGCAAAGAAGAGCGGGAAAATATGCGCACCCGAGGAGGGAGAGAGAGAGAGAGAGAGGCAGGGCTTTTTTTTTATTTTTTATACCGGACCTCTCTGCTGTGAGGAGGCTGTGCTGGCAGGATTCTGTCGCCTCTTTGGGAAGGGTGAGTTCTTGAATTCTCTTATACCTCTGTGTGTGTGTGTGTGTGTGTGTGTGTTTGTGTGTGTGTCGTGATCTTAAGCATGCTTTTATTAAACCACATCGGCTGCACGGTAGAAGTTCCGCCCTTTGCACAGATGTTACAGATGTGGTGGCTACACATCTGGAGTTCTGTGTGTATATAGGAATTTCTGCAGGAATTTTCTAGTGAGCGCTGCAATGCAATGTCCCTGTCTGTAAGTACAGTAGCTGGTGTGCCGCATGCGTGTAAAGTGACAGCAAACGGACGTGGATGAGAGAGAGAGAGAGAGAGAGAGAGAGAGAGGATCACTGTGTGGGGTAAACCCGTGTTTAATTAGAGTACCGTGGATGACGCATATTAAGAGATGCAGTATTTTATGACGTAAGGTAAATACCGGAGAGTCTTGATTAAAGGTACGCGTTGGGGAGCAAGTGTTCGCGTATCCAGCCTGTACTGTATGTGTGTTACTGCTGGTTTTGTTTAATAACTGACTTTTCTTTGTGAGTTTATTCATTCATTTTTATTTTATATTTTATTTTATTTTTTGTTGCTCCCATGCGATCTTTCAAGAGCACAAACACATCCAGTGTTCGGTGTTGCTGTTCTCATTAGCGTTCACTGAGTTTCCACTGATCGTTACTTGGTGTGTGTTATGTCGTGCTGCATCCTCAGAGTGTTTCCGAGCTTACAGTGAGGGATGGAGACGCGAGGCAGCGGCTGAGCGTTTGCAGGAGTTCATGCTTGAACTGAGCGCGCTCACGAGCAGGCGCGCACTTGCGCATTGGTCTGATCTCATTTTTTTAGGCCAAGGACTTTACATACCTCAGCCTTCTCCCCGAGTCTCTCTCTCTCTCTCTCTCTCTCCGCTGCGCTCCCTGTCCCTGTTTTACTCTTAGACTTTCACCCACGCCAATGACATTTTTGTTGCTAGGGTTTTCTAAGACGGTGATAAATTGAGAAGTTACAGTAGTGAACGTGACGTTCCTGCTTCATTCAAGCCTGTTAAAGTACACTGAATAATCCCTCTTTATTCACTGTAGCAATTGAACCATTTATTCTCCCAGAATCCACGGATGTGTGCAGAATGCTCAAAAAACTTCTCATTTTTACTGCTTGTCCTGTTTTTTAAATTGTAGTTCCTGAAACATTTAAATATACTCACTCACTCTCACTCAGACACTCATTTACTCGCTCATTCATTCATTCACCCACTCGTTCACTTACTCATGCACACACTCACTTATTTACTTACTCATTCATTTACTAATTTACTTAAGCCTCACTCAATCATTCACTCACTCATTCATTCATTCACTCACTTAAGCCTCAATCACACACTCAATCATTCGCTCATGCACTCATTTAGTCACTCACCCAGGCCTCACTCACTCATTCACTCACTCCTTCATTCACTCACTCAATCACACACTCTTTCATTCACTCACTCAGGCCGCACTCACTTAGTCATTCACTCACTCACTCACTCATTCACTCACTCAATCACACGCTCCTTCATTCACTCACTCAGGCCGCACTCACTTATTCATTCACTCACTCACTCATTCACTCATTCAATCACACACTCATTCATTCACTCACTCAATCACACACTCCTTCATTCACTCACTCAGGCCGCACTCACTTAGTCATTCACTCACTCACTCACTCATTCACTCACTCAATCACACACTCATTCATTCACTCACTCACTCACTCACTCACTAACTCACTCGCTTATTCACTCACTCATTCATTAATTCATCCACTCTTTCATTCACTCACCCGTTCACTCAATCATTCATCCACTAATTCCCTTCACTCACTCAGGCACACACCCATTCACTCACTCAATCAATCATTCACTCACATACACTCACACTCACACATACACTTCCTGTCAGTAAGCTCTTTTATCCGGGGTTGGGGCTGCAGTGCATCGGGTGCCTGTTCCAGAAGGGCAGAGACACCTCTCATAGATGGCATGCCAGTCCATCACATGGCACCATGCACACATAGTCACACCAAAGCCCATCCATCTGCTCACATGTTTTTGGAAGGTTAGAGTAACCAGAGAGCCTGGAGGTAACCTAGTGGAAGTGCAGGGACCATGCACAAAGACTACACATAGATAGTAACCCAAGGTCAGAATCAACCCGCACCACTCTGTCACCACCATTCATAAAATAAAATAAAAAAAGATAAATTACTGAATAACTAGTCTGTTCTATTTGGGGTGATTTCTCAGAAATTGCGGCCAGTGTTCCCAGGATAGGCTCTGAATCCAACATGACCCTGTTCAGGATGAATCACTTACTGAAGATGAACTAATAAGCTGGTATTTTTAGGCTTAAACATATGAAATATCAATATTTTCCATAATTTAATAAAGTGTTATGAAATCCTAAATACTGTAGAAGGAATCCCCATGCCTGTATTTTTATTCCTCAGTAGGGCACCTTGCCAAAATTTCTCCCCTACTATTACCGTTTAGTTACCATTCAGGGTTTTCTCACTTAAGAACACCAAAAAGGTAGTACAGTTGTCTTGGGAGCATGGAAAGTGCAAAAGATGGACTGTCTAGACTGGCCTGGAAAAATAGGTTTTATGCATACCTCTAAGTAATCTCACTTTCTAAAAGGAATGAAGGTTATTGTAATGCTTTAGAGTGAACTAGTGTTAACAGTTGGTGTGGAAAAGTGTAGTTAATTATTCTTATAACTTGGTTTAGAATCGATTACCAGGAAAGATGCACTGCAAAATAGCAATAACATTATTCTTAATTAGATTGACTGGTCACTACGGACATACAGCAGTTACATGTGAGTTTGTGCAAACTTAGAGGTAGTTTTTAGTGCAGTTTCGACTTCCCGTAATTGAACAGCTTATAGAATAAATCTCGTTTTATTACCTTAAAGGTATAAAGAGTGATTTTGGAGAAAGATTGTTAAGTCACTTTTCAAGACAAGTTCAGCAAATATAGGTCTTATCATGCTCATGCACAGGACAGGGAGAGAGGAAGTGGGAGAGGAATAGGGTGGATTTTATGAACTACTCAATCACCAGTTGACAGGTAGTTGCATGATGTCACCAGTGAGAGCAGACACGAGGCAGAGTTTTGCTTATCATCAAAAGAACTACTGTTTTTGGAAAAATTATAGCATGATAACTAACCCAAATGGATAGCGCAGGTACATGTGACCCATTTGTGTCAAGTAACACAGTCCCTAATTAGACTACCGAGGTTCCTAGATGGATGGATGGAACATTAAATTAGATTAGATTCCCACAGTCATTCAGTAGTTTCCCAAGATATATGTTTTATTTTTATTTTAAGATTGTGCAGGAGACAAATGCTATGCTTTGATAATTATTCACCAATATTGTTGTCAGAGGCATCATACCAGCTCCAGACAGTACGGTGTAAATGTGAAGGTGTGTAGGTTGTTGATTTGGAGATCTTAGGACCTGAGGATCCGGGTTCAAGCACACCGCTGGTGATGGCCACACCCCAAACTACCCAGCCACTGCATGCAATGTGGGACCCAAGCCTGGTTAAAAGATGGTATGGGTTGGGTCAGGAAGGGCATCCGGCATAAAACATGTGCAAGTTGTGTGCGGATCAGATGGTCCGCTGTGGAACCCCTTAACGGGGGCGCTGGAGACTTCTGAGGATCGCTGTCAGGTAGTAGTATAATCGTACATAAACATTTGGTATATATGTTAGTTTTAAAGTCTCAGTTCGGTGAAGTGAAAACAAAGATAGGAGACTGGATTTCCATTTTTTTCTAATTTAAATGTTCAAACATATAAACTTGGACAAACTTGTCAACAGGGGCAACCTTTCTATAATTTCCAGAATCAAATTTTATTTGGTTTAATGGAGAAAATCTTCCAGCACGAGACTGTGTTCACTCGGATCACAAGCCACACTGAACTGAACGCCCATTACCGCAAGGTACAAATATGCAGTATTGGGTGTTAGAGTACTCGAGTTACTTTTTTGATGTAACAAGTAATCTACCGCGTTAGGTCCGCCATTCAAGTACTCAGTTACTTAGTTACTTTTTAAAAAATGTAATCCATTATTCAGACAATTTATGTAATCCGTGAGCCAGACAGCAATCCATTAGTGTGTGTGTGTGTGTGTGTGAGAGAAAGTCGTCCTACAAGCCCCGCCCACGATAACCCGCCCCCCCTCTGTTATTCCTGCTGTTATACCCCTATCTCACCTATGCGGTTTGACTATGCAAGGACCGATGCGCGGAAAGATGGAAACCTAATAACAGCGCCGAAACCCACGGTGAATCATGATGAACCGTACTTATGGCCACTGTGTGAAACCGCGTAGGTGAAATAGGGGTATTAGTAGTTAACAGATTACGGGCCAAACTTCGCTGAGTGATGATGGTAGAATAATTATAAAGGTCTTGACTAAAACACCATGCATGAGGAAGCACAAAGGATTTTTCATTTTCTGCAGTGAAACAACTAGTTACTTTTATCAGAAAGTAGCGCAGTAATGTAACGGATTACTTATTGAAGACAGTAATTTTGTAATGTAATTAGTTACTTTAAAAAGTAATGTCACCAACACTGCAATTATGAGTATGCCTGCATTTACACTACTACTGTCTAGAGGTGGTATGATACCTCTGGAAAACTGTCTATTTAAGGAAACAGCAATATTAGTGAATACTTATTAACTACTAATATTAAATCAAACCTAAATTAAGGTTATTTGATATTACAAGCATTAGTCTGTGATTTGGCAGACTAATTTACCGTATCAAAATTTTCATTTGACTTGGCACACACTGCACTACATAGCGCATACAGGCCATTATGTAAACCTTTTACATAGTGCAGTGTTATACAAAGCATAGTTCCATTTAGGAATTAATCTCTGTGGGCTTTATTTTAAACACTGTGATCTGGACGTGCTCGTAGCTTGCCACCTTTACAGCGATTCCCAGCTGCAGTATAGTCAAAGCTGGAATATGCAGTTATTAATGCAGGAGTTTTGAAATTAAGGCAGAGCTTAAATCTAATAATTTAAAAATGATGTTGAATTTTAGAATATTGTCATCATCTATTTCTCCACATGAAATTAATGAGAGGACTGGATAATGACTTGTTGACTTGGATAGGTAGGCTAATATATTGAGGTCCTCACATGCTACCTTCCTGCTTAGCTTAGCTTAGCTTAGCTACGATACAAACCTCATCTCTTACTGTAGTTTTGTAAAAACAATCTAACCGTGTTTTGGATGCTGTTTGGTTATTGATCTCAGCCCATCTTATATAATCTTTTATACCGCTTTATCCAGTATACGGGGTCACGGAGGGCCTGGAGACAATTCCAGGACACATAGGGCATGAGGCAGGGTACACAGGGTGCCAGTCATTTGCAGGGCACACACATACACACAATCACATGTTCATTTACACACTATGGGCAATTTGGCAACGCCAGTTAGCCTAATCTGCACGTCTTTGGACTGTGGGAGAAAACCGGATTACACGGAGGAAACCCACCAAACACAGGGGCAGTGCTAACCATTACGCCATCATTCCCACCTTTACTTTGGTATTGCATGCGCATGAGTTTGGGGAGGATCACTAAAGGAGGGATGCATTAGTTTGGGTTTTCAGCTCAAACATCAACGATCTTTCTCCAGTATCGACTCCTAGACCTTTAAATGGGTATTGAATATGTACTGCTTTTCAATGGTTTCTATTTTTCCCTTTATTATGAAGACTGGCTAATTTAAGCCAATACTTTTGCAGCCAAAGACTGTGTTTATTCAAATTAAAATGAGAAAAAATCTGCAGTCCAGATGAGTACATAGCCTCCTGCTGCAGCAGCAAACACAACCTGAGTGGAGCGCACAATAGTTTGCCTAATGTCCTCACACATGCATTCTATCTCTCTATCTCTCTGAACTGCCATGTAAGGACAGGGGCTCGAGCGCTGTCCTCTTGGGCTGAAAGGTTATTCTCTTTACTCTTGCTGCTAGGAATCACGATGTGCTCAAAACTTTGTTTTTGGCATTAGCTTTGTATTCTGCATCTTATAATTTAATTACTTTTATTTATAAAGATTTAAGATGCACCAGTGACCGGGATCAGGCAGTTTTCAGCTCGATCGGTCATGGATGTAACCGGCCGATTAGTCTGAGATACTGTATATCTGATCCGTGCAAGCCAAATTTACACACGACTGAAAAAGCTTTTCCCCTATCACCCAGAGATCATGAGCTCGCTACAGCCACCCATAGGGAGTAGATTGGCTGTACTATCAGGGAGGGAGCTGGTGGCATACTTACATTCTTACATCAATCGCAGCGACACTACCCAATCATAGGCATTCGCAAAGATCACGCAAACAAGCGACAAGCGTGTTGCATCGCCCCCTAGAGGTTTGTGAGCGGCAGCTGGCATCACATGTCTCGAAGGAAGCATGTGACAGCCATCGCCCTCCCTGGTTAGTACAGCAGCTGAATTTAATTTGCGGCTGGATTTTATTTGTGGGAAAAAAAAAAAAGCTCATTATTTTTATTTAGAGATTTGTTTGAGAACTTTGTTTCAAAATGTAAGTTATATAATAGTCCATGTTTTACTATGAACACAACATAGAATTTTCTAGTTAATAAAAAATCGGAAAAAACCAGAATCAGCATGAAAAAATCAAATAAAATGAAAAAATTCAGAACCTGAACAAAATTGCAATAGATGCGTCTCTAATAAGGATGTCGAACGATTTATCAGTAGACATGTACTGACTAAATGTATATAATCCTATACATTAGTCTCTGTGAGAGTCTGAGTTTGAACAAAATAGCAGAAAATTTTTTTTGTAACCAATAACATAAAATCATGCCTCCCAATAGAGAAAGCAGACAGAACTGAAGCATGTAATAACAAACAGAGCACTTAAATTAGATTTACTAAAGCCCAAACGTCGGTGCAATTGAACAGTTTCCTCCAGGAAACATAAAGCAGGAAAACACAGCAAACCGTTGGAGTACTGCAATCAGGGATTTTTTTTTTTTAGCCTGTGGTGGTATTTATCTTGATTAATGACATTTCCTCAAAACCCAAATTTTCAGAGAGCTCTCTTTGCAACGAAAGAAGCGATGATAAGTAGTTCAGTCGGCCAGAGAGCGCAGCTGTCCTGGTACTTATTTTGATCAGGGATTCTGCCCTATTTTGCTTCCCTTACTCTTGTGTGAGTGTGTACACTTAAATCCTCTTGCCTAAAATACATTTGAAAGACTTCGATATACCTTATATTGTATACAGATCAGTTTATTCAACAATATGTCAAAATAACATCTACGTGAACAGCATATAAAAAAAAAATCTTAGGAAAAACTGTTTGCTTTTCTCAAATGCCAATGTTAATGCTTAAGCATACGAATTGACCTGGCAGTTGAGGTGGTTTTACGCACCTTGTAAAGCCTGTTTACCTGGTAAACCATGTTTACATGCACTTTGACTTGTGCAAAGGGTCACTGTCATTGTCACTGTCATGCCTCTTAATGCTACATTACGAGGAAAACTGTGCGCTTCCAACTTGTGGAGAAGCACCACATATGGGTTAATATGACGATCAGGTGTCCAATACTTTCGGCCTTAGTTGGTTTAGGAACATCTGGGGATCTTGCAGTGAGTGCTGAAATCTGTTCCATGTCAACCTACTGTATGGACATGCACCCTGATCCCCACCAGGTAGTGAATGAATGAGGTACAATTTCCAGGTACACAACATATTAATGGTATACAGTAAATAGCCAGTAGTTACTGTAGATGATCACTTCGTTGTATGTACTGTACATTGTGGGTGATCTCTGTCTTCAGGATCTGATCCATGATGACCAGTTATGGCTGGAGAAGACACATCCAGAGTAAAGACAAGCTATATTCTCTGGCAATACAAAAAAAAAGTCAAATGTTTTGTAATGTAGCGTAGTGTCTAGGAAAGGAAAGGTGCGTGATACTGTACACTCATACCAATAACAACACCACTGGCACATCAGTTTCACCACATTGTCCAAAATTATTCATTGCCTACAGTAAATATCTGGTCTGCAGTGATTTTTATAAATGTTAACTTGAAATACAGTGTTTACAGATGAAGACCCGGGTTCAGTTGCCACCCAATACCCAAACCCCAGCCGGTGGATGCAGCGCCGGTCCCAAGCCCGGATCAAATGAGAGGGAGGGCATCCGGCGGAAAATCTGTGTGGATCACATAGTTTGCCGTGGCAACCCCTCAATGGGAGCTGCCAAAAGACTAACAACACAAATACAGTGTGTACAGATGAGGAAGGCTGTAGCAATAAAAAAAAACTGTCTTCTGTACTGTACATGACCTTCAGGAAGCAATTAATCAGGCATGGATTGAGCGAGTGACAACAAAAAAAGTACTGCAGACATCTTTTTGACTCTTGGGACTTCATACAGTACTGAATCGCTTGGTGTATGACAAATTTACTGCATAAAACGACTAAATATTCTTATCATCTAGAATGTCACTATTTAAAAAAAATTTAGAAAATATTTTTAAAAAATTGAATCTCACTTTTGTCTCAATACTTTTGGCCAACACTGTATTTCTACAGAACCTCATGCGAGGTGTATTAAGATGGCTGCAGATACACTGTTACCCAGAGCGGGATAAAGTGGTTCCAGTGAGTGAGTGAGTGAGTGAGTGAGTGTGTGAGTGAGTGAGCGAGTGAGTGTGTGAGTGAGAGAGTGAGTGAGTGAGTGAGTGAGTGAGTGAGCGAGTGAGTGTGTGAGTGAGTGAGTGAGTGAGAGAGTGAGTGAGTGTGTGAGTGAGTGAGTGAGTGAGCGAGTGAGTGAGTGAGAGAGTGAGTGAGTGAGAGAGTGAGTGAGTGAGTGAGTGAGTGAGCGAGCGAGTGAGTGAGTGAGTGAGTGAGTGAGCGAGTGAGTGAGTGAGTGAGTGAGTGAGTGAGCGTGTGAGTGAGTGAGTGAGTGAGTGTGTGAGTGAGAGAGTGAGTGAGTGAGTGAGTGAGTGAGCGAGTGAGTGTGTGAGTGAGTGAGTGAGTGAGAGAGTGAGTGAGTGAGTGTGTGAGTGAGTGAGTGAGTGAGCGAGTGAGTGAGTGAGAGAGTGAGTGAGTGAGAGAGTGAGTGAGTGAGTGAGTGAGTGAGCGAGCGAGTGAGTGAGTGAGTGAGCGTGTGAGTGAGTGAGCGAGTGAGCGTGTGAGTGAGCGAGCGAGTGAGTGAGTGAGCGAGTGAGCGAGTGAGTGAGAGAGTGAGTGAGTGAGTGAGTGAGTGAGGTTCTCACATAAAGCTATTCTTGAGGCTTTTAAAAAAATTAATTGACACATTGCCGACCGGCGCTACAGTTTTATTAGTACTGTACATTTCGATTATAATAGCCATCAAAGAAGAATAAAACAGGGTGAGAATTATAAGTTGAACACAGTGAATGAACATTTTTATCGCTACCACACCTCCTGGCCTCGCATCTAAACCCCCTTTTTAGAAACCTTCTGTCCATGCAGAGCTTGGCACACACCACACTCACCCAGCAGGTTTCTCTAGCAGTCAGGCAGAACTGCAGCAGTCTCTCATGGCTCCCTTAGCTTTTTATACCCCCCCCTCCCCCCCCCCCCCCTTTTTTCTGACTCTTATCATCCTGCTTCATCCATATCTGACTTTCTCTCTGTTTTAAATGAATATTCATGCTCTAATCAATCTAGTCATGTATATTCATATATCATGACTGTGGTGGCTTCCGTTGGACTTTGATGTAGCTCTTACTCCAGATGATTATCAGCTCAAGAGCTGCAGATGGCCTGTAGCCTGCATCTGCATCATCTGTCTCTTTCTTTTTTCGTATCCATGCTGTCACTCCATCTCTCTCCGGCTTTCCCCTCCCTTTCTCTCTCTCTCTCTCTCTCTCTCTCTCTTTTTGTTCCTTTCGCTATATCTTTTCTCTCTCTCCTCTCTCTCAGCCAGTCTCTTTCTCTCCCTGCGGTACGTTGTTCTTGTCTCTCAGGGTGCTGCTCTGAGTCACCAGCTCTGGAAGACAGACAGGAGATAACAGTATGAAAACATTCATGCAGATACGTACACCCAAGAATATACAGAAGCACATCCACAGAATGCATCTATGTTTTTATCTCTCTGTCTATAAAAGGGCATTTACTGTTTATCTTTAAGCGCTCTCTCGAAGAAGTCATATATCTTTATGATTGCAGTCGTTTAAACAGCGTATTCAAGCCATCACACGTAACAGTGATAGATAACGGTACAGTCATTAATTGAGCATTGATCATCTGTTTTGGTGGAGAGAGGGAAAGTGAGACCATGTGGGGTCAGTGATGGAGAAGAGGTCTGAGAGGATACGAACGGACGGATGCTCGCCCGCTCGCTCAGCTCACAGTGCAGCTCCCACATTTTCCCGCATTCTCATAGACGATCAGTTACTTAGCTGTGGCTCTTTTTCCCTCATCTTTCTCCTCTGTTCAGCGAATCGTGCATTGTTCATGCTGTAAACCATTTTTTAAATTCATATACTTATGTGTCTGAAATGTCCTACAGAAGATAGGATGCTCCGAAAATGATCGTGCATGTGTGTCTGATCATGTAATTGCTGAATGGCGGCTTCCCTTTGAAGCAGAGCTCTGTACCTTACTGCATGGCTATGACTCATACAATAGCTCAGTTTGCGAGCTCAGTGCGTGAGCATGTGTGTGTGTGTGTGTGTGTGTGTGTGTGTGTGTGTGTGTGTGTGTGTGTGTGTGTCTCACTTACTGCCTCAATAACGATTGAACTTTTTCGTGACTGGCTGATTAAAGTGAAACATTGTTCCAGGTTGTAATTTCTTTGACTGCATATGATCAGTGATACGACAATAAACCTTAAAGAAACAACCCTCTCCAGAACCTTTTCCAGAACACTTCTTACAGATCTTATTTCATTACATTCCGCTGTCAATAAAGTGATGTGCATGGAGGAAAACATCAGTGTCTGTGGGGTTCAGTACATCAGAGGAAAAAAAGCATTAATAATGCAGACCTACCCACAACTAATCAATCACGACATCGAGGAGTCTGTACTTTCCTGTCAGTCATTCTGAATTCAGGTGCACTTCTCAGATATGTGCATGTCTTTTGGGTCATCGCTTAAAAGAAGTTTTAAAACTCAAAGGCAAAATGAGAAAGAAAAAAAAAAAACCTTTGAAGCTTTGATAAAGTTGCATGCCTATGGTTTGTTCATCTTCAATAATCCGTTCCCCTTCTTTCTTAATTCCTCCGCATGTGTATGGATGTATAGATGAGCTCATGCAGCAGCAGGGCTCTCACTCTGCTCTCCACCGTGTTTGGGGCGTGCGGACTGCTGTTGGTGGGGGTTGCCGTGGCAACCGATTATTGGCTGCTAATGGAGGAGGGCATCGTGCTGCAGCAGAACCAAACCAAGGACGTCAAGATGGCGCTGCACTCCGGCCTCTGGAGGGTGTGCTTCATCGCAGGTACAGTTCACACCTACGCCCTAATCCCAAATTATGCATGCTGATTTCCGTGTGCAACGAGGTGCATTGTATTGCATCAACAAGGGGGTATGTTTCTGTGCGTTTGTCTTGGTTAGAAGGATGGCATTACTCTTTTCTCATTTTGGAAAGTGCAAAAGGTTCGTGATTTCTTTCAAGTGTGTTCAAATGCACTGAGACGGCTTGAGCAGAAGTTCTAAGACTGTCACTAATCCAAAATTTTAGTATACTGTAAGTTAGTATTTTAGGCAATTAAGAGCTGAATGCAAATGAAACGTCGACTGTATGATGTGTTTATAAGGTAGTGAAGGTGAATAAAAATCTTTTCACAGTCTTTATTTCAAAACTGTTGGCAAAGGACAAGGTGTGGTGAATATAAACGCAACCCTGCCATGATAATAACTCTTGGATTGTTTATTTTGACATACTAATCAATTGAGAAGTCTTATTAATCAAACATACTGTAGTAATGTAAATACCAACCTAAAAGTATGTATACCATCTCTTCCATCTATCCATATAGGAATTATGGAGGCCAATGCTGACCATTGTATTTATTCCCTTTTTATTTATTTATTTATTTATTTATTTATTTTTTACCCATAATTTTACATTTTAGGATCTTTTGGGTTTAAACTTAAATCATGTCTAAGGGTTTAAGGGAATTGTAATAGTCCCTGATTTTTTGGAGACATGGATCTGACACTGGCCCGGCCAAACAATTCACAAGTAAAGCTATAAGGAAAAACATACCAAGGCTACTAATTTTACTATTTCTTTTAACCCAAATTCAGCACACCAAAACTAAGCATTTTAAAGAATATAAGGACGGCAGTCTGAAGGAAGCACATACGCCAGACTCAGACACAGCCTGATTCCCATCCCTTCCACTAGAAAGAAACACTTTGAAGCAGGTTGATTCCTACACATCAGTCACAGACACATGATGAATGTGCGACAGCTCACACCATTCAGCTGAAAAAAAAAAGCATTCCATAATGAGCACTTGCATTTACTTCAGATGGCTTGACATATCTCTGCTCATCTCACCTGTTTCTAATGAGCTGCTAACAAACCCAGGGAGATTTACACCACCCAATTATCGACCCTTCGTTCTCCACTACTGGGGGAAATCCATTCCTTTCACTAATGAGTCGTATGATTTTTTTTTTCTTCTTTTTTAGTCTTCCATAAATTTTATGTTTTTTTTTCAGTGACTTTCAGATTTAATATATTTCAGGATAAAATGAATTTATTTGTACTGACCTGCATAAATATAGTGCCCTATTTATTATAGCCACAACATATATATATATATATATATATATATATATATATATATATTTTTTTTTTTTTCAACACAGTCAAACTAAATCCTTTTTGTTCTTCAGGATTATGCACATGCAATAATGCTTGGCATTTTTTGTTCATCCTGTGTATGAAACGCTTCAATACCTTCCCTGTTTCTTGTTCTACGCTCTTACTCATTGTCGCCTTCTCCTCATGCATTCTCAGGTTCAAAGAAAGGAAAATGTGTGGCCTCTGAGTATTTCACGGAGCCAGATTTAGAGATCATAACAGAAAACACTGCCAATATTCTCAGTAAGTAAATAGGGTTTGAAGAATTGGAGATCTCCTGCTCAAACCCAGACACACACGCCTGAGTTGTTTCGTTTCTTCCCAGAAATGGTGCGGACGGCTACGCCTTTCCCCATGGTGTCTTTGCTCTTTGTGTTCACTGCCTTCATCCTCAGCAACGTGGGCCATATTCGACCCCAGCGCACCATCTTGGCATTTGTTTCTGGAATCTTCTTCATCCTGTCAGGTATTAAACACTGTTTCATTTATCTTTCATGAAATTTGCGTTATTGTCATCTCTGACTATACATCATGCTCCAACTTAAAAACTGAAGTCACTTCTTGTCAATCTTTTTATTCCTGACTATGAAAAAACTGAAAGAAAAAAAAAAAAAAACTACACCCTGCTAATACTTTGGCATATTTACACTCACTGTTTTAGGAAGTACATTTTCAGTGTACCTTCAGTGCCAGTTCCAAGCCTGGATAAACTGGGGAGGGTTGTGTCAGGAAGGGCATCCAGCATACAAACCTGTGCCAAATCAATTATGTGGAACCAGTCATCTGCTGTGATGACCCTTAATTGGAGCAGCCAAAAAAGAGAGAACATTATGTATGATACTCGTAACACAGTTTTTTTTTTTCTGAAAAAGGAAAAGGGAAGGAATATTACACTACAGTTGAGATAATCATGGTTGAAACAGTACCTACTACTGTATATGAAAACCGGGCAAGCTACAGTAAATGAAGTGTTTATATCATACTACTTATTTGCACATGGGCACACTAAAACGCAATTAATGGTGAAATACAACAAAGTTATTTTGCAGAGCTTCACTGCTTGATTGATTGATTGATTGATTGATTGATTGATTGATTGATTGATTGATTGAATTTATTGAATTTATTGTCCTCAAAAAGGAAATTCGTTCCCACAGACATTACCCACATAGGACACATTCTTCATGTACAATAGTGCACACAAGAGAGAAGTGCATACCATAAACAGGTGAAGTAAAAAAAAAAAAAAATGCTACCCAGGAGATAATAACATTCACAATAACATTCACTGGTACTATAAGGATTAATGAAAGGATAGCAAAGCTAATTTTAATCATATCTACCCAGAAACAGTATGTGTGACAGTAAATAAGATGGAAGTTAGAAGACCCCTCCAGGGTCCAGGTTCGATTGCCGCTTCGGGTCTGTACGCATGGAGTTTGCATGTTCCCCCGCCGTGCTTGGTGAGTTTCCTCCGGGTACTCCAGTTTCCTCCCACAGTCCAAAGTCACGCCGATTAGGCTAATTGGCATTCCCAAATTGCCTGTAAGTGTGTGAATGAGGGTGTGAGAGTGTGTGTATTGAGTGCCCTGCGATGGATTGGAATCTCGATCCTGTACCTGTATCCTGGTGCTAGCAAGCTAGGTAGAATTTTTAAATAGGCTACATAAGCCTTGGGCAAACAAATCATGAGTAGGGATGTAACATGTAACCTATCATCCATCCATCTATCTCCCCTTGGGAACATATATTTTCCCACTCTTTGTTCTTTCTTTTCACTCCACTCCTATCTACTCCTACTGTATGGCTACATGACCAGAAGAACAATAAATAACTAGTATGTATGTAAAGTAACTCACTGACATTGAAGACTCCTTCTAAAAATGCTATTCAAATATCTCCTCACATATAAAAGACTACACTCACCGACTCATTCTCTGTATCACGTACAGTATGCTATACAGGGTCACAGGAGGCCTGGAGCATATCCCAGTGGACTAGGGCAGAAGGCAGGGTACACCCTGGACTGGGTGCCAACCCATCACAGGGCACCAGCACACATACACTCACACACTACTAGGAATTTGGAAATGCCAATTAGCTTACTCTGCACCAAGCACAAGGAGAACATGCAAACTCATTCACACAGACCCAATGTGGAAATTGAAAGTTGATGCCCAAACATTACACTTTTTTTTGTTAGCTATTTTTGTGAGCATCTTCAATACAAATCTTTTTATAGGTTTCAAATAACAATAATAAGTCAGGAATTATAATGTATTAGAACAAGTGCATTCATATAAATATGTGACTTGCCTTGCAGACGTGAATCTGGCAGAGGTGGATGATGGAATGCCAATCCTTAAAACCATCTAACCAATTAGAATTCAGCAGGACTGTGATGATTTTCCTAGCATTGCACCATCTTAGCATTCATTATTTTTATTTGTCATATTCTATTCATTACTCATATACATGTACAGTAGACCATATTATTTTAGTACATTTTTACATACAAAATAAAGGCTTATTGTTATAATCTGTAAAACAAGCTGAAGAATGAAGACCAAATTTCGAACGTGAGCAATTCGACAACTTTCCAGGACAGAAAAGTTTGTTCAAAGACAGTTTTCAAAGACACTTTAACTATTTACTTGGTTTTAGCTGCAGCCAATGTGCTGGGAAAGCAAGCTTCTTTAACCTCAGAAGCAAATTAAATTCATACAAAAAATACATGAATAAGTCATG
Organism: Clarias fuscus; assembly: GCA_030347435.1. Lineage (NCBI taxonomy): Eukaryota > Metazoa > Chordata > Actinopteri > Siluriformes > Clariidae > Clarias > Clarias fuscus. The sequence goes on along the minus strand of CM059207.1, from coordinate 12,337,109 downwards.
CTGACATCCACAAACTCGAGGGGGATGCTCGTCTTGGTCTTTAACCTGAACAAGAAATTTTTTGTAATACTACTACTACTAATAATAATAATGTGAACAGATGTGTATAATGTAGGAGAAATTAATGTAATATAACTGAAAAATACTATTATTTTAAAATAGCTATTCATGTAAAAGATATATTATGTATAAAGATTTTTTTATATATTTTACTAATTAATGAATTGGTAAAAATCTGAAAAAATAAAATAAAATCCTGTAGCTGGCAGACATGCAATGTATTGTCAAAAGTATGTGGACACCCATACAGTATGTGCTTGTTGAACATCCTGTTCCAGATTTAGTTCCCCTCTGCTGTTAGAATAACCTCCACTCTACTCTGGGAAAGGTTTCCACTTGATTTCATAATGTAACTCTGGGATTTGTGCTTATTTAACCACAAAAAGCATTAGTGAGATACAGCACTGATGTTGTGTGCCACAGGACCTGGCATGCATTCAGCAGTCCAGTTCTTCCCAAAGGTGTTCATTAAGGCTCTGTGCAGGACACTGGAGTACTTCTATTTCACCATCGACAAACCATGTTCTCATAGACCTCGCTTTGTACACAGGGGCTCTGTCAAGCTTGAATATGTTTGGGTGCCTTAGATCTAGTGAAGGAAAATTGTAATTCTAAAGCATATGAAGACATTCCATTGAAGACATTGTGAGTTTTAGACTTTATGGCAACAGTTTGTGGAATACCCATGTATGGGTGTGATGATCAGGTGTCCACAAACCTCTTGGTCATATAGTGTAGCAGCATAGTGAGGTGTGCTCAGAATCCTGCAGATTTAATTTCACTCAGTTTTGCATCCTATCCAGACTTTGAACTGGATTGCGGACTCTTTGGACACTTTGTCACTATGCTTGATTTTAAGGAATGTGCTTTTCTTTAAATGCTTTTTTTCATTTATCATTGTTAGGTGATGTTTCAGATGACCTTTACTACATTTAGAGACGCCTTACAGAGCCATGTAGTCATTACATCAGCTATGTACTGTACGCTGACTGGCAGAATAAAACCTTATGTTTTAGTGATTTTTTTATTTTAACAAGTCAATTCAATTCAATTTTATTTGTGTAACGCTTTTAACTATTGACATTGTTGAAAGGCAGCTTTATATGAGATGTGAACTCATACAAACATAGATTTAAAGTATACTCTCTGTATAATGCTGTATTTTCAGTTCTAAATGGAGTGTAGACATACCATCTGCATTTGATTAGAGTTGTCTTGTTCCATTTGAAATCCCTTGCCTTATCATTAAGATTCTCCATCTGCATTTGTTTATTACTGTCTGGCGCTCACACATTGGGCTCTGCTGGAATTACTCTTCTTCACTAATGATGCCTTCTCTAATCTCTAAATGCTCATGTAGTGTGGGTAGTGTAATGATTTACAGTGCACGTGAGGTAAATCAAACATGAAAACAAGATTTTTATATTTGTATATTTAGAATATATTGTTACAACACTATGGTGATGAAACAGGCTGGAACGCAGAGGGAGCTCTAATGTCGGATGATCATTGTAATGTAGTTGTAACGACGTTGTGATGTCGTCCACCATCGCTATCGTCTATGTCCGGACAACTTTATTTTTGGAGAAAGTTAGAATGGCTTTAATAAAATGACATTCAGATAACGTTGAAAAACACAATAAAAGGTTAATCTTTATTTTAAAAATTCATGTTGATTGACATCCATTCGTCAAATGATGGATCGATTCACATTCAGCAGTTTAGAATTCTGATTGAAGACTGGGATGAACACAACAGCTACCCTCACACAACACTTGTATCTCATGTTACGCATCCATTAATGTTTGTAATGTCACCTCTCTGTTTCATGTTCCTTGAGATTCACCTTGTGATACAGCTTAGTTTACAAATTCCTGTACTGTAATATGGTGTTTGCACAGCGTCCAAACTGAATTACACCTGATGTTAAGCAGATTTTTGTATTTATTTACTAATATTCTATACCGCTTATCTTGTTTAGGATAGCAGGGGGCCTGGACCCTATCCCAGGAGACTTTGGGCACAAGATAGGGAACACTCTGGACAGGGTGCCAATCCATCGCAGGGCACACACACGCACGCGCACACACACACACGCACACGCACGCGCACACACACGCACGCGCACACACGCACGCGCACGCGCACGCGCACACACACGCGCACACACACGCGCGCACACACACACACACACACTATGGGCAATTTGGGCCTATCTACTGTACATGTCTTTGGACTGTGGAAGACAACCGGGGGGAATTCACCATTCAAGAATTTGAGGGGGGTTCACAAGGAGTGGAATGCAGATGGAGTCAGTGCTTAAAGAGCCACCACACACAAACGTATCCAGGACATGGGCTACAATTGTCGCAATACTTGTGTTAAACCACTCTTGAATCAGAGACAATGTTAGAGGCATCTTACCTGGGCTAAGGATAAAAAAGACTGCTACTCAGTGGGCCAACGTCATGGAGGAAAATTTTGCATTTCATTTGGAAATTAAGGTCCCAGAGTCTGAAGGAAAAGAGGACAGGCACAGAATCCAAATTGCTTGCTTGGCACCTGCCCATACTGCCAAAAGTTCAGTGGAACATTGGATAGTGAGTAACTTGGTCTGTGAGCATTTGGATTGCGAGTAATTTGGTCAGCAAAAATTATTTATAAATTTTAACGAGGTATTGATGTACAAGTAATACGCATACCCTTTGTCAGCCAAGCGTCACATGATCACAACTGAGGCAGTAGTTCTTCTCTCTTCTTCTCTCTTGGACAAGGTTCCACTGTACTAATACTGTGTACCTAGTGTAAGGACAATGGTATCCCTGTGCTTGATCGGCCAACAAACCCACTCGACCTACAGTAAACCTCATAGAGAATCTTGTAAAGTGGAAGATGTGAGACATCAGACCCAACAAAGCAGAAGAGCTAAAGGCCGCTATCAGAGCTACCTGGGCTTGCATAACACCTCAGCAGTGCCACAAACTGATGGCCTCAATGCCATGCCATGTCTCATTGCTGCAGTAATTCAAGCAAGGGGAGCCCCATCCAAGAACTGACTGCTGTAAATGTTCATACTTTTCAGTTGTCCAACAACAAATCTTTTTGTTTTTTTTAATTGGCCTTATGTAATATTTACATTTTCTGAGATACTGAATTTTGGGTTTTCATTAGCTGTAAGACATAACCATCAAAATTAAAAGAAATAATCATTTGAAATATATCAGCAGTAAAAAAAAAACTAACCTGCCTTTTTATGACTATTTCTAGCCTTATGCACAAATTGTATATTGACTTCATGGATTATTTAGACTATGCGTCACTTTTCTTTAAGATAAACCATTTGGTCTGTTGTCATGGCTATCATGATGCAATTTATATGCCTTGAATATTTTGGTTTCCCTTTCTTTAAAGGTCTTCAAAATTATTAATTTGCATATCAAAAGTAATTACATTTTCAGGCCTGCTGCTTCAAATCACATTATTATTCCATCTAAGTTCCCCTTCTGCGCAACTGTTTTTTCATGTTTTTTTTTTTTTTGTATTTCGGGTAACTATAAAGTTGGTTACAAGCTGAATTGGGTGTGCTGGTGCAAAAAGAATGAAACACTTCGATCCCTTGTGAAACCCTGGTAGGCAGCTAGAAAACGAGGTCTCTCAGGAGGCTCACTCACGCGCACACACACACACACACACACACACACACACACACACACACACACACACACACACACACACACACATGTGAACACAATTTTCGTCATTATGTGAAATCCTTTTTTTTGTGTGTTATTGTTGATTATTTTTTATAATTGTGATTATTGTGATAATAATTTAGGTTGCTGTGTATAATACTGTTTAAAAAAAGATTAAAATATCTATAATTCATATTATTTCATTTGACAGGACTACTTTTTTCATTTTCAAGGATACACTGTGTTTTACCTTTGATTTGATGCCCGTATGATTATTGCATTATTATCTGAAAAAATAATGTATTTGAATCCAGTCATGAACCCGCTTGAAATTCATAGCATATATCCATGATTTAAATAAAGAATGTCTTGGAGTCCAAGAGAGCAAAATTAGTTGGTGCTTTCACCAGAGGGTGTTCATCTGCCTTCACTGAAAAACAGAAAATGTGGTCAGTCAGAACACATTACGCATTTAATCATGCATACTATAGTTTACGATACATACAGTAATATTTTGTTTCACATGAAAATATGATTTTATTGCTTATACTGTACATAGTTTACATCAGTTTCTAATTAATTTTTGATATTAATGTGATTTATTCATCCAGTAATAACATACTAAAATACGTTATACACCGCTTGGCCATTGACTGTTTCTATAGGGTTGAATTATTGGCCATATGAAGCAAAGAGGGTAGTACTCAAACCGCCAACTACACAGGAGAAATATGGTAGAAAAAAAGATCATAAATGGAGATTACTTAAATGCTTGATAAAGGTGCATCATTAAAAATCAACAATATAATTAGAGACATGTTTAATAGCCAAAGTATGACCATTTCCATATGCACACAATGTCACAAGCATGCACGTGATTGGTAATAAAAAGCTGTGTGGTCATTAAAAAAAAAAGCACTTTTTAGTGATACGGATCATAAAAAGGCTTCAACCCCTGCTAGAGAGCATACAGACTGAACTTTAGAACAATTGAAAAAAAGGTCAGATGAGTCCGGGTTGACCTTACTCCAGAGTGATGTGTACGTTAATACTGTATAAGTGCCACAAGTGATGTACGTACCCATCATGCATAGTGCCACTGGGTCTGATCTGGGGTTGCTTAATGTACTTGGTCAGGTCTGTGTCATGTGGTCAGATTACGTGGCAATAAAATTAAGTCAATTGATGACCTGGATTTATCAAATGACCATGTTTTCTTCCTTTCTACCTGTAACCAAATTCTTTCGGACTTCCACTCTGTGAAAGAGTGGTTCTGGGAGAAAGATGAATCATCTGTCTGTTTCTTTCCAGGCAGAACACAGTGCTGTTTACTTTACTGTAACTTTAACCTTGAAACTGAAGAGGAAAGGCCTTCTTTAATCTGTGCACAATCTGCTCCTCCAGCTCTCCAGCTACCACTGACACGCTGTTGGGGAAGGAACTGTTGCTGTTTTTTTTTTTTTTTTTGTCAGCCGTGTCAGTTGGTGTTAGAGGGAAGAGCATGTGATACGTTGGACAGGGCATTCGGAGACTGCACTCTGTATGTGTGTGTGTGTGTGTGTTTATCTGGGTCTCATATAGGACATACATTGGAGTGGGGTGCCTGTGTGAAGCGATGTACCCAGATGGAGTTGTCCTGCCTGGAGCATGGTGCGTGTGTGTGTGCGTGTGTGTGTGCTTTCTAAATATGTGTAATTTGTATTTTAGCATAGTATGCTTAATTCAGTAACAATAACCAAGGACTTTCACAATAGAGATTTCCCGGATAAATAAAATAAAACCAACTAAAGTGAGAAAAAGGTTAATATGTGGTCTATGAACCAACACTGTTTTCTGGCGGGAAAATGGCACTGTGGTGTGAACTTGAGCCATTCAGTAAAACCCACTGAGTCAGTGTTGGTGCTACTCAAACGTCCTTACAGTACAGAATAGAGTTTTGGGTGCATTTTCTTTTGGCTCAGCATTATGCAATCAGATTATTGGTTGCAGTGCTGTCTGCCACCTCCTCCGCAATCAAGCCTTGAACTGTTACTATACTAAAGTGTCTGGGGGTTTTTCCTTTTTGCTCAAAACTACATTTGAGCTTAGGATGTCTTTCAAAGGCATTTTGGGGAAACAAATTTGTTGAGAAAGTAATTATTTTTTTCCTTCTTGCACAGTATTGTGAAAAAGTCTTGAGCCACCCATCACTTCTCCATCATGTTAAATGAAATGATGTAGATTAAATGAAAAGAAATGGAAACAAGTGTTTTATTGCAACAAGCGGCAAACTGCTAAAGATTTAGCAAATTAACATGAGTTTTTAATGTGATAACCTCCGCAGCAACCTCATTTCCCTTTTTATCTGTTCCGATCACGCAGCATTCAGCATCTAGTCACCAGCCTGATCGTCCGCCATCGTGCCTTAAGTTACATGTTTTTATGATGAATTTTTGAATGATTTATAGGTCACTGTGATTTTTAACCATTTTAACCATTCCTCAAGACTATGTTCTAGAAACCATACAAGAAGTCTTTGGATCCAAAATTTGAAGAAATGAGAAGGGGCTCAAGACTTTTACACAGTACTGTGTATTGCACCTGCTATATTTCTGTATGACCACTGATAATGTGATATAGATGTGACAAGGGCTTAAATCAATTTGCCCCAACAGACATGAACTCTAGGGGCCATTGCAAGTTTAATCACACAACATGACACAACAGTTAAAAACGAAAAAATCTCTGAGGACTAAAGGGAATCTGCCCAAGCCTTTAAAAAAAAAAAAAAAAAAACATTCACTTAAAGCAATTAAGATAATATTAATAGCAAAACTGTATCCTAGCTTCCCTTAGTGCTCTACTGTTTTTATTGTTGTTGTATACAGTTGTATACGCGCGCGCGTAATTTGACACCGACACACACACACACACACCGACACACACACACCGACACACACACACACACACCGACACACACACACACCGACACACACACACACCGACACACACACACACACACACACACACACACACCTTCCCGGCTGCACAGGCATGCTTTATTTACACAGAAAACTCAGCTCTGTCACGATTCTTTTGCTGGATCATTTGTTATTTTTTATTTTACAGCAGTGATTCCGTTAGTATGCTAGTACAATAGTACGCGAGTATCATTAGAGAGATACATTTTTTTTCCGTTAAAACAGTGTTTGCATTGTTTATGTTAGTTGTGAAACTTAAAAAGCGAGGTGTGGGAGGGAGGAGGAGTTTTACTGTTTAAGATGAGGCGAGGGGCTAATTCCACACACACACACACACACACACACACACACACACACACACACACACACACACACACATACAAATACACGGCGTCTGCGTGCACAAACGGAAACAGTTAACTGTCTGGGTTTATTTTTACTTTTTTTTAATTGTTAAGTGCAGGTTAATTTGTTTTATTTTTACTTTATATGTTGTTTTAATAATTTTTATGTATTTATTGTTTTGGGCTGTAGAACGAATAATTTGAGTTTTCATTATTTCTTATGGGAAAAGTCTATTTGGTTTACGAGTGTTTTTGTAATGCGAGTCTGCTTCCGGAACGAATTATGCTCGTAATCCAAGGTTCCACTGTATTTGTTCTCTCTCTCTCTCTTATTTAGGGCTAAGTCTGGTAGTGGGATTGGTGCTCTACATCTCCAGTATAAACGACGAGGTGATGAACAGGCCCAGAGAACCGGAGCACTTCTTCAACTATCACTACGGCTGGTCCTTTGCATTTGCCGCCAGCTCTTTCCTCCTCAAAGAGGTCAGACACGTCGAAATGAAGCATTCACAGTATTACCAGACACGTCTTTATATCCATCTTTATAACTTCCAGATTCTGAGACATTTCAGACCTGGACTGATACATAATCCCATAAACATACTGTATGCTAGTGTTGATTTTATCCTGTGAATGTGATGAACACCATGTTCAGCATATCAAGCAGCTTGAGTTCCCACTTGGGGTATTACAAATGCAGGCACTGTATGAGAAGACAGTTAGTCATTACTTAAATGAGACTGAGTTTAGCTCAAGGACCAAATCTGTTTGTGAATGAAGGTTGTGATTAGATCTTAATAAGACTTGTTTGTCGCTGGTGTACAGGATGTACTTTAGGACAGAAAAGGAAAGGAAAGGAAGGAAGAGGTGAGGGAGGATTGATTTTGAGGCATGAAGCTGTCAGCCATTTTGTGTATCTGTGTGTGTGTGTGTGAGAATATATGCGCATACAGTGTGTGTGTGTGTGTGTGTGTGTGTGTGTGTGTGTGTGTGTGTGTGTGTGAGTGAGTGAGTGAGTGAGAGAGAGAGAGAGAGAGAGAGAGAGAGAGAGAGAATGTATGCGCATACAGTATGTGTGTGTGCAGTTAGAGTAAGGATTTAGTAAAATTGTAGTTCTGGCTGAAGCTATTTTTTTTCTGCTTGAATCAGCAGGGTCTCCTCACTACCATGATATCATGGTTGCTTAGTGAGCAATTTGTGTATGTGTTTGTGTGTGAGAGTGAGAGAGAGAGAGAGCAAAAGAAAAGGTACTGATTTGAAGAGCTGTTTTCAAGAGAGAAATTGCTAAAGCATTAAATCACTGCAGCGTCTTAAACATTTCATTACAGTTCCATCACTCATCCACTGCAGGAATAATGGGTCAAATGAGGGCTATATTTTTTCTTTTATGCCTCTCGTTTCGTCCATATTTAAATGTCATGTTGTGCGGCAAATGAAATGAAAGGTGTAGTGAAGTACAGTTTGTTGAAGTCATGTCAATTTTATATGCTCCCCACCTCCACACTTTCTCTCTATTAGGGTGCGGGCGTGATGTCTGTGTATCTCTTCATGAAGCGTTACACCGAAGAGGAGATGTATAGGCCTCACCCGGCGCTCTACCGCCCCCGTCTGTCTGAAAGCAGCGACTACAGCGGTCAATTCCTGCAGCCTGACACCTGGCCACCTCACCAGCGTGCCCGGAGTGCCTCTGAGCTCTCCAGTGACGTCTCCATTCAACTAGCACAGGCTCAGCAGCCTCCAGCCAAACTCATCGCCCAGCACAGCGTGACTGCCCCCAGCGCCACCGCTGTCTCCAGCCCTGAGTCTGCAGCTGCATTCCAGCTTCAGTCGCCCTCGCACTTTAGCCACAACCACCCTCTCCACCCCACAGAGTCCCAGCCCCTTCCCCTGTCCATGCCGCCACCTGCCGTGCCACCCCCTCATTACCACACGCATATGCGCATGAGCGCCTCGCCATGTTAGGAGCGGTTTCCATTCATCTGTCTTTTTACAAATTTTGAATTTGAGCGGAAATGGAAACAAAACACTGATTTGCATTTTCTTTTGCTGATATTTTGCAAATTTGCGTAACATTTGAATGGAAACAGACCTAGAGAGAGAGAGAGAGAGAGAGAGAGAGAGAGCTAATGATGATGATGATGCGGAGAGATTCTATACAGTGTGTAATGGGTTTGATGGTGTTGTCCAAGAGAAAGCCTGATCTTGAGAGTAGTGAGAAATAAGCTAGGTTAAGAGTTATGTATCTTAAACAGCATTAAGATATGGATGTTGTAATGGAATAGTGAACATTTCATTACGTGGCATTAAACAGAGAGATTTATTGCACAAGCAATGTACAATGCAAAACACTTCCATTATAAAACACATTGTTGTATAATTACGTATGTAGTGCACAAAAAAAAAACTGTAACTATTGCCTTTATTTCTACTAGTGATATTTAAAATGTATTATTTTCATCACTTTCTCAAAGCATCAGTATTAGTGTTATTATCATAAAAACATATTTAAGCTTACTCGTTGCCATGGGACATGTGTACAATAGGTATATTATTTCTACTTTGAATATGAGATATTTCAGACTGATGATTTTTATGATGTAAATAATATGTTTAATTTTAACTGGTATGGGAAAATATTAAGAACTGCACAGCTGAGAGGGGATCTGTTATACGCATTTAAAATTAAACTGACTGAAAAACAACATTGCTTAAAGTCCCAGTAAGTGCTTTTGTGTAGTTGTTCTTTTGCTGGTTTCAGTAAGTTTCAGTATGAACCCCCCCCCCCCCCATCCCCCGCCTCCATTTTAAAGGAGCTTAGTAGTGCAAACCATTTTACATTCATTTTTGCCCTTTAATATAAACACCCCATTCTAACATGTCAGTATTTGTGCACTTTAGCTTGAAATCCTACTTGGGACTTTAAGTGTAGGGTTATATTACAAATATGCTGTCGCTTATTGTGTAAAAGAGATCCAATATTGATTATAACATTTGTAGGAGTGATGGTGGTTATCATTAGAATAAAACCACTATGTTGATTCTGCATAATTATTGTTATTTATTCTTACTATCACAAACACAAATGTGTTTACTTAGGAAGAACAGTCTGACTACAGTAATGACTATAGACTAACAAGTCTCATAATGTTCCTGTATGGATTTTTTGTTGTTGTTGTTGTTGTTGTTGTTGTTAACTAATGAATCATATATTATATTCACATCTGCATTATTTATACATTTTAAAGCAGCAGCCTTTGGGAATCTAGAGATTTAAAGACACTCGGTGGAAATGTCAACAGAGGCTCACCTTAAGTGAATGGCAAATCATTACACTTCAAGGCACATTCACATATTGAAGGCAGTAAATGTCAAATTAAATGTCTTCTGAAAATGTAATCATCTGATTCCATTACAATAATTTACTTGATAATACATTGAATATAATGACAATAAAGTATTTCTATAACCATTGGTGTGCCTGTCACACAACACTATAGACAGAGCCAACAAAAGTCATTAAAGATCCAGTCGGCTGATCTTTGCTAATTAGCCAAAACAATGCATGACTTTGCCTCCAAAGTCCCCAGATCTCTATATGACTGAGCATCTGTGAGATGTGCTGGACAAACAAGTGCAATCCATGGAGACTTGAATAATCTACTGCTAACATATTGGTGCTGAAGTAACACATCTCACCTTTACAGATCTTGTGGAGTCCATGCCTTTAACAAGTCAGAACTGTTTTGGTGGCGAAAATTTGGCTTACATAAAAAAAAAGGTGGTTTTATTAAGAGGATAGCCTTCTTTTTCCTCAGAAATATTGCTAAGAAATAGAATGACAAGAAAGAGAATGTCATCACATGATGCAGAAAAAACTGGTTCATGTTACATCTAGGTTAGATTATCGTAATGCCTTACTGTCTGGATGTCCAGAATGTAGCAATAGAATCCTTACAAGAACCAGAAGGTACGAACACATGACCTGCATCTTAACCACACTGCAATGAATCACAATAAAATTTCGCACTAATATAAAGTACTAGCACATAAACCACGGACTGTATTTGCACCGTTTAAACTGCTGGTATTCTGACGCAGACCTACTTTAATTAAAAGATGCAGGATACTTGTTGGTAGCTCACATAATGAATGTAGATGTCCAGAAGGGGCAGTTGTTACTCTTACAAATCTGTAAAATTATTGTCATGAAATGAGACTGATGTAAGAAGCAATTGTTGTTAAACTTAACTGAGCTTAAATCAAACCAAACAGTCCAAAATGCTTTAATCAAGCTTGTTGTCAACAAGCAGAAGGTCAGGTAATATAAAGACAAAATATCAGAACCATGGCAAAATGCACAGAATACTGTATGCAACGACGAGGGTCTCACTGTTCAGAACGGACAGATCTGCAGGCTGCTACCACGCAGAGTTCTGGACAGGCAAAGGCGCGGCCGTTTATAGGCCGTTTAGGCGCGACCTCACCTGGCATCCTGATACCTCGGCACTTCATGCGATCATTTAGGTAGAACCGGTAAGGTACCCAGGCCAAAGATAAAGAAGGAAAAGAAAAAGAAGGAAAAGAAAAAGAAAGAAAAAAGAAAAAAGTCAAGTGTGCAGAAAGTGGAGAGATAGAGGCAAAGACCCAGCCTCCGCCTGATTAGATCGACAGCGAGAGAGAGAGAGAGAAAGATAGAGCGAGCAGAGCGCTGTCCTTGAAGCGCGCGCTCTCAGGTTAAGTATAAAGTTTATACAAAAAAACACAAACCCCTTTCTCTCAAATAAATCCTTGGTAAGGGCATAGGCCCCAAGAGGATATTATAAGTTTTATTTTTAGTTTCCAAAGCCCCGTCCGTTCTCGCGTAGACGGTGGAGCTCTGTTTATTTTGGGTTTTCAGTTTTCTTTTGCTTTCCTTTTAAGTCACTTAATTAATAATCCCACACTATCTCCAAACGGAAACCCCTCTTCCTGTGCATATCATAAAACTACGAAACTATTACACATAATGTTTTTCATTTCACATAATGTAGACATTTTAATGTGGACAAAGTGCCCAATGCATTTTCCACCATTAATATGTAGGGTGTATATAAAGTAGACCAAGAATAACTGCTGCACTCTTTACCTTCATTATGTAGTGTTTTAGCTCTGGGTCAGAGGTATATCAAATCTTTAACGATTCGGGTTAATTTGATTAACTCTATTAAAATTGATATTACACACTTTATATACCGTACTATCCGTTCACTGTATAGCACAATCAAGTGTATCCAATCCTGTTTATCCCGCGACCAACGAATAGTCTGATATTTATCAATTATGAGCAAGGTAACGTAAGATCAGGGCAAATGTTTAGACTTTAAAATACATGACCAAGACAACAGTTTTTTATAAAAAAAAAAACAATAATTTATTTGACTAATATACAATACATGAAACTACGCTACTAGAACACACACACACACACACACACACACACACACACACACACACACACACACACACACACACAAACATACTAACAGTTTGGCGGGTGAAAGTTAATGAAGTTCATCTAGTACTGTTTACTAGATCAAAGAAACTTACAAGAGCAGTCTTGGGTTTTATCTTACGGTTCAGCAAGGTATGCAGCTTTGTTTGTTTACTTGCGTTACGTTTCTCATCCTGTGTTTCGCCTCCAGCGAAGGGAATCACAGCGTTGCTGATAGGTTGGTGCGCTGTTGTTGAAATTACGTCTTTCAGGAAAGCCCTTCAATGAGGCGTTGATTGCCTGGTTACTGATGGTGGCGCTCTGGAACTTCTTCAGAGGGTTTCTTCGTTGCAGAACTTGAGGTGCGCCAGGCTGGTCAAATTTAGCCATGAAACCTACCACACTAATTTGGCCACTGTTTCATTGTTCCACAGCAAAAAAAAAAAAGAGTTTATTACACAAAGAACACCATATCCACTTTGAAATATGGTGGTACCAGCAGTAGATTTAATTCAAGATACAAGGATTTTATTTGTCACAGACCTGTACATGGTTGTACTGTGTAAAGTGATTGTGCCAAACTCCAGACTGTGTAGATTAAAAAAAATTAAAACCTCTGAGGTTGTGTGTTTAATGCCCTTCTTGACTGCTGGAAAATGCTGCTGTTCAGTCTTTCAGTACGTGCCCTGAGTGACTGGAGTCTCTTGCCAGATGGCAGCCACTGAATCAGATTGTGATTAGGGTGGTAAATGCCTTTAATAATGTGCTATACCCTGGACCTCCACCGCCTGTTGCTCTGTAGATCAGGCAATTCAGTCCTGGTGATTCATTTGGCACACCTGATCACTCTACTCAAGTCCCTTTTGTCCTGGGAGCTGCTGTTTCAGTACCAGAAGATAGTATTCCCAGAGACAGATTGGATGAGGTAAAGAAGGTTTTGTGCAGACCCCAGGAGATCCTAAACTTCCTTAGCTGCCTGAGGTAGTACAAGCGCTGCCTAGCGTTCTTCACCAGTGAAAAGATATGAACTTTAAAGGTTTTAACAGAAACCATGGGTACAATGCCAAGAGTTAGCTTAGCAATAAAGTCGTCACTACTTCAGTAAACATGCTGATGTCATCAAAGCTGACCCGGAACATGTCCCAGTCAACGCCAGTGACTGCTGACTGCAGCGTAGCTTTTTATTGGTTATTACAGCATCTGATATTTCTGATAGTCGGCACTTCCTGTATTATTCTCGGTTTATATTCCGGTACGAGACAGATGGCGGCGTGGTCTGATTTTCCAAAAGCTGGTAAGGAAATGGCTTTATAACTGTTCTTGAACAATGATCCAAAGTATTGCTTCCTCTAGTTGGAAACTATCACAAGCTGATAAAAGCTTGTCAACACTCTCTTCAGGTTCGCTTTGTTAAAATCCACAGCCACAATGAGGGTGAACCACAGAGTGTTTACTGATTATGTTGTGGAGTGTTGTTAAAGCTCATACAGTAGTATTCTCTTGTGGAGAAATATAAACGCCGCCAGTAATAACTGATGACAACTACTGGGGCAGATAGACGGGCTGGCAAAAATAATGGAGATGTGCTAGGTGTCAGGAGAACAGGATCGCAACAAGATAGAGATGTTTCTGTGGTTGCACACTCCTTCACCTTTAAATTTACTGTCTTACACTACATTCAAGTCCTCTTTTCTGTCTGATTAGAAAACTGAGAAAGGACCGGATGGTAAAACAGCATCATCGGGTACTTCGTGAGCGAGCCATGTCTCCACGAAACAAAGAACGTTTCAGTCTCTAATGTACCTCTGAAAACAAACTCAAGCTCTGCTGACATCCAACTTGTTTTCTAAGGACTGAACATTTGCAAGTAGGATGCTGAGCAGTGGTGGACTATGTGCCCTTGCCTGCAGTATGTTTCAAACCCTGAACGGTGTTTCTTCCTCCTTTGTGTGGAGGCTTGTCGCATTCAATCAGGTCCAGGTTACGTAAGATCTTCCTCAGCCAGGAAGAGGTATCCAGGTTCGGTAAAACCTAAATAACACTATTTCCTAGCTCTAATAGTGTTGTGAAGTCGTGATAGCACATGATGAAAAAAGGTAAAGAAAATAAGGACAGTGCCATGCCATCTTGGAAGTTAGAACCTACTGTATAAAGCTGAATCTCTTTTTGGACCTGGACTCCAGTCGAGATAAAAATAATTATTCAAATGCTTATTATATACTGCAGGCCAACTTAACATGCACTACGTTGGTAGACTTTTACGCAAGAAGATCAAGTGTTGTAATACAGGCAAAAGACACTTTAACAAAGTATTACTTTAAGAAAGTATGGAATTATATATTTTCCTTTCCTTAAAATTGACTACTTCTTCATTGCTTACAATTTGTTGATTGATCTAACAAATTAAATTGCAACTGAAACAGGGTTGTGTAAACATTTTATAACTTTATATTGTAAACGTGAGCCAAGTTCACAATTTACCTTAAAAAAAAATTGGGTGAATGCAGTAAGAACTTGTACAACTTGGCAGGAACACAGTAGCAACCGGTAAGAATGTAGTATTTTCTCTCTTAATATGGAGCTGCCACATTTTCTGACGTGTTCAAATAAAATGCCTGGTGAGGACAAGGTGGACATGGCAGGAACAACTTAGTAGAAAAGGGCATTGAACAGTTAACCACATAACTAACACCTCGTAGGGACTTCGCTGACATACTACAACCATGGTGCAGACAGGTAAGATTTCTGACTGAGTTGTTATTTTAATGTCACAACTTTGGAGCTACATCAATGGAGTTCTCACAACGACCTCATCAGGCTTGTACTAGGATCATGGTAGGGCAATGCCATGTGATAGAGGACCACATTAAGTTCATATTACATTTCTAGTGCTTACTACTTATGCTGTGTATGCAGCAGGTTATTAACATGTCTATGTCACTTCAAAAAATGTAGTGTAACTACTGGATGAAAAAAAATTATACATGTCACAGTATTTATACCAACTTCCTGGATGCAGTGACAACATAGTAAGCTGCTAGTAAGCATAGGGTAAAAGCGTTGTTCAATCTTGGACATAGTAATAACTTGGTTTGATCTCATTGTTCCTGGTGATTGTGTGATGATTTGCATGATAGGAAATTTGTGACAACATGATAGAGGCATTTACTACATGCACATTTTTTCATTTTGACCATGTTCTTGCTGTGTTCTTTAATATTTTTAGGATACAGTGGGAACTTCATGGTCTTTGTTGGAGTGTGTATATGTTTATAAAATTTACAATAAATCTAATGTGAATAGATTTTTTGTAAATATTTAAACAATGTGTTGCAACTTCTTCTTTCATATATGGATGGGGTAGAGAAGAATTTGCAACCATTTTTGTCAACTAGTAATTTTCCGCAGCTTCTGTAATGATAAGAACACCAGGGTTGTTTCCTTGCAAAACAAGTGGATTTTTCCTTTTATTTTTAATTGAGCACTAACAGTCATTAACTTGTGATTGTAACCTCATTTGTGGAGTATAAAATGCCATCCTTATGTCACACTCATTCTCTGCCCATTCTTCTTTACTTGGTTTTAGAGACAAGAAATTGTTAAACTGCATCATTAAAACCATTATATTTTAGACTGTGTACCTTTCTGATTAAGATGAATAAAATAACATTAGCTGTCTTGTTGTTGAAGTCACTCATGACAACAAAGGTCAGCATTCAACTGTTTGTGCATTCAAAGGTTTTTCCACTGTTAGTAGTGTTGCAATAATAACTGTTCAAAAGGCCGTGAAAGGGGTCTAGAAAGTTGAGATATATACAGTATGTTAGCTATAAAAACTAGCATATTTTTCCTGTTGTTTTCTAGTGTTACTAAACTAGGGAGATACACTCCCATAGCTGTGATATCATGCAGCTTCACCAAGCATTTAAGCCATTCGTGATTTTCTTCAGACTACATTTTTTACATGAAGTCAACAATTCCGTACTATCCTTCCAGGTTTTAATAATGCATTGGACAATTCTTAACCTGTCAGGAACCTCCACTAGAGGGCACTGTGTTCATGTCTGTCTGTTTGTAGTTTTTGTTGGTCGACTCAGTTTCCCAGAAGGCACCTCGGTCAGGTGATAGGGCTCACCTGAACCGAGGTGGTTCATTAAACATCTTATAAATAGCAGTTTGTTCTGGGAAAATGGGTTGAGCATTATACCGTCACGTGGGCATTCCTTTTTGTTTGGTTTTTGTTTCTTTGAGTTTTATATTTTAGTTATATTGTTTAAACTGTTTTCAAGAAGGCTCTAGTTTTTTTTCTGTATGTTCCTTGTTCTAGTGGATTCATGGAGCTGTTCTGTTCAGTGTTTAGTTAGGCTGTGTCTCCTCATGTGTAAGTACTGTTCTATGTATCCCTAGTGTCGGCCTTCTTGTGTAGTTCTTTGTTTATAGATCCCCTTGTCTGTTTAGATTTGTGTTGCCACATGAGGGCTTAGCCGCTAGTAGGCCTTGACTGCTAGTAGGGTTAGCCCCTAGTAGGGTTAGCCTCCAGTAGGCTAGCCACTAGTGGGATTGACTGCTAGTTCTGGTCGCTAGTAGGTTAGCCGCTAGTTTGGAATAGCCTCATGTGTGCCCTGCCTCTTGTGTTCCGATCCCCTCGTAGGTCAGTACTAACCCGGTTAGTTCATTATTCCTTGTATCCATATTCCATGTAGCTACTAACTCAACTAACCCGTCCCGTCTCTAGTCTTGTCTCTAGTCTCCAGCCCGGCCCTGTCTCCGGTCCTGTCTCCGGTCCTGTCTCCGGTCCGGCCCTGTCTCCGGCACGGCCCTGTCTCCGGCACGGCCCTGTCTCCGGTCCTGTCTCCAGCCCGGCCATGTCTACAGCCCGGTCCTGTCTCCAGCCCGGCCATGTCTACAGCCCGGTCCTGTCTCCAGCCCGGCCATGTCTACAGCCCGGTCCTGTCTCCAGCCCGGCCATGTCTACAGCCCGGTCCTGTCTCCAGCCCGGCCATGTCTCCAGCCCGGCCATGTCTACAGCCCGGTCCTGTCTCCAGCCCGGCCCTGTCTCCAGCCCGGCCCTGTCTCCGGCCCCGTCTCCGGTCCCGTCTCCGTCTCCGGCCCCGTCTCCGGTCCCGTCTCCGTCTCCGGTCCCGTCTCCGGCCCGGCCCCGTCTCCGTCTCCGGTCCCGTCTCCGGCCCGGCCCCGTCTCCGGTCCCGTCTCCGCCCCGGCCCCGTCTCCGGTCCCGTCTCCGCCCCGGCCCCGTCTCCGGCCCCGGCCCCGTCTCCGGTCCCGTCTCCGCCCCGGCCCCGTCTCCGGCCCCGTCTCCGGCCATGTCTCAGGCCCCAACCCTGTCTCCGGCCCCGTCTCCGGCCCCGTCTCCGTCCATGTCTCCGGCCCCGGCCCCGTCTCCGGTCCCGTCTCTGCCCCGGCCCCGTCTCCGGCCCCGTCTCGGTCCCGGCCCCGTCTCTTTCTCCAGCACGGCCCGGCCCTGGCTCCGGTCCTGTCTCCAGCACGGCCCTGTCTCCGGCCCTGTCTCCAGCACGGCCCTGTCTCCGGTCCTGTCTCCAGCACGGTGTCTCCAGCACGGCCCTGTCTCCGATCCTGTCTCCGGTCCTGTCTCCAGCACGGCCCTGTCTCCGGCCCCGTCTCCAGCACGGTGTCTCCAGCCCGGCCCTGTCTCCGGTCCTGTCTCCGGCCCGGCCCCGTCTCCGGCCGGTCCTGTCTCCGGCCCTGTCTCCGGCCCGGCCCCGTCTCCGGCCCGGCCCCGTCTCCGGCCCCGTCTCCGGCCCTGTCTCCGGCCCTGTCTCCGGTCCTGTCTCCGGTCCTGTCTCCAGCACGTCCCGGCCCTGTCTCCGGCCCTGTGTCCGGCCCGGCCCTGTCTCCGGCCCTGTGTCCGGCCCGGCCCTGTCTCCGGCCCGGCCCTGTCTCCGGTCCGGTCTCCGGCCCGGCCCTGTCTCCGGTCCGGTCTCCGGCCCGGCCCCGTCTCCGGCCCCGTCCCCGGCCCCGTCTCCGTCCCCGGCCCCGTCTCCGGCCCCGTGGCCCCGTCTCCGGCCCCGTCTCCGGTCCCGTCTCCGGTCCCGTCTCCGGCCCCGGCCCCGTCTCCGGCCCGGCCCCGTCTCCAGCACGGTGTCTCCAGCACGGCCCTGTCTCCGATCCTGTCTCCGGTCCTGTCTCCAGCACGGCCCCGTCTCCGGTCCCGTCTCCAGCCCGGCCCCGTCTCCGGTCCCGTCTCCAGCCCGGCCCCGTCTCCAGCCCGGCCTCGTCTCCGGTCCCGTCTCCAGCCCGGCCCTGTCTCCGGCCCTGTCTCCAGCCTGGCCCTGTCTCCGGCCCTGTCTCCAGCCTGGCCCTGTCTCCGGTCCTGTCTCCGGTCCTGTCTCCAGCACAGCCCGGCCCTGTCTCCGGTCCTGTCTCCAGCACGGCCCTGTCTCCAGCCTGGCCCTGTCTCCGGCCCTGTCTCCAGCCTGGCCCTGTCTCCGGTCCTGTCTCCGGTCCTGTCTCCAGCACGGCCCGGCCCTGTCTCCGGTCCTGTCTCCAGCACGGCCCTGTCTCCAGCCCTGTCTCCAGCACGGCCCTGTCTCTGGTCCTGTCTCCAGCACGGTGTCTCCAGCACGGCCCTGTCTCCGATCCTGTCTCCGGTCCTGTCTCCAGCACGGCCCTGTCTCCAGCACGGTGTCTCCAGCCCGGCCCTGTCTCCGGTCCTGTCTCCGGCCCGGTCCCGTCTCCGGCCCTGTCTCCGGCCCGGCCCCGTCTCCGGCCCTGTCTCCGGCCCGGCCCCGTCTCCGGCCCTGTCCCCGGTCCTGTCTCCAGCACGGCCCGGTCCTGTCTCCAGCACGTCCCGGCCCTGTCTCCGGCCCTGTGTCCGGCCCGGCCCTGTCTCCGGCCCTGTGTCCGGCCCGGTCCTGTCTCCGGCCCGGTCCTGTCTCCGGTCCGGTCCTGTCTCCGGCCCGGCCCTGTCTCCGGTCCGGTCTCCGGCCCGGCCCTGTCTCCGGTCCGGTCTCCGGCCCGGCCCTGTCTCCGGTCCGGTCTCCGGCCCGGTCCTGTCTCCGGCCCGGTCCTGTCTCCGGTCCTGTCTCCGGCCCGGTCCTGTCTCCGGCCCTGTCTCCAGCCCGGCCCTGTCTCCGGTCCTGTCTCCGGTCCGGTCCTGTCTCCGGTCCTGTCTCCAGCACGGCCCGGTCCTGTCTCCGGTCCGGTCCTGTCTCCGGTCCTGTCTCCGGTCCTGTCTCCGGTCCTGTCTCCGGCCCGGCCCTGTCTCCGGTCCTGTCTCCGGCCCGGCCCTGTCTCCGGTCCTGTCTCCGGCCCGGCCCTGTCTCCGGTCCTGTCTCCGGCCCGGCCCTGTCTCCGGTCCTGTCTCCGGCCCGGTCCTGTCTCCGGCCCAGTCCTGTCTCCGGTCCTGTCTCCGGCCCTGTCTCCAGCCCGGCCCTGTCTCCGGTCCTGTCTCCAGCCCGGCCCTGTCTCCGGTCCTGTCTCCAGCACGGCCCGGTCCTGTCTCCGGTCCGGTCCTGTCTCCAGCACGGTGTTTCCAGCCCGGCCCTGTCTCCGGTCCTGTCTCCAGCCCAGTCCTGTCTCCGGTCATGTCTCCAGCCCGGCCCTGTCTCCGGTCCTGTCTCCAGCACGGCCCGGTCCTGTCTCCAGCATGGCCCGGTCCTGTCTCCAGCATGGCCCGGTCCTGTCTCCGGTCCGGTCCTGTCTCCGGTCCTGTCTCCAACACGGTGTCTCCAGCCCGGCCCTGTCTCCGGTCCTGTCTCCGGTCCTGCCCGGCCCTGTCTCCGGTCCTGTCTCCGGTCCTGCCCGGCCCTGTCTCCGGTCCTGTCTCCGGTCCTGCCCGGCCCTGTCTCCGGCACGGCCCGGCCCTGTCTCCGGCACGGCCCGGCCCTGTCTCCGGCCCGGTCTCCGGCCCGGCCCTGTCTCCGGCCCGGTCTCCGGCCCGGCCCTGTCTCCGGCCCGGTCTCCGGCCCGGCCCGGTCTCCGGCCCGGTCTCCGGCCGCCCGGTCTCCGGCCCGGCCCGGTCTCCGGCCCGGTCTCCGGCCCGGCCCGGTCTCCGGCCCGGTCTCCGGCCCGGTCTCCGACCCTGTCTCCGGCACGGCCCGGTCTCCGGCCCGGTCTCCGGCCCGGTCTCCGGCCCTGTCTCCGGCACGACCCGGCCCTGTCTCCGGCCCTGTCTCCGGCACGACCCGGCCCTGTCTCCGGCCCTGTCTCCGGCACGGCCCGGCCCTGTCTCCGGCCCTGTCTCCGGCCCTGTCTCCGGCACGGCCCGGCCCTGTCTCCGGCCCTGTCTCCGGCACGGCCCGGCCCTGTCTCCGGCCCTGTCTCCGGCACGGCCCGGCCCTGTCTCCGGCCCTGTCTCCGGCACGGCCCGGCCCTGTCTCCGGCCCTGTCTCCGGCACGACCCGGCCCTGTCTCCGGTCCTGTCTCCGGTCCTGTCTCCGGCCCGGCCCTGTCTCCGGTCCTGTCTCCGGTCCGGTCACCGGCCCGGCCCTGTCTCCGGTCCTGTCTCCGGTCCGGTCACCGGCCCGGCCCTGTCTCCGGTCCGGTCACCGGCCCGGCCCTGTCTCCGGTCCGGTCACCGGCCCGGCCCTGTCTCCGGTCCGGTCTCCGGCCCGGCCCTGTCTCCGGTCCGGTCTCCGGCCCGGCCCTGTCTCCGGCCCGGTCTCCGGCCCGGCCCGGTCTCCGGCCCGGCCCTGTCTCCGGCCCTGTCTCCGGCCCGGTCTCCGGCCCGGCCCTGTCTCCGGCCCGGCCCTGTCTCCGGCCCGGCCCTGTCTCCGGCCCGGTCCAACTCCATGTTTCCTTCTGTCAGTTCCCTGTGTCAGCGCTCAGTTCCCTGTTAGCGCTCAGTTCCTTGTCAGTTCCAGTTCCCTGTGTTCAGCTCCTGTTCTTGTGTTTTTCCTGAGCCCTAGTTTTAGTTTGGGTTTGTTGTTTTGGTTCCTTTGTTTGTTTGTGTCTGTTTTTGAGTTTGTATTTCTTTTGTAAATAAAAGACATTTTCTGTTTAAAACCCCTCTGCCTTCATGCCTGCCCTATATGACCACGGCAACTACATCAGCCGGTCTAGCCAGTACCACCACCTAGACCGTGACATAACCAAATTCCAGTAATTAAAAAAATCTCCTTAGTTGCATACTTTGCTTGATGCAGGACAATAATTTGACCTTTTTGTAGCAACATCTTTTTTTTTCTTTCTATGCCAGGCAGTATATAGTAATATGATGTGCCTATGCAATTTAATACCTTTATTGTGACCAGTTAGGGTGTTGTCCAATTTTATTCTCTATACCTATTCAGTTTTCCAAAAATATGTTTTTATATATGTATTTAGATCCTGGGGCCTCATGATGATGCAGCAAAATGCATTTAGCAATACTACACATTCCTGGTCTCATGCCTGTTAAGTAAAAACCCGGCATGTGATTGTATTTTTTTTCCTGCAGCCCCTGAGACCTCAGTCCTAAATCATATATCGACAGTAGTCTGCAAAAAATGCTTACTTATAAAAGCATTTTGGCTGTGATGCAAATTGCAGTAACTATTAATAAAAGTTTAAATGTTATGTAATCGTTTGCATTGGTGTTTTTATATATAATTTGAAACATATAATTGAGAGGCATTTATCGAGTGGCGCTATAGAGCAGAACAGCACTGGGAAGTTTAGCTATATACATCATTCCACATCAAAGTTTTTATTTTTTTAACAATCTTTAATTACACTAAATGTCGGTCATCAGCATGGAAGTAGTTTGGTATGGTCCGCAGCAGTGGAAGAGGGGAGAGCAGCTGCCTGCCAAAACTCATGCTCAAAACCAGTCATGGAAACCCTTTCAGTAAGAAAACACATCTGCTAATGTTATGCCATCTTATAGAACACTTTGCCTTCCTAATAATTGCTTCTAAATCATTTTGAATTGCTTCTGACGCATCTGCGTTGTTTCGATCACTGATAACATGGCATACTGTACAAGTCTAACTGGCTTCTAACACAGGGCTTAATCCCAAATCCTTCTTTAACCCCTCATCAAGGGCATGACTAGGTGTGTGGCACAAGGGACTGTACAACCCAGTGCAAAAGCTTTCCATTTAATTTAAGTGATTGGGGGGGGGTGGGGGGGGTGGATGGTATCTTATGACAGTTTACAGTATGTTTAAAGCTTAAAACTGCTTTTACATCTGGTAGTTCACAAAGAACATCAGTATCAACAATATTTGTTGCCTTGTGTGATTCAATAAAGCTTTTTCAAATATCTATTTAGCTATTTTAATTATTTTACTGCAAATAATATATTTTAAGTGTCATTAACTTAAAATATTAAGTTCTGTCCCTTTTGCAAGTTGGTTCTACTTGAATGATATTTTTTCTCCTGTCACTGGTTTACATGCAATCAACTTATCAGGGTTTACAGTGTTGTATAAATATTCTTGTTGTATTAAAAAAACAAACAGAAAATGTATTTCAGTGTTATGGTATGTGACTTATTTTATTTTTATACAATAAATACTCTTACTGATGTATGTACGTACCGCCCCCTGGCGACTGGATTGTGTACTGCATTTTTTTTTACTCTGGCGCTCTCCATTGTCCTGTAACACAACACTTGACTTGTATACACACACACACACATACACACACACACGACAGAACTGTATTTGCTAGCTCCTAACAGTGTTTATAATTAGTGTTACTAGTATGTCAGAGCATCAAATTGATAGTAACAGTGTGAATCAAAACAGTAGCTAGATGGAACATTTATTTTCCCTGAAGCTGGCTAGAACTAAGCAGCATATGGTGTGTGCGTGTAAGCGTCATATTTTCTTTCACAAATGTGAATATATTTGCACCTGATGCTGGCACAGTGACATCATGAGAGGAGCAGGATGCGTGTGGAAAGACAGACAGGAAGAGAAAATGTGAAAAGAAGAGAAAGAGACCTTTTCCACACGCATAAAAAAAAAAATCATGTCGTATCCAATTAAGCAAAGCACATTCATTTCTCTCTCTCCCTCTCTCTTTCTCTGTGCATGTGTGTGTGTGTGTGTGTGTGTGTGTGTGTGTGTGTGTGTGCACATCCAATCTGATGCAGTGCTTGATGCAGCAAACGTATAGTGCAGTGCTGAGGATGGGTTGAACCACTGCAGTCCTTTATTACAATGCACAGAACTGCGCTATGACCTAAGAGAGAGAGAAAGAGAGAGAGTGTATGAGAGAGAGAGAAAGAGTAGTGTTGGGAGGGGTGTCTGTGACTATGTGTGCTTCTTATACACTGGGGCTGTCACATTTAAACATTAAAATGTTGTTTCTCTGCTCTAGTTCTGAGCTGTAGTTTACTATAGCCCAAGGCCACCAGGCAGGTCAATTGATCATGTGTGTATGTGTGTGTGTGTGTTTGTGTGTGTGTGTATATATGTGTGTGTGTGTGTGTGTGTGTGTGTGTGTGTGTGTGTGTGAAGGGTTGAGTGGAGCACCATTACTGCATGAAAGAGCTGTCACCCTGCATTAGACAATCGCTGTTCTAAACTCGCTTGTCCGTGTGTATGTGTGAGAGAGAGAGAGAGAGATTGTGTGTGTGTGAGTGAGTGAGTGAGTGAGAGAGAGATTGTGTGTGTGTGTGTGAGAGAGAGAGAGAGAGAGAGAGAGTGAGTGTGTGTGTGAGAGAGAGACAGAGAGAAAGAGAAGGTCATAGTTCATTGCTCCAACAGCACTGCAGTGGCTTTAGCCATTGGACAGTTTGTTTAATGAGCAGCAGGAGGAAATCTCAAGCGTTCTCCTCTCTCGCTATAGAAATGATGGCAGGGTCGCTTTATTGCTGGGTTGCCTCACCTTCCTCTTTGTCCTCCTCATCCTTCTCTATTTACAACCTCCTTCAGTCAAATCCTAAAACATTCTACAAAAAGAACACTTCAAATAGCCTAACTTATCAATAAAGGGAAACTACTGCTACACTCCTGCTAGGCATTATTCAGACATCTGTCGCATTAAACACCCCCCTCCATCACTCTTTCACTCAGTCTGTTTCTCTCTCTCTATCTGTTTGTCTTTTTCTCTATCTCTCTATCTCTCTCTCTCTGTGGAATTTGACTTCCTGACACACCATCATGAAGAACAAAGCTTCTTGGTTAAGTCCCTTAATTTAGTAGTGACTTCAAATAGGAACAATGAGGATGATTATTCT
Source organism: Clarias fuscus (assembly GCA_030347435.1). Lineage (NCBI taxonomy): Eukaryota > Metazoa > Chordata > Actinopteri > Siluriformes > Clariidae > Clarias > Clarias fuscus. The sequence continues at coordinate 12,312,434 of CM059207.1, read as the reverse complement.
GACATTCAAGTCACACACACACACACGCACGCACGCACCGTCCATTCTAACAGATCACTGAGTTGTAAATGCGCACGTGAGTGTGTCACTGAGCATCAGATGCAGGAAAAGTGAAGGAACGAGAGGCAGTTGCACGTGCGCATGCGCTAGTGTCTCTCCTCGTTTACGGGTTGTGATGCGACAAGTTGCTTACGTCTCTCTCTCTCTCTCGCTCGCTGTCTCCCCCTCTCTCTCTCTCTCTCTGCGGGCGGGGTGTACGCAGTCGCGCTGAGGACACACACACACACACACACAGATATACACATGCATACACAAACACGTTGGCTGCGTGCGCGTTGGGGGGAAAAAAAATCCGTGTTCCAGTGACGCGAGGCCGCGCGCGCGCGCTCCGTGTCTCCTCCAGAGCGCTAATTCCAACGCGAGTAAACTTACTTCATCATCCTGTCTCGGATCATCTGTTCATTCTACCGTTCTTTAATTCAGTCGAGCCGTCAGTCTCTCGGTCTCCCCTGTTTCGCAGAGCAACGTCCTTGGAAAGAGGGTAAGATCGCTCTTTTCGCCTCTAATTCAACCCGTTCTGGGATGTTTGACATAGCCTACTTTTTTTTCTTTTTTTTTTTTTTGCATGCATGCATGCGTGTCCACCAGGGTTGAAACGCACCGAGCAGTTTATCTATCACATACAAACTGCAAGCTTGCAGACGGTCACTCAGTGTGTGCACCGTGCACAAATGCGCCGACGGAATAAATGAATGGGCAAACGCGTGCGTAAAAACCTCTGCACGTGAATCTAAGCGAGATTTATTTGCTTGTTTTTAAATCATGCACGCAAAACCCACATCACTAATGCCCCTCCGCTACCGGCTGATTTTCGTGCTTCTCTCATGCTGTATTTAGTTAATAAACCAGTGTGGTCATGGAACGAGTGTGTGTTTTTGCTCCGCGCTGCACTCGAACCCACAATACCGCGTGCGCTCTCTGACAGCACAGAACGCACTGCAGCTTGAACAGCGCAAAAGAAGAAAGAAAGAAAGAAAAAAAAGCCCCTTCAGTCCAGCAGCTTCTTCCCGCAAACACACAGCGGCCCACCAGCGCTCTGCATCCATGCATCCCTTCATCATGACGTCAGCTTGGACCGTGCGCCCTAGGAGCGTCACGTGACCGAAGTACGACCATGTCAGCCTGTGTCAAGGCCTTCTTGGTCCACATTAAGCAACCCAAATGTTTTAATTATTTAGTAAGACCCAGAAGCATACTATTTTTTCATCAACTCACTGCAGTCATATTTATGACATTTATTAGCCTATAATCTACAACCTTATAGTAGATTATAAGGTTGAGGCATGTGGAGGGCAAGTCCAGTACATCCGACATCAGTACCTTAGATTGCAAATGACGTTCCATTCCATTCACTACACTTGCATATTAATTTTATCTTGCATTTTATCTATTTGTATTACATGAAAGACGCTTGACATCTGGAACAACACATGACCTGGGGACGGTTCTCAGACATTACTTCTCTGCTGTAGAATGTATCGTTTCCTTTCACATTTGTTATTTCTCATCACGTTTTGCCCGGTTCTCTTATTGTAGGATGTGCAACCTCATTATGCTTTAGGCAAGCTGCTCTGTTATATTGATCTGAAGAGTCCAATCAGCAGGCCCTCTTGCAGCATTTTTTCCCCCCACACAGTGTACATAATGTACAAAGTGAATGAAAAGCAGGGGGGAAAAAAATCCCTTAATCAGTCCAAGCATTATAATAATCCTGGGGATGAGAGCTCGGACTAAGATCGGCTCTTTTCTTCGGGGGCAAATTTCAAACTAATGAATTCTCATGAATAAATGAGCAGGAGGTTTTGAGCAATTAAATGTGATTCATGCTGTAGCTCAGGTGAAAGTGATAGCTTCCCATATGTGCAAAGAACTCTGTTGGTGCCAAGTTCCAGTGGCATTTCGATATTTAGTCTTCTTGTCATCCCTGGTTGAGATAACACAGTCTGTGCCCTGAACCTCCCCCAGATATTCCTCTTGTCAGAGCATAGCAGCTCCACTGCAGTGCACAAAGCTGTTCTCTGATCATTGGTGCCTATAGAGAGGCTAGATCGCGAAAAAAAAGAAAACACTCAGCACTTATCATGTTTGTTAGCAGCCTTCAAACCTGATGTCCTGGACATGACCAAACCTGACTTCATAGGTAAATTATCATGAATTTTGGTAACATAATTCCAGGACTGGTTCTGTGGCTTCTTTGTATTTTGAATTAAAATGCCAAAACAATTCTTGCAGTGACCAGTGATGGTTATTAAATGCTCATATAAATCAAATTGTGTGCATGCCACTGCTATTTTTGATGCGGTTTTATCCTTAGGTACTTGACGTATAGTTGGTTTGCTCTCAGATCCCTGATTAACTGTTTACATGGATGCTGATCTCAAGTCCATTTACATGCTCAAAACATTTACTGTAATCAAAATAAAATTTCTTTAACATGTGGAAAGTGGTTCTGCCCACTGAAGATTTAATTTGCTGGAAATATGAGACAAATGAGACAAAGTTTGTTTTCCCCAACTATAAAGTTAAACTTTCCTTCTATTCTGACAAATCCTGCCTTCTGCTTTATGATTACATGAATTCAGTCTCACCTATGACTGGTTAGATGCTTTAGTAAAAGTGAATTTAAAGCCAATCTTCTGCAAAAGACCCAGTGGATAAAAGTCTGAAGCAATGAGCTGCTCTCATCAATCAACAATGGAAGTTAAATTTCCTTCCCAGCCACCCATCACATCACGTAATGTTACTCCCACGTGGCGCAAACGTGCACAGAAAGAGTATATTTATTCCAACCAGAGAGAATCGATCAGATCAAGTGTTTACACAGCTAATGTTTACCTATTAAATGGATTGTCAAAGGTTTACACGACCCCTCCCTTTTCCATTAAAAATTCATTCTGATCGGGCCGGATCGGGTTGGACTGTTCCGACTGAGGGGGCTATTATTGAAACTATTAGTTTTATTATGATGTGTGGAATAAGCTTAGCATTTACATAGATGGATTATACATATTATTTAAAATCCCTGATGTAGTCTTTCCTATGACAATAACACATACATGCTTCAGTTGAATCTCTCTTGTATTCTGTCCATGTCTGTCCAGCTCTCTTTGTTTTGATCAGTGTCTCTCTTGTTCTGTCTCTGATTTAGTTTCCAATCTGTGACAATGAAATCAATGCTTTTAATGTGGACACGAATTTATTAAGCACCAAGGCAGGGAAGTGAGCACCTTTATTCATGACGACTCAGCTTTTAGCGAATCTGTAGAGCAGAGGTTTGGGAGAGATATAAGTTATGACTTCCTCTCTCACACACAGACGCATGCACACACTCACATACACCAGTTAGCCAACCAGCTCTGATAATTAACTCTTCCACAGACTAGTGTCTACAGGGATCAAGCTTTTCCCTGAATGAGATTTCTGTGCCTTAAATGAATTGAGACACATACGCGCACACACACACACACACACACACACACACACACACGTTTGTCTTACTATACTTGTGAGGATGTGCCATTAATGCAGTTATGTAGTAATCTCATGTGATATGCTATGGGCATATTATCGCTATGCCTATAATCTAAGATCCTTAATCTAAGCTTAACCTTAACAAAACTTAAATAATAGAAAGCTAAGTGGCTCTTTATTTATTTTTATAAATAAATAATATTATAAATTATTATTATTATTATTATTGTAGAGATTTGGCACTGAGGTTACATTTAAACACACACAAACAGCCAGCGTCACTCTGTTTGTTTTCTCCAAACCCCATTTAGGCTCCGGAAACATACACACTATTCACCAGATATCCACCGCTGTTTCACACACCATCAGTGAACATGCATGACTGTATGTGACAGACCTGTCTAACTTGATACGATGCGGCGTATCAGGAGTGTCTCATTACTAAATGTTGCCCATACAGAAAAAAATAAGCACTGCCAAAATGTGTTTTAGCTGAAACATAATAATGAATAAAGCTGTGCTAGAAAGGATACTACTAAAGATTTGACGGTTCAGAAATTGGAAATGGAAATGGCATTTTTCTTCCTTGATTTAACCCGGATTGAATTAACCAGGGAATGCTAGCATCAGGCTGCAGCAGACAGAGACAGTGCATGCATCTTCGTCTACGTGATGCTGCCACAGATGCAACTGTATTACTGCTGCCTGGTGGACCTAGGATATGGTTCTAGATCTAGTTCACTTGTAAAATAACATACCTGTAGCTCATATCAGGAGTCAAGATAAAGAGAAAGCAGCTTTTTTTAGAGAACAGAACCAGGGCTTGATTGCGCAATTTGTAATATAAGCAGTATTTTATAATAAATGTCCTATTTTGCATTGTTTGATATAGATATAAATTAGAGATCCTCAAATTGGATTATGTGACTATAAGGCCATATGGTTACACACCTACATGGTACTCATGGATAAAAAGTTGAAAGTTTAAGCTGGAATTTTACGGATTTTGCTGCCCTCAAATCAGTGTGTCCGTCACATTGACTTACTGTAGCATTAGACGAATCCCTTTAAACAGGAGCTTGTTTCCTAGATGGGAATAGCTAGCTGCTCAGCTTTCTGGGATTGTGTTTGTGAATTGCTGAGGCTATAGCACTAAGCTAGTGAACCATCTCAACCAAGCTGTCAAATCAAACCAGGCTTGAACTACACTTGAGTTACAAGACATGTTTCTCTCGTGTGATATCTACACCTCTGTGTAACGCCATACTGGAAATTTGAGGATGGGTTTTTGGGCATACTTCTTTCACGCACAATGATGTATCAACATATAGTACAGTGTCTGAGCTAGTGGATACAGCCAAATCATGGTATCGGTGCTAAAAAGTGTCTCACCTAGGTGAAACCTAATTTTTAGATAGGATGATATAACACAATTTTTTATAATACTTAATGCTCACGATCTATGCTTTGTTTTTTGTTAATTATGTTAACAAAAAAAAATAAAAAAATGAAAACATTCACACATTACACATTTGCTAAACACAATTTCATGCCCTTTTATGTAGTGTCCATAACATTTTTTAATTCAAAACTTAAAACAATCCTTTTTCAGATGAAACCAATTTAGATTTAACATGAAAAGACATAAACCTGAAAACGTGTATTATTCTAAAATGCAAACTTAAGATATTGCAACATGAATTTAACATGGTTATCGACACTAAAGATTTTTTTGTCATGTGCTTCTAGAAGCTTACACCAATTTTAATATCAATACTCAAAAGCAAAATATGAATAATTTGCATTTTAAATTATTATTGTACAACGCTGAAAAATGGCACATGTAAATCATCTCTCCAAAGTGGCTGAAGTAAGCAATATGAATTTTTTAGGGAAGCAAGATTTCCATTATAATTTATTTATTATAATTAGAATTTCCATTATAATTAACACATCCTTTCCCTGTTGAATAAACATCAAAAGTAGCTTCGGTGGCACACAATTTTCTGTATTATACTGTATGTATAACAAAAAAAAAAAAAAAAAAAAAAAAATTAAATCAGCACCAATACTGTGTTTTGGCCGATGATGAAATTTGGCACTAATTTGAGCCTGACAACCCTGTGTGGGAATAAATGTGAGGTAATCACCCAGGGTATAAGGTGAGTGATTTACAACAGCTCAGATTTTTTGACACACAGTGGGTCACATTCAGAACATTCAAACTTTTCCGGGGTTTATATGTGGTCCTAAATCAATGAAAACGGTCAGGTCGGAATTCATGCAACTTTTTTTGCCTCTAAAGTGAGGTGTCTGGCTTTTTTCCTTCTTCTGGACATCGACAAACACAGCCGAATAACTCCTTGTCTTTCTCCACAACAAAATCCCAAGAATATTTTTTTTGCTAAAATCGCACCCATTATTTGAAAGGACTGAGTGTCCACACAATGGACAGACGGTGCAAGGAAAGACATATCCAATGCGCGCATACTTGCTATTTTAGAGGACAGATACGTCCACATTAATGTAATTATCAATGTGAACTGTCACAAAAAAAAAAAAAAGAAATGTGGCTTGTATTGTGAACACAGCCTAATTCAATTTTCTGGGCTGCCTGTTTGTGTAATGCAAATTGTCTGTGTGGTTCACTTTTGCACTGTGCCAAATTATAGGTGTCTAGAAAACTGCCATTAAGCATGAAGAAAAAAAAAAAAAAAAAAACCACATGAACTAAAGAAGCAAGCTCTTTTTTGTAGCTTTCAAATGTAATATGATGTAACATAAACGCAAGAGACAACTTAAAATGAAAATTTTTATTCTTGTGACAAAAAAAATAACAATTACAGTGACATAAATAAGCAGGTGGAAAGCTTGAATTAAAGCAAAAATAAAAGTTTTATGTTGGATATTGGCCATTTGCTTTGTGTGTTTTTACCCCAGGTATATTTCATGCAGTCCATTTCAGGATGATTTTGCATACAGTTCTTATGCTTATAAACAACTCAAGTCAGTAGTTCTGCATCTGAATAATGATGCTCACAGTATTAGTGTTTATTCTGTATTATTTGGCCTAAACCGTACTGTGAAAATGACCTTTTATTGTAGCTTTAACAGCTATTAAATGTCATTACTGTATCTGACTGATTTATGAGGAGTTTTATTTGGGTACCAATAATAAGCAGAACTATTTAACACCACATTTCACAGTATCACAATTTTATTAACCAACTATTTTGAAACATCATTTTTCTTTATGGAAAAAGTGAATATTAATTGTAATAAAGTTGCAGCATTTTTAATGAAATTAAATAAAATGTTATTTTTATATGGTATTTTTAACAATTAACAGAAAGCAGCTTTACAGCAATAAAGATATGAATTAAAAATGTTTGAGATGGTTGCAAGAAAACACACCTGAGGCAAACAAAGAAGAAAATTTGAGCTGTACGAGCATCAAAAGGGAACCCAGTCTCATTTGGGTGATACCGGTATGACTAAGGATATCCCTTCTATAATTGTGTGTTCAGAAATTAAACGTTTAGTTAAATAGCAGGAAATGTGTTTTAGTTGCGCCTGGGGTTCGCGTGCATGTTTCCCCTGTGCTTACTCGGTTGCTTGGGCCATCCTCTGCAGCAATTAGAGGTCTCCATTTGATGAGAACTCTAACCAGAAGTGGGGCACAAGGAAGCATCAGGTGGTCTTTGTGTGATGAGAACATGAGGGCATCAGGATACATGAGAGTCAGGATCAGGAGTGCCATGTGTAGGTTGTCAGAAAAGAAATTGGGAGAGAGAGAGAGAGAGAGAGAGAGAGTTGTGTACTCACTGTCATGCAATGGATAAGATCAATGAATACTTTGGCCTGAGTGAAAGCAGGGACTCCAGCAGGAGCTAAGTCATAAGTTACGACAGCATACCTTTCCTTTTTGTTTCATCAGCAAAACGTATACAAGTATGACATTACCTAGAGGAAGCATATATAGAGAAAAAAGTACTGGGCCTGAAACGGCTCCCTAAAACACCAGATTTTACTTCATTACTCGTAGAAGGCACCATTGATATCTACACATTGATAATGGCAAGTCAAGTAAGACCAGGAGAATCATATGATCAGTGGTATTAAAAGCTGCATTAAGGTCAAACAACTAACCCTTAAATGAGATGGAGAAAACCCCGATCTGAGGCCAGGATTAGGTTATTTACCACTTTAACCAGCGTTCTCTCTGTCCTATGATGGGACATAAATCCTGAGACATTTTATGGATGCATTTTTTATGTAGGTACAGTATGAGCATAACTGCTGTGATACAACCTTTTCTAGGATCTTGAAGGTAAAGGAGAGATTTGATATTGGGCTATACATGGACAGTGGACAGCGGTCAAGGTCATGTTTCATAATCACTTAATTATAGTCATTTTAAAATATTTAGGTACATAGCCATTGCTGAGAGAAGAACTGAGTTTTTTTTTTTTTAAAGGACTACCTACTGTTTAGCCATACACAACTTTTAAGATGAGTGTTTGGCCAGTCACACCATGTAAAGCTAAAGGTTCAGCTGTATTCTCTGCATCTGCTGAGTAAGCAATCTGTTTCAGATGACGTTCTTTTAATGTTTTTTGCTGAATATGCTGAAACATTATCCTCTTTCGAGGGTTTGCAGTATGCAGTATCTTTGCATCAAATATAATTCTACAGTAATTTACCAAACAGCTTAATATTCTTTGTGTTTCCGTTTTTCTGCACCAGGGCTGGTGCAACGCTTTATACAATATACTGCATTAGATTACAATACGGATCTAATTGATCCAAATGTGGTTTGGAACAACATTCAGATTAGATGTCATTGCTTGCAAAGTATGAAGGGTGAGGTTTTATATGTATATAAACACAATGAGAAATAGAAAAAAAAAAAAAAAAAAAAACCTAGAGCACTTGGTCAAAGCAGGTATAATTTCATGTCTTCTTTGATATGCAGCATTTATACATTTTTGCTTGACATATTTGCTGTACCTGGCAAATGTTTATCCTCTCAATGAGTTTCAGATCACAGCTCTTGCATAAACAGCTTTCACTGTTATATTGGCTTATGGCCATTTGCTCTTCAGTCCAACAAGCCTCTGAGTCCCTGCTGCTGAGAAGCTATAGAGGTGCTATTACTATCCATAGCTTTACTCTATGGTATTGGGTGAGAAATAGAAACCCAGTGAAAGGTCTGCACCAAATATAACTTCAGGCGTTATGGTGTAAACAAATAGTAAAATAAACTAAAACGTTATTTTTAATCTCTCATAAGACTGCAACATTTCTGCCAGGTTTTGCTACGTGCAATTACGCCTAACCCAAAAGCCTTTACTTATTTTTTTATTCTTCACTTATTTATTTTAATACACATTTTATGTATAACTACCGGGAAAACTAACAGGAATTTATTTTTCTACATTTAAATAATATTTTTTTCAATAACAGCAATCAAGATAGTAAGAAAAATGTGTTATTTTATGCAGTGAAATTGCTGTACGACAATCGATATTTACTGAACATACAGTATATATAGACAGCACTGCTAAGCTGCTATGTTCACTGCAGCACTGCCGTGTCTGCTTGGTTATGTGTACAAAAGATAGTTTTTGCCTTCTTCACAATTGTCTAGCAGATTTCTATTGGGTTAGGTTTAGAGATGGTAGCCAGATGTACTAGAAATAATTGCTGATTATTAATGACCCATTTTATGCACAAAGACATGGCATGTGTTGTTTTTAATTCTTTTGGTCACCACTATACAGTATGTAGAGTAAAAGGGTGAACCATAGCTTCTAACCCTCTTGTGGGATAAAGATCCTCCTCATTTCCACTTTTACCTACAGTAAAGGCCTCTTTTAAATCTTTAATTCTTCTGAAACACACCTTTCTTTTGTGACTTTTCTCTTATCAACTATATCAAGGGGGAAACTTGTAAACAAGTTTGATTTGAAGTTAGTGTGTGCAATATTTAAAACAAATCAGTTTGTTCAAGTCTTTGTCCAATTAGACAGAAAAATCTGACCCTTGTTCTTGCATAAGACTAACATTCTTTGTCTTATGTGCTACTTTTTTTTATATATAGCTAAAAACAGAATATACACAGTTAGGCAGCATGAATTCACTTTCTGGTGTGTGAATGTGTGTGGGTGAGAAATATATATAGAGAGAGATTATTCAAAGTTGTCCCCTGATCAGCGTAATTTTACCCACGTTGCCATTCCCTTGAGTAGACAAAATAGAGCTGCAGCAGAAAGTTTGCAGGTACATTCAGTGTTGAATTTTCCCTAGTAAGGTGTAAGAAATAAATGACACATTATAATTAATTTGAAGCTGTATTACATTTCTTTACAGAATTGTTCAAAAATTCACATATTAGATCCAGTTATTTGTGCCCTGAAAGTACAGTTTTTGATGAGACAAAAAAAAAAAAAAAAAAAACTGATTTAACCCTGATTTCTAATTGGCTGTAGTTTAGTCCATCATAAACTCACTCACTAAACTGCCTATCCTGTACAGGGTCATGATACTGCCTATCCTGTACTATACTGCCTATCCTGTACAGGGGCCTATCCTAGAGGGCTTGGGGGTACCAGGCGGGGTACACTCTGGATTGAGTGCCAATCCATATCAGCCATCATAAAGTAAAAGTTGTAAAAAAAAAAAAAAATTACTTATTCTGATGTTGGGGTGTTATAATATTTCAGGATTCTGGTATATATTATTTACCTTTTACTTATATCTGTCACGAGCAACCGAAGGATAAACTGAAAAGCCTTAGCAGTTAGCGTGGATGGTAAACCCAAACGCGGAAGCACCACGAATAGGCAGGATAACCACGCGATTAGTCTAAGAACTCTCTTACGCAAAGAGCAAGGATCTACACAAATAAACCCGCGTTCTAGCAACACACACACAATCAAAGACGCAACCCGAATCGGTGAGTACTCACAGAATAGTCGGCGTAGCGTCAGCAAAGGCATGGGCGAACTCAATGACTGAGCAATGTGAAGCGCCATTTTGTCTCCTTTTATGCTTCCTGGAAACCCGACCGTACTACTTCCGGGTCCTAGTGCCGGTCGTGTTACGAGTGGGCATGCCAATATCAGTATTGTAATAGATGCCAGAAAAGCATTCAAGCTCAAAATGCTTGTAAATAGATGCATATAATATGCTATATACAATACAGTATTTTCTATCTATCTATCTATCTATCTATCTATCTATCTATCTATCTATCTGTTTATTTGCATATGTATTTTTTTATTTATAAAGTCTGCACAATATAATTTGTTAATCCTTACAGCAATATAAAGTGTACAGCAAAAACAAACAGAATGAACAAACTCTTTTTTTCTGTGATGTCTTGATAATGGATTTGGGTATACTGAAGCATGAACATAAATAATAATAAAAATAATAAATCTAATAATAAGCACTTAATCTGGTCAAACTAATAAAAACCATTTATGGCTTCATTAGTTTTTTCTTAATACATTGCAAGCTCTAATTCATTGTGTAGCGATGAAATTACAAAGGTCCTAGCTCTGTGTCTATTACTGAACTTGCACACATTGCTATTCAGGCTTTCAGACTTTAGTTCTATTCAGAAAATTGCATGTCATTTCTTCATGCCAAAAAAGCAATGGTTTGGTTGGATGTCTAACCACTATTGAAAAACCCCCTAGTGGACACTTTTAAGTGGTCTTTATTTGTCACATTTGACACGTTACTGCACAGCGAAATTAGAGCTCAGGGTCAGCCATGATACAGTATAGTGCCCCTGAAGCAGAGAGGTTTAAGGCCTTGCTCAAGTGCCCAGCGGAGGCAGTTTGGTGGAGCTGAGGCTTAAACTGCCAACCTTCTGTTCAGTAACCCAGAGCCGTAACCCACTGAGCTACCCCTGCAATTATTCAAGGAAAACCTGGTGATTTGTATGCTCTGAGCAGGGCAGCCTGAAAATTGATTCGTAACTCGTCTTTGAATACTTCAGTTTGGTCTTGCCAGTTCATCCCCATTATATGATTGCTACCAGCCAGAGAGTGGGATATTTTCCCTGTTCTGCACACATGAGCTCACATACTGTGATGCCTGTTACTGGCTTTTGTCATTGTATTTGACAGTGATGCCGTCCCTCCCAACCCTAGATCACAGCCAGGTTTGCTCTCTGGACTTCTAGCCATGGATGGCTACGGCATTTTCCGAATTAGAGACCATCATCTTCCAATAATAGGGTGAACGTCTTTTGTTGCCATCCAGGGAAATATTAACATAACAGCACTGAAGTGCTTTAGTGTGCATATTGACCAGCCTTATAATGGGATAGTAAAAATATTATCCTGTTACCTAATTATTTTCACAAGCATATGGTCTGAGGTTAGTATGCAGGTGCTGGGATACATGCTGCTAAAATATGAATTATAGTCCAGTTTAGAAAAATGTAAAAATTTACAGGTGAGACCACGAATTTACAAGAGACCACGAACCGGGTCAAAGCAAAGACCGGTTCTTAATTTCGCACCGAAGTAATCAGTGATGAATGATTGTACTGGTTAATTATTAAGCTCATAGTCATTATGGTAATTATACTGTCGCATATGATAACTAGTTCAGAAGAGGATTATGTACCAAAAATGGATGGGACAAGGGAGCAAATAGAAATGAAGAAACGGTTCTTTAAAAACAAGTGCTTCATAATTCATTGTCAGAGCTAAACTCCATAAACACAAGAGCGCAACCTCCTTCGCTCTCATTAAGCAGGTGTGACCCGTCCACACACTTATTTCCACAAAAACACCTGTTTCTGTTTTATCAGAAACAGACTGCATTTGGAAAATACACTCCAGCTGAGTGAGAGCTGTAAGAGATATGAGAGAATGGATTATGTTTGAGAGAGCGAGGGGTTGAGTGCAAGGCTGCAGCACCAAGCGACTGTGTGTGCACTGCTGTAGACATAGAGGACTCAAGCTGAAACGCAGAAGAGGAGAGGACAGGGGATAATGAGCTGAAGGTGACCGGATGGTAAACAGTACTGAAGAGCTCAGGTGTTGTGTCGTAATCCTCCATTACCGCATTCATCTTTCTGCACTGCTTTATACCTCCCCATACACACACACACAGACACACACACACACACACACCAGGGGCTCTGCCTGTTAGCGGGGCGTGGAGGACAAATGTTTCCCCGTAAATTCATCGAGACATTTCGAATGGAGGTTGAGTTATACGGTATGATTTCTTGCGATGGTACACCTGCTGTTGATGTCTTGATATTTGCTCTGAGCTTAAAAACTCCTACAAATAATATGCACATGTTGAAGGAATGTACGGAAGGGGAAAAAAAGCAAGATTAAGATTTGATTATTAGAAGCTACTGGATTTGTTACGCAAGCATTTATATTGAAATTGTGTTTTTTTTTATTCAAAATAAATAATTTGGGTTTCATATATATATATTTTTTAAACTGATATATACGTTGCTCAGTCGCTTATCCTGTGTATGTGTGTGTGTGTGTGTGTGTGTGTGTGTGTGTTTCAAGTATATTTTGCAACTTGAATATGAATCTGAGTACTGAATTGAGCAACCTGACTCTACTTTTTTATTTTCAAGGGATCACTCCTACTCAATCTCTCACTCATCATCATCTTTACCGCTGCATTCTGTATACAGGGTCGTGGGGGGCTTGGAGTCTATGCCAGGAGACTTAGGGCAGAAGGTGTGCCAATCCCCACGCCAATCCATCACAGGGCCACACACATAAACACAAGCTCATTCACACATGAGCGAGCAATTTGGGAATGTCGATTAGCCTAATCTGCATGTCTTTGGACTGAAAGAGGAAACCCGATTGCCTGGATGAAACCCACCAAGCACGGCTAGAACATGCAAATTCCATGCACACAGACCCCGAGGCGGGAATCATACAGTAGCCGGAACCTGAAGATTCGAGGCGACATTTCTAACCTGTATTTATTAACAGATAAATACAGATATTGATGTGTTGTTCTTTTTTTTTTTTTAGCATTAAACTGGTGCCAAAGAGTAAACTAACATATTTAGATTTGACCGAAATTATATTTTCTGACCCACGTCTGGGGACCTCTGCAGGTATACTAACTTGCTAAAGGAATTTTAAAATATGGTATCTTTAATTCCGTTCAATGAAAGAGAAATGGCTGATGAGCACAGGAATCAATCTGGCTGCCACGGAGGACTTTTTCTTTCATCTTGCACCCTGTTGTGAATAGAAATTCACATACACAAGTCTGCGGAGTTTGCAGTTTTCCTTAATGCAAATGTGATCTTTCTGCAACACAGATGTAGATTTCTGTGGAGTGAAGGATGATTCTTCTGGGTTTTGAAAGTAAGCATCCTGAAGTGAAAGCAGGTGTTCTTGCTTCCGTACAGCTGTCCACGTGGCGCGCACACGTGAAGGGGATGATGAAAGCCCCTTTACACACCGTCAATCAGCGAGAGTGTGAGCAGCAGGGACTGTATGATAATTACAGTGTTTAATATGTCTGTATTTTATTCTATTTAGAATCCGGCATACCAGGAATGAGTTACTAATGTAAGAAATATCTCATTTTCACTCGGTATAATAGCAGGGTTGGGTGTGACAAATTCAATGTTACATTCAATGTATTTTACATGAAGCCCCAGACATGTGCAGGTGTGTGAAACAGTCTGTCTACTACATTTCACACACTGTTTCACCCTTGTAAGCTCATGCCAAGCCTCCGTTTTGTCCCATTTCATATACAGTCTCTGTAATGTAATGCGATTGCACAGCTTTGTTCTGATGGACAAAAAGCAGCTTCAAGTATTTTCACGACCATTAAGGACATTTTCTCCTACTCCTTTTATTGCTATTATGGTAGCCATTTTATTAGCAATCATAATAGCCAGAATTTATTGAGGTATCGTAATGCAGTGGCAATATCTTTATCTGTTTAGTTCCTCTAATATTAAATTTCGTTCAATTTTGTTTATACTTATAGAAATATAACAATGGACATACGATCAAAGCAGGTTTATAGAAATATCTACATTCTGGATATAAATGTTACATTCACAATACAATTTTAACCCTAATGAGCAAGTCTGTGGAAAAGAAATCCTCGCTGAGACAACATGTGGAAGAAAGCCTGAGAAGAATCAGAAATTAAAAAAGGACCTTCATCTGGGTGATTTTAAAGCACTTCCCTTCTGTAACAGTGGACTTTAGGGGCAACATTGACAATTGTGCTTTCACAGCAACTTAGTGTGAGCACCAGAGTCAAGTGATCAATGATGAAAACCTGAGTGCAAAACTATTCTTAGCAATTCCAGTCCTAAGTTACTGTAGTGGTGGCTCAGAGGGCTAAGGCACTGAGTTACTGATCAGAAGATCGGCGGTTCGATTCCCAGCTCAGCCAGGTTGCCATTGTTGGGCCCTTGAGCAAAGCCATTAACCCTAACTGCTCCAGGGGCGCTGTACCATAGCTGACCCTGCGCTCTGACCCCAGTTACGCTGGGATATGCGAAGAAGGAATTTCACTGTGCTGTAATGTATATGTGACAAAATGAAGGCTTTACTTTACTACTGTAGGTGTCACATATACATTACTGTACAGTGAGATTATTTATACACATATCCCAGCTTTGGTCCAGAGTCAGAGCACAGGGCCAGCCACGATCGTGGACAGGGTTACGGCCCCAACAGCTAAGGCCACAGGACCTTACCCTTCTTAGGTACCACTGGCCTGTGCTTGGCTATTCTAGAAAGAATATCAACGGTGAACCTTACGGTTTCTATATGCTACCATCCATAGGAATCAGGAATCTACACAAGAAGTAGAGTATCAGGATATCATGCAGACCCAGAGACCAGGAGTCAGGGTGACTGGCAACAAAAATGAGAGAGAGAGAGAGAGATTGAGTCTATTGAGGAAAGTGAGACATGGAAGGGAGAGAGCGTGCACAGATTATTATGAATGCTTTTGTCTTGTAATGCTTTAAGGTGATGTACAGTACTTCAAGAGACACACTTTCCTGGATTTTTCAATGTAGTCATATTAGTCATAGTCTCACGGTCAATATTTCAAACACTCTGTCAATGCAGTCAAAGCATACCTCGATACAAAAACATGACAGAACACTATCAGTCATGGATCGGCCTCCCAAAATCCAGATGTCAGCACTGTTGAAGTAGTGTGAGAACATCTTGAGAGAGCACAGAACTCAAGGCTGCCAACATCCGAAGGAGAGCTTTGTAAGGTCCTTCGAGAAGCCTGAAAAACTATTCCTGAAGATTATTTAAAGAAATTACAAGAAAGCTTACCTACAGGAAGACTTACAGTATTAAGCTTCCCAAAGCTTATTAGAATTATACAAACCCACTTTGTGTTATATACTGTATTTAAGTTTGCGTGTTACAAAATATTCTTTTGCTAGCAAAAAAAAAAACAGAAATGAGGTCTGGTTTAAGACTTTTGCAAATTTTGTAAACTGTATTGAAAATGTGATTTGTAAAAATTACATTAATATCTGTATTTAAATTTAAACCCCAGTTGAAACCAGTTGAAAACATCTGTATAATTCTTTACACTTGTTATTCCAGCATAGTCGCTCATTTAGTAAATTGAGTGAATGGATGTTATTTCATTTTGTGAAAAAGGCTGTAATGTATTTAGCATCTGCCCATAACTGTTTTGATTCACACTGTTAAGTCCAATCCCAAGCCCTGGGAAGCAAATACATACATTCAGAGATGCGCGGCTGCATGGTGCTAGACAGCAAGTTTCCTCATTCTTAAACGATGTGATCTCGATTTCATGATAGATTGTAGAGTTACAGCGAACACAATGCGTAAATCATCTGAGGAATTTCTTTCTGTTGATACTTATAGCCTCAGGGACTGATTTTACCCGTTGCTGACTGCCTAATGAACAGTACAGTTATTTTAATTTTTGGTACACGTTCATTTAGAGCCACTGTCTCCATTGTTCTTCCAGTGCCGTTAGTATTTTAAAGCCAAATGACTAAAACATGTGATGTTAGAAGAAATCGGACCCTATTCATTAAAGTTGAGCAAATTATAGTGCGTAGAATGATCTATAAATGAGATTGTTTCCGATGGATATACAGTAGAACACCCGATTTTAGCCTCATCCAATTTACTAAAAAACATGCTGCAGTTGTGTGACACTGAGCAAACATTTAGGGAATGTACAATGCACACAGTAGTACAGTAGAACAAAGGTCTTAAACGTTGAAAAGAAAAAACATTTAAATACTGTGTTCCTAGGTTTATTTCTGCTGACAATGTTCCTTTATATTAAATTCAATCAAATAATTTTTACAAAAATAAAAATACCATTATAAAAAAATTTCCGATTGTAAAAATCTGATGTTTTTTTTTTTTTTTTTACAACAAAAAACATACTTAAATGATCGATTTTTACACGTTTACATTTATTTTAAAATGTCATCAGCAACCTCGTCTCCCGTCTCGCCTGTTCCAAGCACTCAACATTCAGCATCGTATCACTGGCCTGACCATCTGGTATCATCTGCACCTGTTTCTGCCTGGTTCATGCCAAATGATATTTTATGCTTGAATGAGGTCTCATAGGTCTCCCAAACAAGCAAAAAAGTTCTCCTGGAACTGGTCAGGTGCAGAACTATTCCTCACATAAAAAAAATTAAAAAAAAAAACAAGAAAGTCTGGGTCTTTGGAAGCAAACTATGGAGAAAGATGTTTGCAGAGACCTGTCAGAAATATGTTAAGTTCTCATCCATAATATAAAGTATACAAGGTGCAGGAGATGTAATAAAAAATTCCTTATTTCAAATATAGTCAATCAAACAAGGAAAAACAGACTCCTGAAATGAATAAATCATGTCTACTGTCTTTACTGTTGATATAAAATTTTGGTATAAATGCCATAAATACTGTATGTGGGGCAATCCAAGCATTTTTAAAGTAGCCCAAGCATCTGTTTCCCCAAACCAACCGCTCCCGATCCAGCACGTTATAGTGCCTCTGGTACCAAAATATGAGTATTACTCAATTAAAATACTAATGAACTAATAAACGATTCACTTCTGCTTCATAATTACACACAGCCTGCTATTTCAATTCAACTTCACTTCAATTTTATTTGTATAGCGCTTTTAACAGTGGTCATTGTCGTGAAGCAGCTTTACACAATCAAAAGAAAATGATGGAAATGTGTCTGAAATGTTAGAAAATGTATGAATCAAAATGATCAGATTGTCCCTGATTAGCAAGCCGAGGGCGACGGTAGCAAGGAAAAACTCCCTGAGAAACCTTGAGAGGAACCAGATACCTCCTCATTTGGGTGATATCAGATAGCAGGGATTGTTGTGCAGGCTGATGGGATTTCAATATAACAGGAGATGTGTTAATATGATATGATGTGATAAGTTAATATGGAGTCCAGTTTGTTATTGGAGGCTCAGGTAGACTGTAGGTCCAGTCCTGAGCTATTAAGCACTCACAAGTCCTCAGATAACAGCTGGTTGCATCCACTGGGGCCAGGACCGTCTTCATGGCAAAATGGAACCGTCCCCAGTCAAAACACGCAGATCACATGGGCTTCTATTCGATGAGATCTCCAAACAGAAGCAGGGCATCAGGATGAGTCAGACAGGACCAGAGGGCAGAGGGAGTGGAACCATTTCCATTTTAAATGGACTAATTAGTTGTACGACTTTACTGTTTGGAGATGTTGACATTGGGGCAGGGGTAGCTCAGTGGTTAAGACATTGAACTACTGAGCAGAAGGTCCTAGGTTTGTCCACCAGTACCAACCAACAAGTTCAACCACAAGTTGCTAGGTTGTTGGGCCCTTAACCCTAAAATGTTAGTCATTCTGGATAAGGGCATCTGCCAGACGTTCTAATGGAAATGTACTATAAAGGCTGCTGGTTATAACTGCTGTAATTGATTTTAATTATTCAAGTGCAACTCAAGCATTTTTCAGGGTGTTAAAATGTAAGGGTCAAATTTACACACCATCAAACCAGATGTGAGTTTGACTGTAAACATACATCAAAGATGAAACTGAACAAATTTGATCGTACACAATTTTATTGAATAAGGGCAGCTGTCCCACCAATTGAACATCTTCAGTTTTGACGTACATGAAAACAGACATTTTTTTTATTAGACGACTAATCATTAGTGAAGAGCAAAATTGGCAGAACAAATTGTTCACTTCATGCTTTCCAGTTTCCAAGTATAGAATGTACAAAAGTATGCAGCAGTAATAACAACAGTAAAAAAAAAACTCAGTCTGTATAAATAGCAAGATGATTAACATGATTTAAAGATTGTACTGTGTGTGTGTGTGTGTGTGTGTGTGTGTGTGTGTGTGTGTGTGTGTGTGTGTGTGTGTGTGCAGGATGTTTTTCGAAGGACATCAGCCAGTGCAGAGATTTGGTGCAGAGGCTTACAATGCAAGCAGGGCGTAACCTATTTAATGGATGTGCCATATTGCATTATGAATTATTAACAACCAAGAACTGATTTGCATTATATCTGCCGAATTAAGTTTGTTAATATGTGTACACTGTCATTAAATGACCTTGGGCTTGTCATGTGTATGTGTGTGTTAAATACAGGTGATTAGCCTATATTAGAAGTCTGCTGCATTCTCTCTCTCTCTCTCTCTCTCTCTCTCTCTCTCTCTCTAATTGAAAAATTAAAAAATTAATGAAAATATTTAATTGTTTTTGCTATACATCAAAGACATTTGGGCTTAAAACGATGATCAAAAGATGAATATGAGCCATATTCATATTCATAAACATATGAAGATAAATCACAAGACCATATCAGATATTTACAGAATTTCTTAACTCCTACAATAAATTCAAGTAAATGACCCTATATGGATTCATATCCCTTGCTTGCAATAATGCATCTATCTGGCGACCCACTGACATTATACTACTACACTATACCGCACCTTCTTTCATTTGTTGTTTGTTTTGAGTGGCTTCTCTGTTCAATCTTCTCCTCAGAAAATGCAATGCACTCTCGTCTCCGTGAAGGTCTGGTGATTTATTAAACTTTTTTTTTTCACAGCTCTTACAATATCTCTATCATCAGCTGCTGTTTCTGTGGCTGACCTGTTCATTGTCTCATTTTTTGGTACAGCAGTGGTTTCAGTCTTTGCGCGAATTGTTATGTTGGCCGTGCCCAGTGCTTTTCTAATGGCTCTGTTTGTGTTTCTCTTCTTCTCAGCTTCAAAATAGCTTGCTTGTCTCCCATAGACAATAGGAATAGGAATCACCAGGGGCCACACGATACGATATTACAACAATACCTAGCTGTTGTATTGTGATTCTGTTAGTATCACAATTTTAGAAATATCCTGATGTGATATTACTATAATGTTTTTGGTAGATTTTGTTGCGTTTCTAAACAAACTTAGCAAATATTTTGCTCCTACCACACAGGATGTCATGCTGCTTGCCAATGTGTGAACAGTTTAGAGCACTTTTTTTTACACTTTCATTAAATAATGTCATTCTCCATATATACTTTAAATATCCTTCGTCTTCTTTCTCTTTATTTTCCAGACCATGTCAAGTATTTGAAACAAATAAGAAAATTTACAGAAGACCGAAACCAGTGTCCATCCTTTAGCTCAAACAAGGAAGAAGACGAAATAAAGAAAAGCAAGGGGAGAGAAACAAGTGCAGAGAGGAGAGGAGAAGTGTGCGAGGTCAGTCGATGGATGCTGCCCAGACCAAGGGGACAGCAGATTCTCATCTAGCAGGGAAAAGAAAGATTTCAAAATTGAGTCGAAGGATAGAAACTCGCCATCAGGTAAGCCTGAGGATGTAAACATGAATTTATCTGCTTAACAAATGTTCAAATCGTATTTCATTTATACGCCAATCAACCATAACAGTAACACAAATGGCTGAAAAACGTTCATGCTGACTGTGATAGAAAGGTATCAGAACACCCAGTGGATTACAGCCTGCTGTGTATGAGGCTGTGTAAAGAGCTGTGTAAAGGTTGTTGATCCGGCCTCCAAATTCCCCAGAACTCAGTCTGACAGAAAATTCATGAAATGTGTCGAACAAAATGTCAGATCCATGGAGGCCCAACCCCGTAACCCACAGCACCCAAAGTATCATCCCAAGCACCCCACTCAAACACTGCCGTGGTGCTTAGCCACATGCCCACTAGTTTAGTAGATAAGGGGGCATGTAAATCTCTGTGTCATTAGAGTCACCATGATTAGACTACCTACTGAGTAAAATGAGTAGGTAGGTCTTGTGGAGTCATGCCATGAAGGGACGAGAGAGATGGCCCTGCAGCACAAGGGGAACCTACACAAAGGAGGGCTTTGTGTTTCGGGGATTTTTAATGATATACAGTAGATGATCTGTGAATCCATGCTTTATATGTTTCTCCCAATGAAACATGCTTTCTGTAGCTTCGTGTAAGTTTAGACAAAATGTGAACTTCTAGCAAGTAGGTCTATCACTTTTAGCTCCACTGTACAGTATGAATTTTTGTTGTACCCAATATTACCCAATATTTTGTTGTACGATATTAATAAGATATTATTGTAATGAACCATGTAATCCAATGTATTGCTTATTAGCATTTGGCTAACAATATACACTGCCCGACCAAAAAAAGTCACCATTTTAGAAGGGTCAAATTATCGGGCTACATCAAGCAAAGAAAGCAACGAAGGAGATTTGAAAACTGGGAACTGGGTTACAAACGCTTCAAGGACTGGAAGGATAATGCTGAACCGGAGAAAATGAGGTCGGAAAAAAAAAATTCCAACTAATTAATAACACCTGGTTGCTGCATGGTAAAAAAAATCAACAGTAAAAACCATGGCTATGTTTAATAGTGGAAGTAAGAGCATTTACTTGAATGTACAATGGATTGAAAACATCACACACAGTGTGGCCACTAATCAGGAAAAAAGGCTTTAATTAGCTAGGTAAAATAAATACTGGACTTTGGAGCAGTGGAAAAAGGAAGGTTATCAAGCGATGCACTATCAGGCATGGCCACTATACGAGCCTCTAGAGGGCAGTATTATGATCTGCGGTTAGATCAAGTACCAGTCAAAAATTTGGACGCATTCTAATTCAGTGTTTTTTAGTGCTTTTTATTCATTTTCTACATTCTAGAGCATTACTGTTGATTTCAAAATGATAAAATAACACATAATGAATTAGGTAATTAAGTACCAACACTTAACAAGTTGTTATTTTAAAACACAAAGGTCAGCTGTTCTGGAATAGTTCTTGCATGAACAGTATTGTCAAGTGCAATTGCAAAACCCTTCAAGCACCATGATGAAACTGGTTCTCATCAAGACCATCTCAGGAAAGCAAGACCAAAAATGTACCTCGAAAATCCTTATTAAAGATTTACAGATGTGATGTGTAGCAGACACATCATAATATAAACTGTTCCTAAGAGATTATTGCATATTTTAGACGCCTGCGTAGTTTTGTAAAATCGAGCAATATTTAAAAATCTGTGTGTGTCCAAACTTTTGACCAGTAGTGTGTGTGATTTTATGCAGTAGCCATAGATTTCCATGCTGTGATCAGAGTGAGCAAAAAAATCTTTGCAGATCTTGATATTATGCTTCCTAGCTGTTTTTCTCTCTTCTTAGACTTGCATTGTTTTTCAGTTGTCCTATAGTACAGTGCATTGGCTTTCTATGTAAATGCTTAGTAGCACTGCATCACCACTCCTAACTGCCAGGGGCAGTAAAAGCCACAAGGGTGAAGTTAGCTGGAACACACATAGACTGGCTGAAGTGCATTTTCCCATTGGGTCTCCCTCTGCTTAGTTCCAGTCTTTGCGGTCTTCTGACTCGTGTGCAAGTTCAAGTGAACCTCACACACATATTACTGTGCCATGTTTGCACAGTCACCTGCTACTTCAGCCAGATTCATAAATGCACTAGGGCTGGAGCTGTGTCTCTGTACACCCTCATTTTCCTCAGTAGGTAGTCTAATCATGGTGTCTCTAGTGACTCAGAGATTTTTACATGCCCCATTATCTACTAAACTAGTGGGCATGTGGCTAAGCACCACTGCAGTGTTTGAGTGCTGCTCAGAGTTAGACTGCTCCATTAGCTGGAATGCTAACGCAACAACCAATGTCAAAAACCTCATTTTCCCCATCAGGTTGTTTTTGGCTGTGACGCAAAATGTTTGTTCCCTGTTGGACAGAGGCATGATTAAAAGCGTAGACCCGATGGTTCAGCACTCAATTTACTTTCTCTTTCAGAAGGATGATGGTTCAAAAAACTGATCACAGTTATCATCTGATTTGAGAGAGATATATGCTTTCTGATAGACCTTACTTCTTAGTGGATGTGCACAAGTCATGAGCCACCCCCCATTTATTCATATTAAATTAAATTAAATTATGTAGATTCAATTAAAGAAATGGAAATGCATATTTTGTAATAAGCTCCAAGTGCCTTAAGATACAATAAAAAGAAGAAGAAAAAAATTCTAAGAGCAGCAACCTCATTTCCCCTCTCGTCTGTTCCAACGTGATCATCTGTCATCTGCACCTGCTTCTCACTGGTTTATGCCTTAAGTTAGAAGTTTTTTATGCTTAAATGATTCATAGGTCACTGTGGCTTAGCAAACAACAAAAAAATCTCTGAAACTGGTTTGGTACAGGGGCTACACTGAAAATGAGAGACAAAACCTTGCTAAAAAGCTAGACCCAAAAAAGTCATTCAGGAAATCTGAAGAACTATTCCTCAAGAGTGCCTTGAAATACTATTGTATTTCAGGTCCTGCTAGTCCCAGGTTCGATTTCCGTCGGATATTCCGTCGGGTCTGTATGCATGAGGATTGCATTTTGCATGTTCTTCCTGGGTTTCCTCCCACAGTCCAAAGACATGCAGATTAGGCTAATTGGCATTCCCAAATTGCCAGAGTGTGTGAACACATGTGTGAATGTTAACCGGAGGTTCTACCATGGTCGTACAAAATAGGAATAAATACATTGGTCATCATTAACCTCCAATGGTTGCCATAGGCCTCCATGGTCCCTGGGTTGACTGCAGAGGTTCCTAGATGGATGGATGTACTTATAATCTCAGATCACAAATCCTGAGATTTGCTTTTAAAAGAGAGACATTCCTGTTCAAAACTGTAATCTATCTCAATTCATGCAGATTGCCCAAGGTTTCAGGATATGACCGTAAACTGGAAGACTTGTTTCCCCACCAATGATCAAACAATCCAGTAAATGTACTGTACAGTACTGGCTACTCTCACATAATACAGTGCATCATTAATTTAGAAAAGTGCCCCCAGATAATTCATCATCAAGAAAGCTTTCCATCATGTCACTTATTTTATTTTTGCAGAAATGACTTGGCAACTGCTCAGATCTTTCAGTACAAGTCTGGCCCTTTTAGAGGGTGCCACCATCTCTGATCCCAGCTGCAGTGGTAGTTCTCTTGGGCCTTATGGAAGAGACATTCAGAAGTAGGTTATCAGGCTGCAGCTAGACCCACAGACAGAGATGCATTCCCTACTCAGCAAGATGGACATGAGGGCTAGGTCACGAGAGATGCATGTGCTGCAGTCTACCTGTGCCACACACAATAGAAGTATTTACCATGGACCCTACCGACTTGGGGGCATAGAGATCCTCAGGGAAAGATCAGAACACAATGAAAACATAAATTCCCAGTGATGCCACACCATCACTGACTGGGAACAAGTCGACTGTGCTCTAAGGTGAAGCATGTCTTACTCTCCCTACCCTGTAAATTATAGCACCAGTATGTTCATACAGTATATGTGGAAGAGTGTTGATAGAGCATACATCTCTAGGCTCTCTATGCAGTATACGACTGGAAGGTGGAAGTGAGGGTAGTGTGGTCCTCAAGTTTTTCTTACCAGTTCATGTTGTTCAAGGAAGTCACATGATCAGGGCCTGCTTTACACATTGCTTGAATACTTTTCATTTGAACGCAGTTACAGCTAGCATCACTGAAATCAGCTAATGGGACAGCACAATGGTATTGAACAGGATGCAGAACTGAAATGGCTTTCTTCAGCAAGTTAGCAGCAATTTGACCAACAGATAAACTATTGATTTGTGGGAGTCCAAACACACAAACTGGACTAACAAGTAATTATCATCACTATGGCCTATAGGTGAACAGGATTCCCAGTGCAGTTAATATGCCACTCTACAAGGAGTATCTTGTTCTCATGAACCTCACATGTGTTGTGGCACTCTAAGACATCTGTTTGGCTGCTACCTGGATGTCACCTTATACCTTCTACTGTTTCAGCAAGGTTAACATAGCCCCTTATACCATGGTCTAAGTATGAGCAGTAATTTTCACCCCGTTCCGCTAAGTCCTAAAGTTGGTTGGTTTCGTATGGCAGTAGGAATAGGTTGTTCAGGTGATTCTCACCACGGCTGGTGAAATAGAATTATAATTATGTATACATGTATGTGGCACGGTGGTATAGTGGTTACCAATGTAGCCTTGCACCTACAGGATTGCAGGTTCGAGTCCCACCTCAGGTCCGTGTGTCTGTGTTGAGTATGCATATTCTTCCCAGGTTTGATGGGTTTCCTCTGGGTACTCATGTTTCCTCCTAAGGAATTGGTGTTTCCAGATTACCTGTAGTTTGTGGCTGAGTGGGCTAGTGTGTGCATGATTGCACCCTGCGATGGATTTGCACCCCATCCAAAGTGTACCCCGAGTCTCCCGATATACTGTACGGTTCAGACTTCCTGCACCCCTGTACATGTTATGCAGTATAGAGCATGAATGATAAGAGTGATCTGTAGTTTTTGGAAACTGGATTATCAGAAGAGGTTCCGGTCAATCAGAAACAGTCAACCCAGTGAGAATTCACAGAGAAAGTTTGACTTTTGGTATGTGAGCGCCTGAAAAAAAGAAGCTATCTGAGTGACCTTCAGCCTCCTTGGTGGGTATTCAGGGTTCATAGAACCAAAGTTACTTATGTAACTAGTAATCATCTGCAAAAACTCCAGTGTCCACCACCTGTAATTGCTGCCACGGATATTATTAGTTAATATTGTTTATATTTGTCCATTAATATTTCTGTTTAGAATTGTGTATAAATCTATGCTGTGGAAACTATTAACATTCATTGCCTTTTTTTGCATTTACAAAACTTTTTCCAGTATTTCCCTTTCTTTTTTCTTTTTCTGCTATTTTCATACTCTCTTTCCCATTTCCTTATTTTCTCTGCCATGTGTCCACACAGGCATGGTGTGTGAGAAGGGGATCCAGATCCTTCTCACCATCGTGGGGGCATTCGCCTCCTTTGGCCTGATGACGGTGGCAATTGGGACAGATTACTGGCTCTACTCTCGTGCTCTGATCTGCAACAGCACAGCCAATGTGACGCAGGATGACCCACACAACAAGGACAAAAAAGACCCTGGAGCACTCACACACTCGGGCCTTTGGAGGATCTGCTGCCTTGAGGGTCAGGATCTCTGCTGTCTCTGGGATATGCAGTCTTTAGGATTGGAAGGGTTTAGATGGTTGGTTAGATTAGCCAGAGACGTTTGGATTAAGGTTAGAGGTATTTCTTATTAACAGGAGTTAATAACCATTCCATAATTGGTCATCGTTTTAAGTAAACCAATCGATGGTCAGTTTAACCATTTTTTTTCAGTCTGTCAATCAAAAACAAATCAAAATTGAAGTGCATATAATAACAATGGGAATCACCAGGGAACAGTCGATAAGATATTATCATTTGATATGTATTGTAATTTCTTAAATACCACATTTTTCCAAGTATCCCAATTTAATAGAAAAGAAAATTTCTTGACTTTGTTACAATTTTAAACAAACTTTGCAAATAAACACTCTGTTGCCTGCCAACATGTGAATAGTTTAGAGTGCTACGCCTCTAGAATTACAGTTAAACCTTGGATTGCTGGCATATTTCGTTCTGGTGCATGCTTGTATATCAAAACACTCGTATAACAAACTAAATTTCCCCATAAATATAATGGAAACTCAGATGATTCGTTTCACAGCTCAAAAATATTCATATAAATTAATTCATACAGAATGTAAAGTAAAAATAAAACAAATTAAACTGCACTTTACCTTTAAAAAGAATCCAGACAGAGCAGGGTTTCCGTTAGTGTCTGTGTGTCTGTGTGTGTGTGTGCGTGTGTGTATGTGTATGTGTATGTGTGTGTGTGTGTGTGTGTGTGTGTGTGTGTGTGTGTGTGTGTGTGTGTGTGTGTGTGTGAAGTAAGACGAGAGGAGGAGAGAAGGGGCTACTGTGTAGGACGACTTTCACACACTCACACACGCACACTCGTCTGTGGCACATAGACACATAGACACACACACACACACACACACACACACTAATGGAAACACTGCTCTGTTGGGAAACTTCTTTAACAAGGAACCTCTCTAATTACATTTGCGCATGTACACAAACTAACGGAATCAGTGCTTTCTAACAGAGAAAAACTCTAGAAACTGGATCTCTCTAATGAACCTCACAATGTTATACACTGTGTGTGTGTGTGTGTGTGTGTGTGTGTGTGTGTGTGTGTGTGTGTGTGTGTGTGTGTGTGTGGTTGTGTGTGTGTGTGTGTGTGTGTGTGTGTGTGTGTGTGTGTGCACAAAAGTCATCCTACACAGTAACTCCCTCCCTCCTGATCAAGTTACTTGCAATCCAAGATTCCAATGTATAGAGAAACTCCACTGTATATGGAATCAATGTGGCAATACACGAATTGACACGAATCACGATACATAAGTGGATCAATTTTTAGTACATCACTGTATGTCCTGGTCAATATTATTTTTTCTTCTGCTAGGCACAAAGACGAAGTAATTGGGGCCAAATTGCACAACCCTTGTTCTGTGCAAAAAACACTTTATTCATATGAAGCTTCTGCAGTCCCACTGAGCTAAATCGAGCAAGTTACAGGATATTTAGTACAAATTGAAACCATTTTTTGCTGTTAGCCCTATGGCTAGTTCCAGTTCGCCATACACGACCATGTTGTGAGCAAGCACTTTTATTGCCATTTATAAGCGTGCGCTTTTCCGCTACACAGCCGCTTTTCCGCATACAACATTGTGTGTTTTAGGAAATATTTATTGATTAAAATCATTTGGTTTATTTCATGATGTATTATTGAAATGCACAGGAAATCAACTGGTCATTGATAAATTGATTAGTTTGATACATCAACTGTATTTCAGTTGAAGTATCTAACTAATCAAATGACAGTGTTTTTGTTGAAGTTGTTTGATGATTTCTTAATTTGGGATCAAAACTATGTACAAACTATTTAAAATAACTTGATCTTCCATTCATACTGGCTATTTTTAACCATATACACCAAATTATGCAATATTCATCCTTTATAAATTCACAGTAGGGTGTTGCAATTCTTTGGCCTGAATGAAAGCTGTATTTTTAGTCTCTAACGTGGCCAGTGAGAGGTAAATCACTGAAATCCTAATTAAACTACTATTTGTGGTTCATCTGAAAAACCAGGCTAAAAGGGATGATAGTCAAGGATGGGCATGTTGCGTTTCAACAGCAAATGTTCTCACTCATCCCTACATCACATTTACCCTCCTTTCAGCCTCTACCCAGCTATTGTGCACTTCTAATTTAGCTTCATGGCTAAGCTCCGTAACAACAAAGCATTCAATTAAAGATAAGCTCTCACTTTGCTGCTGCACCTCTATCTTCCTCTCGCTAGTTCTCCCTTTTACTTTCATCACTTCCCCGATCTCTACTCCTCTCTACTCTAATCTGTGCAGAACCATTTGTGTTTCTGCGACTTTCACTGCATCTTCTTTCTTCGTCCTCTCTTACCCTTCTCTCGGCAGGTGCCGTGGCGCATGATTGGTACAGTTTAGAGGTCAAGTAATCCTCTCTGTCCCCCCAGGGATTGAAGGCAAGAATGGCACTGAGCAGGGCCTCTGAGATTAGGTGAAGTGGAAGGAGGATCCATTTTTATCCTGCATAATGAGTGCCAAAAAATTGTACTTACACTTTCAAGACATTTACAGTAACTTGGATGTTCTAGAAGGGAGAAAAAAAAAAAAAAAAACTCTGCGCTCTTGCTTTCCATTAACACTAACACTTGAGATTGGAGGGCAAGAGTCAGTTTGCTGCTTTCATGTCTTTAAGTGTATACAGTAGCTCAAGGCCACAAGGGGACTAATGTGCAAGGTCAGGAACAAAACACTCAAGATCTTATTTCCAAGAAATGACGGCAGCTTTGGACAGAAGTGTCACTATGGGTCAGCCATAGAGCCATCCTGTCTCCAGAGAGAGGCATGATCTGTAAGCACGAATCAAACTGGAGAGCCCGGTTTCTAAATCCAGGAACTGTGCTGACTCTTTTCCCTTTTGTGCCTCCCATCTCTTTCTTACAGACTAATATCCATGAGGAAATTTTTTTAAAGACCGAGCGGTGAAATGAGCCCAAGACCTTCCCTCACACCTGCCCATTCCTCCTTTCGTCTGTGTTTCATCTCTACATCACACTTTTTACTCCATCCACCACCACCAGTCATGGTGTCATCATATTGCGTCAGTCTGTGTGTCAACAGTAGGCCCCCAGCACTGGAGCGGGTAGCTATCCAACTGCCTGCATGACTCCAGGGCGCCATTCTGTGTCTGCATGTGTATATATTTGTGGATGAATTGTGAGTCCTGTGTGTCTTTAATCCAAAGCTCTGTGTTCAGATATAGTGGAACATTCAACAACAGAGATGATGGGTTTAGTAGTTTAGTTTATATTTCATATGAGACAAACCAGTCAAGACGTTTTGGATACATGGACATGTTATGCCTTTATTTATAACCAATTTCAGATTTTTATCTATGTAGTTAGATTGTTAATTAACCTCCCAGATTATCCGATTCAAGCAGAATTTCTTCTTTTTGCTTGTAAGCATTTTCCCTGCTGAAGAAAAAGTGCCTGATTTAGCTCATCATGTAATTATCGTCATTGGCTAAGAGCAGAGGAGACTGAGCAGGATGCAGTTGGAAT
Source organism: Clarias fuscus (assembly GCA_030347435.1). NCBI lineage: Eukaryota > Metazoa > Chordata > Actinopteri > Siluriformes > Clariidae > Clarias > Clarias fuscus. The sequence continues at coordinate 12,282,801 of CM059207.1, read as the reverse complement.
TGATTATAGCAGCCATAAAACGTTATTGGCTTGGGTTCGTTTTATAGCGCTATATAAATCGAAAACAGCTGTTGATCTATTTTAAAGAGTGTATTTTTTAAAGAGTATTTAAATAGCATGATAAATAAAATCACAGTTCATGTAATTATTACAGTGCATCCATTAAAGTCTTGCGTCCCTCTACTTACTGTATATTCCACACTTATAAAAAAATCCCAAGCCTTTCCGTCTAGTTTCACCGTAGTTACTGCACAGTATGCTTGATGATCAATAACTAGGAACTTAATGTTCCACTAATAATCAGAATAACATCCCAATCGGAATAAATCTGCTTCATGTAAACACCTCAGTCAGAACAGTCTGACCCGATCCGGCCCGATTGGAATGAGAGTTGTGTGTAAAACTTTGATAATCTGTTCAATAGGTAAATATTACCCATGTAAACACTTGATCTGATTGTTTCTCTCTTGCTGGAATAAATCTATTCTTTTTGTGCATGCTTGCCCCACGTAAGGGTTGCGTTAGTTGACACGTTTCTGGGAGGTAAATTTTTGGTCTCATTCAGAACAATAGTCTCCCAGCTCTCTCCCACCTGTCTTTACCTTGGACTTTTATCCACTGGGTCGCTGTCTGAGGAAGGAACACTTTTCAAAACGTGTTTCAAACACCTAACCAATCACAGCTGTCACTGAATTCTTGTGTTCGATCTTGAAAAAAGATGGGAAGCTTAACTTAACCTCAATATTCGAGGACTTCTTATGTAATGTTTCCAGAACCACTTGTGCATGTCAAAAAAGTTATATTCTGATCAAATACTTTGAGCATGTACGTGCACAGATCAACAGTTAAGTTGGAATCTCTAATCAGAATGATTTCAGACAGATTGAAGGAATAATGTTTATGTAAGCATAATAAACTCTAATAAAACTTCATAAACTCAGCACTCCTAGGTTTATTTGGTTAATAGTAAGCTCATGTTTGGGTAACGTCGTGGGCAAAAGAAACATTGCACTAATTTAAGAAAAAATCATGATATCAAAAAATGATAACCCAGAATCTGATTAATCATTTTGTTTGCCTTATTGCATTAAGACATGGTCAAATTACCATAAAGCGTTACTTTATTGAGAACAGAATTTACATCTTCATAAGGAGAGCTGTGCACATGCACGAAAATTGTGCTTTTTGTGATTATGTCCAGCTGACATGTCTTGATATCCGAAGTAACGGAAACATTCTGATTATGCATTTTATCTTTAAACTACAGTATCATGCCCCATTTAGACAATTTAGACAATGCTGGAAGAGAGAGTGCCATTGGAATGCTTCATATCGGTGCAACACAAGCTCGAATAAAGATAAGTAGCTCCACGTATCGATCACCTGTACTCTTTTACTGTATATAGGTGTGAAACGAGGGGTGTGCTCTCAGATCAACCACTTTCCAGAAGACGCCGACTTCGACCACGATGGAGCAGAGTACGTCTTAAGTAAGCGACATTCCTTACTTTCTGTGAGCGCTGGTGAGGGTTGCAGAGTAGGATTATGTAAAAGAGCTGTAACACAGGATATGTTGTCAAATCTAGTTCTGTAGAAATCACACTACGTGCACGTAGTTTTTGTGAATTGTTGGATAAGTCTGATAAATGACTTCAGGGAAGCTCTGTCGCCCGTGATTACGGCTGATGCACAGGCAAGCACTCATACATGCGTGTGTGTGCGCCCGCATCCTAGCTGGCATTCGTTTGATATTCATGTCATGTGCTTTAGCTGTGCCTGCAAAGCTAATCCTCGGATGGGATTTTGGACTCTGGAGAAAAAACAGCTTCTCTCCTGAGGATTTCTCTGCAGGAAAAAAAAAAGATGAAACCACATTGAGGAGACATGATTTAATTACACAGATGTCACAGAATAATTAACACTTATTTACATTCAGTTTGTGATTGTTTGTATTGAACTTGACATTATTTGCAACCTTGTGATATTTAAGTTTCTCACACAATAGCAAAAGTCGATATTTTCAATACCTAACCCGAAACTCTTTGCCCCATCGGATTCCTATCCCTTCTTTATCCCCGACTCTGTCGCTCTCTCTCTCTCTCTATCTGTAGGAGTGGTTCGGGCTTCAAATATCTTCCCTATTCTCAGTGCAATCTTGCTGCTGATGGGAGGAGTGTGCATTGCCGCCAGTCGCTTCTACAAGAGCAAGAGGAACATCATACTTGGAGCTGGCATTCTGTTTGTAGCTGCAGGTTTGGAAATCTTCTCACTGTGTTCGGTCTATTAGATGTCTAGATACACCGAGGTGACAATATATGAGAGACATTTAATTACTGTAGGATGTACACTCATTGGCTGCTTTGGTAGGACTAAACCTAGTAACTACATCATCTAAATGAGATATAATCCGAATCATGAATTCATTTCTTTCAAAGGTGAAGCCTTAACCTTAACTAATCGGCTCATTAGTGCATCGAAGCAGTAATTAGATTGTGCTTTATAAGAAGGAGGAATTAACTTACCTTTCGTCAAACTTAAACTTGGCCAAAAAAAACTCCCATTCCTAATGAACAAAAAATATAAGGAGAAAAAAAATTGCGGGGTTGGGGGGTGGTGGGGGGGTTGCTCAGAACATTGACCTTTCACTGGAGGTCACTGGAGGACAAATTTATACTGGTTCCCTGGTTGTAGTGAAATGTGATTAAGAATGAAAATTAAATGCTCCCCACAGCATAACAGCCAAAGGACCAATAACACCGGTCCGGTGTCAGTAACATTACCACAAGAAACACACATTACATGGAAATGACATCATCACAGTGAAATAATGTCTCTGTGCCTTTAAATCACGAGGAGAATAACGCGGAAATAATGGAAACTCCCATGATTCATTCCACAACCTAATAATAATAATATAATTTAATATAAAAATGATTAACAGAAAATATCGAATAAAAATAATTAAATAAAATGAAAAGAATCAAGGCGGCATGGTGGTGTAGTGGTTAGCACTGTCGCCTTGCACCGCCAGGGTCCGGGTTCGATCCCCGGCCAGGCTAGATTCCGGTCTCTGTGTGCATGGAGTTTCCCCGTTCTTGGTGGGTTTCCTCCGGGTACTCCGGTTTCCTCCCACAGTCCAAAGACATGTAGGCTAGGCTAATTGGCGTTCCCCAATTGCCCGTAGTGTGTGAATGTCTGTGCCCTGCGATGGATTGGCACCCTGTCCAGTGTGTACCCTGCCATGTGCCCTAAGTCTCCTGGGACAGGCCCCCCGTGACCCTGAATACAGGATTAAGCGGTATAGATGATGAGTGAGTGAGTGAGTGAGTGAAAAGAATCACCCCCAACAGAAGAGGAAGAGTAGAAGGAGGAGCGGTCAGTTCGTATCTGCGGGAATTCGTAACTCGAATGTTCGTAAGTCGGGGACTACCTGTATGCACTTTTTGGAAACCATGTTGGTAACTTTACTGACCTTAATTTGTCTTGTAAAAAAAGTCTTTTGAAATTCTAAATAAAGGGAATTACACTGTAGAGTGTTTGTTTCTTGTGTAGACACTTGACTGTTATATTGTACAGGATACAGGCGTTTATTTGTAATTGGATAATTTTTGTGTAAGAAGAAGCAACCCTTCTGAAACGCACTAAAAACCCTGTGTTGACCTGCAGGTTTGAGCAACATCATTGGCGTGATTGTGTACATCTCAGCGGCACTAGGTGACATCTCTCCAAAGAAGGATGAGGATAAAAAATGGCAATACTCATACGGATGGTCCTTCTATTTTGGCGGCTTGTCGTTCATCCTGGCTGAGATGGTGGGAGTTCTGGCCGTAAACATCTACATTGAGAAGAACAAGGAGCTTCGGTGCCGCTCGCGAACCGATATCTTCAAGAGCACAACGCACGCTGTACTGCGCCTGCCTAGTTACCGTTTCCGCCGTCGCTCTTCAAGGTCCAGCTCACGCTCTACCGAGCCGTCCAGAGGCTCACGAGACCCATCACCTGCTGCTGCCGGCCCACCAGGGAGCAAAAGCTTTGGCTTGCCCCCATCAGCACTGCTCTCACAGGGGCCTGTTTCTGTTTCCACCCTGCCTAATCCACACTCACACTCTCGCTCACACTCAGCCCTACCTGGTGGTGATATCTCGCTCTACACCCTGTCACGAGACCCCAAACTTGGTGCACTGGGGGCTTTGGGCGCACCTCCGCTGTATGGCACGGTGGATCGTGCCACGCTCTATCAACTGCACAACTGCTTTCCCAAAGAGAGCGGCGGGGGAGGAGGAGCGACCATGATGATGAGCGGCACACTGCCCTCTCTCAAGTCCCACAATCCAGCAGGAGTGCAGAACACGTCAAGCGGAAACTCGGCACCCTCGTCCCAACCCCCGCCATTCTCATCGTCCACAGTGGAGAGGGAGAGAGGGATGGGCACGCTCGACAGGCTGGCCAAGCCGGAGAGCAATTCCAACACGTTAAACAGGAAAACCACACCGGTGTAGGGAGAGACCAGGACAGAAGAGAGTGCGAATCCTGTATAGCGGAAGCTGAATGAAGGTTGTGTTCAAGTTTAAAAAAGGAAAAAGGCGGAGAAATTCTGAATTCCTTCCGTCTCTCCCTGTCTGAAATGATATTCTGTTTCACTTTCTGGAAAATGAGTTTCAGACAAAAAAACAAACAAAAAAAAATTAACCAGTGACAATTCATAATAACAACTACAACATTCATTTAGTTTTATAAAAAATTTTAATATGTGAACTATCATCATTGGATACTGTACTGTGAAGTTTACCCTTTTTATTTTTTCATAGAAATTAAAGCAAATGGTTGTCCAAGTACATTCCTAGAGGGTTTGTTGTTGTTGTTATTATGAGAAAACAAAATCAGTGGCTAGCTCTTTATGTTGGAAATCATTTTCAAGACATCAACTGTGATTCTGATACAGTGGATACTGCAGAAGCATGAGTGTCTATAATATGTGTGAGGAAAAATATTATTATTATTATTACTATTATTATTATTATTATTATTATTATTATTATTATTATTATGCCTAGCATAAAAAAACAACTTTGTAGGAAGCATCTAATTTATTTTTAGAATCAATTTCTTTTTCTAACCTTTGATAACATAATTGTTTATTCTGAATATTGTCTTCCAGTTCTATCAACACAAGAAAATAGAATTTGATGGACTGAAAACTGCTGACCAAGTGGTGGAATGATTTTTATTTATTTTTTATTATTCTTACAAATTTGGCCATCCTATCATTTATTTTTGTTACGATCATTAGTAGCTGTGAAAGTAGCAGTAATCTTTATTTCGGGGCATTACCAGATTACAGAGATCCCTCATTAGGACAAAGAGGGAGAAATATAAATATCTCTCTATATATATAAATATATTTGTATAAAGATACAACATCGATGTTCCTGTAGGACAGTGTATTGTAAAGTTACATTGTCAGGAAACTGATGCCAGTGTACAATGTCATTATGCATAACTATATTTGAAGTCACAAGCAACCGGGGCCAGGATAAATAATTTATGTAATCAGAGGGGCAGAAACTGTGGGAAGCTTGAGAAACTACATACAGTACATAAATATATCTATAATGGACACTGTCCAGCTAAAGCCCCTTATGGATCAGACTTGTTTCGTTTGCGCCATGTGACCATGCCAGCATCCCCATGGCCAGGCTCCCACACGATGAACTTTCACTGTGCTGCACCTGATCCCGTTCGACCTTTGACCTTTCTGCTTCTTCCAGTGAGAGGTTCTACAACCAGTATGGGAACGATCCGCCAAGCTCAATCTATATAGAGTCAACATGGCCAACATGGGACACTATGCCATAGAGCGCAAAAAACAGCCATCAACTCTCTCTCTCTCTCTCTCTCTCTCTCTATCTATCTCTATCTATCTATCTATCTTGCAACTGGGGGTGTTTTTTCTTCTTTTTTTTTTAACCACTATGAAAATGCAAAAACTACAAACAGACTGCATACATGTGAGCAAATCTAAATATGTAGTGACTATAGATATATCCACACACACACACACACACACAAAAAAAAACAGTTTATCCAAATGTCTGATAAACTGAAACACTGTATTGCACGATTTTTCTATATATATATAAAAAACATCAAGACAATTTTTGCCTGATGTCATTTGTCCTTTGGTTTATGTTTAACCAGGAAAGAACAAAATCAAGGAAAATATAATCCAGTTTCATTCCTTATAGGAAGAACAGGAAACTTTGTCTTTTTTCTCTGCAAAACGTTTAGAAATGTTAAGAGACACGAGAGCCTAAAGCATACCTTTTTTGTATTGAAGCATCACTTGGGTTCTTTCAAGCAGGCAGTAATTTCAGTATTACACCAATACGGATTGCAACAGAGCTCTGAGAGACGTGTAAACGAGAGAAGGTGTGCATAGTTAACACCCTTGGATAATATTTCTTAGACGCATCAATCTTTATGTCCCCCCGTGAACCGTGCACTAATTTTAACCCAAGTGAAATAGAAAAGACAGTGAGTGAGTGAGTGAGTGCGAGCAAGGGAGAGAGATCCTGTATGCAAAAAAAAAAAAAGATTTAATTTTCAAGCAAAACTATACAGTGAAAATGACATATGTACGTGTTGCAACAAACAAGGAACTGGGGGGGGGGGGGGGGAGCGTTATGAATTAAGAGGGTGAAAATGATTTTGAAAAAGAAGTGAAATATAAAGACATTATTTACAGCCTGGGTGCAAGGTCTGTGTAAAACAAAGCAAAAAATAATAATAATTAATTTACATTTCATACAGTAAGAACATATAGAACACACATTACACAATGTAAGAGAGAATAAATATTACATTCAGTATAGCATTTAAATAAACATTCAAAGCAGCAGTCTAGTGTAACGTACATGTGAGCATGGTTTTAATTGGTTTTACTACAGTGTCCTTTTGTTGATAATTCCATGGCTATGACTTACTGAGGTGCCAGAAAAAGATGCATCCTATATTATGGTCACACATTAAAAATGCATGGCAATGAAACAGCTTAAGGATGATTGTGGTGTCAGAGAATGTAATGAAATCAGTTCTATAGTCAAATGTGTCTATGGTTTACAAGAATCTAAATGGTATAAGGTTGTGACCGCATATTAAACTATTTCGTTCCCATGTCTTATTAAGTTGCAGCCATAACATAGTATCTCCTTCCCGCACCTTAGTAACTCATGGCTATGGAATTTTTATTTTTAATCCAAACGTCACCAAAGGGGCTACATAGTTTAGAACCGTTTCATGTTTATATCATATATCATCATATTTACTTACGACATGCTGCAAGTGATATCAAATTAACTTGAAGGTTTAAATGCTGACACAATGCTTTGCCGAGCTGAACTGATTTCTGCTAACCCATAATGCATATTCATAATGCAACATATGCTGGCTGTTAATGAAATCAAATGGCGTTTAAATCAAAGTGTCGGACCAACCCGCAACATGCGCTATAAACCTCCTTCGGCTTTTCTGTAACTGTCACCAAGCAGCTTGCTCTGTGTAGTTGTGGGGTTTTATTTTTTTCCTGTTTAATTATTTAACAGTGGGGCTGATGGGAAAATACTATACATGTACAAAGCAAGACCAAGCTCACTGCGGAGAGGAGAAACACAGAGCTTTATTTCCTGGACAGAATAATAATTAAAATGTAGCAAAGGTGTCTTCTTAATGTACTCTCATCTGCAAGAGAGAACATTTCCTATATCTTTTTATTTTCCCAACTTAATCATGTTCCATTTTTGCGACCCTTTACCCACAGCACTGACACATACTCTGAGCTCTTCCAGCTCAGTCTACTAACCAGCTACTAAACAATCAGCAAGTCGCCACCATACAGCCAGATGATCTGCTAGGAGACCTAAATATGACAAGGTAAGGTTAGGAAGTAGAAAGTATGTACTGTACTGTACAGTAGATCACTAAGAGTTCCTTAAGAGAGCTATTGCTACTATAGCAGACAGTCACGATGCACTACAAACTAAAACAACATTAAGAGGCCTGTTTATTAAGTGAAATATAGTGGCATTAATGCAGAATATGACAACAAAACCAAAAACCCAACAGCAAATCAGAACCACAACATCCATCCATCCATCCATCCATCCATCCATCCATCCATCCATCCATCCATCTACTTTCCATATCACTGACTCTACTGACCTGAAGCCTATGCAAGGTCAACTCAGACACACACACACACACACCCAGTCATACACTATGGGCCATTTGGAAATGCCAATCAGCCCTACACTTCATGTCTTTGGACTGTAGGTGGAAACTGGAGTATCCACTGGAAACCCACAAAGCATGGGGAAAACATGAAAACTCCAGACAAACAGACCAGGGATGAGACTTAAAAGACTCAACCCTGGACGTGTTCACATATTTGTATTAATATGGAACAAAATTGACAATCTACTCAATTAAAATTTCAAAGTCCTCGATTTTACCAAAGAAAATCACAAATAAAAAGTATCATTAAATTGATTTACCTCTCAACATTTCCGCTGTTTTTACTCTATATTTGACACACACCATAGCCAATCAGCATTCAGTATATCAAATTCAATGAAGACGTACTCTTTTTGTGTTTCCAGACTTGCTGTCATGTTTTTTTGGTTTTGTTGTTTTGTTTTTGATGTTAAGTTAATAGTTTTATCGATATATGCTATATCCGTTATTTTGCACTTACAGGCCACCACTTAAACAAATTCTAAGCAAAAGACATAGAGTATAACCATGCTCTGTAGTATTTTCCTGCCAGAGCTTTCGAGCCTTTCCAGACAAAGCCCACCACTTGAACCTGTTGGGAATGACTATGATAGAATGCAAAGAAAATTCAGGTACAGTAAGCAAATCTGACAAAATATGAAGGAAAATGAACATAACGTAAAATGGTGTGGAATGTTCCAGACTGACAGGTGGGCTGTCTTACATAAAAGCAAATGACAAGGAAATGTAAAAATCCTACTTCTTTTTTTAACCCGGCCGTTTTTTTTTTTCTCTTTCTCTTTCCTTTTTTTTTTTTTTTTTAAAGAACACACTTCATTTACAAACTAAGGTCCTTCAGAACAGCTGAAGTTTAACATGCAGTAGACCCAAACATGTAACCTAAAGGTTGATTAATAAATTGAACATTATTATGTTATACAGTAAGTCTGCCATTATACGGATATTGTACAGAGCTAATGCTGCTTTCACGATCTACAACTCCATTCACATTTTGAAAATTCTCCAAACTGGAATTCTCAGATGTTTTCAACATTATGGTGCCAACAGGAGAAAATAATAATAATAAAAATACCTAGTAAATCTTTACATTTTTTTATTTTAACCAGACCTGATTTAATTTGTAGTAGTGGAACAATGGATAGATTCCACGCAATCATGCTCCACTATGACCACCATGTTATACATCACACTTCCACTTTTAAATGAAACCAGAACGTCTATGAGTTGGCTATGATCTAGCCAAACCCGGATTTTGATGAAAGTAAAATGAATTTTATGTAATTCATATTAATATTATTAATAATGTAATCATAATTGATAATATTAATCATAAATAATTAATATTTTTAACTTCAAGCAGAGCACAGTGATGAGACTCATAGCTGCAGTAAAATATTTGAATGATGCAAACGTTTTATAGAAGGTTGTTTATCTGTGAACGATGATCCTGGCTGAGCTGGGAGTTATGGCCACATCCCCTGAATAGTTCTGACCTCACTCTAAGCAATTAACATATGTATGGACCATAACTGGAGTTACTGGGAGGCCAGTATTTCAGCATGCAGTCCGAACATTGCTCCAGGGGTCTGAGAAAACTTATCCTTCACAATCGAAAGTCCTGTTTCACTTGAACACCCCTCATATGTTTTTACAAAATATTTACCCAAACAGAATTTGATGTAAGAAAAAGAAAAAAGAACATGGAGCTTCTAGGTATCATAAATGTAATTTTAACCAACGAATAATCTAGTCTAACCCTAGATTATCTTCTTTGACAGTAGCAGTTGACCGGTGCTTATTATCTAATCAAAATCAAACCGAAGATCTAATCTACTAGCATAACTAATAAAGTGGCCACTCAGTGCTTAATTCAGCATTTTCTAAAATCTAACTCTGTTGTTAATCAATTGCAACAAATTAAAAAAAACATATGCACAATTGCCAGTCTTTTGCCAGTCTCTATCAGTCTTAAATTTATATATATATATATATATATATAAAAAATCTTCAGTTTTCCTAAGCACTGCTATTTCGGTGCATTATGCATTTCTTGAAAGGATTGTAGGGTAAAGAAAGCAACAGGAAAAGAACACCTCCAAGAAGAAGGATGGCCCCGGCTGAGCCTACACACGCCACTGACCAGGACAGCTCATAGTGCAGAGGGACACTGTGATCACTCGCCAGCAGTGCCAGGACAGATTGGTGGAAAACCAGGATGGACAGCAAGATCAGGATACCTGAGAGAAACGAGGTGAAAGAGACAAGCCAAGAGATGAGACGCAGGCATGAAAAATGTGGAAAAAGTCTAACGTTTTTGCAATTGACTGCGATGGGGTTACTGAACAACAACAAAAAAAGAAATTAGTATGACAAATCTTCATTAAATCATGTTTCAGAAGTGTACATTTGACAAACTGTAAGTAATGTCTAATGTCAGATGTACTGTAAGGTTCTGTAAAATATTACAAATGAGGGTCACCTGAGATGAGGAAGCAGACAGAAGCAGGTTTGAGGAGGAAGGGTACATTCTTTGTAAGAGACATGATAATACACACAGAGCCCATCATCATCAGAAATAAACCAAACAGTGCCAGCATCGATGATGCCAGACTCAAACCTGTATCAGAGAGAGAGAGAGAGAGAGAGAGAGAGAGATCAAAACTTTCAAATATTTTTTATCATACTTTATAGTGTGTCATTTGGGAAACTGAGAAATCTCAAGAGTTCTAGCATGTGTCAAAAGAAGGGACAAAAAATGAAGGGAAAGGATACTTTATTGTGTCTGTCCACAATTCAGTGGACACAGACAATAAAGAAAAAAAACTTAATTTACGTTTATACAACAGTTAGTTCTAACAAGGAATTTGATTGGTCAAGAGGCCTCCATGAGTGGTGATATACTGTAGAGCAGAACCGCAGTTGGACGTTTAACTATTTTTATCACTCCATGTCACAGGTGTTCCAACTACCATTAATTATGTTAACTGTTGGTTGCCGGCAGGGTAACAGTAGCTCGATACAGTTTTCAGTACCGGAAAGAGTGGAAAGCAGCTCACTGCCAAAACTCACATTCAAGACCAGTCATGGAAGCACTTTCAGCAAGAAAACACATCTGCTAATGTTATGTCATCTAAAAAAAATATCAGTAAGTGGTCATTGTTTCTAACACTTAATCTTCTTAGTAATTGCTTCTAAGTCATTGAATATTTGGGACTCAATTATTGAAACCCGGGAGTTAGCTGATAGACTGGAAAAAGAAAATATAAAGTGGAATAAATGGAAATAGAAAGTAAATATCTAAAGTTTCTCAGGACTGTCCACCACATGTGAGGTTTATTCTCCTGACCTTTTGCCTAAAAATAGTACCAGTAAGAATTTAAAACTACTTTCATCTCTGTTAATTACACTAACTGAGCGTCGCTAATTGTGGGTCGCCAGCTCCTCCAGTCGCAGAACGATATGTGCTTTGGACATAGTTTAAAGTGGATCAAGTGGGAATATAAAGTAAATCTCTTTATCAGCACATTCTGATATTCACTACAACTGAAACCCCCTCCTTCGAGATATTACTCAATAATCTGTTGAAACTTACTTTTATCTGTTGTTTTATTAAAAATCACTGCATTTTCTCCTGAAGTGTAGAACTTGAAGTATGTGCAGTTAGATTCTGAGGGAAAAAAACATGATGAAAGAAAAAAAAACAGAGAGATGTAGTGTAAGATGACACTTACAGTATAACAGAACAATTAAAATTCATTAATGTACTCATCTGTTAGAATTTCTGGGGATCACTGTACTGTGCTTTACTTTATTCTGCTCTAGAATGTTTGAAAGCTGGCCAGAATTATGAAAAACATATGCTAACATTAGCAGTGTCTTAGTATACAGTAGGAATCACATGGACTCACCATTTAATTGCACATTTACCAGGATTAAATATAGTATGTAATGAATCAAATAATGGTGCATGCTATTATAGGAAATTAATCAATGAGAGTGGTGTGAAGAAGCCAAAGAGAGCCTGAACATGTGTGTGTTCGTTCCCAGGTTTCTTAAAATGGGTTAAGAGACTTAAAAGGAGTTAGTTTGACTCATTTGTGACTTTCTCTATGTAGCTTTGTTCAGTTTTTTAGTTTTATGCATATACTGTACTGTATAAAACCTATATAAAAATGCTGGGATTGCTGTGAAATTTAGTCCACAGCATACATACAGGAAAGAGAGTTAAAGGGAAAACGTACTTTTTCTAATACATAAAATAATTTTTATAATACGGAAAACTTACTTTTTTATAAAACTTACTTTTTAGAATAGCAGTAACATCGGCTGCTCAGTAAACTTTGCTGCTACGTCAAAGTGTATGCGTTTATCTGGTCTTAGTTATGCGTAGGGTGACTTGGGGTAATGTATTATCTCTGTACGTATTACCTCTGTAAGTCTTATGTAAAAATGACTGGCGCTGCAACCTTAGGCAACATTATTCATTCATAATACACTGAAAATTAAAATGTTTTACATTTGCCATTAAATTTCCTCTCCTCTAATTCTCCTTCAACTATTCAGGTTCATTACATGCTTACATATTCACTCAGGTGTATTCTGTGCACCATCACCACCAGCACCAACACTTGTGGGCTGGAGATCTAGGTCAATTGGCATTTGGGGGCTGTTCATGGGAACTCTTAATATGGCATCAAAGCCGTCATAAAGGGGCCTCCTAATTAGGCTAAAAAAAAAACAGACATACCAGAGAGACAATTAAACTATTCGGTACATTCTTTAAAAAAAAAAAAAATCTAAATGCATCAGTGATTGCTCAGAACCTTGAAGTGAACCAAAGCCTTGAAGACTACAGTAGCTGATGACTGAATGCATTCACAACATCTAGCCAAGAACACTCTGGAGGACGTAGGTGTGTCATTGTCAAAGTCTTCAATCAAGAGACGTTTTCATGAATGTAAATACAGAGGGTTTACCTCAAGATCCAAATGGCTGGTAACATTCAAAAACAGAAAGGCCAGATTAGACTTAGCTAGAAATCTTGTACAAAAACCCTGCCCACTTGTAATACAAGATTAACCATCCTCATCCTCTATACTGCATTATCCTGTATACAGGGTCACAGAGAATATCCCAGGATACTTGGGTACGAGGCAGGATACACCCTGGACAGGGTACCAATCTATTGTCGGGCACACACACATACTGTACACACTGCATGAACACAAATTAACCAATCTGCATGTCTTTGAACTGGTGGAGGAAAACCCACTAAGCAAAGGGAGAACATAAAAATTTCATGCACACAGATCCGAGGCCGGGATTCAAACCCTGATCCCGGAGGTGTAAGGTGACAGTACTAACCACTAAGCTACAGTACCATGCCGCAGACAAGGTTAACCTGTACCAAAATTATGAAAGAAATACAGGAATCATTTTTCAAGCATACCAGATTAATATCAACAGTGGAATAATGGCTTCTGAAGCCACATGCAGAAAAACTGACAGGACAGGACAGCACAGGCAAATAAATAAAATGTTCCTTAAGAACGAATATAACCTCAACCCAGCTGAGCTGCTTTTTACTTACTGAAGACAAAACTGAAAGTAGAAAGAGCCACAAACAATGAGCAACTCAGTATAAGGAACTCAGCATTTGGTGATGTCCATGGGTTCACTGTCCGCAAAGTCTTAAAAAACAAATCTTTATTCTTATGTAATTATCTTCATTGGTAATTACTTTTGATCCTGTGAAATGTTTAATTCTTAAATGGTTTACACTTCAGTCATTGATGAATTGATACATGTGAAATCCATTGTGATGGCGTACTGAGACAAAAATCTTTACAAAATTGTGTCTCTGTTTAAACACTAATGGACCTGGCTGTAATTAAGCCCAATCTGTATGAATTTGCTAACATGAATAGTGTATATACAGGTCCTTCTCAAAAAATTTGCATATTCTGATAAAGTTCATTATTTTCTGTAATGTACTGATAAACATTAGACTTTCATATATTTTAGATTCATTACACACAACTGAAGTAGTTCAAGCCTTTTATTGTTTTAATATTGATGATTTTGGCATACAGCTCAAGAAAACCCAAAATTCCTATCTAAAAAAATTTGCATATTTCATCCGACCAATAAAAGAAAAGTGTTTTTAATACAAAAAAAGTCAACCTTCAAATAATTATGTTCAGTTATGTACTCAATACTTGGTCGGGAATCCTTTTGCAGAAATGACTGCTTCAATGCGGCATGGCATGGAGGCAATCAGCCTGTGGCACTGCTGAGGTGTTATGGAGGCCCAGGATGCTTCGATGGCGGCCTTAAGCTCGTCCAGCTCTCAACTTTCTCTTCACAATATCCCAGAGATTCTCTATGGGGTTCAGGTCAGGAGAGTTGGCAGGCCAATTGAGCACAGTAATACCATGGCCACTAAACCATTTACCAGTGGTTTTGGCACTGTGAGCAGGTGCCAAGTCGTGCTGAAAAATGAAATCTTCATCTCCATAAAGCTTTTCAGCAGATGGAAGCATGAAGTGCTCCAAAATCTCCTGATAGCTAGCTGCATTGACCCTGCCCTTGATAAAACACAGTGGACCAACACCAGCAGCTGACATGGCACCCCAGACCATCACTGACTGTGGGTACTTGACACTGGACTTCAGGCATTGTGGCATTTCCCTCTCCCCAGTCTTCCTCCAGACTCTGGCACCTTGATTTCCGAATGACATGCAAAATTTGCTTTCATCCGAAAATAGTACTTTGGACCACTGAGCAACAGTCCAGTGCTGCTTCTCTGTAGCCCAGGTCAGGCGCTTCTGCCGCTGTTTCTGGTTCAAAAGTGGCTTGACCTGGGGAATGCGGCACCTGTAGCCCATTTCCTGCACACGCCTGCTCACAGTGCCAAAACCACTATATGAAAGTCTAATGTTTATCAGTACATTACAGAAAATAATGAACTTTATCAGAATATGCAAATTTTTTGTGAAGGACCTGTATATATATATATATATTATGGCATGCCGTTTAGGAAAATATTCATGAGAGAACTTAATGAAAACTCTGAATATATTGAATGAAACGTGAGAATATTTAATGGATTCCGAATATATTGATTGAAAATATATATATATTGAATGAAATTTGAATATATGGATTGAAAACTGATATATTGAATGGAAAGTCTAAATATATTGAATGAAAACTAAGTATATATTGAATGAAACATGACGTCATCGAAACACAGCGCCATCTTTAGAAAGGATGAGTGAGTCGGCGAGAAACTTGGTTGCTGCAATTGTGAGAAATGAAGAGATGGTCAACTCTTTAATGAGTGCGTGTACGGCCCAAAGTGGTGGCACAAGCCGCACTCAGTATCAGACTACGGATGAAGACATTTATTCGCTATTTCACCGCGGAAGACCGGTGTTATGCGCTAAAATGCTCCCCTGCCACAGATTGCCCCCCCCCCCCCCCCTACATAATCTCCGTCAAATATTATATTACGACAGAAATTCATAGGTTTATGATTTAGAAATTACAAATTAGACCAAATGGATTTGATTATAAAATAAGCATTATAAAAAATTACATGTTGTATAGGGAAAAACTATTTTAAAAAGTTCTAATATACAAGATGTATTTTTGATATTGCTTATTTAATAATAAAAATCATTTCGTTAAATTTTTCATCATAAATATTTATTTCGTGCAAGCATTTTTGTATTACATGACAAATCCCTGTAAAATAAATGTGCCACAAAATAAATATCATCATAACCTGTCACGTGCCTAGGGTTAATTATAATGTTTATATCATATTTGATAACAATAAACTAATGAATTTATGTTGTAATATAATATTTGATAGCGCGTAACACTCAGAATTGCAGCAACCAAGTTTCTCGCCGACTCACTCATCCTTTCTAAAGATGGCGCTGTGTTTCGATGACGTCATGTTTCATTCAACATATACTTACAGTAGTTTTCATTCAATATATTCAGACTTTTCATTCAATATATCAGTTTTCAATCCATATATTCAGAATTCATTCAATATATATATATATATATATATATATATATATATATATATTTTTTTTTTTTTTTTTCAATCAATATATTCGGAATCCATTCAATATTCTCACAGTTCATTCAATATATTCAGAGTTTTCATTAAGTTCTCTCATGAATATTTTCCTAAACGGCATGCCATCCTCAGACCAAAGTCAAATGGTTTCTCATGGTCATTCATGAGAATTTTCATCACAAGTGCCAGTTTGACTTGAACAAACTCTGCATTACATTCATTAATTAATCCATTAATTTATTATCTTAAAACTGTAAAAAGTGTTTACAGTTGTAGTAATGTAAATAATAACAGGAAGTTACTGTGCATATAGTATGTCACATCTGTTATTACATAAAGTTACGTGTAACTATAAACAAACGAAAAATATGCATACGCCATGTTTATAAATAGATATTTTTAAACCTCCTAAATTGCTTTATACGTGGAATTAAAACAACACACCACCCTGCATCACACCATCATGTTGTTCCTGAAACAGCACACCACATTATTTAATTCATTACATTATTATTATTTTTGCTTTTGTAGAATAAAGAAGGACTCAATATAATGTAAGCTCTTGATGTAGGACATTAAGTCTATGTCACTGTGTCTGTGAGAGAGAGAGAGAGAGAGAGAGCACTGACCTCCAGGCAGCTCTGCAGGGCCACAGCTCTCTCTATCCGGGTCAATGTCGGACACATAGAGTGTACGAGTGCAGGCTTTCCACAGGCCGTAGTGCACCAACTGACATGCCTCGTTGTTCTGGAAATGTTTGGGCTGGGCCAGCTCCACCCAGAACTCTGTGCCCATGCCCAGCACGGTCAGAGTCACACCCACAATGGCAACAAAAAATGCCAACTTGATCTTGCCCTCTTGGCTCTCACTCATGCGTGAGGACCTAGGTCTGTTTTTACTGCGTCCACCCCCTCCCCCAGCACTGGCCCCAGCTCCCACATGCCCACCCACTCGGGTATCTTCTTCCTGCTGCATGAAAAAGTTAGACCACATTGTACCTGCAGGATTTAACAATGTTGGCTATAACAGAGCTGGAGTAAAAAGGGAAATAAAAAAGGATGAAACAAATCCCTTGCAGTTAAAACACAGGGATAAAACAGTCAAAATATAAAAAGATATACAAATAATAAAAATAACTTAAGTGAGCAAATTAGGTATTTAAAAGAAGCTAGCCATCTTCTTGATGAGCGATTAGAAAGAAAAACAAAATGATGGATGGAAATGTAGAAAAAGCCAAAATAAAGAGGTAAAGTGGTGCCGTAAAGTCAGGGTACAAAAAAGTAGACTAACTATAGGAAGATTAAGATAATGCAGGAAAGATCTTCTTGTAGATCATCAGTAGTCACCAGATGAACATTCCTTTTTGTCGAGTCTGAAAAGAAACATGAAATAACACACTGAGTATTTTAGATCTTTGGAAGAATGAATCACAAAGTGTAACACATTCATCTACATCTAATGAGTGACAAAATACACACACAGATTTCCTGGTGAATAAAGGCAATCCTCTCTCCCTTACGTCCCGAGCTCTTCCACATTCCTTACACGGCAATACTTCCAATAATTATGGTCCCCAGATTTCTACGTATACGAGACGCGAACGGTCCATGTTCTTTGGTGTAGTAGCAGATGGACGTGACACATATGTCCTTCGTATTGTGGCATGTATGTACTTTGTAGACTCTTGCGCTCACAGGACACGATACGCCACGTTGGCTCTGTCTGACTCGCACCACCTACCTCACACGACTTGCCTCACCTGCTTGGCTCGCCTTGTCGCGACCCAGAGGACTATGCCTACACTGAGCTACGCCCGGTGGACCTGCGCCTCTCACCTAGACGCCACCCAAACCACTGTTCTGCTTCAGAGAGTAATCTCTCTAAGACTGCACACTTTTAACCTTGCCTGATGAACATTGTTCTAAATAAAGACTGTTCGTGCTTGTGGAATCCGGTTCCCGTGTTTTCTCTCTGCTTGTCAAACCCATTACAGTATTCACTCGGGACATAGCTTATAAACCTCTTTGTCCTGTGAATAAACCGGAGAACATTCAGCACTCCATTGTTTGCTTCTCTCTCGGGTGGCCACTGACTGACAGGCACATCGAAGTTCAGCGACCAGTTCCAGAATGAGCCATTCACATTCAGACTGAGATACGAGGCGATGTTAAGTTGGTAAGCTAAGATAAAGTAATTATTGTCCACTTGTCATGAGTGAAGTGCTTCTAATTAACCCTAACTTAAGATCACCAGCTTCTGTACAATTTTTCTTGACATCTTCTTGCTTTCATCTGACCGCTGAAGCCATGGTGCTGAACCCACTAAGCATGTATTGAATCTCATTGCCCAAAGATATCGATCTGAAAGAAAAAATCTAAAACATTACTGAGTATATTGTGAAACTCATCATCAGCAAGCAGAGAAAATAGGGCACCGCAGTGACATTACCAAGAACAGGACGTCCCTTCACAATTCAGGCAAAGAACAAGAAGAAGAATTAACAGGGAGTCTGCTGAGACATCGCCAGCAACGTTAAAGGAGCTGCAGGAATGTCTGGCAAGAAATACCTGCTCACTCCCTTTATGTCTGGAGCCTATGACAAGTGGCAAAGGGAGCAAAGCGAGTGCCAAGTCATCATAGGGCCCAACATCTCACTCACACACACACACACACACACACACACACACACTATGGTGGAAATGGGAAATGGCTCTGCATGTCTTTGGACTGTGAGAACATCCAACCCACAGTGCTTCCACGATATTCCACTGACACCGTGCCACCTCACTCAAACACCAATCCATTTTAAGACACTTCAAACTCTACGATACAAACCAAACCTGAGGAAAGGCTGCAAAACAATGTTTTACAATGGCCTAGTAAGAGCAAAGATCTAAATCACATTTAAAACCCATGGAATGATTTGCAGAAGGCTGGCCACCAGAGATCTCTACACAATTCCAGGTAATCATGTGCTAAATTGGTAGACTGTCTGCTGTATTACAAGCAAAAGGTGCTTTATCAAAGTATTAGTTAAGGGTTGTGCACACCTATCCAGCTAGCTTATTGCTTTTTTGGTTGCTATGTCACATGGGGGGAAAAAATCTAACATGATTAGATGTGGTATCTTGTTTTGCGCCACTAAAAGCTCCAGTTCTAATGGGTGCGTGGACATTTTTTATATCCACTATAACTCCATATTACAGCAAAAAGACTGTGTTATCACCAGCAGCATGAAGTTATATTAATATCACCAGCCGCCACAAATTGAGTATGTTAGTGAGAAACCCCATAACATATGACACCACTTTATAGCACTACATAGCTTCATTATGTCCTTACCGTGCAAGACATAATTAGATTAACCTGACATAGCTTCCGAAATTTATAGGTTCACCGTAACTACTGTGTAACACTCCTCTCTGCAACACATGCAGCAATGAGATGATACTTGGAAAGAACCTTATTAGCCAATAATAACTTTAAACCAAGTCATGCAGAGTGTGCTCTTCAGTAGCACATCTGTTTGTGTGGCTCATCTTCAGTATATACACAGATGACACACAGATGACAGGGGAGTGTTGAGAAAAGGCAAGATATACAGGAGTAAAACATGACCTGGTGTTCTCTTACATGAGGGGCCTCTTGTAATGAAATTTCTTGTAAATGAAGATGTAAAACTGACAGAGTTTGAATGGTGCTCAAATTGTGCTGTACGTCTGTGAATGTTGATCCAGGGTGAGGTGGCTCAGAGCCCACTGCAATCGTTCCCGTGAACATTCAGCGAGCGGAAGCCTGATCCTTAAAAATCAACTTGTGACCAACTTGGAAAGACACGGATTTGTCTGTGGGGACTGTAAACACAATCATTCATGAACACCACTTGCACATTACAGGATCTCGGCCAGGAGTCCCGACCTCCATCCAAGCCATTTCCACATGTTTGGGCTATAAAGCAGTTCCTGGGAGGCCAGTGTTTCAGACTTTATGTCAGGCAGGTCAGGCGTACTGAGAAAACTTCCTACCTTGATGGTGTCCAAGCACTAGAGTATGTTGCTGTGTGTGTGAATAGCTCAAGCTTAGCCCTAGCTCAATTTTCCTGTGATCTGCTGATGGACAATAACAAGGGGATTCATCGCAGGGGGCCTGGAGACTATCCCAGGAGATTTAGGGCATGAGGTGGGGTACACCCTGGATGGGCTGCTTTTCATCGCCGAGCACACACTCATTCGCACGATGGGCTATTTGGGAAGGCCAATGAGCCTAATCTGCATGTGGGATGACTGTGAGAGGAAAGGACTGTGGGAGGAAACCGGAGTACCCGTAGGAAACCCACCAAGCACAGAGAAAATATGTAAACTCCATGAACACAGACCAGAGGCAGGAATCGACCCCAGACCCTGGAGGTACAGTACAAGGCATCAGTGCTTTTTTCTAAACAAAGTAAAATAATTAATAATGTATAGTCAGGCTGAAATTGTTTACAAAGTGACACTTTGCCTTTATATTTTTCTCGAAATCCACAATAGATTTTAATAGACAATGGACAAAGATGTCCCTCAAGAGAAGAAACTCAGCATTTGGTGATGTCTATGGGTTCCAGACCACAGGACATCATTGACTGCTACTTGTTTTTGCATTCAAGTATTAAAAACAACCTTAATATTCATAATAATTTTAGGTTGCCCAATTACTTTAACTAGTGAAAAAGAGGGGACTATGTGAAAATAATGGCTGTAAATGCAATATATTTATGAAATGCCTTAAATGAAAACGTCTGCACAATCACATCTTAATTGCTTCATTTTAGATCCATTGTGGCATAATGAACCAAAAGTCCACAAATTGTGTCAATGTCCAAATACTTAGGATGTGACGGTATGTGAAGCCATTACAGCAAATGAAGACTGACAAGACAAGCCAAAGACAAACACTGAAACACTTACTCGAACTCAGGCTAAAATTAACCCACAAGGAATCTCATCATATGCAGAACCCATGTGTCTAACCATTACCCACTTCTGCAAAAACATGACACTTACAGCTAGAGACTGGCAATGGTCGTTAACACCAATATGATACTTTGAGATAGGTGTTAGGTAAAGACGAGGGACTGATCAAACTGGAAGACCTTAAATCAAACTGTTTTAACAGTTAAACATGCCATCTTATTGGAAGAGCTCAATTATCATCCTAGTAAATATCATATGTCCCTGTGTGTGCACACTCCTGGGCATGCACACCAGCAAAAACACGTGCAATTCTCTTGCTAACTTCGCGAGAATAATCCTTTGATCTTATTTACATAGCTAATTATTGTTATGCTTACACCTAAACCTAGTTTTTTTTTTTAAAAGGTGGAGCTGCCAAATATCAAAATTGTCAGCTATTCCTATTCCTTGGTGGGACATTTGGTCTGCACCCATCCCCCCCCCACCCCCCCCCACCCCCGCCACCCCTCCCTGACCACCTACATGCACACATCCAACATGATAATAGTCAAACAATTAATTGACAATTACATAGGTTATGCATTTCCTATTATCATGGCACATAAATAACTGCAAACGAAGCGTTCATTGAATTGAATTACTTTCATTGAATAACCCATTGAAACATACCCCATGGTTTCTATACCATATTAATAAGCGGACAGTTTATGTACTCAGTAAACTAGCTCCTTCGCTCCTTGGATATCAAAAAGTACTAGTTCCAAATATTTGCATACTATACACAGTTATATAGAAGTATTAGATTAATATCTACTTAAGTATGTTATTTACTTGTCAGCGAGTTAAAAGTAGACATTAGCAACTGGGAAGTGTAATGAAAACTCTGACCTGTAGCCTGGCAGGGTGCAGCTCTGAGGATCACGTACATGAAGCTCCACAGAAAGTGGGAGGTAGGGGAGAGAAAGAGCCTATGGTGGGAGAGAGAGAGGGGAGGGGGGGAGAGACAGGGCAACAGTCAGACAGGCGTCTAGGGGTGGAGGTACTGTAGAGTGTGGAGTAATGATCTGAATCTGAGCTTGCTTTCAGGCTCCCACGTTGTGATCTGTGCATATGAGTTTAAAGCTCAACTTTAATCTTATCCGGAACAGATCCAGAACAAATGAATGCATTATGTGTGGTGCATAAGACAAATCTATGAATCTACAGAGTGTCAGTCGGCGCACACATGTTTATACAAGTGCGTGTGAAGATTCTATTTTTGACACCCACCTGTTAATGACATTAAGAGCGCGGGAGTTACAGTTGCAGAGAGAGAGAACTGTTTGTGCAGAGCCAGAGAGTGTAAGCTTGAATTGAGAAATCTAAGGATACGGGAAAATGTACTCCTTCAAAAATACAATTTACAATGAATTTCATTTGTAAAAATGTAATCAATTTCACAATTAATCGCATGAAAAATCGAGATCGCAATTTGGACCTGTGCAATTTTTTTCCTTACAAACGGGCTACATTTTATTATTGATAATATATGCATAATATATGATACTATGATAATACTGAAACTATATGCATTCATGTAGAATGATGATTTGTTTTTGTTTTTTTTTACTAAGAATGTTGAGTTGATAAACACATATGGACAATCATCATAAATATCATATGTCCCTGACCAATTATTTGCTGTTAGCCTGGATAATTACATGTAAATAAAAACTGGTATGTAATAGTTACATATTAATAACATATTACATAATAACAGTTTAAATCACAAATCCCAATATTTATTCTTATCGAATCATGCAGCCCTACTTAAAAGATAATGATCAAAAATATTTACATTTTAGAAGCATTTCACATTTAGCTACTAAATTATTTAACTCATTAGTTAAAATCATCAATCCATGAACCCAAATTAAAAACACATCAACAATTAAGTTATAATTATTTTAATCAGTGCATTTATTTAAACACTTTAAAAAAGGTGTTATATAATTCATATTTGTATTAAGCGATTTGTATAGTCTCAGTGAATAATACAAGAAAAATATGTCTTTTAGAAAATCAGGTACCTTTTCTCATAGGTTGAACTTTTAATCAAACATCAAAAAACATCTGTTACTTTGTTAGCATTACGCATAACGCAAGGTTAACTAATGCAGTGTAATGCAAGTGTAAATGTAACATGTTACCTTTATTTAATACATCCAAAATTTTATATTATTGGAACACTGATATAGAAGCACACATGCAAATATGGTGCATTAAAGCCCTTGGTTACAGGCTGGGTATCCAAAAATCACTGCTGTTACTGCCTGGCCAAAAAGCTAAAAAGTTCAAAAGGATCAAATTAACTGACTGCATCAAGTAAAGAAATTACTTGAACTGGGTGAAACATTCAAGCACATTATCAGTGCCTGGAAGGATAGTGCTGAACGGTCAATGCTGTGGGCAAAATGTGGTCAAAATAAAAATCATGAAAGGAGATCACTTGATGAAGTAGCAGGTAAAATATTGAAAGTATGAGCATTTCCATACACACACAAAGTGCGAAGAGAACTCATAGTATTGGGACTGAACAGCTGTGTGTGGCCATAAGAAAGATTGGACTTTAGAGCAGTGGAAAAGGTCTTGTGGTCTGATGAGTTCAGATTGACCCTATTCCAGAGTGATGGGTGCATCAGGGTAGGAAGGGAAGCACATCAAGCGATGCACACATCATGCGTAGTGGCCACTGTACAAGCCTCCGGAGGCAGTGTTATAATCTGGGGTTGCTTCAGTTGGTCAGGTCTAGGCTCAGCAACGTTATGTGGCAAAAAAAAAAAAAAGAAGAAGTCTGACCTGAATTTACTGAATGAGCAGGTTATCACATCAATGAAGTTTTTCTTTTCTGATGGTACAGGGACATTCCAGGACTCAAATTGCTCAAAAACTCAAAAAGTCTGGATCTGGGAGCATGAGGGATCATTTTCACACGTGAATCTCCTTCGTACTCAAGAAAGAAAATGAAAGTTTGGCTTTCATACATAACAGATTCCTAGCATACAATAAACCTTTATGCATGGTTCTTATATACTCACTGGCCACTTTATTAGAAGTGCCACTAATACTAATACTGGGCAGAGTACTAATACTCTTTACACTCCGAATAGCTGCAATTATTTGCGGCACTTATACTACAGTATCTCAGAAACATTCTGTTGAGATGCTTATTTATGTTGACATGATTACACCGCATAAATGCAACTTCTTTTCAAAAATGTATCTTCTATTCTAGCACAACCCACCGGTGCTCTATTGGTATAATGTTGTATAATTGTATAATGTTATAATAAAATATAGTTGGCCATAAAGGGATGCACATTGTCAGCAACAGCGTTTAGACAGGCTTTAAATGATGGTCTATTATTATAATGGCCTTAAAATACAGCAAGAAAACATTAACCAGGCAATTACACCAGCAACATTAACCTGAAAGGCGAACTGAAGGGAGTTTGGGTCTGTGGATTTCAGGCACTGATGACAAATTCTGCTTCTACCATCTGTATGATGCAGGAGAAATTCATCAGAGCAGGCTGTGTTTTTCCAATCTTCAACCTGTCCAGGTTTGGTAAGCCTGTGCCCAGTGCAGCCTTAGATTCCTGTTCTGTTCTCATTGTAGTCTTAACTGCTGTTACAGACCCTTTGACGAAAGGTCCAATGTGTTGTCCTTTCCAAAATGCTTCTCTGCTCACCGAGGTTGCTCAGTGTCGTTCCAGAAGTGAAACAAAAATGTTTCTTCTTTCAAGTCAAGATCTTTTGACCCATATCTGCATGATTCTATGCACTGCACCTCTACAATTTGATTGATTGATTGGATAATTATACATGACAACTTGTTTATTACGACTGCTCTACAGATTTATATTACTCAGGAATTTATTTGACAACAGCAGCATGTACAGATTATCCATGTATTTTAAATATTAATCCGTTTTGCAGAATCAATTATATGTATTGTTAGAAAGAAAGTAGCCAACAGGGGGAACATCAAGTAACAGTAAGAGAGATGAGAGATTTAATCTTTTAATAAAACTTAACGGTCGCATATTTGACTATTTCTTTAACAAGTTATCACAGGTCTCAGGTCTCCTCAAACCGTGTCTATTAATGCTCCAGCTGAAATAATTCTCAGATAAAGCATTTTTTATGCCTTATACCTTTATTTTACTCCTCCTAATGTGCAATTTAAATGTAAATGAGCAACTGCAGAGCCAGACCCCACCAGAGAACAGCAGTGCTGAGCAACAAGCAACAGGACTATAGGGGGGGGAAAATCTAATTAGCTTGTTTAAGCCATTACCAACAATTTCTTTATTTATTATTTTTTACAAAAAGGACAAACAGCAGGAAATGGTTTTTTCCCCCTAACATTTTTTTTGTTTGTAAACGCACACTGGGGAACCATCTGAATGTCTTAAAATGACTAGAGTGAATTTTGTATAATAGCTCCCTTTTAAATTAGTTGGAAGCTGTAGAGAGAGAAATGCCAATTTGGAGTTACCATTGGTACTGGTACCCCAGGTTGCAGATATGAACTGCAGATTTTAAATAACTGACATACACATCCATATATATTTTTCCTACGATTCTTTTATTTACAAATCTGAGAAATCACATAAAAAAAGAAAAAAACCCATTAAAAAAAAAACTAATATAGACAGAAATAAGCCAGCAGGGATCCCCCAAAACCTCGCAGCCACAAGACTGACATGAGGCACAACCTGGTGCTCTCCATTTCTTAAAATAGTCCAAATACTAACTGATCCATTGCTGCCACACAGTCTGAAATGAAGAGCTCCACCACATGCTGCAGTCAGCAGTAGCACTGATTTGCACTGCAGTCGAATGATTACACTTTATTATACCAAATTATTTTATTGGTCCTCATATGTGTTCAATGTATGAAAACAAACACAAAAAAAGGTCCGAACAGGTCAGGAGAAAATGCCATAAACATCATATGAAAATGAAGAAAGAAAAAAAAAAAAAACAGAGGAGATGTTTTATTCAGGGTAATAAACTTAGGATACACATATACAGTAGACTGTTTCAGTATTAAGATTCTTCTACTGTATATACAAAGAAAGCAAGTTACTGTGTGTGGTCTCTCACATTAACCATGCTATTTACGCTTCACAGTCGATTTATTCCACCATTAAAATCCAAACACATGGAACTGTTCATTGCAGGACTCCAAGGACTACAATCGCTTCTTCTTGGCAAGGACTTCTTGCTGTTCGTCTTTTTTTTTTTTTTTTATTTAGGTTGATTTTAAATAATACAAAAATAATAATAATAATAAAACCATGTATTGGCATTAAAAACCTCCTTAATCCCTGTCCATGTCACTTTTTAAAACCACTCCTTCCTGACCATGTCCCCCATTGCATGACACCCGAAGAGGAACGAAGGTGAGCATGAAGTTTTACAAATTGAAGCGAAAATCTCTACCTTCTCACAAATATGGAAAAAAACAGTCAAGAAAGTTCACAGAACCACACCTGAACTGATTAAGAGCGTTTTCACATTAGGCACAATTGCACAATTTGCACCATGCCAAGGAACAATTGCTCCCCAATGGCGAGAGTGCCCATTATTTTTGTTCTCCGTACTCAGGTACACCTGAGTATTTACACTCTACGATACAGCAGTATGCACCTACTAATTTTGTGAGCCGCTATTAAAAATAAGAGAAGACCAAAACAATGACGTTAACCTTCGTGCTATGCCTAATATCAATTTATTAATTATAAAAAAAATTCCCATAAGAAATAATGTAAATGCAGATAATCCGTTCCAGGTATGATTGACTTCCATATCTGACTTGATCTGTGCTTGAGTTACGCTGTACTGTCCCCCAGACCACCCCTTTTAAACAGACTCGGGCATGGTTCCAAAGCTTGGAATGATTGTGCTCTCACTGACCAAAATGAACCAGACTTTGGGGTCAAATGTTCTTGTAAATGATCCCAGGGTCCTAATGTGAAAAGGGCCTAAAAAGTTTGTTACCCAGAGAAGAAATCAATAAGAGTACCAAAGTTGAGTGTAGAGTACACCAATCAGGGTACTAGTTACTCTAAAAATATTACACTTCCTCTCACAGCTAAAAAAAAAAACAAAAAAAAAAAAACACTTCAACACACACACCACACACACACCACACACACACCACACACGACAGAGAACAGAAAATATTATACACTCCATCAAGTCTCTGACTTTTTCCTTCCTAGAACCCTACCAAAAGTCTCGGCGGTGATAGGCATCAGGGTCGCAGTATTTGGTCACTACCACTCTGTTGGCAAATTTCCTGCCTGTTAAGCCTTGCATGGCTTTCTGAGAGTCAAACACAGACATGAACTCCACGAAGATCTGCCAAACACAAACAGAGAGAAATTTGAAATTGCATGATGCCCCAAAAGTCTTAATTCATAAGAGAAACTACATTTCAGGAGTGTTTATATTATTGACCTTGCCAGTCCCGGGCACCTCAAGGCCATCGACCGGTCGTGGGATCTCGATACTCTTCACTTGGCCATATTTGCTGCACTCCTCCCTGACGTCCTCGACGATCTCTTCGTATTCCTCGTCATCCAGAAGCTCCTCAGGGGACACCATGTTCATTAGACACAGCACCTCAGTGGGAATGCCACCCATCTGGTTCATGGAGCTGTTCATCAGGCCAGGGACCTGCAGTGTCACCGGGATCTGGTTGATTCCAGTCTTCAGCAGCAGAAAGCAAAATGAGAGATGAGAAGCAAACAAGACAGAAAACATTGATTGAATAAATGAATATGCTGCAGTAACTAATTTTTGGAGCGTAAAGATATAAGGCTTAAAAGTTTTAAGATGTTTTGAATACATATAAAGAAAAAAAAAAAAAATATTTGGTGAAGCCTGCCCTGCTGAGATCACAGACTCTCTTCCTATAACTTCTAACAAGCCTAGAGATAGTTACCCACAGACCTGCTTCAACCCGTCCATGCAGAGCAACATTTAAAAAAAAAAAAGATGCAATCAGCAGACTTCCCGTGCTGCAGAGGAGACCTCTACGTCCTCCACGTGTTGTGTGAAAGGAGAACTGCCTGATGGGTGGGGTTTTTTCCATGATTAAGTTTGAAAAAAAAAAATAAATAAAATCTTGGAAGAATCTGAAAAGTTTTAACTTGTTTAAATGTTTTGTTTAGTGTGATAGATGACAGACTTCACACATAAATTCAACCTTATACTTGTCTTACAGTAAAATGAGAAATGGACAAATGAAGTCACTCTGTACGTTGAGACCAAGACCGAAGGGGAAAATTTAATAAAGAGGGTACATTCGTATAATCATAAAGATAAGTAACGTCTCCAAATGTTTTATGTTAAACCGGTGTGTTTCTTGTATGCGATCATTCTGCACTTTATCTTGAAAGGTGCCAATAATTCTGGAATTGACCATGGACCTTAAATAAATTTCCAGCCAGGGGTTTACATGTGATTTATTTATTATTTTTTGCAATGCTGACATGCTTTAGTCGTCTACGTTGTCCCTGCACTTTGTCTTTCAGTTGAAAATGGATTAGAACGACTCAAACCACACAGACACCATAATATTTACACGTGTGCTAATGTATACAACTGTATAAATCATGGTCGGCTGTATGTTGTATCACTATTTAGTCCCACTGTATACACGCAGATTGGATGGGTTATACTAAAGACTGACATGAAGAAGAACAGAAGCAGTGCTTTGCCAGAATAAGGTAGATGAGCATTTCTGCACCCAAACTCTCTCTCTCATTCACACACACCCACACACACACACCCGCACACACACACCTGCACGCACGCACACACACACATACATACACACACACATACATACACACACACATACATACACACACACATACACACACACACATACACACACACATACACACACACACACATACACACACACATACACACACACATACACACACACATACACACACACACACATACACACACACATACACACACACATACACACACACACACATACACACACACACACATACACATACACACACACACACACACACACACACACACACACACACACACACACACACACACATACACACATACACACACACACATACACACATACACACACACACACACACACACACACATACACACACACACATACACACACACACACACACACACACACACATACACACACACACACACACACACATACACACACACACACACACACATACATACACACACACACACACACACACACACACACACACACACACACACACACACACACACACACACATACATACACACACACACACACACACATACACACACAGATATGCTCACCAGTGCAGTGTTCTTGGATCCGACACTGGCTCTCTGGACCAGGAGTTTCTTGTCCCCTAGCTGCATGCCATTGAGCCCACCGATAGCCTGCATAAGAGAAGAGTGGAAAGATTACACTGTGTGGCACAAGGCACTCTCTATATATCATCTCACTTTACATTCTATGAAGTGTACACCATTTCTAGATGACATTAAACGTTAGTCAATCACATGGTCATGCTTCCTGCACTTCTGCCTCTACACTGTCCATTGTCCAATTCTACAAGGGCTGTTTAGGACCAAACCTAGACTTTTGACTGTGCAGAGTAACAGAACGTAGTTATGAGAGTGGCAGCACGGTGGTGTAGTGATTAGGGGGCACAGAGGCCTCGCACCTACATGGTCAAGGGTTTGAACCCTGCCGGGTCTCTGTGCGTGTGTGTGGAGTTTGCATGTACCCCCTATGCTTGGCGGGTTTCCTCTGGGTGCTCTGGTTTACTCCAAAAACATGCAGATTACGCTAATTTGTGTTTCCAAATTGCCCATAGTGCGCATGCCTGTGTGTGTGTGTGTGTGTGTGTGTGTGTGTGTGTGTGTGTGTGTCTGCGCACTAGTGTGCTCTGCGATGGATCGCCAACCCATCCAGAGTGTACCCCACACAGTGCTCTGGTATAGGATCCTGGCTTTCCACAAACCTGATAAGTACCAGGATAAGTGGTAAAGAGAATGAGTGAGAGTGAGTTATGAGACTATAAATATACCATAATTTCTCTATATAATCCCCTGCTACACTAATGAAAGTTTTCTCAGTCGCGATCACTAGAGGCGCAGCAGTACCGAGCTCGTCCTATCATCCGGAGATTGCAAGTTCAATTCCCAGGTGATGTTTTAGCCTCTGTAGCCTGAGGGCCAGAAGTGAGCTGATTGGCTGAACTCTCTCAAAGGGGAGTGCTGGGATGCACTCTAGCGCTCTCACAACAATTGTGGCTCTACAGCTAATCACAGCATCTGTGAGCTCACGCAAGCAGAAGGAATGGATAGCACTATCCTCCGAGTACGTTACGCTGCTCCCAATGGTGAGAGAATGCACAATCTCATACTACCCATTGCACCACTTGCACATTTCAGGAAGTTGACTAGGAGTTATTACCACATCCCCTGTACTGTCCTGATCTCACTCCAAGTGATTTACACATGTGACTTACTGGGGGCTCCTTCAGCTGCTCTTGGGGGAAAAAAAGGTATTGTGGTTCTGATAATTACTTATTTAGGCTACATGCTGCATCTCTTACTGAGTGAGTAAAAAAGTTTATCATTTAATGAGGATAATTAAAAAAGGAAAAGAAAAAAAAAACAATGTATTCATCCTGAATGCCTACAATAAATGAATAAAATTACAGCTGCAGAGGACTTTGTACTTGGACTGAGCTGTTCCCCTGTGTATTTTCTCAACCAATTCATATACATTTTTATAAAGTTATTTTTGTCTGGGCATCTGAAAGGTTAAAAATAAATGCAATAGTACACACTAAATAGTGACAGCAATATACTAGTGTCCTTTTCACCAATGCCCAAAATTTACTAATGTTTTACTCACTTGTGCAACATAATGCATTTTAATAAAGCCAAGAGTTTTTGCAGCCTGACACTACAACCCAGGTTACTTTTTTGCTAAAGCATTAGCCATGGCTTCACGAACAGTGTTAGTAGCACTATTCATTGCGGTGTCGCCACTAATGCAGTAGGCTAGGTTAAGGTGATACAAACATCGTAACATGAATATGGCTTTAAATCTTAATTATTTACGGCATTCAGCCCACTCGTGTTTAGCTTGCCCTGTAGAGCGCCTGACATTAATGCGCCACATAGGGTGAATACTAGCAGCAGGTGAGGAAGGCAGGATGAGCCTTAAAGGAACAAAAACGTCGACTTATGCAGCAGCACAGATGACTCACTCAGCCCAGAGAAGCTAAAGCACTAATGAATTTCTCCCAGTAACTCGGCCTATCTACAAGGTCGATCATAAATACTAGACTATTCATTAATCTGGTTCTTTTCTTAATACCGAGGTCAATTCAACATTTGATGCCTGAATGTAACTCAGCAGAGTTATGTAACAACGTACAGTATGCCTGATTTCTCCATCTACGCACAACCTGCTTTATAATCACCTGATCGCTGATGTTGATGTCAACGTATTCGCAGAAGGCGTAGCCTTTCGAGAGACCCGTGGCGCTGTCCTTCACCAGATTAAAGGCTTTCAGCGGGCCAAACGAAGTCAACAACTCTTTCACCTAAGACATTACGCAAGAGTAAATGTAACAATCATCACAAGTAATCGTCTCTATCCATTAAAAACAACCTCTTACAAAAGGAGCTAAAGATTATTTTAATTACAATAGAACTTTAATTAAATAAAAGCTCAGAGTACAGAAAGATGTGTCCATATATTTAGTAACAGTGCACTGTTGCCAAGGCATTGCTGTGGTAACACACAAACCTGGTCGTCGTTGAGGTAATTAGGAAGCCCACCGACGAAGAGCTTATGAGCCGAGTCGGGCACCACAGTGGAAACGACACCTAGCGTGGAGACAAAGAGAGGATTGTGTTAGACTATGGTACCTAATTTTATTACTTAGATAAATCCAGGGATGTTGTGGGTGAAAAAGATGAAGGGGAGGGGCAATTCCTGTCAATCTCTCCGTTATAGCCATCAAAGCAACCACGACCAAACAGTGAGGGTAAAGATTAATACTAAAGCGGCACTCGATGTATTAATTACACCTCATATGTAAACGTGAGGTACCTGATTTAAATCCTACACGTTTTCCCAAACATGATACACATCACACCAGTTCAGCTCCCCAGATGCAGCTTTTCTTTTCATATCTTCATGTAAATTTATGACACAGTGCATAGCCAAATTTTAGATTTGAATATTGGCTTGTGAAAGCATCAACAAGGTGCTTAAATACGCATGTACTTCCCCGATCTGCTGCGTGGATTATAAGATAAACGCTACCTGGTACATAAACACTTGGGTTCTCGCTCATGCCTGGCAGTGGCTGATAGTCGTGCGGTCGCCGGATCTTCAGACTCTGTCCTTGGAAGATGATCCCATCAAACGCCATGGCCTGCGTAGTCTCATCCACTGAGCGGAACTTAAACAGAACAAGCCAACCTTTAGAGCATGTGTATATATACTGTACATACATATACAAATACACAGGAGGGTGAGCCACACTTTGGTTATATTAAACCTTTTGCTGGCTGCATTTATCAGTCTTTACAGCACTTTCCGCTCAAGACTACGGTCTCCCCGGTCACTGCTGTGCAGGAGTGAACTTCTTACACCAGTTCATCCATAATTGCAGGACGGGCAAAAACGGACACTCCACTTGTGATTTGAACAAAAGAAGGGCAGCATGCAGTCGCTCTTTGTTTTTTTTGTGTGTGTGTTCTGAAGGTGAATGCAAGGAAGAGCACAAACAGAAGTGTTTGGATATCTGCAAACTAAATTTGCACGATACTCTAAATAAGGTGAAATTTCTTAAAGAGAATCATTATTGGTGATGAGACATGGATTCATCACTATGAACCTGAGAGTAAACAGAAGAGTATGGAATAGAAACATCCTTTATCGCTGACCAAGAAAAAGTTCAAAAGTCAACTATCAGCTGGAAAATTGATGCTTACAGTTTTCTGGGATTCTCATGGGCCAGTATTGGTACATTATCATGACCCCTGTAGGGTCAGGGGTAGCTCAGTGGTTAAGGCATTGGACTACGGTTCTGAAGGTCCCAGGTTCAAGTCCCACTACCACCAAGTTGTCCCTGTTGGGCCCTTGAACAAGGCCCTTAACCCCAACTGCTCAGATGTATAATGAGATAAAAATGTAAGTCGCTCTGGATAAGGGTGTCTGTTGTTGTTGAACAATCAGCAATGTTTGTTACAGTGAGATGCTTATTGACAATACATGTTCTCTCACTTCTGGTCACACTATCGACACTCCGCAAAAACTTGGTTTTGAGGTGTTAAAGCATCCTCTCTATAGTCCTGGTCTCGCTCCATTAGACTGTCACCTGTTTGGTCCCCTGAAAACAGCCCTACGAGGACAAATATTCACTTCTGATAAAGACGTGAAGACAGTGGTACATTCATGGCTCACAGCTCAGCCTAATACATTTTGTTTATGTGGGAATATGAAAGTTTGTTAACATGTGGACAAAGTGTATTGAAAAGCTAGAATATTATGTTAAAAAATAATGCATTTGTCCTTTCTATCAGTTAATTAAAATAAATTCTACAGCCAGAGAGCTATTCATTTTGACTCACCCTTATGTCTGTGTGTGTGCTGTAATTACAATATAGTTTGTTTTAGTGAGATGAATAACCACCTCTAGGAAGGCAAAGTTCTTGTCCTGGTTGATCTGCACAGCCAGAATGGGGTTTCCTGTAGCCTGAGTCAGGCCACCCAAGCGCATCTGGGCGTTAAAGAAATCCATCATGGACTCCTGTAAAAGAGTCAAAGGGATTCAAGTCAACTGCAGATCTATTAAACCGCTTTATCATGCAAACAGTTCAGGTTGTTTTCATGAAAGTGGACGGTACGTGCCTCTGTGATTCCGAAAGGGATATTGCCGACATAGAGTCGCCGAGCCTGACGTGTCATCTGGCTGCCCACGACGGGCACAGGAGTCGGAGTCACAGCCA
The DNA here is from genome assembly GCA_030347435.1 of Clarias fuscus. Classification (NCBI taxonomy): domain Eukaryota; kingdom Metazoa; phylum Chordata; class Actinopteri; order Siluriformes; family Clariidae; genus Clarias; species Clarias fuscus. The sequence continues at coordinate 12,248,364 of CM059207.1, read as the reverse complement.
GACCCTCAGGGGTCATTGTAGGAAGCAGGGCAGTGGAAGGAATCTGGCCAGCAGCTGGGCACAGAATTCACAGACATCATACGTACAACAAAACTGATTAGTTTATATTATGTGTGCATATTATTCTGGACACATGAGCCGGTACTTTTACAGTATGAGAGTACTGATTTCCACATATATTTATCAAGGACATAACACAGAATTCTTTAAAACATGTGACTTTATTATTGGAGCACACCCCACCTTGCATGGCTTTATACTGCATGGGCGTGATGTGTTCAAACCCAGGAGGAGGAACGTCCCAGTACTTTTTCACCTTGGTCTTTCTTTTCTCACGAGGAGGAGACCGACTGTAAGGAGCACACGGATCTTTAGAAAAGCATGCGCTTGACAGAATGAAAAACTACAAATTAGACTGTTTTTTAGATTTAAAAAACAGAGCAAAATTACAGTGTATTACAGTGTACACACAGTACTGTGCAAACGTATTTAAATTTAAGTACAATATCTGTAGAATACGTTTTCTTATACATGTTTATCATGTCTGCTTTATGTACAAAATCATTCACTATTTCCAAATATAACTTAAAATAATACAAAATAAATAACGCTCCCAAATTGCCCGTAGTGTGTGAATGAGTGTGCGTGCCCTGCAACGGATTGGCACCCTGTCCAGGTTGTCCCCAGCTTCGTGCCCTAAGTCTCCTGGGATAGGCTCCAGGCCCCCCACGACCCTGAATACAGGATAAAGTATAGACAATGGGTGAGTGAGTGAGTAAATAAATAACATTACAGAAGAATATTTGCAGGCCTGTAAAGAAAGCAACATATTACGTACATGACAGATCAGTTTTCAGATCCTAATGCAGGCTCCTAACTTTTGCAGGAAAATAGAAAGGATGATTATTTGCAAGCAAATAGTGTTCAGACCAAATATTGACTGTGCTTATTTTATTACACTTTTATTACATTTCCCTTTATGTAGAAAAGTTTTTAAATTCCTCTTTGTCATTTTTTTTTTTTTGCATGTTCCCAAGACTTGCACATTACTTTAAGTGAAACAGCTATTAGAATTTACTGAGCATGCTGGAGAATATGAATTCTTCTGGTTGCTTTCTTTAAAGGCATGCAAATATTCTTCTGTAATTTTATTTATTTATTTATAATGTACATTTAGAAATAGTGAATGGTTTTGTATATAATAATACAGACATGATAAACATCTCACTCACTCACTCATCTATACCACTTTATGCTTTATACAGGGTCGCAGTGAACCTGGAGCCTATACTAAGATAATTAGGGCACAAGACGGGGCACACCCTGGATGAGGTGCCTATCCATCACATGGCACTCACACACTCATTCACACACTAAGGGCAATTTGTGAACGCCACTTAGTCTAATCTGCAGTCTTTGGACTGTAGGAGAAAACCCACCAAGTACGGGGAGAACATGCAAACTCCACACATACAGACCAGAGGTGAGAACTGAACCCGGACCCTGAAGGTGCAAGGTGACAGTGCTAACCACCAAGTCACCGTGCTGCCTACATGATAAACATAGATTACAAAATTTGTACTAAATATAATAAGGCGCCTAAGACTGAACCAGTCTGAACTGCTGCTGTAATCATAAAGACAATAGGTGTGTTTACGTTGCCAATAAAACTGAACTAATAATCCACATGAAAGAAATGTCTATAAAGTGCAATAAAGAGAAATATAATATAAACACGCAATCTCTGGTGTGAAAAATCTGCTTGAAAATAATCAGTAATGTTAGAAACAGACTTTTGCACTTTGATAAGTAAAACAGCTGGGAGATTTTACTGAATGTGCTGGAGAATATGCTTGCTTCTTTCTATTTTCATCCAAATCCCAGGAGCCTACATTAGATCTGAAAACTGTCACGTAATACATTCCTTTCTTTACAAACATGCATATATTCTTGTATAATGTTAATGTTATTATTTTAATAAATGTTTAAGTTATGTTTGGAAATAGTGAATGGTTTTGTACAGAATAATGCAGACACATACAGTATGACAAAATCTGTATTAAATATAATTTTGCACAATACTGTACAAGTCTACAGAGCAGAGAAGGTTGCTCAAAATATTTTTTTGTAAAGTTTTTGGCTTGAACATGGCTTGGACCTGCGGTCCAAAATCAAAACCAACAATCCACAGTGTAACCTCATACCTCCGCCTGGGTCTGTGGTCCTTGCTGTCCCCATGATGGTCTCGGCTTCCTCGTCTCTCTCTGTCCCTGCTCCTTCTTTTCCTGTCCTTGTCTTGGCTCCGACTCCTGGAGCTGCTCCTGCGGTGGTGCCTGTTCTCTTTATCTCTGTCAGCTGTTAAGGCAAAAGCAGTGTACCCAAAGATTCACTATTTGCACAGTGGTTTCCTTGCATCTTTCCAATAAGCCCAAGCAAGAATAAATGAAGAAAGCATAAGATTGGCATGTTGTTAATATTGCTGCTTACGTCTGTACTTGGCTCAGTGTTTTTGCTTTGAAGAAAACCTCTCTACCAGACAGTAAAGCAATGTAATGTCCATGTCCATATATGCAAGTAGAGTGAGTCGATTAGTGTTGGATTACAAAATGAAAAAAAAAATTAAACAAAAAATTAAGTCACAGAAACATCAGATGTTTTCACCATGTGATGAGTTACAGAGTTACAGATCAGCCAGAACATTATGACCATCTACCTAATATTGAATAGGTATACTCAATATTGTACCCCCCCCCCCCCCCCCCCCAGCCCCCCCCCCCCAATTACCTCACCCTCTTTCCCACCAAAACAGTAATGACCTGTGTGTTCTGGCATCTTTCTATTGAAACCATCATTGACCTTTTCCCCAATTTATGCTACAGTAGCTCTTCTACTGGATCGGACTACACAGGCCAGCCTTCGCCCCCCCCCCCCCCCCCCCCCCCCTCCTCCAGGTGCATCAGTGAACCCTGGCCACCCATGACCCTGTCAAAAGGTTACCGGTTTTCCTTACTTAAATCATTTTTGAAAGGTTCTGTCTGCTTCAGCCTGGGAACATCAAGAGCCCCAGTTTTGGAGTTGCTCTGCCCCAGTTGTCTAGCCATTACAATTTGGCCCTTGTCATAGTAGCTTCATTTTCACTATCTCGTTACAGTAGTGGCTGGGATATGTTAGGCAGCGAAGGGGAAGTGAACCCTTTTTACTAAAGCTGATGTGTTGGAAGCAGAACAAATGGGCAAGCGAAAGGATTTAAGTGACTTTGATAAGGGCCAAACTGTATACAGTGGGACTAAATCGTGACCAACATATAGGCTAACAAGATGTACACAGATGTATACTGCAGCACATGTGTAAATATTATGGTGTCTGTGTGATTCAAACCATACTTTTTTTTTTTTTTCAACTGAATGCCAAAGTGCAGAGGAACAATGTAGATGTCTAGAATAAAGCAACAAATTTGGCCAGTGTCACAACAGCTACAGTTTCAAAATTTCATTGCAATGACAGCTGGATGTGGGTGGGATATACAGTATTAAGCAGCAAGTGAATCTTTTTTCCTTAAGTTGATGTTTTGGAAGCAGAAATATTTTAGTGACTTTGACAAGGGCCAAATTGTGATGACTAGAGGACTGGTTCACGGTCAGCAGTGGTCAGGACATACCTAAAGGGGTCCAATGAAGGAAAACTTGACAGGGTCATGGGTGGCCAGGGCTCACTGATGCACAAGGTGTAGTCTGATCCAATAGTAGCACCATGTAGATTAAACCGATGAAATAGTAAATGCTGGTTGTGATAGAAGGGTGTCAGGACACAGTGCATCATGGTTATGGTGCCAAAGGGGGACATATTCAATATTAGGCAAGTGGTCATAATGTTATGACTGATGGTGTAGATCACCAGCGTCACCTGGGCACCCAGCTGCAGCTTCTCCTGACACCAGTAAGTACTCACTTATTTGCTTAAATAATGTAGTAGTATCTGTTTTTAGCGCAGGGAAAGTTTGCACCCCCTTACCTTGCTTGTTCTCCGATAGCTGTCTCTCGAATTCGTCAAAATCGGACATTTTTCCTTCTGCAAGCGTAAAACGAGACTGAAGCGCTAGCATAAGCTAGCTACACGGCTGGGATAAAAACACACTCCAGCACAAAACCAAATAGTTTGTGTTTATAAACGCGCTCCAGCACTCATCGCTGCGTCGTCGTCCAGGAGACGGATATCGGAATAGTATATAATAATAATAATTCCCGAAGTCCTTCAAGCTCACACACACATGTCAGCAGTTTGTTTAGGACATATTAACAAATCTTTAATGTCTACATGTCCAGACACAGTCCCTAATACTCTCATACAAGTCTGTTATGAATTGTATGCAAACACACACACAAAAAAAATCTCGAAAATACGAGAAGCTCGCAGAATGCACTTGCTAAGGTCAGTTACCAAACACAACCACTTCCGGGTCAAGTTCACTTTAACCGCAAAGGAAAGGGGCGAGTTTATATATATATATATATATATATATATATATATATATATTTAGACAGTACATATATCTAATACATCCAATACCAATATACATTACAACTAATACCTAAATATATCAATCCACCAGTTGTTTTCGTTACCATATTTGTTTGTTGGTCTCACGTATATGTTTGATATAATTTAACATTTCTCCTAAACCTTTACATAACATGCATGTATTTTAATGTGCTCATTCGTGTTCAAGTGCAATTTGAGATTCCTTAGTATATATTTCTTTCTCTCTCTCTCTCTCTCTCTCTCTTTTTTACACCGAGGACACGTTTAGTTAGCACAGAACTAGGTTAGATTTATGACCGTCTCATTGTACGCTCCAGCTGTCAATCATAATCCTCGCATTTTTATTGGATAAGAGTGTATGCGTGACCTGAGCCGAGAGCTGAGAGCACAGCACGTCTGTACATTCATATTAGGATTTATTTGTTCCAACAAACTGATCCAGGCTGACCCCAGGGCAGTAGTGGCGGTGATCTGACATTAATCGAGTTTTATACAAAGCTTTGAAGATCATTGGGGATTTTAATAGTAAGTGCTGCTTCCAGGTTTCATCTACATGCTGATCTGTGTACAAGGGTCAGTGGGTCAGTGTAGAGTTTTAGGGAAAGGGGGGGGACAGACGCAAAAACTGTAGAAAGTGTACATTACCACAAGATCAGACAGCCAAAAAATCTTAAGGACTGCACCAGAAATTTTACTTTAGGTAAGCATGGGTCATTTCAACACACTGCCCAAGTGCACAGAATGGAGGCAGGACACTACAAGTGAATAGAGTCAGTTTATCACAATCAGCATTTTCTCTGTGAATTACTGATATTCTGTGAGGTTTTTTCCCCCCTGCATGCGCATATGCATTTATGCCAACAGTGCATCATTCAATTAAATATGTGTACATTGGCATACTTTATAAACCTGAAAGACTTGTCTTAGATATTAATACCAGATATTAATTTAAAATATATATATATTCTGTATTATAAAGTGAAAAAAGAATTCTTTATTGTTTCATCAAGAAAACGTTTACAATTAGGCATTTCGCAGACACTCATTAAGACCGACTTACAAAAGTGCTTTGAAGTTTCCGTCATTGGCTCGATCCTTACACTGGTTACTAGTTTACTAACTAGGTACCATCAGTCAAACACTATAGGTCGAAATGAACCCAAATATCTAAGAAACATTGCCAGTGTCTCGGCTGTATGTATCTAGAGGAAGTTCATTCCACCACCTAGATGCCAGAACAGAAAACACAAGTGAGCATTGTTAAAACTCATGACATTCGTCCTCTATACGGCTTATCCTGTACAGGGTTACCGGGGGCCTGCAGCCTATCCCAGGAGACTTTGGGCACAAGGTGGGGTACACTACAGGGCACACACACACTGGGCAATTTGGAAATGCCACTCAACATAATCTGAATGTTTTTGGACTGGGGGAGGAAAAAAATTACTATACACCCAATTATAACTAACATTTTGGGAAATCTGGTCAACTGTTTTCAGGAATTAACTGTTATGAATATATTTTAAGGAAAAATGAGTTCTAAGGGGCATTAGGTACTGTAAACTCTGGGCGGTGGGGGAGTCTTAAATTGGTTGTTTAAGTAGGTGGAGTTGATTTGCATAGTCGTTACTAATTGAGCCCATCCCTGTTTCTAAAAATAAACACAAAGCTCCACCCCCATATTTTATGCCTCTAATATTCGATTAGAGTTAGCATGCACTAGCAAGGACTATCATGACATCACTTTAAAGCTCACCTGGACAGTCAACTGTTTAAAAGCAAAGTCCGTAAATGTGCACCTTCTTCTCATGATCAGTTATTAAGAATTATTAAGGCGTGTTGGGGTGTGTCTGTAAAATGATTGACGAAAGGCTAATCCAAATACAAAGAAACATTATATAGAAAAAATCTATTCGGTTACATATCACAATTCTTTTTTGTTGCAGTTCATGTTTCACCACTCTGTCTCCAGAATCGATTATTTAAAAATGATTATTTATTTTCTTTTTTTTATTTCTATTAATTATTATCTTGTCATGCCATAGCACCTAAATTGTATCATGAGTGGCTTCCCAAATTTAAATGATACAACATGTAATTACCTCAATTCCAACAACTTTTTGCTTAAAAAGTTATATGAACATGTGTCTGTCATCCTGAAGAAAACCTATTTTTATAAAACAATCTCTTTCAGTGGCTCATGTAGGAAGATTGTCAACCAAAAGCTCAGTGCTCTTGCTGTGTGACATGCAGGAGAAGTTCAGACCAACTATTTTCCAGTTCTCCAATATTGTGGGTAATGCTGCGAGACTTCTACAGGTAATTTGTCATTCAACCTGTTTTGCACATGTATGTACTGTATGGCTTTTAACTCATAGACTGTGTGGTGTATCAGGATCACACTATTCTGTAAACCATAGGTGGTGTTTAAAAAAACATTGAAGGTTCACTAAAAAGTTGAATGAGATGTCAAATGATTGTAACAATATATGTGCTTAATAGCTAAACCTATATAATGCAAAATGTAATTCTTTTAGGGGTGTTCAAGTCAAACTGGGACTTTTGACTATGCAGAATAACAGAAGACACTTATAAGAGTAAAGCCTACCTTTATCTCCCTTATCTATATAAACCCCTGCTACACTAATGCACTTATCCCAGTGTTTCACTAGTGCGTGCATATATTCAGGCTAGATAGTTTTCTCAGTACGCCAGATACTCCATGATCGGACTGCCTGCTTCATGTCTGAATCACTGCCATCCCTGGCCCAAACATGTGGAAATGGCTTGGACTGTGTGGGGGGTCTGGCAATACCTCCCACTCTGTAATATGCAAGTGGTTTGCGTATGATTGTATGGATAGTGAATAGATACAATCAGCATCAGGCACTCCACTTACTGAAGGGTCATTCGAACGGCTGCAGTGGGCTCTGAGCCACCTCGGCCCGGATCATCAGTCACGGGCGTACAGTCTCGCAAACTATTTCATCACAAGTCTCGGTTTTACTCGAACACCCCTCGTATTATATAATTAATTTAGCACTATATGTTTAATCTCTAATCTGGTTAAAAAGACACATTTATTTTCCGTTGAAATATATACATATATATTGGTTGTTTCTATTGTACATTTCATTGTGTTCATTTCTTGTACTTTATAGCACTATACTATGCTATGTCTCAGTGTAAAATATTATTTATTAGCTTGTAATAACATGTTCTTTTGTGTGCTTTTATGTGGATCATTGTATATCTATTACTGGAAACGACAGCAGCAAGTCTGTAAATGATTCCATATGGACTGCACAAGCTCTTTGTTTCTGAGTATTTTGACTTTATCATGAAGCACGCGGTGCAATTGTCTAGGATGTCTTTTGTCCGCATTACAATTCCCTTCCTTGTAATTAGGAGGCTCAAATGGGTTCCAGCATGACCGTGAATGGAAGCCATTATTTGAAAAGGTTGGTGAAGAAGAACTCGGTGACCTGCACAGAGTCCTGATCTCAACCCAATTAACACCTTTGGGATGAACAGGAGCACTGACTGCACCCCAGGCCTCCTCACCCAACATCAGAGCCTGACCTCAGTAATAGTCTAGTGGCTGAATGAGCAGAAAAACCCACAGCAAGACTCCAATAAGATATTATAGAAATATAACAGCAAAGGAGGACTAGATTCAAAATGAGATACTCAGCAAGAACATCTTTTTCAGCAACGTTCAGATGTCCACCAACATTTGTTTATTTGTGAGTGTAGGTAGTTAAGATGCTAGACTATATGTCTACTGTTGAGTACTCAATCCTGGTCATTGGTGAAATGCAATGCAACATGGTCATGGTGGATGTGGAGCCTAAACTAGGAACACTGGACAGTAAAAACAATGTACTGTATAGTACAGCAATAACAGTGCATAAGACACTAACCTACTGTATTGCAGGGAACCATGCATGCTCCTTGGAGAAATGCAGTCAGTCAATCTATTGACTACCTATTGGAAAATCCCATACAAACACTAGTTAATGTGTAAAAATGATTCCTCTTGCTCCCAGAACAACCTCTTTTACAATTTGACTCCTGGAATATGAACTCCACATATAACCTGGCTATTCAGTACATTCAGGTCATCGGTTAAATCCTTTTTATTGTCACATAGCGTTGTTGAACCTAGACCTGATCAACTGAAGCAACCCCAGATCATAGCACTGCCTCCAGAGGCTTGTACATAGGGCACTATGCATGATGGTGCATCGCTTCATGCGCCTCTATTCTTACCCGGATGTGCACATCACTAATCACTAACAAGTGCTTTTTGTATGACCACAGCTCTTTAGTCCCAATCTGTAAGTTCTTGTCTCACTGCGTTTGTGGAAATCCTCTTACTTTCACTGTTAAACCTAGCTGTGATTTCTGCTGTACTGTCATTTTGTCAGATTACGGTTATTCATGACCTTTCTCTGACTACATTTCTTAGGCAACATTTACGGTTCTCCTGGTTTTCCGAAGATCTGTCAGATTGACTCTTCTTTGTAGCAAAACATCTTACAACCACTACATTCAAGAAACATCATGCTGACCTAAAAAAAAAAAAACTCCATACAATACCCGTGTCAATAGTGTTCTCACACTGATCCCTAGTCAGATGTACAGTATTTGACCTGTTTTTATAATTTCCTCCATTGCAGGCTTGTCGGATCCTGAGTATTCCTCCAATCTTGACTGAGCAGTACCCCAAAGGCTTGGGTCCAACCGTGTCTGAATTGGGTGCAGAGGACCTGAAGCCTCACACTAAAACCCGCTTCTCCATGCTAACAGAGAGCATGGAGAGTGAGCTGAAAAGCCTAGGGAACCCCAAGCAGGCCATCCTATGTGGCATTGAGGCCCAAGCATGCATCGCTGTAAACTTCTCTATATTTTTGTATATAACCAGAATTGAGATAAGCTTACAGTACAAACGCACAGCAGAGTATGAGTCCTTTATCTCTGTCTAATTGCAGTGTACAACATACGATCTTCTGGATAGAGGGATGGAGGTACATATCGTCGCAGACGCCGTCTCATCCCGGAGGTATCCCAGTTCACCATTATTATGGCTTCAATGCAGCTTTCGGTGCACTTGCATTAAATATGGATGAGCTGAAAATGTGTGTCACGCCTGTTCCCCAGTCAGACAGACCGGCTGTTTGCTCTCTCACGTCTAAAGCAGAGTGGAGCTTTTCTCACCACCACAGAGGCCGTCATGCTGCAACTGGTCCAGGATGCCAAGCATCCTAACTTTAAGGAGGTACCATCTCACGACAAAAAAATAAATAAATAAATAATAATAATAATAATAATTTTAAAAGTATGGTATACAGTGGCCTGTAAATTAAAACACATTAAAAACCAAATAAACAACAGCAAATTTTTAAACATGTCAACATTAGCTTTATAAAGACACCTGCCTTCCTTTGGCCTCATGTTAGTGGCACAGAAAGTTGACTGCATATTTAAAATAAAATCACATGACAGTCCCTTTGGTCATTTCATGTCACTATCTACATTTTCATGGATTCAATGTCTCCTCTCACTCATCGTCTATACCGCTTTATCCTGTATTTAGGGTCGCGGGGGGCTCCTATCCCAGGAGGCTTAGGGAACGAGGCGGGGTACACCCTGGACAGGGTGCCAAACCATTGCAGGGCGCACACACATTGGTGGGTTTCCCACAATTTGGGACCACCAATTAGCCTAATCTGCATGTCTTTGGACTGTGGGAGGAAACCGGAGTACCCAGAGGAAACCCATCAAGTTTCAACTTAATTCTTTACATGGCGGTAATCTTATAAGATTTGTGTTTACATGCTCACAGCATTTAATCAGAGTATAACTTGTTTGACATGTGCAAAGTGGTTCTGCATGCTGTGAAGCTTAGGATAGGCTTTCCATCTTTTCTGACAAATCCTGCCCTCTGTGTGGTGATTAGTTACAAGAATTCAGTCTCATCGATGATTGGTTACATGTTACTACAGTATGTGTGAAATATAAGCTAATAAGTTCCCCTTACAGACTGAATTAAAGACACATGGGAGAGGGAGTTGTTTTTAGGGAGTTTACCGATAAGGAATGAAAGCTAAATTCCCTGAAAAGCGTCACATCAGCTACTTTTACCTTCACATGGGGCAAACATGCATAGAAAGAATATATTTATTTCTACAAGAGAGAACTGATCAGATCAAGAGTTTATATGGTTGATGTTTACCTCTTGACTACCAAAGGATTACACGAAAGGCAGTGGTGGCTCAGGTGGCTAAGGCCCTAGGTTGTTGCTTTTGGGGATCTGAGGATCCTGGTACAAGGCCTCCGTCGGTGATTGCCACACCCCATACTACCCAGCCACTGCATGCCGTGCCAGTCCCAAGGCCGGTTAGGAAAATGGAAGAGTTGTGTCAGGAAGGGCATCCTGTATTAAACCTGTACCACGTTGCAGTGGATCAGATGGTCTGCTGTGGCGACCCCATTGACTGGACCAGCCAAAAGAACTTTTTTTCTTTTCTTTTTTTGATCAAAGGTTTACACACCACATCCTTGTGCCTATCGGGCCAGATTGTGCCAGAATGTTTCGATTGAAGTGATGAGGTTATGCACTTTTATTCCTTTTGGGTTTTTATTTTGTGTTATTAGTCCAGTATTAGGGTCCATGTAAAGACACCCACTGTAACCATCCACCTCATCTCCTTTTTGCATAATCTCTCTCAGATTGAAGCACGCTGTAGCCAATCAGCAACAAGCAAGTGATCTAGGAACAACGTTTCCATTATGAGTTAATGCTAATGTGGGGTTAAATGTGGTGTTTCTGTTGTGTATTTATTATCGCTGTAGTGTTTAAATGTTTTTTACTTTTTTTTTTTTTTTTTTTTTACTTTTACTGTTGTATTGTTAATTTTACTGTCATGTTTTTATTTTTGCTGGGTTTTTTTTTTTTTAAATTTGCTTTAATTTTAAAGCAGTTTAAAGAAATTACTTTGAGATGTGATTTAAGTTTTGCTGTTTTTTGTTTACCTTTTTATCTTATATGTTGTTTTGATGTTCCTAACATGTTTTAAAAAAATAATGATAATCTATACACTTAGGAAAAGAAAAATAGTATAAGGTTTATTATATTACTATAATACAAATTTATTATTATATTATCATATATATATATATATATATATATATATATAAAACATATACACACATGGACAAAATTGTTGGTACCCTTCGGTCAATGAAATAAAAACCCACAATGGTCACATAAATAACTTTAATCTGACAAAAGTAATAATAAATAAGAATTCTATGAATGTTAACCAATGAAAGTCAGACATTGCTTTTCAACCATGCTTCAACGGAATTATAAAAAAAAAGAACTCATGGAACAGGCCTGGACAAAAATGATGGTACCCCTAACTTAATAGTTTGTTGCACAACCTTTTGAGGCAATCAAACGATTCCTGTAACTGTCAATGAGACTTCTGCACCCCTCTGCAGGTATTTTGGCCCACTCCTCATGAGCAAGCTGCTCCAGTTGTTTCCGGTTTGAAGGGTGCCTTTTCCAGACAGCATGTTTCAGCTCCTTCCAAAGATGCTCAATAGGATTGAGGTCAGGGCTCATAGAAGGCCACTTTAGAATAGTCCAATGTTTTCCTCTTAGCCATTCTTGGGTGTTTTTAGCTGTGTGTTTTGGGTCATTGTCCTGTTGCAAGACCCATGACCTGTGACTGAGACCCAGCTTTCTGACACTGGCCAGCACAGTTCTCTCTAGAATCCCTTGATAGTCTTGAGATTTCATTGTACCCTGCACAGATTCAAGACACCCTGTGCCAGATGCAGCAAAGCAGCCCCAGAACATAACAGAGCCTCCTCCATGTTTCACAGTAGGGACAGTGTTCTTTTCTTGATATGCTTCTGTGAACATAGAGCTGATGTGCCTTGGCAAAAAGTTCCATTTTTGTCTCATCTGTCCATAGGACATTCTCCCAGAAGCTTTGTGGCTTGTCAACATGTAGTTTGGCATATTCCAGTCTGGCTTTTTTATGATTTGTTTTCAACAATGGTGTCCTTCTTGGTCGTCTCCCATGTAGTCCACTTTGGCTCAAACAACGACGGGTGGTGCGATCTGACACTGCTGTTCCTTGAGCATGAAGTTCACCTTGGATCTCTTTAGAAGTCTTTCTGGGCTCTTTTGTTACCATTCGGATTATCCGTCTCTTTGATTTGTCACCAATTTTCCTCCTGCGGCCACGTCCAGGGAGGTTGGCTACAGTCCCATGGATCTTACATTTCTGAATAATATGTGCAACTGTAGTCACAGGAACATCTAGCTGCTTGGAAATGGTCTTATAGCCTTTACCTTTAACATGCTTGTCTATAATTTTCTTTCGAATCTCCTGAGACAACTCTTTCCTTCGCTTCCTCTGGTCCATGTTGAGTGTGGTACATACCATGTCACCAAACAACACAGTGACTACCTGGAGCCCTATATATAGGCCCACTGACTGATTACAAGATTGTAGACACCTGTGATGCTAATTAGTGGACACACCTTGAATTAACATGTCCCTTTGGTCACATTGTTTTCAGTATTTTCTAGGGGTACCATCATTTTTGTCCAGGCCTGTTCCATGAGTTTATTTTTTAAAATAATTCTGTTGAAGCATGGTTGAAAAGCAATGTCTGACTTTCATAGAATTTTATTTAATTATTACCTTTGTCAGATTAAAGTTATTTCTGTGACCATTGTGAGTTTTTCTTTCATTGACCGAAGGGTACCAACAATTTTGTCCACGTGTGTAGCAGTACATTTAGCATTAAAATATTAATACAAGTTTTTCTATTCCTTAAGTGTGTTTTTTGGCTGACTTAAAACATACTGGGAGCTTTTATAGAGTTAGGAATTATAATAAATTAGAAACCCTTTCTGGGAAATGGGGCACTGCAGGACCACCGTGCTTGCGTTGGTTAGTTAATAAGGAAGTATGCGGATATGAAAGTCTTATGTGGTTATTGATGTGTCGGCTCTTTTTGCTTTCTATTCTCTATTCACAGATTCAGAAGCTTCTAGCACATCCTTCTCCAGATACAGGGCTCCTTAACTTCTTCAGCTCCTTGTAGGAGAAACACAATGCACCATGAACAGCAGTCTGACTGAAGAAGGCAGCGCTGTCTCTGGACATCGAATCACCTTCAGAATTTCATTGAAAGTGATTTGCTTCCAAGTGTTATATACTGATTCTTTTCTTCTTCTGATCTTTCCCCTATGAGTTATATGGATTGTGCATTGTTCTTGGTGCATAAATAAACGAATGTGTCACAGAAATCAGACCGTTGAAAGTGTTTGCTTTAAGAGATCTTCATAAGTACAGGACCGTGGGCATTGTTGCTGTATGACTCAGTCCCTGAGAAGTATTTCCTCAACAGCAGACAGAGTGGGTGTGGCCATGCGGGGTGGGAGGAGACAGAGGGCACCCAAATAGAGGAGTGGCAAAAGGAACGGAGGAATACTGAAGGTGGAGAGTGTGACGTTTTTCAGAGAAAGGGAGGGGAAAGAGGGAGAGAGAAAAAGGAAGAAGTTTTCCGAAGAGTTTTTTTCTTTCCTTTCCCCCTCCTTTTGGTTTAAACAAACATTACGGAGAGATAGAGTAAACGTTAAAAAAAAAAAAAAAACACTTGCAGGGCTGTTTGGATGGGAAATGAAAGACTGATAAACCGAAAGAGGAAGAGAGAAAGAGAAGGAGAAACACTCCGTGAGCTTCAGTCCTGTGTAACAGATGACGGCATTAAAAATTGACAGAGTCTGACTGGGGCCTGCTGACAGACGAGAGGTACGTGTCCTTCTTCACTCTTTCTTCTTTTAGTTTTTGTATCCTTTCTTTGCTTTCTTGCTTTTCTTTGTTTCTCTCACTCTTTCTCTCTGTCTAACAGGAGAGTGTGTGAATCTATCCGACTGTCTATATGAATATGTCTGAGCTGACTGTCTTCTTTTGACAACAATTATTCTCTTAAAGTTCTCTTCACTCTTTTTTCGAGCTAAGAACCTATCCAGGAAGACATTTCAGCTTTGCAAATATGATTGCATTGCTGTGATTCAGAATTCCTGTTACTGTTGCATTGAATGCATCAAATCAGGACTGTACACACTGTAATGCCTCGTTCTCCCTGCACTGCAGCAACTTCCTTGACCATGACGTCAGACCTGGACTCCAGTTTGACCAGTATCGACTGGCTCCCTCAGCTGGGAATGAGCAGCCTTCGCTCAGGGAAAGAGCGCGGGGAGAAAAAGCGGGAACGAGGAAGAGAACGAGATACGCCGCCGTCCATTCCATGTGCCTCCCCTCCGACCAACTCCAAAGGGAAGCCACCACATAGCTATGCCACCCTCATCGCGATGGCGATCAGCTCTGCTCCGGAGAGAAAGCTCAGTCTGAATGACATCTACACCTGGATCAGCGATACATTCCCATTCTACAGTAGAGCAGGGAGAGGCTGGAAGGTACTGTAGTTTACGGACTTTGAATAATCTCCTACTGCTTCGTAAAATCTGCTATTTACATGTTGTAGCAGATATTTGGTAAAAGTTGCTGTTTTTTTTTTTTTTTCTTCCTTCATGCAGAATTCAATCCGACATAATCTCTCCCTTAATAAATGCTTTCGGAAAGTTCCAAGACCACAGAGCGATCCCGGGAAGGTAATCTAGTTCATTCTTTTTGTGACGTAGTTAACCTGCAATAGCCACAGACTAGGGGATTTATTAACTATATCTAATAATTATAAAAAGTGGAAGGTCTTTTTACTGCATACAACAAAAAATTGGGAATCTCTCGGAAAACAAAACATGTTTGTTTGCATGTCTTTATCTTTATCAGTTCTTCACGACTATTCTGTAATTTTAGATTAGTCTTAGGCCTTTTAATATGAGACAAAAATGAATTGTTTCCCTGTCTCTTTGTTCAGGGTTCTTACTGGACCATGGATGGACCACCTGACCAAAATCAGGCTAGAGGCTCTAAAAGACCTTGTCCTTCCAGCGATGAGGAGATGGTAGAATCCTTAAACTTTATTCAATTAGTATTTTGTTACTGTGGGAAACAAGCATGCAATATATGGACAAAAGTATTTGGCCAAACCTGCAATGACATTGTATCCAAATGCATATAGTTCATACAATATGGAGTTGGTCCTGCTTTTGCAGCCACTCTCTTTGGAAGGCTGTCCACAAGATTTTGGAGTGTTTCTGTTGACGATGATGTCCGATCTGGACTCCAGTTTGACCAGTATTGACTGGCTCCCACAGCTGGGAACGAGCAGTCTCCGCTCAGAGAAAGAGCGAGGGGAGAGAAAGTGGGAATAAGGAAGAGAATGAGATAAGCCGCCGTCCATTCCATTCCAATCGCCTTCATAAATGCTCTGTGGAGCATTGATGAGGTCAGGCACTGATGTTGGACGAGAAAGCCTGGCTCGTCAGCTCTGTTCAAGTTCATCCCAAAGGTGCTCGATGGGGGTTGAGGTCATGGCTCTGTGCGGGCCAGTCAAGTTCTTCCACACTGAACCATAGTCCTTGTGTTGTGCACTGGGGCACAGTCATGTTGGAATAGAAAAGAGCCTTCCCCAAACTCTTGCCACAAAGTTGGAAGTATAACATTGTCCAAGATGTCTTGATATGAGCATCTGAAGCATTAACATTGCCCTTCACTAGGGATAAGGGGCCCGATTGAGACACCTGAATTCAATAATCAGCAGCTTTGGCCAAATACTTTCGTGCATATAGTGTATGTCATGATTCCTTAAGCAATGCATTTACTACTTCTTCAGGATGACCCTGAAAAAACTCCATCCGCCGTGGACACGCCACATCTAAGTCAAACCGAGCCTCTTGCTCTTCCACCAGACATCAAATCTACTCTGTCTCCACCTCCATGCAAGGTACAAATCTCCTGGGTTTGCTGTCCCTGAACCGTGAATTATACTTATGGGATTTTATGACATGATAGAGGTCAAAAAGATGCGAGAAGGATGAGTGCAAGATGAGTGCAGGGATTATCATATATATGTGCAAGATATTAAGAGCAAATCAAAAATAGGCAGCATGATTAAAGACAAATAAAAAGTTGATGAATTAGGCAAACCCTGCACCTGCAGATTATTTGCATCCAAACCTGATCATAATTAGCCAGACTTGTACTTGTACTTGTGATGAAATTTCTTGTGAATGAAGGCGTAAGATCAAGAAGCCTTTAAGCACAGTGCAGTGATGAGACTCTTAAAACATCTGTATAGTGTAAACGTTTTAGAAGAAGAAAGTTGTATGACTGTGAATGACCTGCTGTGGTGGCTAAGAACCCACTACACTCACATTCCCATGAACACTCAGTAAGTGGAATATCTGATCCTTGGAAATCGACGGATAACATGACGTTAACTTGTGGAGGAGATGCTAAACACCACTTGCATGTTACAGGAACTCAGCTGAGAGTTACTGCCACATCCCCAGTACAGTCCTGACCTGGCTCCAAGCCATTTTCACATTTTTCGGGCCATTAAAGGATTTCCTAGGAGGCCAGCATTTCAGATGTGAAGCGGGCGGTCGCTCATGGCTCTGGCGTATTGAGAAAACTTTCTACCTTGATGGTATCCAAGCACTAGTGAAACTAGGGCATTAGTGTAGCAGGCGATTATATAGAAAAAAATATACTCTAAGAGCTGTGTTGTGTTATTCTGCACATAAGGTCTGACTTGAACAAACCTCATCCTTTTAAAATGCAAGGCTCTTTTTAAGCAATATAGTAGGAGATGTGTTAACGTTTATGATCCATAAAAAGCAACTGGAGATGATTAAGAAGTATAGACAGGTCTAATCAAACTTTCTAATGAACTTGTTAAACTCAAAATTAAAACAGTTATTAGACTGTTATAAACACTGCATAGTGTTATTGAGGTTAATGTTCAGGTTTAACACTCAACTTAAAGAAAAAAGATTTATGTTTAAATTAAGTGCAGAAATTCCAATCAAGTAAAATATGCAGGTTGAACAAAAATAACATATAACATATAAAGTAGTATGTTAATAAACTCATTAAATAGAATTAAGTATCAAAATATTACAAAATTCATTTATTATAGAAAATTTGACATACAGTATATACGCAAAAGTTAAAAATACTTTTTTGAGTGCACTTTATACACACGTGGACAAAATTGTTGGTACCCTTCGGTCAATGAAAGAAAAACTCACAATGGTCACAGAAATAACTTTAATCTGACAAAGTAATAATAAATAAGAATTCTATGAATGTTAACCAATAAAAGTCAGACATTGCTTTTCAACCATGCTTCAACAGAATTATAAAAAAAAATGAACTCATGGAACAGGCCTGGACGAAATGATGGTACCCCTAACTTATTAGTTTGTTGCACAACCTTTTGAGGCAATCACTGCAATCAAACGATTCCTGTAACTGTCAATGAGACTTCTGCACCTCTCTGCAGGTATTTTGGTCCACTCCTCATGAGCAAGCTGCTCCAGTTGTTTCCGGTTTGAAGGGTGCCTTTTCCAGACAGCATGTTTCAGCTCCTTCCAAAGATGCTCAATAGGATTGAGGTCAGGGCTCATAGGAGGCCACTTTAGAATAGTCCAATGTTTTCCTCTTAGCCATTCTTGGGTGTTTTTAGCTGTGTGTTTTGGATCATTGTCCTGTTGCAAGACCCATGACCTGCGACTGAGACCCAGCTTTCTGACACTGGCCAGCACATTTCTCTCTAGAATCCCTTGATAGTCTTGAGATTTCATTGTACCCTGCACAGATTCAAGACACCCTGTGCCAGATGCAGCAAAGCAGCCCCAGAACATAACAGAGCCTCCTCCATGTTTCACAGTAGGGACAGTGTTCTTTTCTTCATATGCTTCATTTTTCCGTCTGTGAACATAGAGCTGATGTGCCTTGGCAAAAAGTTCCATTTTTGCCTCATCTGTCCATAGGACATTCTCCCAGAAGCTTTGTGGCTTGTCAACATGTAGTTTGGCATATTCCAGTCTGGCTTTTTTATGATTTGTTTTCAACAATGGTGTCCTCCTTGGTCGTCTCCCATGTAAGTCCACTTTGGCTCAAACAACAACGGATGGCGCGATCTGACACTGATGTTCCTTGAGCATGAAGTTCACCTTGGATCTCTTTAGAAGTCTTTCTGGGCTCTTTTGTTACCATTCGGATTATCCGTCTCTTTGATTTGTCATCAATTTTCCTCCTGAGGGAGGTTGGCTACAGTCCCATGGATCTTAAATTTCTGAATAATATTTGCAACTGTAGTCACAGGAACATCTAGCTGCTTGGAAATGGTCTTATAGCCTTTACCTTTAACATGCTTGTCTATAATTTTCTTTCGAATCTCCTGAGACAACTCTTTCCTTTGCTTCCTCTGGTCCATGTTGATTGTGGTACATACCATGTCACCAAACAACACAGTGACTACCTGGAGCCCTATATATAGGCCCACTGACTGATTACAAGATTGTAGACACCTGTGATGCTAATTAGAGGACACACCTTGAATTAACATGTCCCTTTGGTCACATTATTTTCAGTATTTTCTAGGGGTACCATCATTTTTGTCCAGGCCTGTTCCATGAGTTTATTTTTTTAAATAATTCTGTTGAAGCATGGTTGAAAAGCAAATGTCTGACTTTCATTGGTTAACATTCATAGAATATTTTTAAATGATTACTTTTGTCAGATTAAAGTTATTTATGTGACCATTGTGAGTTTTTCTTTCATTGACCGAAGGGTACCAACAATTTTGTTCACGTGTGTATATTTGTTTGATCTAAAATGTTAAAAGCTAACAGGTTGCATGCATTTCTCATTCTCCTTTTAATTGTATTATTTAATACATTAATATAGTTTTTGTTAATTAATGTTCATGTACTACACACGTAGCTTATGTTCATTTAACTTGTAACTTATATATATATATATATATATATATTTAAAAAATTTACTTCACCTGTGTCCTCAGGAATTAATTCAAAATGTCATATTTAATATTTATATACTATATTTAATACTGACCTAAAGTGGCATTACAGCCTGAAACATAAAACTCAGCATGACATTGTGATTTCATCAAATTGTCAGACCATGGTGCAGGAACAAAAATGTGCTTAAGTTCAAGGTCAGATTCATGTGTAGTTGAGATTATTACAGTTTAGTTAAACTTTGCCCTCACATGTACTGTATAACTCCTGCATTATCTGAGCAGAGCGTCTGAGATCTAAATACTGCATCCACGCTTACCTCAACTCCAAATACAAATACAGTTGAGCTCAATATGTGGAGAAGAAAAATCTGGATTTCTGCGCATGATGTAATGACAGCCGAGAAATCCTGCTTTCTGGAGCGGACCCCAACATTACATAGTGTTCTTTAATCTGATGATGATGATGAGTTTTCCCTCTCTGTTCTCTAATCCTAGTATCCTCTTGAAAAGAAATAAATAGACCTGGATAAAGAAATAGGTGCAGGAGTGAAGGAGGTGAAAAAGAAGTAACATTTTGACATCTGGCACAGAGTCAAAAGCGGTGCGCTTCGAAACCAGACTAGGTTCAACCAGACTTAAAATAACTTTCAGCTAAACCAACTTGGTTATCTGTCATGCACGGCTTCCTGGGTAGATCTGTCAGCGTACAACCTAAAGCTCTGCAATCTATCTGTCTGTCTATCTATCTATCTGTCTGTCTCTCTGTCTGTCTGCCTGTCTGTCTATCTATTTGTCTGTCTGTCTTTCTATCTGTCTGTCTCTCTGTCTGTCTGTCTGTCTGTCTGTCTGTCTATCTATCTATCTATCTATCTATCTATCTGTCTGTCTCTCTGCTTGTCTGCCTGTCTGTCTATCTATCTGTCTGTCTCTCTTTCTATCTTTCTGTCGTTCTGTCTGTCTTTCTATCTATCTGTCTGTCTGTCTCTCTGTCTGCCTGTCTGTCTATCTATTTGTCTATCTATCTATCTATCTATCTATCTATCTATCTATCTATCTATCTGTCTATCTATCTGTCTGTCTCTCTGTCTGCCTGTCTATCTATCTATCTATCTATCTATCTATCTATCTATCTATCTATCTGTCTGTCTATCTGTCTGTCTATCTATCTATCTATCTATCTATCTGTCTGCCTGTCTCTCCGTCTGTCTGCCTGTCTCTCTGTCTGTCTGCCTGTCTGTCTCTCTGTCTGTCTATCTGCCTGCCTGTCTGTCTGTCTGTCTATCTGTCTGTCTGTCTGTCTGTCTGTCTATCTGTCTGTCTATCTATCTATCTGTCTGTCTGTCTTTCTGTCTCTCCATCTGTCTGCCTGTCTCTCTGTCTGTCTGCCTGTCTGTCTATCTGTTTGTCTATCTGCCTGTCTGTCTGTCTGTTACTCTCGCAAATGTACTGTGATCTGGCCTCAAGCAAAAGCTAGATAAATATAAACAAGACTATATAAATGAACTGATTCTGATCTTCAAACGAATTTAATTTTAATATTTGATGTTCTTCCTCAGCGTCCACCTGTCCCGTTAACGACAGCTCCTGCTTCTACCTTCCCTACGACTGAGCAGCCGCTGCGCTTCTCCTTCTCTGATCTCAACCTGCCAGACCTCTACACTTCATTTCAGTCTCTCTGTCGCTCTGTGAGAGAGAGAGTCACTTCCCAGTGTGAGTAAAGTGTGACAAATAGATCGTTCCATTTCCTCCTTTTCTCTTATTTTTTTTTTCCAGAATCCGTTCTCGTCCATGTGGCGCAGCAGTGCGTCCCGTAGCACATGGCTCGATCGCGAGCTTGAGTAACTGTTCGACTAACTGCTTGTGTCTGGGATTCATTTGGGTTTTCTGATTATTTTTTTTGTCCTCCGCCTCCCAAAATGCACTCTGACACAGAATCGGTTCTAATGCCTTCATTTATTTGCAGTGTGTGTAAGTCTTTAAATCCATCATTGCTTTTTTTTGTGTTTAAATCATGATCATGTTCTCTGAACACATACAGTATTATACATAATGTACATTATAAAGCCACACACGTGTTTTGTAGCATGTTGCGCATGTACAGTTACTATAACTACTTATGAGTGTTTATACAGGTGATATAAGACATTAATATACATTTATAATGCATCATAAATAATCATAAAAGTCTCAAAGTTGTATTAAATACTGTGCCTTGCAAAAGTATTTGTCCCCCTTCGAGTCAGATATGAAATGGCCGTTCTGAACAGTCAGTTTTATTACAAATCAATTTTGTTTTCTAAAAGGAAAATATGTTATTTGTCAGCAAAACCTGAATTGCTTTTAAAATGATGCTTGGTTTAAATGCTGTCAGTACTTGGTAGAACCTTTTTTTCTTCTGCGATAACATCTTTAAGTCATCATATAATGAGTCCATTCGAGCTTTTTACAATGTCTCACTATTTGAAAGGTGTTTTAGCAATTAAAAAAAGGCAACACCACAGATCTTAGCGGAATTTAAATCTTGACTCTGACCACTTTTAACCACGTGTTCCAGGCATTGAAACATTTCTTTATATTTTGCTTCCGAAGAACCAGACATTCCTATATTTTTTATGTAGCCATGAGGAATAGTTCTTCAGGCTTACTTTTCTCACTCTCATGTTCAGTCAGAAACCTGACCAGTTTCAGAGAAACAGAGTTTCTGTTTGTTAAGCCACACAGTGACCTGTAAATCATTTCCAGCCTAAAAAACATCTAATATAAGGCATGAACCAGTGAGAAACAGGTGCAGGTGATGACAGATGATCAGGCTGGTGATTATTATACTGGTGATGCTGAATGGTTGGAACAGACGAGAGGGGAAATGACGTTGTTGCTGTGGTTGTTACATAAACCAATTTTTCAATTGTATCTTTAGGTACTTTGCAGCCTGTTGCAGTAAAACATTTATTCCTATTTCTTTACTTTAACATACATAATTTAACATGAATACATTAGAGGTAGCTGAAGACTTTTGCAAAGTATTATTCTGTATACAGTATACCAACAGGGCGGCACGGTGGTGTAGTGGTTAACACTGTCGCCTTGCACCGCCAGGGTCCGGGTTCGATCCCCGGCCAGGCTTGATTCCCGTCTCTGTGTGCATGGAGTTTGCATGTTCTCCCTGTGCTTGGTGGGTTTCCTCCGGGTACTCCGGTTTCCTCTCAGTCCAAAGACATGTAGGTTAGGCTAATTGGCGTTTCCAAATTGCCCGTAGTGTGTGAATGAGTGAGTGTATGTGTGTGTGTCTGTGCCCTGTGATGGATTGGCACCCTGTCCAGGGTGTACCCCGCCTCGTGCCCTAAGCATGTGATAGGCTCCAGGCCCCCCATGACCCTGAATACAGGATTAAGCGGTATAGATGATGAGTGAGTGAGTTAGTATACCAGAGCATAATGCAGCCAGCAGCATAGTGCTTCATTTCCATATCCGAGTCAACACCATCTCTGCAGAGAAATATGCTGCTGACTCGGATATGGAAATGAAGCGGTGCCACATACAGTACATAGTGCTTTGGGGTAGGTGTTTCCCCTGCCATGCGGAAGGTCCGATTCCCAGCCAGCGCCCAAACCCCAGCCGCTGGATACAGTGCCGCTGGATACAGTGCCAAGCCCAGGTAAAATGGGAGGGTTGCGTCAGGAAGGGTACCCGGCGTAAAAAACCTGTGCCAAGCTTATACAGTAAGCGACCCCTTGCCGGGAGAACCTGAAAGACCATCACATATAGTGCTTTGAAATGTACCCAACTTCACCGGGTGATTCTTGTTCTTTTAGGTGGCTCTTTTCCTAGTCAACCTTCATATAGAATCCTTTGCTATATAGAGCTCTTGAAATGGTTTTGTGGTGCACCTCCATGCCGCTCTCAGACAATCCTTCAGAGAGTGACTATTGGCCTCACTATGGCTTCCCTCACCAATTCCTCTTGGTTTTGCCCGAGTATTGAGGGAAGGCCTTTTGTCTAGTGCTTACGTGGTGTGATGAAGAGTTGAATAGTGTTGAACTTTTGTATCTCTCTTGCAGCGGACGCCGCCGGTCTACTTGGGATACCGGGTGACATTGCACCGCTCCACACACCAACGCTGCCACCTCTGTCACCTCAACCCTGTCACATCACCAATCCTTCCACACACATGATCAGTAGTACGAACACTGGTACCAACCCAAGCCTTAACATTAACCCAAGTTTCACCGTACAAAACCCCCAGGCGATCGCCGAGCCCGACAGACTGCTACACAACAACGGTAAGCGGAACAAAGTGTGCGTTTCGTCCTAACAGTAACTCCGTTAAAGATGTTCATATGCTCTCATGTTTTCTCAGTTGTTCCTGCAGACTGGTTCAGTAATGCGGAGTCTTTAAGAGAGAGCTTCAGAATTGCCAACAGTTTGGACTGGTCTAATATAGACCTCACCAATCACCCTGGTAATTTTGCCAGACGATTTATAAGACTATATTAAAAAAAAAAGAAAAAAAAAAAAAGAAAAGAAATGCATGGTGTTTGTATACTGCTAGACATGATCGCTTTTCTATTTCAGACCTGGTAGAGAGCATGCGTCAGGCAGAACTCTGCGATTGGGCGCTGGATCCGAATCTCTTCACCTCGCTCTGTGATTCCCTCAACCGCTTCTTCACTCACAGGGGTATCCTCGGCTCACAGTCGGGCAACACGTCCTCTCTGAGCTCGTTGGCTTCGCCTCTTACCCACATGCAGACGTCGGCAGCTCACCCGACTCTGCCGCATGTAATGCACCCCTCTCCGCTTAGCTTACCTCCCCAGCTCCCGCACTGTAGTGGTGGTCCAGCTGTACAGAGCCACAGGAAACCAATGACTCTTCAGAGCCATAGCCAGAATTCGCAGAGGAACCTTGAAACACAGCCAAATGCTAGCCAGCCTCTGACTTCCAATGGTAAGTCTATAGAGCTTGAGATTTGTTAGAACACATGTACACCTGCTTATTGTCAGTGAACGAAGGATCGTTAGAACTTGGCCGCTAGAGACTGGACAAAGACCAGGTGACGTGCCCAGTCTTTATGTGCCCTTGTCTTTGCCGACAGTATTGGAACCTGACTTGGTCTTTTGCTGTTGTTGCCGAACCACCTCATAGTTCCTGTGTAGCATGTCAGTCGAACCAAAGTTGAGATGCTTTTCTGTTCGCCACGGTTTTAAAGAGTGACTGACTGACTTGCTGTAGCTTCCCAGTCCAGTGAGCCAAAGTAGCAAGTGGCCATCATGTCTCTTGGGCCAAAGTTGAGATGCTTTTCTGTGCACCACAGTTAAAACGAGTGACTGACTTATATAGACTATGTTTATTGAGCCAAAGTTGAGATTTGACTTACTGTAGCCTTCCTGCCTATTGAGCCAACGGTGAGATGCTTTTCTGTTCAGTACAGTTATAACGAGAGACTGACTTACTTAGACTTTCTGTCTATTGAGCCAAAGTTGAGATGCTTTTCTTTTCACCGGGTTTGTAGTGAGTGACTATTGAACCTTCCTGTCAGTTCAAACCATATGTCTGGACATTCTCCTGTCTCATGTATAAGGCAATTTTAATTTACAGAACCGGCCACAAAAAACCAACAGTTAGTCACAGAGATCACTTTTTTTTTCTTCTTCTTCATTCTGATGATTGATGTGAAATGCATGAAACAGTAGGTGTGCAGGTGTTCCTAATAAAATGTTCAGTGAAGGTCTTAACAGATGATTTTAGTCTTAAACAGACTGTCCCCAACCTTTACCCATTGGACATTACAGTAAGAGTTTAGTGGCGTGACTGAAAATCGCAATGCTTAATAATAATGCTTTTTAATAATTCATGCTTAATAATTCATGCTTTTTCTTAGAAGAAAAAAAGTAAGACTGTAAATATAATACTACAGTCCTGATACGATCATTCACAAAAAAATCACTCAATCACAGCTTGCGTTCTTTATAATAATAAAGATGATGTGCTATATTTCAGACATGTATTTTCACTTATTGCAATGGGTGCCAATAATTCTGCAGTTACGGTTTCTTTTAAGACCTATTTAAATAACATTCAATAAGGTAAAGACTTACTGCGCTTAACATCCATTAGAAAGTTACAGTAAAAAAAAAAATGCTTAAATAATAACTGATGTACTGAATATCATTGTAAAAAGGAATTGTTGTGCGATTTCTAATAATGGTGGATCTTGAACTTTTACACAGTGAATCCTGCAGAGGTTTTTGAATTATCGAGACAAAATCCGAGTCTTAACCTTTCACTGTTCTGTCATCTGCAGCTATTCAAGCACAACCTCTGACACCTCGAACCCGACCCCAGATGACGCATCTCCACAGCAACAGTGAAGAGATTCAGGATGACTTTGACTGGGACTCACTGATTGTGTGAACACTTCATGGATCTTTGGAACAATTTGAAATAGTGCAAAATTTATTTATCGTGATGAAAGCATTTGTTTGAGATCGGAAAACATTTTCTTCATGTATATGTTTGTTACACGTAGCGGCGGCTCGTCCATACTGTATATTAACCAGTTAACAAATCCTCGTTCGGAACATCATGCGCTTTAAACCGTTGTATGACTAATTACCTCTCGAATGACCTGCGATCGAAAAAAATCCTTGCTGTTTGACAGATATGACTGACATTCCAGTGAGTTGCTCACTAGATCATGCTCACAGTCCTTTTAGGGCCACAGAGTTACTGTTGCACACACTGCTACTATCAAGTCCTAATAGAGGCCCAGCGGGGCTGGAATGACGCTGGTCCGTGCTCAGGGGTGGCGCAGCAAACAGGACAATTAATAAAGGAGTTGATTTGTGCAGCACATTAGAGTAGTTTCAAACACTCTGAAAAATGTTTGTTTCGGTAATTAAATCTATTAAATACCTGCAAAGACAAAGATAAGTAAAGGCACTGCCTCCATGATGTACATAAGCATTTCTATGTGATAAATACATGGCAACAATGGGAAGAGGAAAAGTGGGTTATTGTGGCACAGGTACCGTCTGTACCACGGTGGCCTGGTTACCCGAGCAAACCTGAGGGTGAGAAAAAAAGAAACACAAAGAAAGAAAGAAAGAAAGAAAGAAACCCCGTCTCCCTGCCGCTAGACTGTATGTCGGCTCGCAGCTGCCTATTATGGTGTTATTCTACAACAGAAGTCAATAATAAGTTTATTAATATTTTGCTGCCCTCCAATATCTATGGTAATAAACTGCTTCTAGTTATATGATGCTACTTTCAATCAGCAGTATAAGTAGTGTAATTCACCAGCAATGCATTCAGATACTTTAAACTGAGGTGAACAGTTATTACTCTCAGAAAACAATTCCACTAATAATGACTTAAAAACATTCTGTAGCATTCAAGTTAAACCAGGACTTTTGGTTATGCAGAATAACATAATCCCCTGCATCCACTAATGCACTTATCCCAGAGTTTCATACAAACTTCCAAGTCATTATCAGACTGTCTGCTTCATGTCTGACACACTGGCCTCGCCGGGACTCACTTAACAGCCCAAATATGTGGAAATGGCTTGGAACGAGGAACTAATGTGCAAGTGGTGTTCGCGAATGATCGATTGTGTGTACAGTTCCCACAGACAGAGGAGTCTCTTCTGCAAGTTATCTGACGGTTTTCAAGGCTACAGCGTTCCACTCGCTGAATGTTCAGGTTGGCCAGGATCGTTGTTCACAGACATACGGCCGCCTTAAGTTCATTTGCACTGTTCAAATGTTTTACTGCAGCTAAGAGCCTCATCACGATAGCATGCTGGACGTCTTCTGTAAAAGTCGATTGGTTTTACGCCTTCATTCATGAGAAATATCACAAGTCCTGGTTTGACTCAAATGCCACTATTATTAAACATTTTGAGAGTAAATCACGAAGGTATTGACCATACAAATAGAAATCATGTATACATGTCTGGGGTCAGATTATTGTTTATATAGGAAAATAATGCAAATACGATGTCCTTAGTTACTATTCACCAGCTAGAGATGTAAGCTTTCCAGGATAATTCACTATTTTGACTAGTTATACCTTTTCATTGCACTTGAAAGCTCTTTGCATGTTTTTTTTGTTTTTTTTTTTGCTTGGCGCACTAAATGTAAATCTGTTAACTCTACCGGGTGACTGGGGCTCCATCAGTGTATTTTGACTGAACATTGTGTGTGTGTGGAAACAGTTCAATGTTTTCAATTGTCTTCAACGACTAACACTTCCTTTGCAAATATTACCTTTCTGAATTTTACCTAAATGAATCAGGCACCACAATATTCTATGCCTTGCATCAAAATAAAAATGCAGATGAAAATCATATGAAATATCAAAGACATGTCTGGTCCTGACTTTGCTGTAACGGAAAACCCAAAACAAGCATTTATTTTATTTTTTTTTACATTTATTTTTTTTTCCATCCTCCATTTTTTAAAATTTGTTTTTTTTTTTTAAATGTGATTATTCACAGTCAACACCATAATCTTTCATCTTTCCCAGTATAAGAGATATCTTCATATATAAAATAATTCATCAAAAGGAAATGAAGAATAACAGCATGGATTGTTATTCAGTCCCCCAAATTTTAGCATTTAAATTCCCGCAAAAAATTCATCCAGGTCACAATTTTAGAAGCGTTTAAAGTCCACCCACATGTTTTATTTCGGAAACACGTACGGGAACGAGTGGGTGGGTGGTGCAATATGAGAATAAAATCGTGTCCCGTGTGACAGTTCTGACTAATGCTTCAAATCACAAAACAAAAAAAAAAGTGAAACAAAAATGAATAAAAGGACATCAACACTAAATACAGATGCCTTCATGGACAATCACTGAAAAGTGTCACTGTAATGCAGACACAAATCGCCCACAGATGAGGTTTAATGTAATAAACACAGCGTTAGGGTTCATGGACAGACACACACGCATCACACGCGCACACACACACTCATCCTTTCTGTCTCAACCCAGATGTTTAGCAGTAGCATTTCATCAGTCTATACTGAAATGTCACTGGGTAAATAATGTTAAACCAGGCATCGCATTCAATGGCTGTATGTCAAAGTTATTTTCTTCGGTTGCTTGATCCCAGGAAAAAAAAAAAAAAAAAACAAACAAACAAAAAAAACAATAAATTAGGAAAAAAAATTAGACTTTGAATTAAATTAAAAGTATTACACCCAGTTTAATCAGAGATGTGGCTTAAATGCAAAGACGATCTCATCTTAGTCCAAGCAGTGAGAGTTTAAGCGCTCCTTCATGCACACTCCAAGTGTCACTACTACGTCCTCTATAGAGTAGGGATGTGTGGGTGACTTAATTATATCAGTTTATTAGTGGCTAATTTCTCTCCATCTTTCTTCAGTCAAGATTTATGATTTCTGTGCAATAAAATAACTTACACAATCACACTGACTGAATGATCCTTCTCAATCATACATGCGCATGTCAACGCCCCCAGAAACAAACAAGAACAAATAATTCAAATAAAACAGAACTTAACTGCTCCCACTAGCTCTTATTTCTTATGAAGCAAAATGAAAAGGAATAAAGTGAAATCTGAAATGCTTTAAATATAATGACGTATGCAATTTTTCTCGTCTTGCACGCCGTGTCGATGGGGCAGTTTTTCAAGTGAAAAGGGACGAGGGGGGTTGGGGAGTTTGTGAAAATTCTCAGAGAAGAAACGGATTGGTGCTTGTACCCGTAGCCCCGCCCCCTGTCACAGCTCCTCCGGCACCCATAACACCGCCTACTCCTGATGGGGGCCCCAAAACCAGCGCTGGCTGAGCGACTCCCGCGGAGCCCATCATCATGGAGTTTCCTGCAGGGCCCATGGGAGAAACTCCGCTGAAAGGCATTCCCATCGGACTGGACTGTACCATTCCCATGCTCATGCTGGGGGCCGCCATAGGGACCCCCATTACTGGCATGCTCATCCCTGGCTGAACCATTCCCATTGTAGGCATTTGGCTCAGCATGGGGTTAGGCGGGACAGGACTGGTACGTAACTGGCTTAGACCAAGTGAAGAAGGCTGAGGGGAAATGGAGGCCATTGGGGTCACACCAAACGGGTTAGAAGAAGAAGCTGGCGTTGGTGAAACACCCCGGCTGGAAATGGTGCTGCCGGGAGTGACTGCCACACCTGGTGCAGGTGAGGGGCCTAGAAGAAAAATGAAAAGGATCAAGAGAAGAGGAGGTGAGTGAATAACAAGGATACTTTGTTACACACATTATTGGTTAAACAGAATTTTAAATTAGGACATACAATGTTGTGAAAAAGTAATTGTACTTAAATGGATTAAGCCCCACAAACAAATTTCAATATTACACAGAGATAACTTGAGTAAATACAAAAACTGTTTTTAAATGATAATTTCATGTATGAAAGCAAAATTCTCTCCAAACCTACTTGGCCCTATGTAAAAAAGCAATTAAACATAAATAATAATAATAATAATAAAATACAACAGGAAGGGTGCAAATAATTTTTCACGTCACTATGGTCTAAACACACTCTCTGCCACATCATTATCTATTTTTTTCCCTTAAAATAGAAAGTAAGCTTGTACCAGAAATCTACTATTAGTCCTTTGTTTTATAATTTGCAAATATACATCAGTAGTTCTTAGAAGCTAAAATGTTGCTATTCGGAGTACCTACTCTGTGACTGAAGAAAAGGGTTGTGAGATGAAGTCATAGTGGGAGGGGTCTGTCTGGGTTTGGGTTTTGATGATATGAGGGAGTCCAGATCCACCAGTGCTGCGTTGGGGCCCAGGAACGACTCCGGGGTTTTCCGGACCGGGAGGGACGAGCCGAGTGATGAGAGGTCGAAGGGCACCGGAGAGCCTGTGCTTCCTCCACCAACTACATCACTGCCTGTTACTGCAGAGCCTCTCCTTTCTGGATCTCCTGACGGAAAACATAGGAGAGGATGGGCTCGAGTGATAAACAGGAAGAGAGGATGTTTAATAATTAATTAATGCTGCCTCCCACATGCTGAGCAGGTCACAAGGCAAGATCATGACCTACTGAAAGAGGAGTGGGAAGTGGGTTTTAAAGGGGGAGAAAGCATGAACACACAATATGATAGATTTTTAAAAATTATTATTATTATAAAAGTGCCAGGATTTTTACCAATTTTTCTTATAACCCATGGCAAAACACTGTACCTGCTTCCTCAGCATGACAATTGGCGTTTGTTGCATTTTGTTCTCAAAGAATTTAATTATAATATTTTAGCTTAGATGTAGCAAGGACAAGAAACAAAGTGCTGATAATTTGGCTTCATAAAGAAAAATAAATGATCAGTTTATAAAAATTAAGTTTATTAAAAAAAAAAATCAGCTTTACTCTGTATTACATTTGTGAAAAACTGGAAATCCTGGACAGACAAGATGGCAATGAGTATAAACACACGGATTAACAAGAGGGATTGGTTATGAGGCTATGCTCACATTACAAGCCACATTGTTAGGTCAGACCGGATTTGCATATCATGAGAGTTTTCATTCATAATTACTTCTACGGTTAACTTTTATCTGACCCTAAAGTCTATCCTCTGAATCAGCAAGCATGCACAAGATACATCCTTGCTCAAGCCATCTGGGTTAGAACACATCATGTGGTTTTGCGTTTATTTCAAACAAACGACGCAATTGTAATTTCTAAGAACAGTTTGCATTTGTCAAGTCCTGAAAGAAAGGCCTAACTCAGCTATTCCTAGGTGCTCACTTACATGGATGACATTGTGTGTGGTCATGTGTACCTGTGCCATTTGTGTGTTTAGTGGAACCACTCCAGGGGTCAGAGGTCAGAGCATCACTTGCGGGGGCAACCCCTTCCCCAGCCCAAGGATCGGATGACCCTGAGAGTGAGGTTGGGGCAGCAGGCACTGATGAAGCCCAGGGGTCTGTACTAGGAGGGGTCACGGCTGGGGAGGACAGATGAAAGGGTCAGAGGTGGAGAAACGCATGCGTGCAGACTAAAGTCACGCAAGGAGTTGAAACTTTGATACACTCTGGATAGTGCTTATTTTATTCTAGAAGAAAGGAATGAATCTGAATTATGAAGGATTATTTTTACACTGAAGTAAAATTTTTCTCCTGTCAGTAAAAGTGGTATGACAGTACAATGGAAAAATGCCAATAAATAGCAAGAGAGTTACGCTGAGATTATTCCAGCTTGTTTAAACTTTAATCTACTATAGACCTTGTGGGCAGAATGTATAAAATCTCCTCCGCTCTCCAAACCCCCATCCAAAGGGAGGAATTTTCTTTTTGAATGCACCTAATATTGGGTGAAAACTATACCTACTATGACATTAATTACATGAATCCTCAGACCTAATTACAGTGATCCTTAGACGATTTAGAATATTTAGACGAATATTTGACTTATTCCCATTATTTATGCAAAGAAATTAAGAAATTTAACTGAATTTTGCTTATTTAGTGGCAGTTTGTGTGTGTGTCTGTGTTTCCTATTATCATCATTTTGGTATCAGGATGTACACCAGATATTGGTATCAAAGTCAGAATGATGGTTTTGTAATAATACAGGAATGGTAAATGCAGGGTAAACAGGGAAGGGTGAAATGGTAGACAACACTCAAACAATACTGAAAGATATGACTCTGTAAATATTATACATGCATACACACACCCTTCCACATACATGAGCTCACAGACACCCATGATTGCCTAGTGACACTGTAATTGACAGGGGAGAGTGTGTGTGCCGTTCCTTCCCACCCAGGGAGTGGATAGAGTTTTAAATAAAATCTAAATGTTGTAAATAAAATCTAAAACGTTTGCCCAACTCCATGAAAGATTCCTCCATACAAAGATTTACTATACAGGGTGAAACGCAGGCATTTTCTTTCTTATATGAAATTTTCCTTTTCATTTCATTTTAGACCCAAGATAGCTTTTTAAATCAACGACAGAAGAGCAAACAGATCCAGAAGGTCATCCAAAGTCAGTAGTCTATCGGGACTGGTCCTGAAGGAGGAAATCATCTCTGCAACATCAGTTCTGATACATTAACAAAGGTTGAACATTCTTGTATTTTGTGTAAACACAAATGCGTCAAAGTCAGATGCAATCAACTTCATTATTTGCTCAAATTTATACTTGTGCATATTTTTGCCTATGGATCCAGACTTCTGGGCCACGCCGAATAGTTATAACAATTGAGCATAAAATTCTTGTAACATGATAAGCCATAAAAGTTTTTCTGTTGGTCTGATGATTCTAATTCCATTATAGACATTATAATGTTCTGCAATTCATGTAAAGAATACAAACAGACCCCCCCGAAGAATACAACAAACCCCCCCGAAAAAAAAAAACATAGAATACTACTCTAGCCTAAACGTTTCTGTGAAAAATTCCAGTTAGACACCAAGCCATCTATGCCACTTTTACCTTGTTCTGTCCTGTAAAGCACTTTTACATGGTCTTTACTCACCTGTAGATGCCCAGGGGTCAGAATTCACTGTGGAAGTCCCCCCCCATGGGTCTGGTGGAGGGGCTACTGAAGGTGGCCCGCCCCCCCATGGGTCAGTACTAGGGGGAGAGGCAGGAGACGCTGCACCCCAGGGGTCACTGTGGCCCCACGGTCCTGTTGAAGGGGCAGGGGTCACAGACGGAGGAGGAGATGGGCCGGTAGAGCCTGGAGCTGCTCGAGCTCCCCACGGGTCTACAGTGCTCAGCTCCATCAGGGCGGACTGAGAAGGTAGATGGGAAGAACATCAAAAGACTTGCACAATATGTATCGCCATTTTACACAAGTCTACACACACACAAACAGTATTTACAACGATCAGCCCTAACAAAACCATTCTGCCCAATATTGTGTAGTTTCCACTTGTGTCACCTGGGCAGCTCTGGCCCCTTGGGGCATGGCTCTAGGGGTGTGCTATGGTGTCTGGCACCAGGAGGATCCTCTGGGTAATCGGGCTTGTTTGTCTGATGTGTACCATAAGTGCTTGATCAGATTGGGATCTGGGCATGCTGGAGGCCGGGTCAGCAGTCTTGGTCTCTTTGCCTGCTGGGCCCTGTGTGTGGTGAGCTGTCACGCACTGGGTGTTCTGGTGGCCCATCATGACCAGCATTAACTTTTTCTTTTGGATTTTCTATGGCATTGGGCCAAATGCGCTGGCTTTTGCTTCCTGCTGGCACTCGTGAGTCTTTCAGTGCCCATGATCCTGTCACCATTTTACTGGTATATAATTTGTAATCAATGATAATTATGTTAATATTCAGGCTGATCGGTGTATACACTTCAACGTTCATTTCTTACATACAGACACTATAAATGAAGAGGGGAAAAAAAACATGAATAAGAGTAGATTATTTACAGGGCTCACAACAATGACTGAGCTGAACAGTGTGGTGGGTGTATTTTGCTCTTTATTGTCAGTTCTTTTTATGCCTTAATTGCTTCCACATTTGATTGTGTCATCGGCTGAATGGGTGTTGTCAACTGATAAATCATAGCAGGACAAAATTCCCCCTTATTTCATTACCAACAGATTTTGCAGCATGTCAGCATGAGCTATGATTTGAGTTATTATGATAATGTTTTCTAACATAATTACTTGTTGGCTTAACCATTATTATTATTAGTTATTACCAGAAATACAGCAAAAATGCATGTTATGAACTATACTTCCATTCATACAGGCGCACTCCTTACATACTCGTGTACACACCTCCTCAGGTTTGGCTTTCTCCCTCTTGCTCTCCTCGATGGCCATCTGCAGTCTTAGATCATCCCCCCTGCGCAGACGTTCCTCCTGCCAATCACAAACCATCATCATTACATCAGTGCAGTAAACAGCACGGAGTGTCTAATGAGAAACATGGCTCGTGAGATTTAAGGGCAACTTTTATATCAAATTAAGAAATAATTACAGGAGCGGAACGGTTTAATGGCATGCTTTCATTTCTAACACAAATTAGCTATAATTACATACGATTTAAAACAACAAACTTATGTTCATCAACTACAAAACCATAATTAACCAGAGAATTGCACCTTATATTCATATTTTCTTGTCAACTGATTGTTCAGTGAAATTAGGCTGAAGTTTATCGAGGCTCGATTGCAAACTGATCACTGATTTGTGATTGAATTTTGGAATGTGCACAAGAAAGCGATACGGGAGCAGCTTTCACCCCCGGGATCTGTACATCCCATGATCCCTGACCTCTTGGTGAGCCTCCTTGCTGAGAGTGAGCGCGTAGCGGAGTTCTGCATCCTCCAGAGGGTCAGCACTAGTCTGGTGAAGAGGGGTGAGGGGCGGGGCAAGGACAGGAGTGAGTGAGTGAGTGAGTGAGTAAGTGGGGGCTTAAACAAGTTGAAGGGCCTTAGCTTAGTAGCTATGATCTCTAAGCTACTACAGAGTGAGTGAAAGTAGGAAGTGAGAGTAAGAAACCAAGTGCAGAAATGAAAGTGGTTGGGGAGGGGATTTGAAACTAGTTAGTGTTAGATATAGATAACATTAGAACAAGACTAAAGATGTAAACCAAAAGTTCTTAAAATGTCATTTAAAATGACAATGGAAAAAGAAAATCTGACATGTATACAGACATGTTCAAAAGTTAGAACCCCCCTCTTTTAGTTATGTGTTTTTGTGTGAAAACATCATAAAAATTGTCCGATCGTAGCTGGTCTCAGTGTTAGGCAAATAAATGACTGCTTATGTTTTTACGCAAAAACACATAATTAAAAAATTTATTATTAATTCAAAAAAGTACTAACTTTTGAACCAGTGTGTAAGCACTCAAGTGAAGCCACCTTTAAAAAAAAAAAAAAAAAAAAACAGTTTTAACATACAACTTACTGCACATTCATTTGTCCTCTTATGATTGAGCCTTACCTGATTACTCATAAGGCACCCTTACTACAGAAGAAACAAACAATTTGAAATATGCTGTTGTGGTAAAATACTAGACAAACTAAAGTTTTAATTTTTATAAAATATTTAGACTTTTTTTAATTGCATTTAATAATTATTCAGATTCAGTTCAGATTTCTTTTTGTAAAATGTAACTAAAATCTAAAGCATTCTTTTTTTATTGTTACAAATGATTGCTACCTCCAATCTGCATTATTCATAAATCCACCTATATCCAGCAACTGTTCAATACTATTACATTTTTTTTTTAGAAATATATGTTTATAAATGTCTTTGACGTCCAGTTTTACCTGTTGCCAGAGGACGCGAGAGCTGACTGGGTGTGTAATTTTACCTGCTC
Organism: Clarias fuscus; assembly: GCA_030347435.1. Classification (NCBI taxonomy): domain Eukaryota; kingdom Metazoa; phylum Chordata; class Actinopteri; order Siluriformes; family Clariidae; genus Clarias; species Clarias fuscus. The sequence goes on along the minus strand of CM059207.1, from coordinate 12,212,545 downwards.
TGCCTCTTCCTTGCTCATGGCCAGCGCCAGCTGCAGTTGAAGGTCCTCCTCCCCCGAGCTCTGTGGCCATGCCTGGTCCGTTTCCGTACCCGACTGCAGTCCTAAAGTAGGAGCCGAGGGAGCCGAAGCCGCTGGGGGTTAAACAGCTAGGCATTATGGTTTGAAAAAAAAAAAAAGCATTCATTTCTTAATGTGGCCAAGCGTGGTGCTCCCCCGCACGCTGTGCTAAATACAAGCATTGTGACCTTTTTTTCCCTTTTAGCGAGCGAAGCAGCTCTTAATGTCATTAGCTGACTCACCACTTGAGGTCTGTGCCATCTTCTCTTTGGTCTTAAGTGCGTGGATCCTCTCTTCTCGTAGCCTTTCCTCATCTTTCAAAAGAGTCACCAGCTGCTTGGCTTTCTCTCTTACATTTACACCCTGATCAAAGAAACGCAGACACAGAAATACACTATAAATGATTCATTCAAGTCCATTATTACATATTTCGCTCTGAATCAGATGGAATCTGACTCGCAGTTTGCTAACTAGGGCACTATGAAGCTCTGAAAGTACAGACGTTTAAAATTAAACATACTAGAGAGTTCAGCAGAATTTATTATGTAGTCATAAAATAACGCTCAGATTGCACGAGGTGCAATAAACAGTCTACACTACAATCTAGTCCTTCCTTGAATGAAACAGCTTCCTCTTTGTTTAAAATTGGGTGGGTGGCGGGGGGCAGACAGTTCACAACTCCAACACACTCACACACACTGCATGAATGTGCAGGTATCTATAATAAAGTGGATTGTGAGTGTGACTGCATCATTTCATATACAAAAAGTACTGCATTCTTTGAAAGGCACCAGCAGTTTCACATAATATGCTAAGCATACACTTAATCTGCTGTCGTCGTCTCCTGGATACTGCGAGATCCATCCTTAAAGCTGCATGATCCAGGAGACTGAAATCTTCCTTATAGCGGACTACAGTCATGGCCAAAAGTTTTGAGAATGACACAAATATTAGTTTTCACGAAGTCTGCTGCTAAACTGCTTTTAGATCTTTGTTTCAGTTGTTTCTGTGATGTACTGAAATATAATTACAAGCACTTCATACGTTTCAATGGCTTTTAGCGACAATTACATGACATTTATGCAAAGAGTCAGTATTTGCAGTGTTGGCCCTTCTTTTTCAGGACCTCTGCAATTCGACTGGGCTGCTCTCAATCAACTTCTGGGCCAAATCCTGACTGATGGCAACCCATTCTTTCATAATCACTTCTTGGAGTTTGTCAGAATTAGTGGGTTTTTGTTTGTCCACCCGCCTCTTGAGGATTGACCACAAGTTCTCAATGGGATTAAGATCTGGGGAGTTTCCAGGCCATGTATTTTGGTCCCCGAGCCACTTAGTTATCACTGTTGCCTTATGGCATGGTGCTCCATCGTGCTGGAAAACGCACTGTTCTTCACCAAGCTGTTGTTGGATTGTTGGAAGAAGTTGCTGTTAGAAGGTGTTTTGGTACCATTCTTTATTCATGGCTGTGTTTTTGGGCAAAATTGTGAGTGAGCCCACTCCCTTGGATGAGAAGCAACCCCACACATGAATGGTCTCAGGATGCTTTACTGTTGGCATGACACAGGACTGATGGCAGCGCTCACCTTTTCTTCTCCGGACAAGCCTTTTTCCACATGCCCCAAACAATCGGAAAGAGGCTTCATCCGAGAATATGACCTTGCCCCAGTCCTCAGCAGTCCATTCGCCATACTTTTTGCAGAAGATCAATCTGTCCCTGATGTTTTTTTTGGAGAGAAGTGGCTTCTTTGGAGCCCTTCTTGACACCAGGCCATCTTCCAAAAGTCTTCGTCTCCCTGTGTGTGCAGATGCGCTCACACCTGCCTGCTGCCATTCCTGAGCAATCTCTGCACTGGTGGCACTCCGATCCCGCAGCTGAGTCCTCTTTAGGAGACGATCCTGGCGCTTGCTGGATTTTCTTGGACACCCTGAAGCCTTCTTAACAAGAATTGAACCTCTTTCCTTGAAGTTCTTGATGATCCTATAAATTGTTGATTTAGTAGCCACAATATCCTTGCCTGTGAAGCCATTTTTATGCAACGCAATGCTGCACGCGTTTCTTTGCAAGTCACCATGGTTAACAATGAAATAACAATGATTTCAAGCATCACCCTCCTTTTAACATGTCAAGTCTGCCATTCTAACCCAATCAACCTGACATAATGATCTCGAGCAGGTCCTTTAATGACTGCAATGAAATGCAAAGTTTTTTTTCGGGATTAAGTTAATTTTCATGGCAAAGAAGGACTATGCAATTCATCTGATCACTCTTCATAACATTCTGTAGTATATGCAAATTGCTATTATAAAAACATAAGCAGCAAACTTTTCCAATTTCCAATATTTATGTAATGCTCAACATTTTTGGCCACGACTGTATATGCAGACGAATATTTTTTTTTATTCATGTTGTATTGTGTACAGTAGTCTCTCCACGTTGCATACTAGTGTGACAAACGACAATTTAATAAACATTCAGTTAAAAGAGAACCATACACAGAACCATACACCATGACAAAACGATAAAAAGATACAGACCAAAGCTAAACAGATGTGACGTGTAAAGAGTTCATCTATGTGTGTGTGTGTTGTTTCCAATATTGGAGGAAATTCGTTTTGATATAAGAGTATTTTGATGTACAACGAACAAATTATGCTCGCAATCCAAGGTTCCACTGTACTTGGTCTGGGCTCCTTTATCGCAAATCACAGCATCAATGGGGCACGACGTAAATGATTATCCTGTGGCACTGCTGAAGCCTTATTGACGAGATTGCTTTAATAGCAGCTAATTTGTTTGTATTGTTGAGTTGTGCGTTTCTTATCTTCCTCTTGACACAATCTCATAGATTCTCTATAGGTTTCAAATGAGGCAAGTTGTCTCCCAATCAAACAGAGTAATATCATGGTCACACCAAACCAGTTAGTGGTAGTTGTGGCACTGGGTGCAGGTGCTAAGTCCAGCTGGAAAAAGGAAATCAGCATCTTTATAAAGCTTGGCAACAGACAGAAACCAGAAGTTTACTAAAATCTAATAAATAAATTAAATTCCACTGTGGAATTCTTACTCGTGACTTCAACAACTTGGATCCTGTGCCTCTCCACTCTTCCTTAAGACTCTGGGACATTGATTTCCAAATTAAATGCAAAATTGACTCTCATCTGAAAAAAGCACTTTGGACCACTGAGCAATAGTCCAGTTCTTTTTTTATTTTATTTGCACAGGTAAGACATTTCTGATGTCATGTCTAGTTCAGGAGTGGCTCGATATTAAGAATGCAACAGTTGCAGCCTATATCCTGAAGAATTCTATGCTATACTGTATGAATAGTAAACTCGAAATAAGATTTTCTAATATTCTGAGATTCTGGTTTTTTATTTTTATGGGCCATAATCTTTAAAATTTAAGAAAAAAAAAATGTTAAAACTATTTCACATGACATGTAATGATTTTTTAATATATGAGAGTTTCACTTTTTAAATTAAATACTGTGTATTACCTCAGGTACCATTAATACAATTTGAAAGAGATAATTGCATAAGATCATAGATTATGGCACTGCATTCTACCTCATAATTTATGTGCCATGAATGAGTCCTTGATGAAAAAAGGAAAAGGCAAAAACGAAAAGCAGTACAAAAATATAAGAACACACCGAAATTGTTTGTAAATAGTGCTAACAGGTTGTAATCAGTAACACCCCAATTGGAATTTTTTCTTGGCTGATATTGATTCTGATTTTCGTTTTTCTCTATAAACTATAACTGACACTATATGTTAAAGATTTAACAAATGATTTAACATTAACAAACAATTATATGCATATCATAAAACATTAAAGAACTATTAAATAATGTTTATATTTTCTTCAAAACTGCACAATGGTACAGGATTTTCTCCAGAGCTTTATTTTGTACAAATGATACTGTATTCAACTGAGAAAAAATCAAAAGGGACAGTGAAGACTATAACGTGCTTCTTAAACGGCTGCACATGCACCATTGGGAGGTGGGAATGAAGCACGGATTGATTAATGGCACTATAATTGATGAGAAAGTTCATCCCCTCACTCCTAAGCACTCCCAGCAAACATTGTTCTGTTGCACCACTTGGAGGCGCAAGCATGGCATAGAAACGGTGATATCCGAGGTTGAATGACCGATTTCAAGTCATGGCAGATCAAGCAGAAAACCACTAAGTCTAAAAGTCACTAGCTGATCGATCGTGGAGCTGTAGTTGTAATAAATAGTGATAATGTGCTTTAAAATATTTGTTTCCAAATTATCAACACATCCACAATCACAATTTGGTGTAGTCTCCTGCTGCAAAATAATGCTTTTATGTTCCTTCATTCATTTCGGTAGCAATTTGGTTGAATGAAGGTTGATTTTACAAACACCCACCAAGTTCCATTCTCCTGAAGGCTAAATGAGTGGTGAAACATTGAGCTGGAAATGACTCAGCAATGCCTCACCTCTTGTGATGTACCCTTAATTCTAAAGGTTACAAAAAAAAAAAATCTAAATTACCTCAGGTATCATTAACACAAGTGGAAAGAGTTAATAACATCATAAGATAATAGATTATACCACTGCATTCTGACCCACAATTATTGGCACCCTTTATGGAAAATGAGCTTACATAAGTGTGCTACATGTTTTATAATTTATCAGGTGCTATTCCTGAAATTCCTGTCCTTGTTTTTCACCAGCTGTGCTACCACAAACCACAAATCTAAATCATTCTTATACTGTTTATACATTCTTAGGAGTTTGGCAACGTTGATTTTAACAACCATGAGAATGAACCACACTGTGGAATTCTAAAATGTATGATTTTTTCCCCGCACATCCCTCACCTCATACGCCATACTGTGAAGAGGCGGTGGTGTGATTACAGATGGTGCCATGGATCCACTGACATACGCCATAAATGCACACGACGCTGACTTTACGCGGGAAACCAACTGCCTTAAAGCAGCAGTCTCTGATGCTTTGCATAACATGACAACAGAAGTGAGATAATGACAGTTGGCTTGGTAGGGAACTCAGATGGCTTTTAATCGCTTTCCAAACTAAATTACTGAAAACCTCTTGAATGATAGATGCCTTGATTATAACATTAACCACAGTTTCACTACTTCTGACAGAGGTGCTTAACAAACGTTTCTAGACTTTAAGTGATAAAGATTTATGTTCTGCACATTTGGTGCCTCAGTTGTGAATTCGCTCAATTGTGATGAAATCGATTGTTTGCTCTGTGCGCGTGTGTGTGTTAGGTACCTGGTCTTTTCCATCTCTGTCTATGAACTGAAAGTCTTTGAGTGTCTGGACAGCGTAGATGTTTTCCCTGCATTGCTGAGCCACTCTTTCTGAACCCGTCTTTATCAGATACTCCATAAGAGTCATAGCCTGAAAAAAATATTGAGGTCAGGTAGACAGTATGAGTGAAGTTACTGTTAATAAAAAAGAAAATGTGACTCTTATTTTTACATTCATAAGTTTAGGGTGATTTGCTGACCTTATACACATGCCTCCAGTTCTTTCCGTGGTCATTGAGCCTCTTCCAAACCATGCTCATGATTTCTGAGAAGGCCACTACGTTATATGTCAGATCTGCAATCTCTGACATCAGAGAACTGGACGGACCCCAGGGGTCATTGGAAGTTGCTTCCCTGACCTGGAGAAGTATAAAAAATAAAAACGTTGATTTTTTTTAGTATGCACTCAATCAAACTCACATCTTTAAGAACAAGGTATCTTTTCTCTGGAAGGTATTGGATTGTTTGAGGTTTAATTCAGAAGTATTACAACTGCACGAACTGATTACACAAGCAGAATAGTACAATACAGACAGCGGATTTCTATAGAGGGAAAAGCGTAGGCATAAATGAAAGCAACCCCTCACCTTAATCTCTGCTTCAGAGTAATTGTGAACAATATTCTTCACTTGTCGCCTTAGCGATGAGGTCGACATGGCAACAGGATGGCTATCAGGTTCCGGGGAAATCTGCAGACAGAAACCAAAGTGTAAAAGACGAGACAAGCCTCTAAAATGACTGTGCTTCTGAATTATTGTTTCACTTTTAAAAGACAATAACATTTATGTTGTTTATATTAAGACATTTTAATAACTGATTTAAAAATATATATATTATAGATTTGGCTGCAGTAATATATCTAGTCATCCAGTTTAAAAGCACAACATTTTACAGAGGTGACCTTGAGTCACTACATTTACTGGTGTGATGTGTTCTTCAATCTCAGGCTTTCAATACAAGTCTACACATCAAACTACATGTTTACCATGCTGATAAGCATAATATTTAAAAATGTACTGCTCATAACGTGTCTAAACATTTACATTTATGAAACCCTCACTTCCTTCTCTGAAAAAGCAGCTTCCCCTTTATCTAGACGGGCTTAAACAGAAAAAAAAAAACACTTCTAGTGTGTTTTCGGCGGAACACAAAAAAATGTAAAACACACAGTATTGGTTTCAGTGAGAATTAATTTGGTTTATAATAAACCACAAGATTAACATTTTTCCATACTACTCAAAACAACAGATAAGAAGTGAAGAACAAAATGAGGTTGAAAAGCATGCCTAGGACTACAGACACAGCACAGGCATTAGCTAACACTGAACAGTATTACACTGAAATGCACAATATTTGTTTAGCTACATTCTATGAAGAGTCTGACTGGGGCTGAAAAAATGTACTGATGATATTATTATGTTTCGAGTACTGGACTTTTATATAGACTTCAATTACCAAATTACACAATTACAAAACCCAATCCAACTATTTAGTCAATCCTTATTTTTACTATGTTGAAAATGTATCAAAATTCAATTGTGTGTAAATTCATTACATGTAAAGTATAATATTTCAAGCCTTTTTTGTTGATTACAAAATTTGATGAAGAAAAAAACAGAATATTAAAATATTAGATTTTCTAAGATCAGTCAAAAAGGATTTTCAATACACAAATTTAGAAAAATTATGTGCATTAATGCACTCAATATTTGCTCGAGGTTCCTTTAGCATGAATCACTGTATCAATGCGGTGAGACCTGGCATGTGACACGCCTGTATTGTTGGGCCGGGTGTTTCTCATTTTCCTCTTGACAATATATCATAGATTCTCTTTGGGTTCAGATCAGGGAAGTTGGCAGGCCAATCAAGCAAACCAGTCATTGGTAGTCAGTGATGAATATGCTTTGATACTTTAAATTCAGTGTGTGAAAAAAGAAAAGAAAAGAAAAAAAAACGCAGACAAAACGCAATTCACCTGTCGCCACACTGACTCTAAAATCTAATTTAAAAATAAGTTATTATGTTCATAATACAGATGAACTGTTTGATCAGCCAATGAGAGGAATTTGCCTGGCTCTCATTATTTTGAGTTACTGGATTTTTGAAATGTTGGTCATATATTTTTTCATAATGCCCATCTATTTACATAATTAATATATTTAACTGCTTTTTGATTAGCTCATTTGGTAAACTCTCATTATACAAAACGACTTCATCTCAAGTTAAAAAAAAATAAAATAAATAAAAAGACACCTATTCTAATTTGCACTAAAACCAACACTTGAAGGAATAATAACAATAAAAATTGTTGATCACTTAACTGCTAAATAAATGAAGAGTTAAGCAAAAATGCATGCGAAACAAACAAACTCCTGCAATTGAAGCAGCTGCAGATATGGCAATCTGTCAAGTGTGTTAAAGAGAATGTGATGTAAATGTACACTGATGAACTTTTTACCTATAGACGTCGGTCTCTCTGTCTGTGCGTGTTTGTGTGTGTGTGTGTGTGTGTGTGTGTGGTGTCGGGTCTGGATGCCAGAGCTCTTCAGCTTGTCCGCTGCACTAAACCTCCGCGTGGCCACATCAGGACCCAGATGGTCTGGGGAGAATTAAAATCTGTAGAGAAGAAAGGAAAAGGAGGGTTAGGGAAAGAAGAGCCAGCGTATGAGAGCAGGTATGCAGGGAAGAAAACTGTCTGCCTGTTGAATATTGCAGAGCCTCTCAGTGCCTCCCTGAGCTACATGCAAATCATTTAAAGCTTGTTCAGTCCTCAGACGTTCACTCTGCTTCATTCTGTCAGTCAGTTTAGCGGGGAACATTCACGCAACTTTTTATCTCACTACTCTACCTGTCCCTGGCATTTATGTGGAGAAAGATTTTAATCAGAACTCGGCGTGTGTGAGACAGCACTGCAGTACAGGATGTCTAACACACCATTCTGCTTTACATAAATCTAACTGATAAACCTCATTAAAACACACAACTCTGCATTGTCATACATCTGCTTCAGAAAAATACTACAGAAAAATCTACGTTAGAAAGGAAGGCGAATAAATCACTACTTAATAATTAATGTTGAGATGTTTATTGCACTGAATTTGACAAGTAAACATATAAGTTAAATTACACGTTATTGTATGATTTTAATTACAATACTATTTTGCATTAATCACCAGATATCATTAAATAATTTCAAATACAAATTAACTCAGTCTAAGGTGAAATTAAATTATTACTGAACATGAATTCGTTTTCCTACGTTCCTCTTCTTATCTACTGTACACTCAGGCTTCCGTCTTGTTCTAGTCTAGATGCTGTAAGTGAGACAAATTGCTTCCTTACTTGTCTTTATTAAAATTAAAAACTTTCCTGAACAAAGTTTACTTTACTTATCTGATGGTAGTTACAAGAACTCGAACAACTGACAGAGCAATAACTGTGGGAGCAAGAAAGTCAATGTAAAAAGAAGACTTTTAAAATATTGTTGGTCAAATGAAGAGCTTCAAACACAGAAAACATACAGATAATTATTCGCTGTCTTACTGTTTGTCTTGCGTAAATTAATTTATCATACTGATACTGATGAGCTTAGCTAAAGTTCATTAATTAGACTTTACTACAAGCATGTTTTCTTTCTTAACAAATCACACTAACTGTTACACAGATATTGTTCCAGACACAAGCGGGGACAAAAAATGAGCTCAATGGACACGATGTGCGTCTAACTGTGCAACATAAAAGCGGTTTCCTTTTAAAAAAAAAAAAAAACGATAAAGAAAAGCAATTAAAACTAACTTCTTCCTAAACTGCCTCAATAACTGCATCAAATAAGTGCTAAATAAATGAAGTTCAATACGAAATAAAAAGCAACCAAAAGCCTGAGCGTACTTGTGAAGGAAATAATTGACTACCCTTAATCGCAGCATTTTATTTCTCTTACAACACAAAATTTTGGCAATGATTACAATTTTTGCAAAATTAAAGACAGACATCTAGTTTGTTTATTCTTTTAAAGTCTAAATGTTGTGGAACATCAGTAAAACTAATGAGTACCTCACATTATAACCGCTTTAAACAGTGGTTTTCTTATCGGTATCTCTTTTTTGCCATCTGTGGAGACTTTACAGCTTTATCTCTAACCGTCACAAAGAACAAACACTGGGGACCGCCTGTATGTGTAGCATTGGCCCCGTGTATGTTACGACCGAACAATATACCCTCCATATCCATATGGACCTGTCATTTGTGGAACAACCATCAGCGTGGCTGTTATAAAAAACTAAAATCAACACCTTCTCACCAATCACAAACAAGCTTACAATCATATTTTCTTTTCAGCCATTTCTGTGTTATCTAGAACTAAAATCTCTTGAAATTTTACTTATAAACAATTTTAAGGTTATTAGTTAGATTGAAATAAAAGAAAATTTGGTAAACATCAAAATATGAATAGATATTTTAGTAATGTGTTTAGGTCTCTAAACTATACAGTATGTAAGAACAAAACCACTAATAAATGATATTTAAAAGAGTTCCTATCATGTGTAAAAATTGCCATGTTGTTTCAATTTGGACATGTAATTGAACTGAATAAGCGATTTGAAGAAGACATTTTAATATGCGTCTATAAAGCTACAGTAAATCATCGCAGATTATTTGTTGATCAAATCTGAAGATTTCATAGGATGTTTTTTCCGTGTTATAATGATCTTCTGCAATTGCTCCTATAAATATTTTATATGATGTGGTGTTTTATAAGCGAGAACAGTTTACTGGACATAAAGCGCCCATATTTTATTATTTCTTATGGAGTTCACACAGGTCAAGTGTGTGTGTTAATACTCCAGCTGAAATACATCTTAGAAACTCCCTTTATGGCACTACTCCTCCAGATGCATGTTTCAGTGTCTGTGTAAAAGTTCATACCGAGCCACACCCCACCAGCAAACAGAAGGGCTGTGCAATAAGCTGGGGGAGGGAATTATCTTATATGATGTCACAATGAGGGGGAAAATGTAACTTGTTGTTTAAGCTCTGGTCAATACAAATAATATTAAAGTAAATTAAATTAGCTTTAACTAGATTAAATGAAATAAAAAAGGACAAATAGTAGAAAGTTGTTTTTTTTGTTCACCCTCACTTGACATGAACTTCAAAAGAAATAGGAAAATATGGACCACACAACACCACATCATATAAAATGGCCAGCAATTATCAGTGGAACACAAACTAATGTATTCATAGGAGAATTTGCACATAATCATAATTAAAAAATTAAAAAACGTCCTATGGAAGCTTGAGTTTGTGTAACTTCACGATAAGTTTAAGGTCAATATATAACTGTATAGCAGCTTTATAGACACACATTACACTGTCATGTTTAAATCGCTTATTCATTTCAAAAACTGGTGCGTGAAACACCTGAGGAACACCGTTGAGAGAAGTGGATTAGGTAGTATGTGTTAGGAGGAAAAAATTATTTATTAATTCATTCATTCATTCATCTTAATTAACTACTTTATCCTGGCCAGGGTCACGATTCGCAAAATCAAAAATAGCAAAAACGTGGATTCATGTGACACGATGAAGTGCAACTATTTCTTAATCTTCTACTCGGATCTTTTCCAAAATCTTGCTGTGTGGTTTGCAGAGTCAAGACATTACATTTGGAAGAAGCGCAGCATGCATCTCATTCTATAGCTTCAGAACAAGGGTGTAAAAAATGTAAAAAATAAAATAAAACATTAAACTGCATACACATTACAGCCGTCAAAGTAACAACAAGCTCTAAGTAAGTCATGGTAAATCTGATAAAGTCTTTGTGCATTCATAACACAGTGCATATGCACAAGATGACACTGTGACATCATGCTTTTTCCTTTCAGAGAAATACAATGAAAACACAAGAAAATACAGTTCCGAAAGCACTAGAACAGAAAAGCTGAATATATCGTTTACGTTTGAAATCAAAAGATGAATACAACAATAGATCAGAATCTCAATTTTCATTTCCTGATTTTACATCTAGATGTGTTAAACAACTTACAGTATGACTCCTCTGATGGCAAAACTCTTAAATTTAGCCTGAGTAAAACTCCTGGAACAGAAAGTCTTAATGCAATTAAAACCCTTACTATTTGGTTGCATATCCCTTGCTTGCAATAACTGGATCAAATTGACAGACTGACATCACCAAACTGTTGCATTCTTCTTTGTTGATGCTTTTCTACTAAACTTGTCCTGCAGCTTCTTTAACTTCTTGTTTATTTTGAGGGGTCTCTCCCTTTAGTCTCCTCTTCAGGAGGTGAAGTGCATTCTCATCTGGGTTCATCCTCAATAAAGATTAGTAAGCTTGTTTAGGAAGGTATCATGCAAGCCCAAAGCCATGACAATACCACCAGCACTGACAAACAAGCTGTTTTAATGTTTTTAGGTTACTCTTGGTTCCAGAAATTGCGTGGCTCGACTCTGTATTTCTTTTTGAATTTCAACTTGATCATCTTGAGTGGTGTACAACCTGTCTCTCTTGTAGTGCATCTGCTACATACTACTCTTAACGTCTTCTTCAAACGGTGGACTGTAATGACCTCACACCTGCTTTGTGGTGGTTGTTGTTGATGTCACAGACTGTTGTTCTGGGTTTTTCTTTTCAGCTCTCACAATGTTTCCATCATCAAATGTTTTCCTTGGCCAACCTGTTCGATGTTTAGCTCATCAGTACACCAGTGGTTTCACATTGCTCAGAACATTCCAAAGCATGATGTTTGTGCAAAGGCTTTGGTCAATTTTCTCACTTTTCTCATGTTTAAAATGGCCTGCTAGTCTCTCGTATCCAGAGTTCTGGCTTTAATGTTGTTTTACCCTTACTGACAACAAATCAAGTCTACAAGAAAAATCCGGCGTTCAAACCAAGAGCACGAATTTTAAACTTTCCACCGTTAAAACACTCAGTCTAACAGGGCACATCCGGCCAACAAGGAATATGCATCAGTCTCACGTTCCAATATTATTGATCATTAAAAAAAAGGATTTAGTTTGAACAAAAGGTGCGATATTTTAAGTAAGTTGTTTAACACATCTAGATATATAAAAGTCATGAAACAAAAACTAAAGTGCTGATCCATCATCTCAATTATCTTTTCATTTCAAACCCAAATGTTTAAAGTGTACAGCAAAAAAAAAAAACTTTCCATTCCAGTACTTTCAAAAGGGATTGCAAATACCGCCCTTTGTACAAGTTTCTTAGGAAGGCATTTGTAATAAAATTTTACTTCACTCCCACACTCACCATTGAACAACAAAAAAAAAAGACAACTGCGAGAGTAGGTTTCTAGTGTGATGCTTTTTCTACAAATCTCAATGTCTTTGTCACATGTTCACACAGTCACGGTATTCCTAACATGCCATCCAAGCAGTTGAAGAGACGCTGGGTCTTATTTAAGTACCAATGTAAAAAATATACAGACAGTACAGACCAAAAGTTTGGACACACCTTCTCATTCAAAGATTTTTTTTTATTTTCATTACTATAAAAATTGTAGATTCACACTGAAGGCATCAAAACTATGAATTAACACATGTGGAACTATATACATAACAAAAGTGTGAAACAACTGAAAATATGTCATATTCTAGGTTCTAATAAAGTTCTAATATATAATAAAGCTGTTTAATATTTGGGGAAGAGTTGCCAGGGAAAAAACAAGCCGATAAAAAGCACTGACATGGCTGATCAAAATGAAAATCAGCTCACTGGTTAAACAGAAAAAATGCCATGTAAACACCACCCTGTCAGAACTGGGCTAATGCTTTCCCATGACAGCAGACAGGCTGTGTCTCCCGAGCTGCGTTATGAGAACTTTTGCCTTTGCAAGAGCATTGCCTTTTATAAAGGTTTGTAGGCGTCGCCAAATGCGAATCGTCTGAGGTGAGTAAATACGGAGGAAGCTTTTGTTCTGATATGACGTATAACAATAATTATACAAGTTCACAGATGGATTCACAAATAAGTGCAGACGAGTTTGTCAATCAAAAGAAGCTAGAAAGTTAGAGGTAAGGAGTATAACTCAGTCATACAGAGCAACAGGAAATAAAGTGACCACCTCAATTCAGATTCAAGGTCAAAGTGTCAGACTTAACGCCACTTTGTTTTAAATATATATATATAGAAATTATTCATCCATGTCTATATATATACGTACATGGCATTTTCCCCATAACTGCACAGACGGTTTGTTACGGCATGCTTTATAACCAAGAAGTGTCTGACCTGTTTGTTTAACGTGACAATGACATACCCAAGGGCTTCATTGAGGTTTACAGAAAACACAAAGCCACCCTGTGAGACGGAAACGACTACAAGACTGATGGTGATGATGAGGAGGAGGAGGAGGAGTGGCAGATGACACACTGGATAAATAATGATTGCATAATACTGAAACCCGATAACAAAACCGAGCTGGCAAAGCTCAGAGCAAAGTCCCAGAGGCTTCAGTAGATTATGGAGTCGGAGACTAAGTGCTCTGATGGGAAAGTGCTCAGTGGAGAGTTCTGCATCGTTCCTGCATCTAATCTAAACTGAAACTAAAGTCAAACTTTGAAGGAAATTAGACACATATGGTCAGACAGGACACCAAGTTAGCGAGCTAACAAGTGGCCTCAAGAAGCAACAGTTGATTAGCAATGACAAAAGCACTGCTTTTTTTTAAAAATTATGATTATAATAACAATAACAACAGTATAGTAAACGTTTAACTAATCAGTTGTTTCTAATCAAAACTTGGCGCGTGTTAAACAAGTTCACATTTATATTTGTACACATATACAATTATAAAATGATATTTTGTCATTAGGTTATGAGGAACACACGACTCACATGCTAACAAGAACACCCAATGTTAGCTAGCCAGACAACACACAACCTGTCAACCAAACTGAGCTCAACGACTAAATGTTTGATCTATTAACGATTTCATTAAAGCACCCGTTTAAAACGAATGAATGAATAACGAATTCACAGTTAGGTTGTGAAACGACATTTAGACTGGTGTCTTTTTGACAGCCGCACAACACACACCCTCTTCCCCTGACTTTAGCCGCGCAGCCAGCTCTCAACTGACAGCTAGCAGGAGAAATAATAATAATAAATAGATAAAATAATAACAATAACATTCAGGCAAAGACGAAACAAAGTAACCTTTGACGTAAGAGCGGATGTAAACAGAAAAAAAATGGCAAAAAGTTGTTTTAAAAAAAGTTCTCCGTCACCTTTCATTCGGTCACGCATTCCTCTCCATTGGCATCAAACTGAAGGTAAAGTCTTATCGCAGCTAACGCACCGTTAGCTTTTAGCACAGCCTACACACTTACCGTTCAACTCTGGAGCTGTCAGGTTAAAGACATCGGCGCGTCGATATTAGATACTCCGTCACAAGACGACTTTAAAACGAGCCATTTATGTCACGACAGCGACCGGAGAAATGCGGTGTGGAAGGGAAGAGCTGGTGCTCGCCCGCTAGTGTTAGCGTTAGCGTTAAGTTAGCCGTGCTCCTTCTCGCAATCAGAGGCAAGGGCGGAATCCCAAATAGCTCGCTCCACCACTACACAACGCGCCCTAGGAATCCTGTAAAGCCTTCCACGTAGTGCACTAAAACTCCAGGATAGATATATTTAGGATTGGGCCCTGGTCTTTTACTAAAAAACCGCATGCTATCTTACTAAATATTAGGGCAAACTGTTACGTCCGCTCTAGAAAGGTACTGTTTGGTAGGGCGGAATTGTTTTTTTGTTGTTGTGATAGTGCCACTTGATAATAACTTTCTTTCCAGTTCTTTCCAAGATTCATAATTTAAAGGTACTGTAACGTTACCATGCAAACGTTGACCCTGGTGTTGCTTGATACAAGGAGATGGCGGCACTTCCGCTTCCTGTCCGTGAAGCCCAGTAGTAGAGCCAGCCGCACCCCCTGGCATATGAATGCATGTAGCAGCCCCTAATGATTATACAGATTTCATGAGGTGAAATATCTGAATTGATGATGTTTATTTTTGTTTATTCGGTTTTTAAAGTAATTAGCTACATGCTTGCAAGATTGATGGCCATAATACACACACACACACACCTCCTGTTGGTTGATATGGGCAATTAATATGAAGGCATGAAAGAACAACAAGTAAAATATAGTTGCACAGCAACGATGATTGGGACCAAGCACCTGTGCTATCGCCACGCAGGCACACCAAACAACCTTCATGCATTTTGAGCAAGTTAAGACCTACAAAACGCACCAGATGCTGAAAAAAACAGCACACTATGAGTGTCACTCAATTTGATGTCACTCAGGAAGTCACTGGCCGCTTTTCAGCATTAGTTTAAGGCCCCGCTAAGGCTAAACCGTTTGAGATATCAAAAATCTTTAAAATTTTGCATCCTCAATGTCTTGAGATCATATTGGTGGCGATCATACGAATCCCCTAGGAGAAGTGTATAAAATTCCATTAAATGCATTTTACAAATAACCCAAAATAACTGACTTTCTCTTGAGTAGCACCAAAGACATGCATAGTGTTCAGCTCGATGAGATCTTAATGTGTACACATTTTACATGTACTGTTTACATGCACTTGTCTGTAAGCTATGCAGATTCATCTCCTATGAAGGCCCTGTGCTATGTTCAGGACCCAGTCACTCAGGCATCCTAATGGCAGTAGAATCCAACCTGGATGCTGGTTTTTAGGACTTTTTGAGCATGCTAAGACCTCCAAAAAGCCCCAGAGTTCCTCCCACCTCCTAAAAAAAAAGCTGGTAAATGAGATTCCTACCCTAAACCCCCCAAGATGTAAATGATGCAATGTTTCATTCCATGGTGTATTATTTATACTGTACGTGGTGCTCCCTGCTCTGTGTGCAGGAAACTTCGGTTAAGTGAACTTGGAAGCCTGACATCATTTTACCCAATGTAAAACCAAATTATTGCTTAAAATATACATAGATTACTTTCACATTATTATTAAGTGATAGTAAAAGTATGTCCTACTTGATAATAATGAATGGTGCTTGTCCACTTCTGGCGAAATGATGAAACATTGTTCACTTGTTCCCTACACCATTCGCAGTCTCCTTTTGAACTGAGCAGTTTCAATGCCTACGGTTTGGAATCTCACTTAACATGGCTGATCAGTCTTTGTAGTCCATTTCGCATGGAACTACTGGCTGATTGGAAGGTAGCATGAGTGCCCTATGAAGGACTTGCATCCCATTTACCTCACGCTCAGTGTTCCTTAACCAGACAGCGGTTACTGTGGTGACTCAGGGGTCAAGGGTGTTGGTTACCGATCAGAAAGCTGCCACTGTTGGCACTGTATCATGGCTGACCTTGGCAAAAAATATTTTCACTGCGGTGTAATGTATCTGTGATAAATAAAGGCTTCTTATGCAAGATGAATGAATTAAATCTGGTATTGGGGTTCTTTCCAAAGAACATCAAGTTAAATTCCAATGCATGAGGGAAATATGAAGCAAAAAAAGCATACATTTACATTTATCTAATAGGCAAATACAGTCATATGACTTCCGTGTCCTGGACATTGTTCTGTTCTTTCTAAGTCAAAACACTTGTCCAACTCATCAGGTAATGAAAATTATCAGATCATAATCTCACTCACTCACTCACTCATCTATACCGCTTTATCCTGTGTTCAGGGTCACGTCCTATCCCAGGAGACTTAGGACACAAGGCAATCGAACCTGGCCTGTACAGGGTACCAATCCATCGCAGGGCACACACACACATACACACACTCACACACTACGGCCAATTTGGGAACGCCAATTAACCTAACCTACGGAGTACCCGGAGGAAACCCACCAAGCATGGGGAGAACATGCAAACTCCATGCACACAGAGATGAGAATCGAACCTGGCCGAACAAGGCGACAGTGCTAACCACTACACCGTGCTGGCAGATCATAATCAAACAAATGAAAAAAAAAATGCAGTCAGGGTAAACCTGGAGCAGAGCTAAGCTTCACGAGTCACCCCTACATTTTGTCTTTCAATTATTTAGACGTAAAATCAGATATACTGGATACAAGTATTTGATAATCCCAGTTCTTTGGAATATGCATATGACTGATTCAACATTTAAGCAAATTATAAAGCCGATTTTGGATATAGTGTCCTCAAAGACTTAAACTGAGAATCTGTGTTGTACATCAACTTGTCAGTAGTGAAAGGTTAAAGCCATCTAAAAATAACCCCTCATAAGTAATCATGACATGAACTCTTTCATTTATGCTTGTTAACTTCCAACAATCCTAGGAGCTGTAACGTTATCCTATTATTATGCAAGGGGTCTGAGCTATGAATATTTTACATAAACACCTTCTGTTATTCGCCAGTGCCCATGCACCATATGCTAAAGTGTCATCTGCTGCTATAACACACATCGTCCACTTAGAGGCAATGGCCTGCTTCATCTTAGAGGCCTCTTCATGAAAGAAGTAAACAGTTTATTTTAAACTTACGTACATGTTATGAGCAGTTCTAACATTATATTATTCCAATGTTGTTGATATGTACATAACCTAAGAACATACAGTGGCAAGAAAAAGTATGTGAGAACTTCATGGTTCCAATTTCATGGTTTTCTGCATTATTTGACATAAAATGTGAACTGATCATTATCTACAGTAATACAAGGGTATTAACAAATACTGTACAATGTGCCTAAAATAATAATAGACACACAGAATAATTCTGATCTTTCATGTCTTTATTGAACACATTCATTCAACATTCAAAATTGTAGTGAAAAAAGTACACTGTAAAAAATGTCCATAAATTGAACAGTAAAATACCGTATAAATGCTACAGGATAAAACCGTATTTCACAAAAAGAATTTACAGTAAAAAACTGTAATTAGTTTTACAGAGTAAGACCTTAAATGTAACAGTTAAAACATGGAAATATGGTTTATTCCAGTAAAATGTACGATATACTGTATTTACAATAAAAAGGAAAACATTATTTTGTCTTCGTCCAATCAAACATTATGGATATGACGTTATGTGTTATGGATGTAACATATAACATCACAACAAAGGTATTTGTTATCAATATACTGAACCGTCAGTTTATATTTTACTAAACCCTTGTTGATAGAGTTTAAAAATCAGAATAATATCTGTGTAGACTTTTTTTTAAATAGAAAACTTTTTTATATATTACAAAAGATGAAATAAACATGTGTTATGGATGTGACAGAATATTTTTTAGGATTTCTTTGAATTAAAATGCACAACCAGAAGCATTAATTGGCTATACCTAAATAATAGGTAATATTATTGGCTATACCTAAATACTCTTCACAGAACCTAAAATAGTTATTTTATTTTAAGACATAACATAAGTATTTGAACCATCAGATGTTGACATCTGTGTTATTATAGTATAGTAAAAAAAACTTTGGTTAAAACATTTTTTCATTGGAAGGTTGTTTCATGGAATTGGCCACTTTATATGTCTTATTACAAATCATCGTGTGCGCCTGTTATATGCGTGCGCTTAAATCTTTCAGTACAGACCAAAAGTTTGGACACACCTTCTTATTCAAAGAGGTTGAATTTGTATTGTGGCAAGAAAAATGCAGCTAAGTAAAGAAAAACGAGTGGCCATCATTACTTTAAGAAATGAAGGTCAGTCAGTCCGAAAAATTGGGAAAACTTTGAAAGTGTCCCCAAGTGCAGTCACAAAAACCACAAAGAAACTGACTCACATGCGGGCCGCCCCAGGAAAGGAAGACCGAGAGTCACCTCTGCTGCGGAGGATAAGTTCATCCGAGTCACCAGCCTCAGAAATCGCAGGTTAACAGCAGCTCAGATCAGAGAGCAGGTCAATGCCACACAGAGTTCTAGCAGCAGACACATCTCTAGAACAACTGTTAAGAGGAGACTGTGTGAATCAGGCCTTCATGGTAGAATATCTGCTAGGAAACCACTGCTAAGGACAGGCAACAAGCAGAAGAGACTTGTTTGGGCTAAAGAACACAATAAAGAACACAATAAAGAAAACTCTTTGAATGAGAAGGTGTGTCCAAACTTTTGGTCTGTATGTATATTGCCCCTCGCTCACTCCGAAGCTCACTAGGTAGACGGCCTTACCTTCTGCAGGTGGGCTGTATATAAAATATAGCAAGGAGTGTAGCTATAGTCTATTGGGTGTAGTGTAGTGTAGTCTATTGGGTTATCGGGTTAACGGTGTGGAATTATCGATATTGGGTTATCGGTGTGGAATTAAAAGAAGTTACTGAGGTGGACATGGGGAAATAGAGGAAGAGTGGCACGCAAGATGGGCAATGGAACACGGCCCAGGGACTTCAAAGTCGTGAACGGTATCCGCCTTTTCATCACTGTGGCTAGGACAGCTGCATGCCAGCGGGGTAGTGCCCACCAGACCTGCACATGCACAACTTTCCTTCCCTTTTTCTCTTCCTCCCTCCTTTAACCCCTTCCTTCACTTTTTTATCCTAAATAAAATTACCCCTTTTCCGTAAGACCTCGCCTCGTGTCCGTGTTTGTTGTTTTCTCCCGTGTGCCCAACCGGTTACAAAATACATAAATATATTTGATACCGCTGTGCAGTTTGCACTTAAAAACCACAATGCATATACATTTTCCTGTGTAACGTTGTAATAAAAGCTGTTCTATAAAATTGTATGCCTGAATTGTTTGCCTAAAAACTTAAAAAAGTCCACCCTGACATTTGTATATTTGATTTTGAGAATTGAAATTCTTTGGATTTCTCATGTAAAGTATATGACTCTCTTCAAGTCATTCCAAAGCATCTCTATTGGGTTGAGGTTTGGGCTCTGATTTGGCCATTCCTGAAGGCGGACTTTGTTTCAGCTGACATACAGACGTTCTCACATTATCCTGAAGATTTTTTTGATACACTTGGGAATTCATCTTTCCCTCTATGACTGCGAGCTGGCCAGACCTTGATTCAGCAAAGCTGACCCATATCATGATTCCTCCACCATAGTTCACTGTTGGGATGATGTTTTCATGATGATATCCAGTGCTCTTTTTACCCCCTATGTGGTGCTACATATTCGTTGCAAATAGTTTAATCTCAGTGCACAAAACATTTTGCCAATAGCACGGTGGAGTGTCAGTGTGCTCATTCACAAACGTCAGGTGTACAGCAATAATCTTTGTAGTACACACAAAACATTCACAAAAAGTTTGAGTGGTTTTAAATCAGTCAAAGTAGCTCTAGTCCAAACCTCCAACCACAATTTCTCAACAAGACTCCAGGTATGCTAACACCTGAATTTTTTGACGTCATTAACTCAAAGATTTACATGGGCATTGGCGGCTCAGTGGTAAGTTTCTTGTCTGCCACACGAAAGGCCCGGGTTTGATTTCCAGCAAGTGCCCAAACCCCAGCCACTGGATGCAGTTCCAGTCCCAAGCCTGGATAAAATGGGAAGGTTGCGTCAGCAAGGGCATCCAGCGTAAAACCTGTGCCAAGCTTGTGTGCAGATCGGATGGTCCGCTGTGGCGACAGCTTGCCAGGAGCAGCTGAAAGACCAACAACAACTCAAGGATTCACATACATTTTCCACTAGCACCATGAGGTTTTTAAGGTTGTTCTCAATAAAAGAAAGATCAGCTTTTTTTGTGTTACTATTTTAGGCGCATTAAATTTGTCAATATTCTTGAATTAGATAAAGATCCAATCACATTTTATGACAAATGAATGCAGAAAACCATGAAATTCAAAAAAGGTTTGCCACTGTATGCATGAGGCATATAACCAAAAATATAAATATATTGTATTATATTGTATTATTAGTAGTAGCATATTATTATCTGTCTATTTGTTCGTTTGTGGAAAGCTTGCCATGAAAGGTTCATGGAGCATCTAAGTGAGACTAAAGGTATACATCAGGTCCAGGATCCCAAACTACACACATAAAAACTGCGATAGCGAGGTTTTACAAGAACAAGTCCAAAGATCCAGACCATATACAGTACAGTCATTGCAAGAAAAATTGAAAGGATGCTCCTGTTACCTCAAACACACCCCACACTGTCTAAAATGAATGTACAGTATATGCGTTTTTTTTTTCTTTGTGTTTTGTTATCATTCTGTCTGAGTGTTCATCTGTCAACCATTTTGGAGTATTATATGTCTAACTATTGTAGATTGCAGCTGGTGTCCTAAAGAGGAACCATTGCCAGGATTTCATATCAACAAAGGACATGAAAGCACCGTCTATATGTACCGATTGCAGCAAGTATATTTGCAATGCACACACTGTTAGGTTTTATTCATCATGTGCTGTGTAGATAGATATGCACCTTCCAGTGGTGTTTGTTTTCCCAGTACTTGAGTTCATTATTAAAGTTCAGCTCCTGTAGACATGAATGTACACACATTGTTCAGTTTCATCCGATTTTATTTCAGAAGTATGCACTTAACTGTTGTTTAAGCATGACTGAAAAAGTAAATGTTAAATTTGATTTTGTGTTTCATATTTGTACTTTAGAGCTAATAATTGCTTTTTCATAGCCAGTGCTAATTTGACTATAATGAGATATGGGTAAAACAAGTAAAAGTTAAACACAATAGTTAGTCACCTACAAGATTTACAAGAAAACCTGTAAGTAAATGTTATGCCATTTTTTTCCCCTGCTGGGATGGCTGCAGTAGCAGTAACAGCTGTATACATCCCTTTCTAGGCTTGAACATTCTCAAAGAAATTCACTACTGTAAATGCATTTTCTTAATTTTCCTTAGCCCATACTTGTTTAAAGGAATGAAATTTCATACGTCTTATAAAAAAAAGGACATATATTGGATTTTTATTATAGATTTTTGACATAGACAACCTTGCATGTCAGAATTTCTTTTTTTTTTCTCAAATATGTAAAATTCTGGAAGTTGCATTTATCACGTTCTGCTGTCAAACTGTTCTTAGTTCCTGTTGTTTTGCTGCTAAGAAGTGAAAGTGTATAAAAGATTTCCGACCCACATAAAACTGAGAAATTTGAGAAATTCTGGGGCTTAAAAAATAATGCAATAAGTAAAATAATATATTAAATAAATAAGTAAATAAATATAATAATAATAATAATAATAATAATAATAATAATAATAATAATAATAATAATAATGCATAGAAAGATATATATTTGGTTCCCATATCAATACCTATTCCAAAACAATGGTATGCTTTTATTTAGCACTGCTGTGCATAGTTCGTATATACAGTATGTCATCAGTAACATGTAACAATTGCTAATGGTCGTTTATGATCAGCAAACACACTGATGCTGCCATGGCTCCACAATGAGCAATATACCAGCTGGAAGTAGTTGCATGGCCACAGTCGTGATAACAGGGACTGTTTGCCTTGTGTTACTTACAGTTGGCCAAGTTTGTACCATGGGAAATCCATTTGAGAAGGTGAAGGCAAAGGGGCTACAAGAGCCAGAATGAAAAGCTGGCAGACACAAGAGGAGGCTTTGGCTCCGGTCCAGGAGATGGATGTAATGAGACTTTCTGTGAAAGTTTCAGCTGTTCTTTTTGTCACTCAAACCGCTGGAAGAATGTCTGTGTTCAGCTGAGTGGATAGGGCTGATAGCCTTAGGTTACAGTGGTTAGATTAATGCCAAGGAAAACATTAGTATGCCTTACATTTTTACAAAGCAGGGGGTAAATAAGAGGCCAGTGAAATAGAGACAGGCTGGAAATGCAGGAATTAACTTTTTATTGAATTAATTTTTTAAATATATTTTCTTTTAAAACAAAAATTATTCATATAATGATTAATCTTTATGAAACACGCAAATTAAAAAAGCATTTAAAAATGAAAACGTGTTTTTGCTACACATTGTCTGGTTTCTGGTTTCCTTTCTTGCAATATTTTGCATCTGCTATATGTTACTATCATTGAAAGCAAAATAATTTAATTAATTAAGCAAATCAATTCCAAATTTGGCAGTATGGTGGCTTAGTGGTTATCAGGGTCCAGGGTCAGGGTTTGATTCCCACCTCCGGTCTGTGTGCATGTTCTCCCCGTGCTTGGTGTGTTTCCTTTGGGCCCTCCGGTTTCCTCCCTTAGTCCAAAGACATGCAGATTAGACTTATTCCCAAATTACCAATAGTGTGTGAGTGTGCATGTGAGTGTTCCCTGTGATAGATTGGAGCCCTATCCAGGGTGTACCCTGCCTTGTGCCCTAAATCTCCTGGAATAGGCTCCAGCCCCCTTGCAATACAGTGTTTTTGCAGTAGTTAAGGAACACACACAAAAAAAGTCCTTGCACAGTGTATTCAAGTTAAAGTAAACGTTCAGGTATTCACATCTGCTTATTGAATTTGAAAATGACATTAACACACTGACACCTTGGAGAGCAGCCCAAATCTAATTAAATTTTCTTGGGGAAACATTTTCTTCTCAATTTCAGTCATGCTTAATCAGGAATGCTGCTGATTAGAACTGGAAGCCAAACCACTGAAAGGAATTCACTGACTAAGACTCTGAAGGTGACAGAGACAGGAGCGAGGGAGAGGGTGACATGAAAAAACTTAAGAATGGATTAGGAGAGTAAGAGAGGGAGTGTGTGAGAGACATACAGGAACATTTCATAGCTATGGTGAAAGAAGCAGCCAAGAGAATTTAGAGAGAGTGAGAGAGAGAGAGAGGGAGAGAGGGAGAGAGAGAAGTTAAGAGATGGGTAGGGCCTAATGAGACAGCCAGATCAACGAGCTAGACAGCACACCAATGAAAGGCCTATAAAACACACACACACACACACCACTGGATGCATGGTGCAACAGACTGGTAAGAGTAGACACTCAGACACTTGTAGCGATTCCAACACGAAGCTGATAGCTGTATACTCACTGAGCTTCATTGTACTCATATTTAGATAGTAGAAGAAGGTGCCATTCCATACAAATGGACAGGACAGAGTGAAGACAAGCAAAGATTTGACCTAATTTGGCTAATCAGCCATGTCTGTAAGTAGAATTCTCTTTTGCAGCATTTGTAATAGTGATTCATTTAGATAGAGTCATTTGTATTTTAGTGTCTATCTCATATTGATTTTTAACCATTATTTATATTTGCTGTATATTTATTTTATTTTACAATCATATTAGGATTAGAAAAAGTGCATCAAATGTACTAGATAATATTGTCCATATTTAATACTAATATGTAATTTATTATTATTAGTAGTAGTAGTAATAACCGAGGTTGTATATGAATAAGTGATTTGTTCAAAACTTGCTAACGATCTGCTAACAAGCTTGTAAGATCCTTTACCTCCTAGAATATAAAGCTGCACAATAAAACCCTAGCAAGTGCAGTAGACTATGTGAGAGGATGGCAAATGATATATTATTAAGTAGCTTACAGTGATTCCTGCCATACCTAAACACAGCAAAATGTGTTACAAAGGCATTACAACATCAGTACGGGCGAGACTTGCTCTGTATCACGTTACAGGGACAAAATGCCGGCAGGGTCAGTCGCCTGTCATCTTCTAACAGGTGCACTGGAACAAAAGTGGATGAGAGAAAATATAAAAGACAGTGATGTTTGTTTCATTTTGCTCCTGCTTCTGGCAGGTTAGATTCAGTGCAATGGTGTTTGCATTTGATCATCTTTATATCAGAAACATAAACTTTCTATATTTTTCACACTGGTAACGCAGTCCACCACGAGGATAAAATCTAAGGCAAAATATAAGGATAATAAGAATAATCCATCGTTCACCTGCCTTAAACCCTGATGAGTATGCATTTCACTCACTGAGTTAAAGACAGACAGCAAAATGTTCTGCAACTCAAAGTGACCATTTGTGGCGAACGTACGAGGACGTGGTGATTAGCACCGTGGCAACGCACCTCCAGTGTTCAATTCCCACCTAGGGAGTTTGCATGTTCTCCATGTGCTTGGTGCTTTTCCAGTTCCCTGCAATGGTTTGGCAACCTGTCCAGGGCGTACCCTGTTTCGTGCCCCAAGTCCCCTGGGATAGGCTCCAGGACTGAGCAGGATAAGGATAAAAAAAAAATGAGTGCGTGGATGAGCAAAAGTGACTAAGGTACAGACCTTCAGAGGATCACCTGTGGATATACTCTTGTCTATAGACATCTAGTCTAGTCTTGTATCGACCATTTGCATATCTATACATACAATCCATTACATACATGAAATGTATCAATAAATGATGTTTTGTGTGATTTATAGTAATTCACCATCCTCTATTTTTGTTTAGTGCAGTACAATAAAGGTACTAAAAGTACTTTTTCTTTGATTCAACACCAGCAGTCTTTAAGGGGATGTCTTTTATTTCTTTCATTTATTTATTTCACCTGGGGCAGTGAATGTCTGATATGTATAATTATAATAATAATAATATTATTATTATTATTAATAATAATAATCACAACAACAAAAACAACAACAAAAACAACAACAACAACAACAACAATAACAACAACAACAATAATAATAATCACAAAAACAACAACAACAGCAACAAAAACAACAACAACAACAACAACAACAACAATAATAATAATAATAATTATTATTATTATTATTATTATTATTATAAAGTATACAATTTATTAATATGTAACCTCAAGCATATTTTTTGCACAAAGTACATTAAAATAAAGGTAGGCAAAACATTTAATGGTAACATCTTCAACATCACTGGTGCATAAACATAAAAGGCACCTTCACCATCCTTTTGAAAGTGGCTAGCATGAGATACTATTAAGTCTCAATTTGGAATAGGCAGGTTATTAAGCTGTCAGATATCTCTGTCTAATATGATCTCACGTACTATATCAGTGTGATCATGGAGCATTTGCCTGGCACGTATCTTGTAACTAGAGGTAGTCTCAACTGTGCTATATGGCTTAGATTATATGTTGTAATACATGTGGTTTAATATCGGCATCCAGAAATATACCAAGATGTATCACTTCAGGTGTGGTTGGTACAGTAGAGGCAGATTTTACAGTGCATAATTTAAAGTTCACAACTGTATCTTAAACGAGATTTAACTGTACTGTATACTACATGCATGGTAAATTCCCACTTAATGCTGTGGGTTTTTTTTTTTTTTTTTTTGTATTTCCTGAACTCTGTATCAACAAGTCTGGGTAAGAGCTGTGAAGGTACTGAAAAGGCACTAGCATGCCTTGCTAAATATATTCCAATCGCCTGACCATCCAATAAAACTTAAAACTGCACATGAATATAAATATAATTGTAAAAACACAGCCATATCAAATATACAAGAAGTCAGTTAATGATATAAAAATAGCTCGATGATATTAAAAAAAAAGCAACTTGATCTAACAAATACTACCATTCCTTGCCAAATATTCGCCTGGCTCTATGTTCTTGTTTTCATATTGCTAGATTACTAGATTTGGTAATTACTGTATGTCGACGGCGGCGGCACAGTGGTGTAGTGGTTAACACTGTCGCCTTGCACCCCCAGGGTCCGGGTTCGATCCCCGGCCAGGCTCGATTCCTGTCTCTGTGTGCATGGTGGGTTTCCTCCGGGCACTCCGGTTTCCTCCCACAGTCCAAAGATATGTAGGTTAGGCTAATTGGCGTTCCCAAATTGCCCGTAGTGTGTGAATGAGTGTGTGTGTCTGTGCCCTGTGTCTGTGCCATGCGATGGATTGGCACCCTGTCCATGTGCCCCAAGTCTCCTGGGATAGGCTCCAGGCCCCCCGTGACCCTGAATACAGGATTAAGCGGTACAGATGATGAGTGAGTGAGTGAGTGTATGTCGACGTATCCATAGCCAGCCTCATATAGGACAGACCTGGAATCGATTTAGAGGCTGCGCAGAATGTAATGCAAATCGAGCATAACCTTTCTTTAAACCGACGTTCAAATTGGTAGAGTAACTTCTTCGGTATAAAGTCAAAGTAGTCTCCATCACAAGCAAAGCATTTGCATTATGGTTGAACCCAACTCTCAAATCCTCTTCGATTGTCTCCCACTGTGTGGTTCATCTTCAATGTCTTCAAAACCTTTTCATCCATCTGTGCAGATGGAAAATGATTGGGGGCAACAGTGCTGCAAATGCATCGCTTGTGGTGGAGGCTGATGAATAGTATCGTTCTATAGAGGAAAAGTTCCTCTACTGTACCAACATGCGCAACTTAAATCACCTACATCAGCTGATAAAAACGTCCTACTCACTTTTGCATTACTTTCGGTACAGCCCTCGTATATTGTTCAGTAGGGACAGATTGTGAAAGTTTGACCGGGTCAACCTTATTTTAGATCTCCGAGATCCAGCTTGCATGGAAAATCCGGTGAGTTGCGGGATGTGCATGTACGTCTGGCAGGGCATCAAAGGCTACTTCTAGAGACCTTATCAGCAAGGGACGAACAGCTCGCATCGCCCACTTCACACAACCTAGCAACGCTGAACACACCACGCGGCTGCAGTACACATTACAGTCTCGCATGACACGCGTTCAAACTCGCTAATGTCCAAATACCAGTTAAATCCGCTCAATTAAAGTGTATGCTGCACGTGTGCGGTCTTTGGGGAAGGAGGCAGCTGTATAGAATTAATGCATATTGTAAGAGACGAACTGGCATGGCATAAAATCCTTATATCAACACATATTTCTATAACCTAAATACTTCTACTTAGAAAAGGTCAGTGATAAATATAGTCGGGTAAAGACAATGAGTTTTATGTTACACGAAGATTAGCAGAAATCCAGCGGCGACTATTTTGAGCACTTGGAAGCGTTAACAGGCTACTGCTATTGTGTGTTCCATGTTCTCCTCCTGATTTATGTCACAGACGTTTAACCCAGTCTACCGACAGGGAGACAGACGGGAAGTCAAATATGAACATATGTACAGATCGTATGCTTTTTTTTTTTTCATCCCATGTTGATGTTATGAGGCCAACACCTTCTGACAAAGTGACCAAAAATACTGGATGTGGTTTGTTCTCAGGACGCAGCACGAGATCTGGACGAGCTGTGCTATCTCACGGCTCAGTGTATGTCGTCGATGGTGACCTCCGAACATTTTCGAGTAATCAAGGAGCTCGGAGAGGGGTCGTATGGCAAAGTCATGCTTGCTGTGCACAAAAAGCGAGGTGGGTGACAGAGGAGAAAGCACTTAAATCTTTTAGTCAGGCACTTCAGAACGTCCTTCTCTGGCATGTCTGTTCTTCCTTCACCTTTAGGTCTGCCTCTTTTTCATTTCGGAAATTTAGCTTTTGAATCTTGAATCGCCTTGTGATATCATATTGCAGGATCTCACTTTAGTCTTGAGCTTTCCTTTGATGTAAAATATACTGTAGAATAGGCCAGGAGTATTCTTTGAAGGATGCATACTGTAGCACTGTATAACCTTTGATGTCCTTGATCTCCAGGCACACCTATGGCGCTCAAGTTCTTTCCTCGCTGCTCAACGACTCTCCACACTTTTCTGCGTGAATACAACCTTTCCCTCTCCTTCTGCACTCACCCCTCTCTCACACGCGCCCTTGGAATCTTCTTCTCCACGCCTTCTCACTATATCTTCGCCCAGCAGGCTGCTCTCTATGGAGATCTCTACGATGTCATTGTGTCTGATGTGAGTGTCTGAACTAAATCTATTTATTCCTAGTAAAAAAAAGAAAAGAAAAAAAAAACATGACAGCTTGTTGGGTGTAATTTTGATTCTGCTTAGACTCAGATTACATTTTGGTTTGCTTATTTGCAGATTCTCCTAAAGGATATTATAACGCATGTGGAGATGATTTAGTCTCCCTGCTAGCCCTGGGAATCTAATATATCATAAGTAATTAGACGAATCAAGTTATGCAATTACATTAGGATTTATGGCAGTGATAGAAAGCAATAGGCTGGATCAGGTACTGGATCAACTGTACATGAACTCTTGCTGCACAGCAAAACACCTGGTCCTGTCATCAGCCCACTGCTATCTGAGGACACACTAGTACTAGTATAAGTAGAGGTCTTACATTATAGTGAATTTCCAAAGAATATGATTTTTGACTCTTGACATTCTATAACCATACCGGATTTTTTTTTTTTTTTCAAAACTATGAAATAACGCACATGCCATTAAGCAATCAACATCAACAATCAGTTCTTGCAAAAACACTAATGTCAAGTGCATTTGCAAAACCCCTCAAGCACCATGAGGAAACTGGCTCTCATGAAGACCATCCCAGGAAAGCAAGACCAAAACTTACTTCTACTGCAGAGGAGAAGTTCATTTAGAGTTACCAGACTCAGAAATCACCAATTTATAGAAACCTTAAATTAGAACCATTTACAGTGGTCACCACTGGCCTCCACAATCCCTAGTTGGACTACAGAGGTTCCTAGATGGTATGGAGCTACACACGCTGCTCCTGAGCTCCTAGTGATCCAGACCCCCTCGGCCCTCTGCACCTGTCTGACTCATCCTGATGCTGAACTGGACTCCAGGCATCTTCTGTTACAGAATTTCCAGCTGCTTAATATACAGTATGTCTGCATAAAATCCTTGCTATCTCTTATCACACGAATGATGATGGGTTCTCTGTTGAGTCTGGTTCCTCTCAAGGTTTCTTCGTATTGTCATCTCATGGAGTTTTCCCTTGCCACCGCCGCCGTCGCCCTTGGCTTGTTCATCAGGGACAAGCTTGCTCAAGGGCCTCAAGGACAACTGTGGTGGTCATGGGATTTGAACCTAGAACCTTCCAAAACACTATACAAATAAAATTGAACTGAATTGACAATCACACTATCAACTGCTCAAAGGAGATTATTGCATATTTTGAATTTCTTCAGCAAATGTAGAAAAAAATAACAATCATATGCATTGATTCTTCCCTTTCTCATTCTCTCTCTCTCTCTCTCTCTTTCTCTCCAGGTGGGGGTGAGCGAAGTGCAGGCTCAGAGTGTGATGTCCCAGTTAAGCGGTGCTGTGTCTTACTTGCACTCCCTGGGCTTTGTCCACCGTGACATTAAACCGGAGAATGTGTTCCTGTGTGCCCCAAACTGTCGCTGGGTCAAACTAGGTGACTTTGGTCTCGTGCGTCCTCAGGGCACCCAAGTGCGTGCTGTCTGGTACGAATCGCCTTTCTGCGTGCCTGAGGTTGAACAGGCCAAGCAACGAAAGAAGGAAAGTCCAGGAACCGAGCAGAAAGAGGAGAAAGAAGATATCTGGATGCCAGTGGATCCAAGTTTGGATAGCTGGGCCCTAGGGATCCTCACATACTGCCTGCTCACCAGTTGTTTCCCCTGGGAGGAGAGCACGTCAGATGACCCAGGATACCACCAATTCTGTAACTGGTTCAACAATGTAAAAGAAAAGGAGGAGAGGGACATGGTGAAAAGCAGGCAAATGGCCAGGAAGAAGACAGTACGGGACATTGGAGAGGAGGAGGAAACAGTAGTGGTCGTACCTTCTCAGTTTGAATCTTTAAGCACTTTAGCTTTGACTTTGTTCAGGGGACTGCTGCACCCACTACCCTCGCTCCGAGCCAAGCCCGACGAGATCCTCTCCTACCTCGGGGGACCCTGGCTTATGGAAACAGAGAAAGAAGAAAAAAGGAGACAGCAGGAGGCACAGGAGGAGGCCAGGAGGATAGGAGGAGGAGGAATGGAAGAAAACCTCGAGCGGGAAAGGAAAAGAGAAAGATAGAGAAAAGTGCTGTCCAATATGCAAAGTTTTGCAGGAGGGCACTTCAACCAGAATTTATTAACATTATCTCATATATGATATATGTTTGGTAGCCCTTGGGGTCCCGTCCTGGCTTCGTGCCGCCAGCCGTTGCCTGGCATGCCTGTTGATAAGAAGCATCTCTGAATATACATTATGAACAGATTGTTTACAGTTACGCACTCCGCAGAGTTGCCATGGAAACGATGTACTAATTCAGTCCTAAATGAAATAACATGTTCTACAGTTGTACTGTACAAATCGTCCTCAGTAGCATTTCCATATGAACTGAATATTAATACACTCAATACTTTTCAATGCTTTTTAGAATTTTAAAGCAGAACTGATCAATATTTTTATATGACATGTTGACTTTTTAATGTTATACTGTACAATGTTTTAAAAAAAATGATTTTTCATGTATAACCTCATGCATGCTGAAATTGCACGTTTGTTCACCTGAAACTGTGATATTGCAAAGCAGCTGGCGGACGCATCAACTTTCATAAACAATAACAGTATGACAATGGTAGGGAAAATAACTGACAGCCTGAACTGGTGTTAATAGTGAGGAATTTACAAGCTTGTTTAACATGCAAACTGACTCCAAGAGAGTTCCTGCTGTAGACACCACTGCTCTGTGAAGCTGAGCTAGAATTTCTGGAACTATTTTAATCATGAAATTTTAAGATAGCTGAGAATTTTGACATGGCTCGTACTTTTTTTTTTTATATTAGAGATGTATGTAATCATACCTTTAAAACAAAGTGCACTCTTTTCCTCGTATATAAGCTTGCATCAAAAACCTCTTTCATTCTATGTATAACTACTGTGAGTTTGTTATAAATGTTTGATGTATGCTATGGAGTTTACCTTCATTTACTGTATATGTGAAATATTCGAATAAAAATTGTCGAATAACTGTTCTTATTGTCGAACATGACTAAACTGTGCCCGTATAGATTCAAACCCATGTAGAAAATAATCCGTGAAGACGTGACCGACAAAATTTGTTTAGGACAACGTGTCACTGAACACAGATACACTGCTGAGGTATCAGATTAATGTTGCTCAGGGTTTCAGCGGCTCACTTCAGACATGTGACACCAAAGCCAATTTCCTAGATTCAATCCATCAACTTACACGTCCAACCTTCAAACTCACATCCTCAAAGCCAGCGACTCCATTCTGCAGTTCTATTCTTGTTTTTTTTTTCCTTCATAAAGTCATTCTAAAACACTGTAGATCTTTTCCATTTTTCTTCTCTCTGCAAACTCTTTAAGTGCTGTCCCTCCATCAACGCTGTAGTTCAACATGCGGTGCATTGCGAGCCTCAGTGGTGTCCCTTCTAGAAATAGTAACAGCCCCATCTAACACTGTCTAACACATCAGCACCTCGTACTGCCCTGAACTGCGTGCCCTGGCAGTGTCACTACCCCCCGCTTTTCCGTCTCACTCCTTTATTCATTCTTTTATGCACATACAGCATTTATTCTTGCACAGAACATGGCTTACTCACAGATCAGTACTTTCATTCAATGTTTAGAGTCCAGAGCAGATCATACATCGCGAGGATCATTTAATCAACCTCTACTTCTGTCTCCCTCTCCTTTTACAAAGTCGAATTAATGCTGTAATTTTATTTAATTAAAAAGAATAAAAAATACAAATTTAGCATAAAGATTTTGCTAAATTTTTTTTTTTTTAGTAAATTCCATAACATTTTAATGGAAAGACGGTATATTAAGTGAGTAATACAACATTAAGGGATGTGCTCTAATACTAAAATAATCAACAGAATTAAGGATGATTGAGTAGGTGAGCACACCATGAAGCAGAATTACAGTACCAGAGCTACCCCAAAGGTGGTTATTTTCTTAAAATTTCATACCCTCCAATGTTTTGTTTCATAACTACATTTTACAATTTGTTAAAGTTCGCATAATAATAATAATAATAATAATAATAATAATAATAATAATAATAATAATAATTATTATTATTATTATTATTATTATTATTATTATTAGTATTAGTATTATTATTAGTATTAGTATTAGTGTTATTATAAGTATAAAGCTTCTATACATTATATATTATGGACTTTGTACAAAATTCACTAAAAGCAACTATAATCAGCAGTTCCTTACCAGACTGTTTTTTAAAATTTCTGTCTGAAAAAAAAAACATAAATAAACTGACTACTACCTTTCCACAACATAAAAATAAAGATATAACTTTTTAATTTTTATTTTTAATCTATATTTTTTTAAATCCATGTATTATTAGATTTAGATTAGGTGGGTGCTTTGGAACAAATGGTTTTGTTCAATTTTAAGCTCAAATTTATTGTGTTTAGGTGCCTTTTAGAAACACAGCTTTTAATCATTTTCATATTGTTTCATACAGAACAGAGAGAGAGAGAGAGAGAGAGAGAGAGAGAGAGAGAGAGAGAGAGAGAGAGAGAGAAAACAATTCCATACTCCAGAACTCCAGCTTCCAATTTACAATGATAAAAAAGTTAAAAGCATAATGGTAAGTGCTAGTGAATGTATTTAATTTCTTAATACTCAATTCTTAATACTCAATTCTCAAGAGCTCAGTTCTTCATTCTAAATGATCATCATTTAATAATAGTCTTAATAAATGGCTGGTGTTTCTACAGTCGAATCGAAAGGTAATTTAATTCTCATGAAAAAATCTGCACATTGTTGTGCACA
Source organism: Clarias fuscus (assembly GCA_030347435.1). NCBI lineage: Eukaryota > Metazoa > Chordata > Actinopteri > Siluriformes > Clariidae > Clarias > Clarias fuscus. The sequence goes on along the minus strand of CM059207.1, from coordinate 12,178,710 downwards.
CCTTTCTTTAGGTGAATCACCAACCTTCATGTCATATCTGCATAAACATTGTGTATTTTGGTAGCAGTGGTACCACTAGGGATTCTGGGCCCCTTCAGAGCCTAATATACTGGGGGCGACCAACCTTGAAGAAGATAACAATTTTCCAATTGCCATAGCATTAGACCCTGGACTCAGCACAGCCCCTACGCACAGACGTGATGGATGTCCAGCAGATCGTACATACATTAAAAAGAAAAAAGCCGCACTCAGCTGCATGCCAGCACACAGCAAGTGGCACAAATAGTGTCCAGAGTCAACAGAAGGGTAGAGTGACAGATAAATGAAGGAAAAGATATGGCTGATGATACCAAGAGGTACTGAGAGAATGACTGGCTGCCTGAAGCCAAGTGAAAGAGATGTGATAAACTGAACATGCACATCTCAGCAAAACACATGACTGATTGCTCTTTGGCTAAAACTTATAACACACATGTTAATAATTATATAAAAATTAAATTAAATTGTGCAATAGCATCAGTTTCAGATATGCCTAAATAATGCTTCATGATGGGTTCAAAAAAGCTACCGAGTTTGCAAATAAATTAATCAGAAGCCAAATTTCATGTAAATAACTAGTGAGCTAAAAGTTTACTTGTTGATAGCCAATATGTGTAAGCTACAGGAATACCAGTCTAATCTGGCACCCCAGAGATCATTGTAATGAGCGCTAAATATGAGCCTAATAAATTAGACATGATTTCAGTATTTTATATAATATATCATAATAATACAATAATTATATAATAATATTATATAATTTTCAGTGTACAAATACAGTTTTTTTTCAATGTACATAATGTGTATATTTACAACAAAGGTTTACAGCTAAGGTTTTCTATAGTTTTATATTTTTCAATATTTACTATATTGTATAGCTATAAGTTTTTATATTTTATATTTTTATGTGTATATATTTTCAATAGCTCTGTTTTTTTATGTTTTTAGAAAAACTCGATATTCTATTTCTTATTTTATTCCATAATTATTGCTATTTTTTTATTTTATTTTTTAAGGTCATGAGTCGTCGTATAAGCATTTCACTGCATGTTGTATGTATGACTGTGTTATGTGACTAATAAAATTTGAATTTGAATAAAATTTAAATTTATAATAATGAAGTAGGATTATGTTAATAAATGGTTCCATTGTGGACTAGTGGATTGCATGTAACACTTTCACCCCTTGGGCCGGACTCGATTCCCTGGGGTTTCCCTGGGAGTGCACACCTAATGCTCGTCCCAACGCTGGCTAAATTAAGTAGGGTTGTGTCAAAAAACATGATTTTGGGATCTGCTGTGTCTAACCCAGGTTTGCATAGAATAAAAATCGCAAATTCCAACAAAAAATTATTTCAGAGAGCCAATGGCGGCTCTCTGCACGGCTGCAAAGTCACTGGACAACACAACACACTCATCACTGACCCCTCACTGGCCTTAAACTATAAACTGGACTTTTATGTGATAAATCTTTTGGCAGCTCATTGTGCTGCCTTCCCACAGTGAAAAGCTGATAATCTCCCTCTAGGCAAGATCAAGAAAGATTAGCATTACTTGAAATCAGATCTCTGTAGGTAATTATAGAGGACATCCAACGATCTAAAGATGGCACCCATTAAACATCTAATTTAGGACAATTAACACAGGCTAAATGTAAATTAAATTGGTTATATTTGACTTTGAGCTGATAATACATACTGTAAAGCGGTTAGCACAGGTTTAATGCAACTTTTAGCTTGACACATTTAGCTTTGGCTAATTGGGTGATAACTGGTAACACTTTTCCTTATTTAAAAAAACATATTGTTACTATTTAAACAGTTGCCATATTAGCAATAAGAAAATGATATACAATATTTTCCTTTTATGGCCATTGCTGCCTATAGCATATACATTCCTATACAGTATTGAGGGTTTTTATTTTAACATCTTGAGCAAAAAAAAAAAAAAAAAAAAAAACAAGCTCGCCTTTAATATAAAATAAAGCCTCTCCAGAGACGGCATGGATTCTAATAGTATCTCCATGAGACAGGCTCTCTTGGACAGGTAGCTTAGCCTGCTGCTATACTAGTTTCACGGTTTCTACACTGCTGATCCACCCTTCTGCTTCTTTCAATCACTTTTACTTTGCTAGTGCTTAATGTCCTTGAGTTTGTTTGGGCTGTGATATAATGCGTTATTGTTAATGTTCTTAGCCGTAGACTTGGTGGTCTTATGTTTTCTAGAAACCTGTTCAACCCCGTTTATAAAAAACGAAGGCAGAAGGCAGGACACAAATGACAGCATCTATGGCTATCATATATGTTTTCCCTGTTTCCCAGAACTGTGGGGGAAATTTTTAATTCATCTACCACTCCAATGTGGTTAACTGGAAGTCCGGGTTAGGGTTAGGCCACCTCACTTACATTACAGATGCAAATAAATAATTGACTACCATTACATGTTACATAAAGATATTTGCTTGCCTGCCTTCATATGCATACAAACTTGAATACCATACATGTTATTGTGTTTATGGACACTGATATTGGATGAGAAGGCCTGGCTCACTTCATCCCAAAAGTGTTCTATCGGCTTGAGGTCAAGGTTACTCTGGGCTAGTCAAGTTCTTCCACACCAAACTCACCCATCCATGTCTTTATGGACCTTGCTTTGTGCACTGGTGCGCAGTCATGTTGGAACTGGCGTGGGGTTTGGAGATGGCCCCTTCCGGTTGCAAAGGGTGGGCAAACATCATATTAACCCCTGTGGTTTAAGAATTGGATGTTACTGAAGTTTACATGCATATGAAGGCAGGCGCGCGAATACATTTGGCAATTTAGTGTATATTTATTAGGATTGATCCAAAAAAACATGGCCAAAATTTTGAGGGAGGAACTGAAATCAGATTCAAAGCCATGTATTGTATATGGCCAAAAGTATGTGAACGCTTATCCTAGTTTATCTGTTCAAAATAAGAGAAGACAACAACTTACAATAGTCTACTTACAATTTACAGAGTGTGAAGTTGAGTGTTGATTCTGTAAAGCTGCTTTGCCACAATGACCATTGTTAAATGCGCCATATAAATAAAACTAAACTGAACTGAACCTTTGTGACCATGTCCGCAAAGCAAGCTCCAGAAATGCATATTTTCCAAGTCTGGTTGGAAGAACTCACATGGCCTTCACCGGGCTCTCAACTTAACCCGCTGAACACCTTTGGGATAAACTGGAATGCCAACTGTGTAGTGCCTGGAATGCCTGTCCTCACTAATACTCTTGTGGTTGACTGGGCAAATCTCCACATGTTTTCAACTCTGGTGGAAAGCCTTCTCAGAATAATGGAGAGTATTATATCAGTAAAGGGGGATGGGGATTAAATGTGGAATGAGATGTTTAAAAAGAACATTTAAATGTTATGTCAGATGTCCACAAACTTTTGGCCTTATAGTGTAGAGCCAGAAGACACAGTACTGTAGTTAAGTGAAGAAACTATGACGTACAAGAGAAGAATAAAAATACTATGTAACAAGTGCACGCTCCAGTAATTCCTTGCTCATCATGATTAATTACTACTGATTTAACCACCTACAGTTTTATTTTAATTAACTGTAACAATGTAAAGCTTTCTTACAGGGTATTTTGCAGGGTATTTCCCTCAGGGAAGGATATTTGGCTTGCTTAAAGGACTCTATTGTTTGGAGGTCTTTCGGGAAAGCGGAAGTACACTGTTTCCTCACAGGGACAAACAATAAACCCTTAAAGATCTTAGATGTTAATTATATATTTTATATACATATTTATAGAAGACATCCTTGGCAAATAGTTACAGAAGCCAATATCTCATCCACTGGTCTTTAAAGACAACAATGTCTCTTCTCTCAAATTAAAAAGAAGCAAACAGTATAACAACCCTGGAGAGGACCGATATCAAGCCTCTATGATAATAAGACAAGATGCAATGTAGTGCAATATTGAATTGGAATTAAATGTTCCAAAAATTCTTTCAATGAATCTTTTTCAATTTTAAATATGTTTTATTATTTAGCTATTCTAAATACAAGCACTTATATGGTACCATACATTATGTTTAAATGATGTCTCACTGTCACTGAGTGAGTATACAGTGCCAGTATACAGTACACTAGCTATGGCAGTGTCCTGACAACCTTATGCAATATCATAATACTGTATTTATTTCCATTCATACTCTATTTAGATTAATACAGATTAATACATTATTGATTTATATGTATAATATTAAGTCTAACCACTTTGTAAATTCTTCTCCATCACATCCAGATCATTTTAATAAAGTTAAGGTCAGGAGTCTATGGTGTCTAATTCACAGGTGAAAATGATTCCTCATGCTCCCAGAAGAACTCTTTCACAATTTGAGTCCTGGACTATGCCTGTGCCATTTAGGGAAGGAAAAACAAAGTGAATTGATCACCAGTATATCCAGGTCGTCAGGCTGACTTAATTTTATTGCCACATAATGTTGCTGAGCCTAAACGTGACCAACCGAAGCAACCCCAGGTCATAACACCGCCTCCAGAGGCTTGCACAGTGGCCACTATATATGATGGGTACATCGCTTCATGCACTTCCCTTCCTGCCCTGATGTACACACACCTCGCTCTGGAATACAGTCAACATGCCGTTTTTCATTACTCCAAAGGCCAGTCTTTATGCTTTTAACAAACTGAAACTTTTTTTTCATTTTATTAGCTTCATTATGGTTGTTTTCTATAAATGCTTTTAATTTCACTGTAAATATAACTATCAACTTTACTGTTTTTTTTTTATATAATACAACTTCACTAAGCATTTATGTGACCTCTGATGATGATGATGATGATGATGATGATGATGATGGTCATTAATGATTTTTTTCCACCCACATTTCTATGGCAAAGTTGATGGTTCACCACAATCCTGGCAGTGCACTGGACAGTTCTTTACCCAGTTCAAGCAATTCTATCAATGTCCTTTGTTGTTTTCTTTGCTTGTTTCTGACACACTGTAAGATCTGTTACTCTCTTCCTCGGGTAGGGTTATAAGAATATTTGCCAGCTGAACTGTAATATCCAGAGCAATCATATTCCAGTTCAAGCCTCTTAGGTATTTACTTATATAAATACAAACAGCAACTTTTTTATTTGCGCAGGTGGTGTACAGTGTGTTTGAGTAATTGGAACTTACTTAATTGGAAAGTAATTGGTGTGTTTTTTGTTGTTTTTTTCTAAAATGCTTTTACACTGCAGTAGTTTTTGGTTAGTGTTATGAAATTTTATTCATCACAAATATTAATATCCACTCCATTAATGGTTCTAAGCCTGGATTTGTTTTATCCCACAAATTACACCATTTTATTGAATACAACATTTACAAGAAACAGAAAGAGCAAAAGGTGACTAGTGAAGAGAGGTTAATTATGGGCTCTCCTGGGGCTCCACACGTGGTGGGAGATAAATATGTCTGTTACCAATAAACAACACTGGAGATGACCCAGTGTTTACAGCCTGGCATGCAGCCCTTGTGTGCACTTGATCAAATCCCTGACACCCCACCACCATTGCTGAAATACCTCTGCTGAACAACAAAAAAAAATTCTTTGCAGAACAAGGCAGCACGTTCACGTCACACTGTCCTACCGGTTTGTGCCAGGCACTGCTGGATCTATCCGTCAACGTGTTGGCTCTTGTGTCTACTGCCTGCTCTAGTGCTGCCTGTGCAGTAATGCGCCACCTGTGTGATGCATGTTAAGTGTCTGGTTTAAACCACAGGAAGAACAAGCAAAATGTCACTCGAGTGTCTCTGGGTTTTGATGTGCAGATCAGGTTTCTGATACACTAAACTGAGTATGTATTAGTGAGTATGCACATACTGTAGGACAGGTCCACTTAAAATTACTTCACTATAAATTACCTGAGACTGTTAAGAGATACAGTAGGCACTGTTGTGAACCCTAAATAAATAAAATAGCCTGCTTTAGAGAATACAATCCTGGGTCTCAATTGAAGGAGTCAGGACTGCTTTATTAGGAAAGAAACTTGCTGAGATTTTCTAAAACTTAAAGCCGGGTTAGACATTTTTGTCAATGGCCTGTGCTGATCCCTGCTGTTCAGAGTGTGTAACTGGAGGTTTTATTGCACAACCACTTTCCCCTTTAAAGTTCAGACAAAGTAGTATGTGTCTGTTCTAACCACTGATTCTTTAGATCTGTGATGGTGCATAAACCAGGGGGAGACATAAAAAAGAAAGGGAAGAAAAATATGACAAATATGGACAGACGCAGACAGATATGCTAGAAGTTGACTTGAAAAACAGACAAGCTTACAAACATATAGACAAGTTAACAGACAGAGAGGCAATAAGATAGATAGATAGATAGATAGATAGATGGATAGATAGATAGATAGATAGATAGATAGATAGATAGATAGATAGATAGATGGATAGATAGATAGATAGATAGATAGATAGATAGATAGATAGATGGATAGATAGATAGATAGATAGATAGATAGATAGATAGATAGATAGATAGATAGAATCATTTTATATAGAATCACACTGTATTTGTCAAAATGTTTTGTAACTGGTTAGTCATCCTTTTAAAGCCATCCACCAAGCAGGACATTTGTAGTGCCCAGAGAGAGAGAGAGAGAGAGAGAGAGAGAGAGAGAGAGAGAGAGAGAGAGAGAGGCGGAGAGAAGGAGCAAGAAGGATAAAGAGAAAGAAGAAAAGGAGAGAGCGATATATTTAGACAGAGCACCAAAAGGGGAATCGTAAGTATTTAAGCCTATTTTGAATTCCACCATAACCTACAGCATTCTCACACCTCATTATAACGTAACAGTTACTACAGCACTATGCATGTTATTTATAATTATACTGATCATGTTAATAAATCTGCCAGTGCCTGATTACATTTCCGATAACAGATCATCGATTGGCATTTAGAAAGATTTACTTTTTGACACTGAAAATGTGTAGATACGCATGTAAATCAATGCACATAATGGAATGCATGCATGCATAAATACCAATTAATTTGTTTGTTCACTGTGCATAAATCTAAAATTGGAGAGAGAGAGAGAGAGAGAGAGAGAGAGAGAGAGAGAGAGAGAGAGAGAGAGTTTACAGGAAGGGTTGGAAAGCACATTCTTTAGTGTGAACTCATGTCTTGGAGACCTTACACCAAAATATGGTCCAGAAAGGCAAAGGAGGGAGAGAGAAAGAGAACAGCTGTAACCGATATCCATTTGTTGTGGAGCAAAACTTTCATGAAACAAATAAATATGTAAATGCAATCCATTCTTTGCTTGCTGCATTAGATTGTAGCTACAAGGCTCCAGTCCTCATTCTTTGAAATAAAGTCAGAAATCTGTATTAGAAAGGATTAAAACCATTCATCCTCCTATTAGCCATCCTCATTGCTTCTTTGGGAAAATATTTATGGTTTAAACTTTCAAAAACATTTTTATTATCTTAGATCCAATTAACACATGTACTACAATATCAATGAACTTTTTACATATAGAACCCATATAAAATGTTCTGCCACAAGGCTAACACCACTGTGAATCAAATAACATTGATTATCAACTATATATCAGTGAACTGGTGACAGGATAATGGACAGCCAAGACTCATGGACCAAAAGCTAGCCTATCCAAACTAGTCAGATCCCACAGAAAATCCAATGCAGCACAAACTTGCGAAAAAATGTTAATGTTGGCTATGATAGAAAGAACACCCAGGGCATCATAGCATGCCATGTATAGGGCTTAGTAGGAAAAGAGTTCAAGGTTGTGAATGGGGCCTCCAAAACTTCCAGATCCCAATTCAACCAAGCATCCACAGGATGTGGGACAAACAAATCCAATCCATAGACCCCTCCCCAAAGAATCCGTTGCTAAAATCTTAGTGCCAGACACCACAGCACACCCCCGGAGCGACCAGAGCCGTCCCGATACAGCACAAGGCAAACCCACACAATGTCAGATTTAATGTTTTGAGTTTTAATGTTAATGTTGCCTTGCACCTCCAAGGTCCGGGTTCGATTCCCGGCCAGGCTCGATTCCCGTCTCGGTGTGCATGGAGTTTGCATGTTCTCCCCGTGATTGGTGGGTTCCCTCCGCGTACTCCGGTTTCCTCCCGCAGGTCAAAGACATGCAGATTAGGCTATTGGTGTTCCCAAATTTCCTGTAGCGAATGAGTGAATGAGTGTGTGAGTGAGTGTATGTTTGTCTGTGTCCTGCGATGGATTGCCACCGTGTCCAGGGTGTACCCTGCCATGTGCCCTAAGTCTACTGGCATAGGCTCCAGGCCCCCTGCAACCATGAATACAGGATAAAGCGGTATAGAAGATAAGTGAGTGAGTGAGAGCGTTATGTCTGATTGGTGTCTCTATACTGTGTATTGAGTGTGACTCTTATAATATTGTCATTAACAATGTGGCAGCGTCCTTCTACCTTGGAAGACAGTCGAACCACTGCAAACCAGATATTATTTAGGAGACTGTCACATTTTGTTTCCCTGAAAAGTGTCCCAATATAATTTTCTTTTGCCAGAAAAGTTCTCACATCATCTGGCTGAGACTAGAGGTCTGCATTGGGACGCCGTCAGAATCCCACGGGATGCAACAAAACAGTCGGTAAAGTTGGGAGGTTTTACTTTCATGCGGGAACAAATAAGTGCCAGATGTGAAGCTTACAGAGCAAACAAAGACCTCATTCACTGACCTGAATGTACAGCACTGCTAAGTGTATTTACAGCGTTCTTAGTAATTGCCTGGTCGGAGTTGAAGAGGTTTAAATGATGCCACTAGTTTGTAAATGAGTTCATGCGCAGGGTAGCATGGTAGCGAGGTAGCATCCTTGCACCCCCCAGGGTTGAGGGTTCGAATCTCTGGTGTGTGTGTGTGTGTGTGTGTATGTTTTCAAGTTTCCTCCAACAGGCTAAAGACATGCAGTGCAAGGTGAGTGACATTTCCAGATATATGATTAGGTGTATGAGTGTATGTGTGTTTGTGCCCTGTGATGGATTCGCACTCCATGTAGAGTGTACCCTACACTCCCCAGGATCATTGCCTCCTATGGTCAGTTTGCATGGAGTTTGCATGTTCTCCCAGTGCTTGGTGGGTTTCCTCTGCATACTCCGGTTTCCTCCCACAGCGCAAAGACATGCAGATTAGGTTAATTGGCGTTCCCAAATTGCCGGTAATGTGTATGTGAATGTAAGTAAGTGTGTGCCCTGCAATGGATTGGCACCTGGACAGGCTCTTGGCCCCCATGACCCTGTATACAGAATAAAGCGGTATAGACGAGGAGTGAGTACTGTAAATACAACTTTATGTACAGATATGGATATTTCTACATAAAGTTGATATGATATCTGCTGGTTCATTCTCTCCATTCTCTCCAATGTGTACATTTTCATATTCATATTATTTGATACCTCCTTAATGCACCTTAACTTTTACACAATTTTTTACCTCATTAATGCACCTTAAATTGCTAACAGTGTTCATTAATGCACCTTAATTGTAAACTTGAGAGCCAGGTTGCACTTCTTGCAATTCTTCTTGCTGCTGACTTGTTGTATATTATGTGAACTGACTGCTGTAACAATACAATTTCCCTTTGGGATTAATAAAGTACTATTAATATTAATAGATAGTATCTATCTATCTATCTATCTATCTATCTATCTATTTGAATTATCAGAGATCTATAGATACAGATGGACAATACAACAATAAATGAATAATGTGATGTGATGTCTATTTGAACTGAAAGATAAAAAGAAAAGGCTTTGTACTTGGAGTGGGTGTAGAAGTAAAAGGGAACCATAATGTAATGGAAAATGTTCATTTCAAAAATATTATAATAATAATAATTTAAAAAACAGTTTGTTTACCCCTGAACCTTTTTTTTTTCCCCCATAGATCCTTTACTACTCTGAAAGATGGCCTGCCACCCATGCATTGTGTTTCTGTACTGTTTCTGTGGTAACAATCCACACTGCACAACACAACCCAATTACTGGTGGCAACAAAGATTATTTGTTCCCTTCACTGTTGTTGCAAAATTGTTTGTTGTTTTGTTGTTGTTCTTTTGGCACAGGGCTCGTTGCTGTCTGGGCACAGCCAAGGGGTAGGACTAATCTGTACTGTTTCTGATTAAAATCACTTAATACGATCCACACTGCTCGTCGTGTCTGTTCGTTTGTTGTTAAGATGTCTAATTTATTATATATGTTTTTTCTTTCTTTCTTTCTTCATCAGCAACGGAGGATCCCGTCACGGAAGTGATGGAAGGTTAGTGTCTGTATAAACACACTAAACCAGAGCAAGGATTGGAGCCAGAGCGTGTAAGAAACAAGAGTGTGACAATGCCGTGTGTGTTTCAGACTGTAGAGAGGAAACGTACCCCTGCACTAGGATGTACTCTGTCCATCAGCCTCTGAAGTCATGCCTCCATACCAAGTGCTTTTATAGGTATCATACACACACACAGACACACTTCTATAACTGTTTTATGTACGTACATTCTGGTATGGAGTGTAATTATTTATTTTAAAATACTGTATTACGTCCATATGCATATGATCTTTAAATGTTCCTTCAGAGTGACATAAACATGTAAAGGGGTAAAGCTGTGATACAAAGCATTCAGTAAATCTTCAAGGATTTACAATATGAAAGATGAGAGTATGTTAGATTGTACAGATAGGAGGGTGAGTCAAAAATGATCCGCACTCTAGTTACATTCAAACTTCGTATCAGCACTTTCCGTTCAAGGCTACAGTCTCCCCAGGCACGGCTGTACAGGTTTCATGGTGTTACATCAGTTCGTTTGTAATTGCGGTTCGGGCAAAAATGGATGCTCCACTTTTCACGATTTGCATGAAAGAATAGCAGCGTGCAGTGATTCATTTTTCTCTGGTCTGATGCTGTACCTGGTGCAGTGTTTGGATATCAGCAAACTAAATTTTAACCAATACTCTGAGGACGGTGAAAGTTTCTCAAAGAAATTCATTACTGGTGAAGAGACATGGACTCATCACTATGAGCCTGAGAGTAAACAGCAGGGCATGGAACAGAAACATCCTCAATCACCGACCAAGAAAAAGTTTCAAAGTCATCCATCAGCTGAAAAATTGATGCTTACAGTTTTCTGGGATTCTCATGGGCCAGTATTGGAGCTGAAGCCTAAACTTTAAATTAAACGCAAAGTACTGCTATCCAAGGGTGCCGTGATCTTGATCTTGACAATGCACGTCCGCACACTTCTGCCCACACTGTCGACACTCTGCTAAAAACTTCTGAGGTGTAGCAGCCCTACGAGGACAAATATTCACTTCTGATTCGCAGCTTAGTCAAAAAAACTTTTAATGAGGGAATTCGTAAGCTTGTTGACAGAAGTGTATTGACAAGCAAGGAGATTATGGTGAAATTTGTTGCTCATTTCAAAATAAATTCTACAGCCAGAGTGCGGTTCATTTTTGACTCCCTCTAGTACAAAAGAATCATTTTATACACAACTGAACAAATAAACATATTGCGCGTTTAGGAAACAAAGCATCATACAAAATGAATAACAGAAAGGACAAATCAACAAAGGCCAATCCAATATTGTTGACGCAATCTGTTAAGGCAGTGGGTTACAGGGTTACTGATGAGAAGGTTGGGGGTCCAAGCCCCAGCAGCACCGCCAGGTTTCCCCTGTTGAGCCCTTGAGCAAGACTCTGCTCCCTTTCACTGTGCTATAAAGTACATGAGACAAATAATTGATTTTTTTTTTTTTTTAAGTAGGGACACACATTCTGGACATCCTGAATTTATTATAACACACCAGTGGGTTAAAGCATTTGTTTCATTAAAGAGTCTTTCTGGTTTCATCCAATGGCTACATACAGTATTTTCAGTGATAGAGGCATTTTGATTGACAAACTGAATGAGCAACCACGAACTTTTTCCTTCAGCCAATCAGATTACAGCCTCAGAATTCTGACGATTGTGTCCAGAAAAGTGCGCGAAAATATCACACACAAAGGTTGTTCACCAGCACTGATAAGAAAAAACATCATCTTATGAGAGATGCATAATTTAGAGAGTGGCATAAAGAGTGGCATAATTTAGTATAAATGTAGAACCAAAGCGGACCGAACATTGACTCCTGAATGATGCACACATCAGCCTTTCCTTTAGTCACCCCCTCTGCCTGGATCGAACATCTCAGGAGAGAAATGCAATGTATTAGCCGTTAACTCTGTCTCTTGCAGTCTCCGTCGAGTCTACGTGATCAACAAAGAGCTTTGTGTGAAGACTGTGTGTCCACAGGAGGAGTTACTGAAAGGTGAGACAGCTGACAATTGTCTTATTACAGTATGAACAGAAAAGGCACAAGTGTGTTCGTACATGCAGTTATACTTGTTTGCTCATGTCTCTAAGGAGTGTATAATTTAAAAATAGTGTAAAAGTAGTCTGTTTCAGAAGAAAAGAGATTAGTATTTTATTAATTAATTTTATTAAGTAATTAGAATTATAGTATTTTACATTGGACATGTAACAAAAATCAAACGCACGTCTTAAAGTTAATTTTTTTTTTCTAAGATGTTTAAACCGTTATATAAAACGTTATTCTGTATTCAGGGTCATGGGGGGCCTGGAGTCTATTCCAGGAGACTTAGGGCATGAGTCGTACACCTAGGACAGGGTGCCAATCCATCGCAGGGCACACACATACATAGATACATACAGGGTAATATGGGCACGCCAATTAAGCTAATCTGCATGTCTTTGGAGTGTGGGAGAAAACCGGATTACCCGGAGGAAACCCACCAAGAACGGGGAGAACATGCAAACTCCATGCACACAGAGACGGGAATCGAGCCTGGCCGGGAATTGAACCCAGACCCTTGAAGATGCTAACCACTAAACCACCGTGCTGCCTAAACCATAATGTATATACTGTATATTCAAACAAAACCATACAGATAATAATCGGTAATCCTGGAGATTTGTATTAACTAAATGAAAGTAAAGTGCACATTTACATTTATATTTTTTCATTTACTTGAATATAGGAACTCAGTATAGGAACTGCTTTACTGGACCATAAACATGAGGTGACATTAAGGCAGAATTCACATCACCAAAAAATACAAACTCAAAAATTATAATATGGTGAAAAGTTTTTTTCTTTGTAATTTAATTAAAAAAGTGAACCCCTCCAATATTCTAATGTCATTACATGTAAAGCAAAATATTTGAAGTGTTCATGGTTACGCCTAATAGCTCACAAAAATGAAAAATCCATTATGTCGGAACGTTACAATATTTCATTTCAAGTTTCAATACATTCATACACTATTCAAACAATAAAAATACCAGGTGTCTCTTGGTCTAGTTCAAAACATGCAACCACATCCATGAGAAACACTGCTGAGTTGACGGTTGTCCAGAAGACAATCACTGACACGCTAGCAGCAACGAGGGTAAGCCACAGAAGGTCATCACTGAAAGGGCTGGTTGTTTGCAGAGTGGTGTTTTGAAGCATATTTGTGGAGAGTTAATTGGAAGGGAAAAGTGTGGTAGGAAAAGGGACACAAGCAACATCGATGACCGCAGCCTTAAGAAGCTGGTTCAAGTGAATCAAGAGTCACCATGCACAGACATCTACAGGAAATTGGCTACAACTTATGGAAGTTCTAGTATCAAGCCACTCCTGAGCCAGAGATAATGTCAGACGTATCTTACCTGGACTAAGCATAAAAAGAACTTTACGGTTGCTCAGTGGTACTTTTTTCAGATGAAAGTAATTTTTGCTTTATTTTTGGAAATCAAGGGCCAGGAGAAAAAGTGTAGCTGCACAGGATCCAAGTAATATGATGTATTATTATTATTATTATTATTATTATTATTATTATTATGTATATAATAACATTACTATATAACTACGTATAATTATACATATGTATATAACTACATCACTAGTAACCTTGTAACCAAGTGTAAGGATCTATCCAATGCGAGTTCGATTCCCGGGTGATGCTGTAATCTCTCGCAGCCGGAGGTCTAGAGAGAGCTGATTGGCCGAGCTCTCTCAGAGGGGAGGGATAAGAGGTGCTTAGTGCCCCCACATTAATCGCGGCTCTACAGCCAATCAGGGCCGTCTGTGAGCTCACGCAAGCGGAGGGAGCGGATAGCGCTGTCCTCCGAGTGTGTTACGCCGCCCCCAACGGTGCGCGAGCAAGCAGTTCGAAAAGATGCGCTCGGCTGGCGTCACGTGGTTCAGAGGAAACACGTGATAGTTTTCGGCCCTCCCGGCTGAGTGGTAGTAGTAGCCTTAATGTGGGAGCCCCCTAGTGACGGGGAGGAATTGGATACGACTAAATTAGGGAGAAAATCGGGGGAGAAGGATCTATCCAGTGATAGAAAGCACTTTTGTAAGGCGCTCTGGATCAAAGCTTCTGTCAAATGCCTAAATGTAAAATGTAAATGTGCATGTCATCCTCTGATGTTGGTCCACAGTGTTTTATCAAGTCCAAAGTCAGTGTTGCCATCTACCAGGAGATTTTTGACTTCATGCTTCTTCTGGCTGACAAGCTTTCTGAAGATGATAACAAAAAACAGGCCCACAGTGCCACAAATACCACAAAATGGTTTACTGACTTTGACATTAGTGTGCTTGATTGGGCAAGCCAACTCGCCTGACAAGACTCCTATGAAGAATCTGTGGGTTATTGTCCTGAGGAAGATGAGAAACACCCAACCCAATGATACATACAAGCTGAAAGCAGCTATCAATGCAACTTAGGACTAAACAATGCCTCAGTAGTGCCACAGGTTGATCTCCTCCAATTTGTGCTAAAGGAGCCCCAATCAATTATTGAGCACATAAATTAACTGTTCTTTTTCTCAGAAGTTGAATAGTTCTGGATTTGGTCAATCTTAGGGAAAAAAAATCTAATATTTTAGGATACTAGATTTTTGGTTTTCATGAGCTGTACAATAAGCCATAATCATCATCAAAGGTAAAACACAAAAGGCTTGAAATATTCATAGAAATGTCCATGATATTAATTATTTTTTTCAGATGCACTGTATATGGCCAAACGTTTGTGTACATCTGACCATCAAACCTACAGTATATGTGATTCTTTTGCAACCTGCTTCCACAACCCCAGTGAACACCATTGGAGGTGAAAAGTGAAGCTTATATAAAAACTAACTTGAATGTGCTGATAAAAAGATCACATATGGGTGTGATGGTCTGGCGTCGACATACTTTTTTTCAAGTGTAAACACGTGACAGGAAATGCATATATCCACTGACAAAAGAGGAAGCAAGTGAGTTTTGTCTTAACTAACAATGAGGGAGATAGTTACAGAGTCAAACATTGTTGTGGTTTTTTTCTGTCACAGATTTGTAAATTTGCAGAAGATGGAGGCATGTTGGGGTCACCAAGTTTCCAAAATCTACAATTAGACACCATTGTACATGCCAATAAACAATTTTGCAGGCATGTACTTTTAACCAGGTTGTATGGTCAGATGAGTCAAAAATAACGCTTTTTGGCAACAAAAATACAAAAGCGGTTTGGCATGAAGGATCTGTGATGTTGGGCTCTTCTTAAAATACAGGGTTTCATGGACTCCATAAAGGTCCAGAAGATTTTGTATATAAATCCAGCAGAAACAATAGGACAATGATCTACAATATATGATTAAATCCATTAAAAATGGGTTATTGAACATGGGGGGGGTCAATGAAGGTTTTTGACCATCCCATTGCAATCCCAGTCCGCTGACTTAAACACTGCTGAAAAGCCCATGTAGTTTTATTAAAACATTTTCTTAGAAGAAATTCACCTCAATTAAAGACTTATTTCATTAATAAGATTAAGATTTATGTTTAAGACTATGAATTTACCATATTTTTATACCCAGCCTTACCAAGGGTGCCAAAAATTCTGGAACATAGTGTATATTTCCATTGTTCTTATTTTTGTTGCTAAACATCCAACTCCACCCTTCTCCCTCTCCCTCTCTATTAGCGGAACTATGCAGAGAGAAATCTGGCTGGCCCAAACGACTTCAGAGGTCAACCAAAAAGAACACTGCCTTCCCAGTAAAACCAGCACATGGACAACCAGCAACAAATGCAGAGACAGGACAAGAAAGGTAGAAGAAAGAAGGACAGATGATTTGTTTAAATGAACACAACTACAAATGTGTGTTTTTTTATTTCAAACGGTGTATTCAGAGTTGTGGTTCAGGGTTCAGATTTTTAATTCAAGCTTGTTTTTTTTCTTTCTTTTCTTTATTACTGCAAGATTATTTCTCACTGCAAGTTGTATGGCATAAAGTGGGGGGTCAAAAGTCTGAGACCACATTGAAAATCTGAGTCCATGATGAAATCGCAGACATGGCAACGCACATGGTCAGATTAGCACCAGTTGCACAGCTCCGGATGTCTTTTGGCACACTGACTTATGAAGGTCGGTGCTCCCTGTGCAGCCTTGTTCTGCCAACTGTTGGCGTGTAACTAAAAAAATAGCCTGAAACCTTTTGATACCACCTTGTATTTCACTTAAAACTAAAGACTTAAAGACTTAAGTATTTTGAAAACATTCAAAATTGACTATTGACTATTACATTTGACTATTTCTAGGTCCCTATTTAAATGTAAGCTAATGTGTGATATTGAGGATGTTGTAATGCTTTGTACAAAAGGTCAGATTTTCTTTAGGTATAATCTCATCTGTTGAGGCATATAGTCAGACAACACAATAAGGTATTTGATCTAAGGTTTTGCACAAACTTGCACAAACTAAAGGAAAATACTAAATACTCTAAACGAACCAAAGAAACACTGATGTGTAAAAATCATAAAGGTTTCAATTTTTTAAGCTCAAGTTGTGGTCAATAATATATCTTCTTTAAATATAGAAAATATAGAATAGATGAAGCCTCACTGGGACACTCAGACTTTTGGACCCTACTAGGTTACAATACTATGCAAAAGTCTTGAGCTACCACTTATCTTCATATTTTGAGTCACATTTTCTTACATTATAATGTAGAGCAGTTGTTCTCCAGGCTACCTGAAGGACTTTTTTCCCCTCTCATTTTTAGTCTGGTTCCTGTAACTGAACAATTTCAGAGGAAGATTTTTTGTTTGTTTTGTTTGTTTGTTTGTTGTTTAGCCTCATAATGTCCTATGAATTATTCAAGCATTTTAAAAAAAGCATCTAACTTTATGCATGAACCATAAGATGATGACAGATGATCAGGCTGGTGATTAGTTAAATTTTAATGCTGAATGCTGAGTGGTTGGAACAGACAAGAAGGGTAATGAGGCTGCTGCATAAACAACCGATTTTTTAATTGTAGGTGCTTAACAGCCTGTCATATTAAAACATTTGTTCCCATGTATTCCATTAAATCTACACTAGTACTTAGAAATGGAGAAATGAGGGGTGGCTCAGGACTTTTGGACAGTTCTCTATATGAACTGATATTTCGCTGAATATATTCACATTATCAATATCTTGCCTTATATAGTTCACCTCATATAATTCATTGTGTCAGTGTAAGTAAAATGTATGATGCTCACATAGCAAATAAAGGTTTTTCTTTCATGACAAAAATTTCATTCAATAACTCAACACCAAATGGACACTTTCTCATGAATCAACTTGTATTGTTTATTACATTGACTTTTATATTTATACATTTACAACATAGTGTTTTTTTTTCTTCTTCTTTTTGTTTTTTAAGATTATACACATTTGTTTCATCTGACTAGAATGAACACACACTATGGAAAAAGAAGCAAAACCAATTCTGCTTCCTGCAAACTAACATTAGCATTAACAGCTGGCATTGATAAAGTAATTCATCTCATTCAGAAATAAACACTGTAACAGATACAATTCTCTGTACTGCACATTAGAACACTGCACTCTGCTGTGTGAGACACACACTTAGATGTAAAGTCTTTTAATTATGTAAAATTTGGTCTAGTCACAAAAGTATGTGCTATCGCAAGGCAGCAGGACTTTGACCTCTTTTGTTCTGTATGCATTGGTTCGAATATTGCTGCTAGGACAGATTAGGCTTTATTGGAGCCCTTCCACATATTAGTGCAGTTCACAGAAAGCAAAGTTGAAGGTGCAGTATGTACACCATAAATCTTTATCAGTGCTTTTTACAGAAATTAATCAGTGCCTGACTTATTTCCAATGATACTAATTGCATATTATCAGAAAGAAGCACTGATGATAGAAAACATAAAGCAGTGCTGTACCACAGTTGGCTCACATTATTAATATCATTATTATTATTATTATTATTTTTGCATTCGCACCACTAGAGGGTGACACAATCATTTCATTTGCACCGAACACCTTCAAGCTCACGTTAGAAAACAAGGTTGTTCCACCCGACAACTTCATCATAAAGTAAACATATTTCCAAATATACACATAATTATGTCTTTGATGAGACTTTCATGACTATGAATGTAGTGCACATAAATAAATAAAATAAATAATTGACATTCATGTAGATGTCAGAATTAAATAGTGCAAAACAAAAAGGACAGCGGAAATGTGTGTGTGTGTGTATGTGCGCATGTGTGAGTGAGAGATGAACTGGGAAAATTAAGTGAGCAGTGGGATCACATACTCAGAACTGGACCCAGTTTGTGGAGGCTGACTCTGGCTTGGACGGCTGAGATGACATGCTGAGAAAGGGAGAGAGAGAGAGAGAGAGAGAGAGAGAGAAGGGAAGGGTGATATTTATTCATCCTTATACCCAAGGCAATGAAAATGTGCAATTCCCCTTCCTTAAGAACACCATAGAAACTCAATGTGATAGGTTTATTAGTTCAATTAGTCCATTTTCAATTAAAGCAAATATCCACCACATTATATTAACTAAATTTAAAACAAGGTCTAGAAATACAGCTCCGGAAAAAAAAAAAAAAAAAAAAAAAAAAGAGAGACCACTGCAATTTACTCCACAAATCTTCTGGAATGTCATCAGGAGGAAGATGGATGATTAAAACCATCAAGTAAAGCTGAGCTGTTTGCTTTTGCAAAAAGAGTGGTATAAAGTTTGAAAAACAGAAGGAGAGCATGCCAAATCATATTGAAAGCTGTAACTGCAAATTGGGGTTATTCCACTAAAATACTGATGTTATTTAGCCAAAGCATTTACACAATTTGTTTACACATTATTTGCATTTTGTTTTATTTGAGTTATTAAAGCTCTGCAAATACTGCATGATCTTGGGTTATTTTAATGTATTGTAATGATGTAATTTCCTTTAAATATACACTCTAACTAACAATAGTTATATTTTGAATTTAGGAGAAATATTGTCACAGAACACAAAAACAAAATTGTTCATCTCACCAATACATGCACCTGTACCGATTATTTTGTAGGGGTCTCTTTTTTTTTTCCAGAGCTGTAAAATCTTATGCTAAAACGCTTTATGTGTTCCGTTGTCAAGTGGGGAAATCCATTTAGGTGGTCAGTCTGTTCTTGTTGCTGTGCTCAGGGAAATGCACGGAGAAGCTACAGTACTTCCAACAGTGCATCCGGTTCAGCAATAAGGAAACACATCGTGCACTTATAATAATGCTCTATCTCTGACTCAGACTACTGAGTACTGAGACTATCCTTGTTACACCATCTTGTTGCATGGGTTTCATCACAGCTCTTTGTAATTCGCATTGTTTGAGTATGAGTACCTCTATGCCGTTTCCACCTCTTACTATTGACTCGCATGCGCTTGCATTCCCATGTGCACATACTGGACATAATGATATTTCCAGAGTACTCTGTCTTGGGGTTTCCAAATAACATCAACTGGACATAAAACATTTTCAACCACGTCACGGTTTGTCATTTTGGCTTTTCCCGTCTGTTTGCCATCACATAAATCTTTTGTATAATCAAAAAAATACACATTTTCAAGTCACTCCATATTATTTAGAAACTATGAAATTTAGATGGATGGAGAAATTTGTCTGTTATTACTTTTTACTGATAAACAAAAGTGATGCACAGTATTCACTTTTTGGCTTATTTAACTGTATCTCCCAGTAACATGTCAAAAAAATAGCAGTTACATTTTCATATTAAAGACTTATAATTATAAAACAGTAAACAGTCGAAAGTATGTGGACACCTGGCATTCAGAAGGCCCTGAAAGGTGGACTTTCCCCAAAACTGTTCCCACAAAGAATGAAGCATAAAACGGTATATGGTGATTTGCTTCGTATGCTATAGAATTAGTTTTCCATTCCTTGAACCAAGAAGCCCAAACCTGCTCCGCAAAAGTGAGCACCATGAAGACAGAGCCCTGATCTCAACACTGTTAAAGACATTTTGGATGAAGTGGAAGACGAAGTGCCCTGTCCTCACTGATGTTCATGTGGCTTAATGAGCACAAAGCCAGTCGAGGATATAGGACACCAAAACGGTCTAGAAAAGCCACATGGGTTATTGTAAAATCTAGTGGAACCCTCTGTATAATCCATTTCTCTATTTACCTTGACTCCTATGATCGGTTGTTGATGTTGTTCTGACTGTTTGTAAGCACAATTAATATACTTTGTATGGCTTCCTAAATATGACAAATATGATCTAAATCTTGTTACTGAGAGCCTGGACTTCACTGGCCACTAGGCGGCGCCAAAATTGTTTTGAAACTGGTATTCTAGCCAACAATTAAAGTGAATGTATTGCTCCAGTAAGTCTAGCTCCTTTAGGGGGGGGGGGGGTACTTTACCTGTCAGATGTAAAATCTCCCCACAGGTCAGCATTGGTGCTAGGAGGAGCTGGCTGGACCATAGTGCTAGAATCATTGCTGTCTAGGTCCAGCAAACAACCTGAGGAGAGGGCGAAATATTTGAACAAGAGTCAAATGAGTCGGTATTCATCTCCAACCGTTCGAATAACCTGGAAATTAATTGAACTAAACTAGGATTTGACATCATTTTACCGCTCTTTGCTGCGATACCTCTAAATTAGTTTTGCTGCAATTAGTTGTCCATAAAAGTAACATAATTAGATGAATGAAGTCTGTATATGCGGAATGAAAATACCATGATTGCAAAATGCAATAATACGGCCATTCCTGGAAAGCTTTTGAGTTTGTTATAGACGAACGGAAACAGCATCATATGATCAAGACCAAGGAGCTGTCAAAATATGTCCGAGACACCGGATCAGGAAAAAAGTATCAATCAGGGATCGGTTATTGTTGTTGTTATTATTATTATTAATATCTCAAACTTTGAACATTCAGTGGAGTTGTTATAATCAGATCCAGTTCAGACAGCCTCTCAAAACTGAGAAGAACATACCTATGTTGCTACTGCTCGTTAGCGGTTCTGTGTTGTTATTGGTCGGGGTGGCGGAAGGAGGCGGAGCAATTTTGCCACTCGGAGGAGGTGGGAGTAGTCCAAAACCACCTGAACTTTGTGGACGGGATTTTTCTCTCTTTTTACTTTGCTGGATGAAAAAAAAAAAGCATGATTGAAATTAATAAACAATATTAGATGTACAGAAAGCCCCCTTTTCAAATTCTGCACTTGAGCTTAATCTTAACAAATCACATCGTTGTTCAGTTCTGGCTTTTTTTTTTAAATATACACTATATTCAACCTCTTTTACAGAAAACAACATAAACTTTATGTGCAATGTGTGTGGGATAC
Source organism: Clarias fuscus (assembly GCA_030347435.1). Classification (NCBI taxonomy): domain Eukaryota; kingdom Metazoa; phylum Chordata; class Actinopteri; order Siluriformes; family Clariidae; genus Clarias; species Clarias fuscus. The sequence continues at coordinate 12,156,938 of CM059207.1, read as the reverse complement.
TGTGAAGATGAAGTGCCTTTACCCCAATGTTAAGGGTGATGGTCTGACCTTCTTTAAATCCCAAGTCTAATTTAGGGCCCAAGTCTGGAGTTTGAGCCTGTTTACTTAGCTCATTATCTTGCTTTACCCACCTGAAGGGGGGGGAGGGAGAGAGAGAGAGAGAGCGCGAGTTAGAGAGAAACCATTACAGGAATACTCAAACTGCCGTACCCCATGTGGTACAATAAATGAAATGAAATGAACAAGGTAACATACTTGAAATGATCCTGCAAGGCTACGTTGAAATCAAAAGCATCTCCCCGATCGCCAAATCCAATGCCGATAAAGGCACTACGACCTGAAAAAGAAAGTGAGGAGGGGGGTCTCTGGTGTGTAATTCTGAGAGATGGTATTTCATTCAGATTGAAAATATAAAACGCTATCAAACTCACCGCTGTCATCTTGAATCCTAAGAACAAAGTAGCGGCTTGAGTCACTTACGGTTTCGACTGCAATACCAGGATAAAGTTCCACTGGGGCTTGAGCGAATAGCTCCCCTACAGGACGGGATGGAACAGCATTAATCAGAAGAACTGCTCATCACTCTTTCCCCCAAAACAAACAAACAAACAAACAAACAAGTCATAATTCTATGATTGCTATGGTAAATAAAAATGTGTTTCTTCTAAGCAATACATCAAGAATTACTTTTATGGCCTTAAATGACCTGCACATCCTGACGAGTTAAATATATTTAAGTTTTCTTGTAAATGAAGAAATGGATGATGTGATGTGGCCTATTAAGAAAATGGCTCTGTATAGGGAAGAAAACATCATTTTGCTTTTGGATAAATTCCATAAGATCTCCAGTAGAACCCCATAACCTAGATGAAAAAAAGAATCTGCCAATATACACTGCCAAAATGTCGCGGTTCATGTGGTCCGATGAGTCCAGATATCCCAGAATGATGGGTGCGTCAGGGTAAGAAGGCAAGCACATGAGGCGATATACAAGTTATATATACTGTAGTGCCCATTGTACAAGCCACTGGAGGCAGTGTTATGATCTGGGGATTCTTTAGATGGCCAGGTCTAGACTCAGCAATGTTATGTGGTAATAAAAGTCCACTAAAGACCTGAATGTACTTAATGACCAGGTTATTGCATCTATACATCAATTTTCCAGGACTCAAATTGTGAAAGAGTGGTTCTGGAAACAGCACTGTTGCCTTGCACCTCCAGGGTCTGGGTTCAATTCCCGCCCAGGTTCGATTTCCGTCTCTGTGTGCATGGAGTTTGCATGTTCTCCCCGTGCTCGGTGGGTTTCCTCCGGGTACTTCGGTTTCCTCCCACAGTCCAAAGACATGTAGGTTAGGTTAATTGACATTCCCAAATTGGCCATAGTGTGTGAATGAGTGAGTGTGTCTGTGCCCTGCGATGGATTGGCACCCTGCCCAGGGTGTACCCTTGTGCCATAAGTCTCCTGGGATAGGCTCCAGGTCCCCCGCGACCCTGAATACAGGATTAAGCGGTATAGGTGAGTGAGTGAGTGTGTGAGTGAGTGGTTCTGGAAACATGAAGAATAATTTTCCCACGTGAACTGGCCTCCTCGTTGGCCAGTTCACCATAATCAGAGCTAAAGTTCTTCTTACAGTGTGTGCCTTTTTTTTTTTTTTTTTTTTGTCCAGGCAGTGTCATGAAACATACATGAGCACATCATGTGTCATGGATAAAGACTGATCTTTGATAATCTGACCAAAATCACTTTATTTTAATCTCTTCACCTACAGTATAGTGCAATTCTCTAGACCTTTAAGGACGTTCGAAATACAACAGCAAAATGGACTAATTTCCTTAATCAGCGTAATCTAATGCATGTCACAGGATTTTTGCAACAATGATTTAATTTTCTACAAGGTCAAAATCTTGGCAGTACCATGCAGGGACGCTGAGATGCGCGTACATTCTTCAAGCAAATTACAGCTACAAAGAATGTGCTTAAAACAAAAACCTTTTCTTATGTGTGTTTGCTAAAGGATTGTTGAAGAGTTTTTTTTTTTTTAAGACTGTCAGGATGCCTATAAAATTATAAGTTGGAGCTATGAGCACACAGGAAACACTGGGGAGAAAAAACACACACACATAGATCGCACTAAATAAGATGCGACGCTTCAATTCTCCATTAGCATGATAAGTAATAACAGATAATAACAAGTAATAACAGGAACCGTTCCTAGGCACTACTAATTGTCATATAGCAATTTTCCCCTAAGATTATACACGACTTACCGTACGTAGAGTGTGTAATGTGATGTATGTAATTCCAGCCAATCAGATACAACATGTACTGTAAACTGCCTGTGGTGATTAAGTTTTCTAACAAAAATGTAAAAAATATATATTACACTTATAAAACAATAAATAATTCCAAACATCTTTCATTTTTCCTCATGGCTTGTTTTATGTTGCTCCAGATTCATTTTGAAGCTGAAATGAACAAATGATCATGAATGACCCAGATATCAGTAATTATGAAATAGATTAAAGATTGCCCTCAGTGCTTGAAGTACTCCTTATATGAATCACTACATGCTTTTTTTAAAAATAGCAAGCAGGTGACTGTAAATGAGGACAACATGGCGGCTTAAAAAAAAAACAACAAAAAAAAAACAGGAATTTCCAGCTGACTCAATTGAATCACCCAAGGTGAATTTATGAATATGCTGATCTTACTTTTATCATATATTTAACGAATACAAAACTAAGGTTTCACATACAGTACACATCTTAATCAGAGAGAAGCATGTACATGTACATGAGCCTACGTGCATACGTGCAACAAAAAGAAATATCCTATGATTGGAAAATGACTGCAGTGATTAATATGCTTCAGCTAGCAACAAAACTATTAACCCTAACTGATGTAGTGAGTAGCTTGAACAGCCATACTGTTTAATAATGGGTCACATTACTGAATGTACTAAATAACCAGTTTATCACATAAATGCAGTTTTTCTTCCTAGACAGCTCTACAAGATTCTAAATTGTGAAAGAGTGGGTCTGGGATCATTAGGAATCACTGAACACTATTGAAAGTGGTTGAGATGTGCTGGAGGAGACTTCAGAGAGCCGTTTGACTCTCCCATCGCAGAGACCTGACCAACTGGCGATGAGTCAAAAATAAATCTGATTCTGGAAGAAAATAATTGTTTTAACATTGCATAAGAGTGTTAAAACTCTGCACTGGCTAACGCGTGACATAATCAAAACTCAAGACGGGCCAAAGAATTATTAGTGTGTTTCAGTGTACTTTCAGGCTGACTCGGGTTCAGGCCGAAACGTACTAAATTCTTTCCTATTTATCTTTTTACTCGTTTGATTTCTAGGATTTTGACCAATATAAAATCTTGCGATATGAGAATTTGATTTTGTTTACATTTCTGGTGAAATCATCATTTTTGGGCAATCATGTACAAATCTTGGACAGAGAGGATACATGGTTTGACAGAAGTATGAAGGAGGTAATTTACTATATGTGCAAGTGGAAAATTTGCCTGTGAACAGAGGTTGAGATCCCCAGGAAGATCAAGACCTCTTTACAGGTCCATCAGGAAAGCCACATCTAAGGACACATTCTTCTTTCACATTCTCTGGCCAGGGGAGGACACAAACTTGTGGAATTCTACGAAATAAGCCCTCAGACTGAAGAAGCTACTTTTATTAGTGGTGAAACATTTCGACCAAACAAGATCACTAAAAACAAATTTCCTATTTTTGTTTTCTCAATTTTCCTATTATTTATGCCAAAAATTATTATAAAAAGAAAACCAGTGTGAGGTTTTGAGCCATGTTTTGAGCCATGTACTGTACCTAATATCTTTCCTCCTTTTTTCTTTTTCACTTTTACAAATGCTCTTAGTTGTATTGGAATTACTGCGCAGACATGTGTGTGTGTGCGCGCGCGTGTGTATGCACGCATATGTTGCTTCTATTGAATTCATCTTCCTCTAACCTGAGATCTTATCCTCTAGTTTAATGTAGGCAACTTTTCCCCTGGCAGTCACTCTCATTCGGCCTGTCCAGTCAGGAGCGTCTAACTTCCAATCAGCTGCCCTGCAACAACAAACAAACAAACAAACAAACAAACAAGCAAACAGATGATTATTATTGCAATATTATTAAGCGGTAACTCGAGTTACAGATCAGACCAGGATGTGCTTCAACGGATTTAAGCAACCAAAAAAAAAAAACTCCAGTAGATCTGATAAACTTATCAAAATATGTCATAGTTGAGTGACTCTACTTTTATACCCCTGACCCAGCTCAGCTTCTGCAGCGCATCCACTGTTGTGGTTTAGCTAATCAGAGGCCTTCATGTAAATTTTTTAACTGAAGGAAGCTCATCAGACCAGAGACTACTTAAAAGGCTCAAGATATGAGTTGAGAAAGAGAAGCATTTTCATAGTCTCTCAGTCTCTCTAGTCAGATTAGTAAACACACACACACACACACACACAAAAGCTGAGGGAAAAAAAAAAAACAAGGTTTAAACGTGAAGTATGTGTTGACTCGACTCAGATCACATTAAAAATACATACCGTACGTCTCAGCTGGTTGGAACAAAACGGTGCTAGGCAAATGATCATGAAACTTCCCTATAAAGCAAAACATAACCACTTTAAGCTGTCTTATTTATAGCCATAAACTAATCCTGTTGGTTACACGGTACACAACGGTGACTATTGTCATCTATGAGACATAAAGTCTTACTTATCCTGATGTTTGTAAAGAAACTGTTTAACTTCAGTGTCGGTATCGGCTCACACAATGATGCCGGTCTGATATTTTTGGCTTGTAGGCTGTTTCTCAGATGTGGCACTGAGGCATTTAAAAATTCCAGCAACACTGCGTGACTTGATACACTCATACCAGCTCTAGTCACACTACCATGTCAGTATACTCAAAACGGTGCACCACCCAAGCAACATCTGGGCAGTGGATGTCGAGTGATGATCGCTTCCCAATAGCCTGAAGCAGAAGGAGCTGATGAAAAGGTAGTATTGTGAAAGATCTACATTAGTTTATTTAGCCTCATAATAAACACAAATCAACAGAATGTGATGTTAATAATAACAAAGTTAAAAAAAAACATTCAATCATTGACACTAGGGAAGGAACTCAATAGGGATCACCTGATATATATTAACACGATACCAAGGTGCCTATAAGGATCATGATTTTATAAATATCCAGATTCAATATAATTTTTTTACTCAGATTTCATTACAATTCTAAACAAACATAATAATAAGTCCTACCACACAGAACGCTGTGCTGCCTGGTAATGTGTGAATAGTTTAGAGCGCACCTCCTGTAAGATTCTAGCCGAATGGCATCGTTTTACCATCCTTAAATGAAAAAATAGATGTAACGTATTTACACAATGATATATGAATTGCCATACCAAAGAATCGTGACACATCACTGAAATGATTGATATGGAGTTTTCAGTTCTTTTTGTCTTATTAACTTTATAGCTATGATAGCTTAACAGATGTTCCACAGAAATAAAATTTTCTGCCACATGTAATATAAGACAAGAATCAACTAGTGACAGTTGAGAATTGTTGTCTCATGACAGAATGAATTCGTTTAGCTTTTTTTCCCCCTTCCTTTCTAATTGTATAACTACAAAGTGCACTTGAATATGTACTTTATAAATCTACTGAGAGTTTACTCATCATTCTTTAAAACTGTCTTTCTGGGTAAGAATGATTATACAACATACATCGTTAATAGAAGACACTCCCAAGAATTTGGAGTTCAATTTATTTGGGGTTTTCTGAAATCAACCTAGACATACAGGGTAAAAAATATAACATACATCCACTTGGATTACTAACTCAGGGTTGATTAAAGTTCTGAAATGTCGTTTACATGATGAGTATGTAAACTAAAAGCTGCAACTATATATGATAATAAGTGAATCCTATGGAGCCCTTTAAGGGACATTACATAGGAAAAAAAAAAAACTAGTTCTTTTGCAAAATAAGCACCAACTTTTGTGAGATCTCGTAAATATCCGACACTTGACCAGGGTGGGTGAGAGATTATCTGGGTCAATGTACTGCAACAAGCGTCACTGTTAGACGAGGATTAAGTGATTTATCAAGTGAGATTTATCATTGAGCTTGGACTACAATATACTGCACACAAATAAGTTGCATACTCAGATTTCATTTAATCACCTTCAGCTTTGATTACAACACACAATGTGGTGGCCAGCTCATGTGTGAAAATCATTCTGCATACTCCGAGAACTACTCTTTCACCATTTGAGTCCTGGAATACGGCTGTTCCATCAGGGAAGAAAAACACCACTGAAGTGATAACCTGGTCATTCAACACTTTCAGGTCATCAGCTTCATTTTATTGACACATAATGTTGCTGAGCCTAGACCTGGACAACTGAAGCAACCCAGATTATAACTTCAGAGGCTTGTACAGTGGCCACTATGCATGATGAGTGCATCGCTTCATGCGCTTCCCTTTTTATCCTGACAAACACACCATCTTAGTATAGGGTCAATCTGAACTCATCAGATCAATGAACTTTTTTTCCATTGCTCCAAAGTCAAAACATTATGAAGCCTTTTTAAAACATCAACTGATGTTTTTCCTCATTAGTCTTACCAACAAGTGGTTTTCTTATGGCCACACAGCTGTTTAGTCCCAATCCTATGAGTTCTCATCACATTGTGAGCATATGTGAACAGGCTCTTACTTTTACATTACTTTAAACATAGCTATGGTTTTTACTGTTGATCTTTGTCTTCACCAACTTCACCAAGTGTTTAAGTGATCTCCATTCATGACCCCCCCCCCCCCCCCCCACCACCACCACCACCGATTACATTCATTCATCCTCTATATTGCTTATCATGCGGACACGGTAAAAATAACAATAAAAATAAATAGGTAAATAAAAACCTTACCAATGGGGTTTGCTGATGGTACATACTGAGTATCTTAGTAACCCAGTGAAAGGATCTGTCCAATGGCAGAAACTTCAGCACTTTTGTAAGTAGCTTTGGATAAGAGCGTCTGCCAAATGCCTAATTGTAAATATAAATGGACAGGGTTGCAAGGGCTTGGACCCTATGCCAGGAGACTTAGAGCACAAGGCACGTTAAACGCTGGGCAGATGCCAATCCATCGCAAGGCACACGCACACACACACACACACACACACACACTACAGGCAATTTGAGAAAACCAATTAACCTAATCTGCATGTCGTTCGACTGTGGGAGGAAACTGGACTACCAGGAGGAAACCCACCAAGCATGGGGTGCACACAGACCCGCGGCGGGAAGTGAACCATCTGCCCTGGAGGTGCGAGACCACAGTGCTAAACACTACGCCACCATGCCTCCTTGACTGCCTTTTTTTGTTTTTTTTTTTAAACAAAGTTGAGAGTTCATCAGCATTATCCCCCTAGGTTTTGATAATGTGTGTTAAGATGCAATGGTTCTTAATCAGTTTCAGTAATTTTAAATCTCTATAGCCTTATTTTGGAAGAGGTATAATAGGGTGATTGAGAAAGAAAATGGTTTAATTCAATCCCTGTCCCATTGGGCCTTTGTAGGATCCATAAAAGTGTCAATATTTTCCATTATGTTGAAACTCTCACATATTCCTGGGATGAACTGTGATCTCAAAATGAGCGCGTGCTGCAGTAGTCATCACTTGAATGAGGAAATATTCCAAATAAAACATGTTTAGTTTTTGATGGGTCATTTTTTCCCGTCTGGTTTATCAGATCGCCAAATGAGGCATGTCACGTTCTGATGCCCTTGTTGATGATTTGTCCAATAATCGTTTATTACTCAGCAATGAAACGTGCTCGAGTTCTCCTCGGTTCTCCCACGCGGCTGCCGATGAGCCAATCAGCATCCAGGAACGGGATTAAACAAACAGCGTCGTCCAGTCATTGTCAGGAAACCGCTGACGTCAGCATGTTAAGTGAAAACGTAAACACGATGTCTCAATCTTTCTTATCCTTCACGTCTCCTTTCAAACGCACACACACACACACATAGACGCAGATATATTAGCAGGACACTGCTCGGTGATTACGCACTCCAATAAAACTTGAACTCGTCACGACTCTGCTGGAGCGAGAGTGATGATGAGTGTGTGTTATGTTAACACACTCTCCACTCGTACATAATCAGGCTTTATGACATGTTCGTGTGAAGCCCAGACTAACAGTCTCTGAGCATACTGAAGAACCTCAATTCATTATTATTATTATTACTACACACTCGCAATCCCTATTGCTGGCGTGTTTACATTACGTAATGGTGTACAGGCCTAAATCTTGTGCAGCATCAATAAACATGATGAGCGTAAACACGACGCGCGCGCAAGAAAGATGCAGTTTTTAAACAAACAGGGCTTAATGACGCTGAAGGAGATGCGACTGAATCCTGATGCGACTGTATGTGATGTAACAGGGTGTGTGTCTGTGTGCGTGCGCGTGTGAGTGTGAGAGAGAGATATAATGATAAAGGATGAAGGTCACGGTTCACGGTTTTTTTTTTTTTTTACCTGACGGCCCGGTTCGACGCTCGCGGCGGAATTCGGTACACATTGACGTCAGGTTTGACACACAGAACCGACTCGTATTCCCCCTCGGCCGCCATCTTGGATTTTAATTCAACCGCTAGTTTGCTGCAGCCCTGGTCTCACTGGGGTTAACGGAACCGTTAACGTCGTAATACACCGTGTATCCGCGCACCTCATTTCTCCTCACCTCAACAGCACCGTTTTGATGAAGTTAAAAAAAAAAATATATATATATATATATATATATATATATATATATATATATATATATATATATATATATATATATATATATATATATATATATATATATATTTCCCACTGAAACACTCCAAGAAGAGTGTTGTAGCTGTTGTAGCGAACAATGTCGTTGCAGATTTGGCCAAATACTTTTGTTCATATAGTGTATATTCGCCCCTAACAATTAGTAGTAAGTTTCCTAGGACTGAATGAAATAACGTACACATACGCGCGACATACGAAACCTCTTTCTTTATTGTAGTATTTCTTTTTCAAAAGTAGCACAAACATAGCACCCCCAAACTAAAAAAAAAACAAAAAAAAACAATAATGCTATTTCGATATTTTAAAAAAAAATTATTAATGTTTCAGTGATTCAAGTCTCAGGAAATATCTTTTCACAGCACCATAATTCATTGTCATGTAAACTCTTGTCATGTCATTAAAGACCCAGCAAAGCGAAGCCATCCCTCAGGTCCTCACACTCACTAGGCTGGAAAGACAAAGACATGGTTAAGACAAAGACAAACTCTAAAGGTTAAGGGTAGATTTATTTATTTATTTATTTTTTTTTGTTAGTACCTGCAGGATTCGCTGTAGTTTCCGGGAAAGTCTGATAGAGTTCTGGTGAAGGCCGTCCCAAGCCTTAAAAGCCCTCTCATTACGAGCCACAAAGGTTTGCCAACAGTAGAAATAATCTGTGGAGAAAGAGAATATGGCACAAATTTACAATCTCCTGATTAGAAATTTCTGCTGAAATTTCTTAACAGTACAGTTGAGGGATAGAAATAGAGTTTTGCCCTTTGCATGTGTTGCCCAGGCCCGGGACTTACCACTTAGAAAGGGTCCCCAAGAAACACACGCAAACACCCACACACACACCCAAGCTGAAAAAATGCCCTTCCTGATGCAACCCTCCCATTTTATCCGGGCTTAGGACCGGCACTTGCATCCAGTGGCTGGGGTTTGGGCACTGGCTGGGAATCGAACCCAGGCCTTTTGCATGGATATAATAAACTGGGTAATTAGCCATAAAGGTTCCAGTCTCAATTCTACATGAATACATTCTGCAAACGAAACCATTTTCTAACGTGGTGTAAATATTAATTCATCTGATAATCTGCGAACTACAGGCCTTCATTTTGTCCATCGCTGATCAAATATATGTATTTCACTAGGTTTTATTATGCATGTGGAAGGACTACACAACCCTCCTGGGACCCTCACGTGGCCTTCACTACGGACAGCTTCCTGTCCTGGTTGGGGTTAATGTCCATCTTATAGCTTTATTCATGATATTGCACACTCTCTCCAACCTTGACACCACCTAATGTGATTCAGTTCAGCTTATGCATTCCCAGGAAAGCTAATGGGAGAATATATATATTTTTACCTTTATAGGTCATGACAGTCACTTTTACACCTGCCCTTTGCAAGCAGCGGAGTCCCTCTCGCTCTCGACTGTCCTCCCGGTCGCAGAAGTAGAGGCGAGAGACAAAGATGCGTAACCTCAGATTGGGAAACTGAGACATAAAGCGAGAAAGGCGTTGGGCACAGTTTGAACAGGGTGACCAGGAACAGAACCAGGTGATCGCATAGGCCACTCTGATACCATCCACACCAGATCCTAAGAAACCCGGGCACAGTACCCCAAGGTAGCTCAGGAAGAGAAGCTGAGTGGAGGAAAAAGGATTCGATGCATTATTTACTGTTATTAATATCTATTTCATCTCATCATTGTTATAAGCAGCGCAAACAGAATGTTACATGGCAGCTGGTTTGATGGCAGACGTACTGTATGTACTATGCCCAGGTGTGAGTGCAGTTATGTAAGAGTTTTAACCTAACAAATTACACGTTAATAGCATTGCATTTGAATTTCTCCAGGCAATCTATTTTTCTTCATACAGTTACATATTCCACATCTTACCTCCACGTGACAGCCGGAGCGATTGCGCAGGTGCCCAAAATCAAGGGAGAGCGAGTCGGGACTGTTGCGTTTCTTGACCACAAAACAGAGGTAGGTCTCGTTCCTCCCACGTGCCCAGCGTACGTTCTTATAGTGGTAAATAAACTTCCTCTGAGTCAGCAACACTCTGCAGCAAAGAACAATGGTTCACATATTGTACCTATTAATAGTCATGAGTGGAGATAAAATATATCATGTTTATATGTTGTAAAAATGTACAATATTTTACATAATTACATTTTTAAAAATGTTTTTAAATATTTATTTAATTATTGTAACTTTACATATATAATTGATTTATAACAAGAATCATAAATATTATATATAATATTATATTATAATTATGATACATTATATGGCACAATTAACAGCAACAATAACAACAACAATAATAATAATAATGAAAATAATAATAATAATAATAATAAATAGTTAATAGTTTAATAATTTGTTAAGTTAAAAGTAAGAGGCTTTCTGCGTCTGAAGGTTTGGCTTTTTAAATTTAAATGTCTCAGGCACTCATGCATGTAGGAAATGCTACAACACAACAACAACAGCTATACGGAGATATAGAGATTGTGCTGTGCAAAACTACACACACACACACATGCACATGCGCACACATCTAGCACTCTCAGTTTCATCTTCTCTTACTGTAATATTTAAAAAATGTTTAAAAATGCATTGGCATTCATCATTGGATATATTTCATTCATAAAATATTACATTTTAAATGCTACTTTTTACATTAAAAAAAAAAATTCCTGAACTCTCCATCAGAAGCAGGTTTTATGGCATGCACAGCTGCAACATTTACACTAGCTTTCACAGTATTAAGGGATTTTTTTTTTTTTACTCACCTGTCCAGCTTGCTCATCATTCCGAAAGATGAAACCAACTCAGTGGTTGAGTCATGCAAAAATGAGTGAGAGTTTTGAAAGTGAAGTAGAGGAAGAAGGAGGTATAAAAGATGTGTGACATATTGATACAGTTGACTGAAAGGTGGTCCCTGATTGGGTGATAACAGTTTTCAAACTCTAGTTAGGAGGGCTGAAGTTAATTCTAACTGACAATGCTAGAGAGTTGTCTTAATAACAGCTGTTATTTAAAGGGACCTGTAGAGCAGTTCTTACCGCATTATGCAACAACATTGGGCAATACCTGGATGAATTAACAATCACGTAATGGTCTGTTATTCAGGTGGATGAACAAATGGATTTATATATTTTTCTGTTTACACACTGATCAGTCATACAATTACAATCATAGAGAAGTGATATGAATAACATTGATAATCTTGTTATAGTGGCACCTGTCAAGGGCTCTACCTACGTTGATAAGACCCAAAACCATGGAGTGTCTCCAAAAAGGCAGGTCTTCTGGGATGGTTAGTACCTATCCAAAGTGATCCAGTGCCGGACAACTGGTGAATCTGGTGGCAGGATCATGGATGCCTCAATGATGCCTATGGGGACTTGTTTGTTTCCACAAAAGAGCTACTGTAGGACAAATTCTTAAAAACGTTAATGCTGGTTATGATAGAAAGGTGTCTGAACTGGCCAAGTGGCGCAGTGGTAAAGTGCTCACCCTATCATCCGGAGATCGTGAGTTTGATTCCCGGGTGATGCTGTAACCTCTCACAGCCGGAGACCTAGTGAGAGCCTGATTGGCTGAGAGGGATGAGACGTATTTAGTGCTCCCACGTTAATTACGGCTCTACAGCCAATCAGGGGCGTCTGTGGGCTCATGCAAGCAGAAGGAGTGGATAGCGCTGTCCCCCGAGTGTGTTACGCCGCCCCCAATGGTGCATGAGCGAGCAGTTCGAAAAGATGCGGTCAGCGTGCATTTGTAGGAAACACGTGATAGTCTTCTGCCCTCCCGACTGAGTGGTAGTAGTAGCCTAGATAGTAGTAGACGGGGAGGAATATGAAACAATTAAGGAGGAAAAACTAAAACAAAAAAACAAACAAAAAAAAGGTGTCTGAACAAACACTGCACAACAGTTTTCTGTGTATGTGGCTGTGTAGCTGCAAACCATTCAGGGTGCCCATTCTGACCCTTTCCTATCCCTGAAAGCCCCTACAATGGGCACATAAGCATCATAACTGGACCATTGAGCAATGGAAGAATGAATGAAGAATTATTTTACATCATGTGCACTGGCAAGTGTGTGTGTCACTTCATGTACCTGGGGAAGAGATGGTACCAGGATGCACTATGGTAAGAAGGCAAACTGGCAGAAGCAGTGCTTGGGCAATGTTCTGCTGGGAACCCTTGGGTCCTGGCATTCATTTGGATGTTACACTGTCACCACCTACCTAAAAATTGCTGCAAACCAAGTACACCCCTTCATGGAAACGGTATTGCTTGATGGCAGTGGCCTCTTTAACGCATCCTGCAACACTGTAAATGGTTGGAGGAACACGACAAAGAGTTTAAGGTATTAAAAAATTTTCAGATCTCAATCCACTTGAGTATCTGTATGATGTGCTGGAGTTAAGCATCTGCACGATGTGCTTTTTAAAATACATTGCGCAACCAAAAAGAAATAGATAAAATAAAATAAATCAATGCCTGGATTTAACGGAGCAAATAGGTAAGAGTCTTCCATTGGATATTTCCTGCAGTGAGTAATTTCAACTTGGCAAGAAGTTATTTAGCCCTTACTGATGGCTGTGGGCTGATGCAGTGAGTGGCTTCTTATTTCTTAAGCAACCATGTCCGAAGACATAGAGTATCGCGTGGTCTTTGTAAAGAAAACAACTAAGGAGAAACTAACAACTGAAACTAACAACTCACGGCTATGTTTAATAGTAAAAGTAAGAGCATTTCCCTGCACACAATGCAATGGGAGTTCAAGGGATTGGAACTAAACAGCCGTGTAGCCTTAAGAAAAACACTACTTTGAAAAAAGGCTTCAGGATAAAGAATGGAAGTGATGCACCCATGACGCCTAGTGCCTACTGTGCAAGCCAGTGGGGGCAGTGTTATGATTTTGGGGTGACTTCTGTTAGTCAGTTCTAGAGTTAGCATGTTATGTGCCCAAAAAATGAGGTCAGGACTACCTCCTGAATCATCAGGTTTTTCTATCATGGATTTTTATTCTTCCCTGATGGCACAGGCATATTCCAAGATGACAATGGCAGAATTCAAATGATAAAAGAGTGTGTTAGGAAGCATGGGACATCATTTTCTCACAGTGATTGGCCACCACAGAGATCTGATCTTAACCCCATTAAGAATCTGTGCTAGAAGGCTTTACACAGCAGTCTGACTCTCCCTTCATCAATAAAAGTTCTTGGAGAGAAATTAATGCGGCTCTGAATGGAAATAAATGTTGACATTGGAAAAGCTTATCTGTGTGATGCCATGGTGAATGTGTGCCATGATCAAACCGTACTCTAATTCAACAAAATGAAGTGCGTGACTTTTTTTGGCTGGGTTGTGTATTTATAATGTTTTTTAAAAAATAGAAAGTACTACAGTTAAATATATTTTTTAAATAAACATACACAATACTACTTCCTTTTTCCTAATGATGGACAGAATTTATTTATTTATATAAATATTACATTGCAAAGAATAGGATATTTTTACACAATAGCTCTTGACCACACATTAGTCTCTTAAGTGTTTGACGTGACTTGTAACCTTTTTTTATTCTCAGATGTGCGTCACAAAACGCAGTCTGTGGCGTAACCATGGAAAGCTGGAAATTTCCAGAACCCTTGCACCCAACCAAGGAAGGCTCCAATTCACTTTTCCCACATGGCCTTTAATCATTCCCATTATACCTTCTTCAGCATTCTGTTTTTTTTTTCTCGCTGTTGTCTTTTTTTTTTTTTTTTACCTGGGTCTTTCCCTTTATTTTTTTCCCATGGACATCCTGTGAGGTAAATCCAGTAGACAGCTAGATTACCTTCCAGACAAAGTGTTTCCAAAGAGCTAGATTACATTTTTTCTTCAAAACACACATTCACTCACTCACTTGAGACCTCTTCACCACAAAGAAGAGCCTCGAAATTCAGCCTGACCACATGACGTCACAAGTGCTCAATGGAATGCATAAGCACCCATATCACTGCTATTATGTATCCTGTTCATTTTGACTGTGTGCAATTGTTTTCGAAACTCTCTCCTAGTTTCAGTACAGTTGGCATCACGTCTGGGTCTCACTCTAACTTAGCCTTTAATGCACTCTGTGGCCAGGGAAATCACCGTTTCCCAAAGAGCTCCCTCTGATCTCTTGATCTTTATTTGTTTGTGTGTGTGAGGTAGACGAATGAAAAGTGTATGTCTGATTTTTTACATCTGTCTGCTCCCACGATTCAGCCTCAAATCTTTGAGGTCCAGCTGGATTGCTGGTTGTTGTGTTCATTTGTGTAACAGAGAACAGTGGCAAAAGAGAAACATTGTGCCACACACAATGCAAGTTGAAATGTTTTCATATAATTGGTCTTAATAATAATATTAATAACAACAACAACAACAACAAGGGACAGTCGCTATGCATAAAGAAAAACAATCCTGTTATATAAAAATTTGTAACTGACAGAAATAACGAATATTACTGATCAGCCAAATCTCACCTCTTTCTTCATTTTATCCTCACACTTACACAGTCTGTTTACACACATTCACACACACACACATCATGGGCAAGAGCGGCTTCAATGCATCAATTGGCACAGCACGTATGAACGAATTAGGGCAGGAAGTGCAGAGTCATTCTTTCCGAAACCCACCCGCCCACACACACACACATACACACACACAGACACACCCCCGAAGACCTATCGTGCAGACAAACTCAACCACAGCTCCAAACACACTTTTCCAGAGCTGTGAACGTGCATCTGTTTCCTGAAGACAATAATAGGTATACTTTGGTTAGGGGACACACTTGCAGGTGTTTACTAATGCGGGCTCCGGCGCGGCAGAACAACAAAGCCCACAACAAACAAGGCATGGTGCCAATACATGCGAAAGGAGATACTGAAGTGGTAACCTTACTAACTGCGAACGTGTTGATTACCTAGCTGTATGCTGTGACCTGTTTAGAAGATTATCCAACCTTGGAATGAGTAAGAAATTATTACTCAACTCAGATTCTTCTTACTCAAGTCTGTAATCTGTGTCGTGCATAACTAAAACCTACAGGTATTTCTGATTACAGTGAACCAAGTCTTGCGGGAAGCAAAAAAAGCCCATCGCTGTTCACTGCTATGGGCTATATGCGTTTGCAAATGGCAATAAGTATTCAAAGCATCTGCAGATTTTTAACATGGAGTGACATGGTCATTAAATGGTTATTTCTGCCCTATCATGCAGACATCATTCTGGCTGTTACCACTCACAATTAAATTATTAACAATTGACTCAATTCTGTCTGAAAATTAGCCTATAAAGACGAATTTTCAAATCATGACACTGATGTTTAGTGCAGCTCCAGGTGCACTTTCTCACCACATACACATAACTGTACAAACATCCGGTGGTGAATGAGGTAGTAGGTAAGACATATATTTCACAGAGTGTGGTTAAGGTAGAGAGATAACCACATGCATCAACTTCAGAAACATACATGCTTGCTCACTGCCGTTTAATGGCAAACACAAAGACTTGCAACATATATAGTTGAACATACAGTATGCTTTGTTCTTTTTTTCTTCAAGCGTTTGTTTATCGATGTTGACATCTGTAGTAGGTCTATCGCTGTTACTCAGTTTACCACAGCAGAACCACAGTCTGCACATATCTATACCTTTCAAGCATGAAAGAGAAAGCTTTACGTCTCGAAAAGCCTACATCCAAGTCATTTTGATATTGAGACACTTCACAGTTCGGTTTGAACCCATGCATTCAGATAAAAAAAAAATATTTTGTGACTAGTAACGCTACTGTACATCATTAAAAGCAGACTGTGAGTAAAACCAGTCTCAGAGGAAATTTATTTAGATCTTTTTTTCACAGACGAAAAAAAAACATGGCAGTTCAGTACAGTACTATTCTGTTACAATTCAGCAACATGAATAAAATGAAATAAATTAGCAAAGACAAAAATAAGCAAAGACAAAATGCCACACCACAAATAAAGAATAAGGATAGACATTTTAAATTAAGAAATTAAAGAAAGAATGTTACTCATTATAGTGATTTTACTAAATTTCAGTAATCTGTAATGTCACAAATTACATAACTACTTCAAAATGTAGTTCGGAAAAGATATGCCTGCTCACTGCTATAAATCTTTAACAAACACCTTTGTCACTGGAAAGCCTAACCAGCCTTTTCCTGGCTCCTCATAATCCTCCTCCTCTTCTTCACCTTCCACCCCAGAAGTCTCTCCCTGGAGCCGGTAGCCCAGTTTTCTGAAGAAAGCCTCTCCTAGTTTGGAAGGGAAGGGCACATGAGCATAGACCCTGTGCACTCCACACTGCTTGGCACTGGACTCCATGCTCTGGACTAGCAGCCTGCCGAGCCCTTCTCTACGGTACCAGCTCTGCACTACCAGCCTACAGATACGGTACACGCCATGGCGGCTCCAACCATCTCGTGCGACGCATCCAAGCACTTCACCATCCCTGTCTGCGACCCACACTTCCCCTGCAACACGGGCCCGTTCCTTTAGATCATCTTCATCCACTATCTCCTTTTCTTCAGCCTTTCCTTTTTCCACCTCTTTGCTTTTAAACTTCTCTTTAGCTTTTTTGCGACGTTTGGCCTTCTCTTGGTCAGTCATAAGCTTGGCTTTGGCAGCATGTGGGTTTAGTATGTCTGGTTGGGACCTAGCATGGTAGCTGCTGCCCAGGTAGTCCCAGTAGGGCCTGCTGGAGCCCAGAATGCCCATGGACCGCGGGATGGTGAGCTTGAGGTATATGATGAGAAGGAAAACAGGGATAAACAAGGCTAGCATAAAGGAGTGCACTACAAAGCGGAGCACAGAAGAGACTGTGGCGAGCAGAAGGACTGCTAATGGTCTAGTAATGAGGTGCAGGATAAGCCGGTTCTCCATCCCTTCACATCCTTGCTGTACAGACAGAAAGAGCAAAGAGTGAATGAAGCAGATATTTTGCATGACAAATGAAGATTACAGAATTATTTCTTTGCAAATACAAGCCGAAGACAGGGGAACGAAATAAATATGCACTATATTGGCAAAAGTATTTGCCCAAACCTGTTAATTATTGACTTCAAGTGTTTCAATCAGGCCTCGTATCCCCTGTGAAGGGCAATATTAATGTTTCAGTATACCAAGACATCATGGACAATGCTATGCATCCAACTTTGTGGCAACAATTTGGGGAAGGCCTTTTTCTATCCCAACAGTGCACAAAGCAAAGACTATAAAGTTACGGTTTGATGAGTTCAGTGTGGAAGAACTTGACTGGCTTGAACAACGCCATCGAGCACCTCTTGGATGAACTGAAACGGAGATTGTGAGCCAGGCTTTCTCATGCCTTGCAAGAAGAGTAAAAGCTGTTATAGCTGCAAAAGGGGGGACCAGCTCCATACTGTATGGAGTATATGTATTTAGATACAATGTTGTTGCAGGTTTGGCCAAATACGTTTGTCTGTATAGTGTATCTTCATTAGAATATAAAAAAAATACCTTGATGAGAGCCTTTACAGCCTCAATATCCTCCTCTTTCATCCGCCGAAGCGCTACATCTCCCAGGTCTAAGTGCGCCATCTTATTCAATCTTTACGGTGATTTAAAGCCGGGTCCTGAATAAACAGAGAAACAGGATCACTGACTCAAAGTCTACTAGAGGTTTACAGATGCTCTTTATATTTCTGTTACATATATTTTCGCATATATGTGGTGGATGTGCATTGTGTCACAATATGTTTCGCATCAAACGAGAATAAACATTTGTGTGGATCGTTATAACCCTGTCAGTAAATCACACACTGTCCCTGGTTCTACTGTACGTGTTTACGGAGCAGACCGCGTTAGGCCAACGCGATCATCGTGCGGTACCAAATATAGACCCGAGGGTTGAACTAGGCGCTAAGACAACAGAATATCAATGCTTTTAAACCCGTTTTACTTAAATAACAATAATGCATGCATACAATGCATACAAAAAAAAAAACAGTCATGCACTTATATTTTCAGGCTACTTTGTTATCCGGCATGAAGACGCTTTAATAATAATAAGCTCCTGTGTGCATTAGAGCTTGCGGCGTGGTGTGAGTAGGCGTCTGTGACTAGCGCTGTTCCTCGTACCAATGGGTTTTTTTTTTTTTTTAGGAAAAAGCTCCAGTTTAAACCGACATTGTGCCATGGACCAGTCACAGTGACTTACAAACTTACCTCAGAAATCAATTTTCATACAATTCCCAAGGCGGCATAGTTTTTACAGGCTTTAACTGCGCCGAAAAGCGACGGTGGTACCGCTATACGCTCAGCGCACTTTCGGCGTATCTGCTTTCGTGAATCCCAAAGCAGCGTAAACGCAGCACGCGCATCATACCGAATCAGCAGCGTGACCTTTCACAAGCCTAGAGGTCATCTACTAGGGCTAGGGATCAGCACTCACCTCCCGTTACGGTATTCTCAAATTGTATATTGTATATGCATCACAATTTTATTAATATCCCGATTCGATATGAACCCCCCCCTCCCCGTTTTGTTACTATTTTAAACCTTTAAAGTAATTAAATGTAACCAGTTCCTTATAACATTACTTTTTTTTTTTTTTAAATACAAGAGTATCTCTGTGATCCGCCGTAACTGTTGATAATTATTAATTATTATTGAGCGCGCGTGCTGAGTGACTGCGAGCACGCGGGATTTTCACCGTGCGCGCGCAGTATATTGAGACTGGTGTAAAGCGTATGTAATGCGTGGGTTTGAGACCACATTGGTATCTCGGCATACGAAGAATGAGGTATTTCGTAGTATTAAGAATGTTCGCTTTAAGAAATGAAATTCTGTAAGAAATCATTAAGAAATTATGAAGCATTTTTAGCAACAAGCCCGACCGAGGGCCGACTAAGTGGCACATTTGTCCATTGTTTTCGTAAGTGGAAAACCAAGCAAAGCAATTTTGTGTGTGTGTGTGTGTGTGTCTGCATTTTGTGCAATATTTAGTGAAGACATTGCACCATGGGCCCCAAGAATGTTAGCAAGGACGGTAGCATAAAGAAAATGGAGACACTTTCAGTTTCGTTTTTAAAGCAGCTGGTGCCAAGAGGAATCATAAATTAAGGTTAAGTGAGGTTTAATGTCTATTCATTTAATATTTTACTTAATTTACATGTTTTTTCTAAATGTTTTGATATTTTTATGTGTAAAAATATGATAATAGTGCAATAAAATTTGTAATCTTGGAAATATTTTGGGGTGGCTGGAAGGGCTTATATGCGTTCACATTATTTCCTAAGGGAAAATGCGTTTCACAATATGAATTTGAAGAAAAAGATATATCGAAGCTCTTAACGTGCATACTTTTTAATAAAAAATGGAAGCTCTAAAGCGTCTGCGCCTAAGTACAGTATCGTTTATATCTGAGGCTGATCATCCAATAACCAGTCATGGTCAATCAAACTGAAAACCAGGCAATTCTTTTTACTGGCCGATCGACTTGTTCATCACTATTATAAAGATTTTGAAGTCAGTGTGGTGATATGTGAATCATCTCACGAAAGAATCGAGATTCATAACCAAATCAAATTTTCCCACCATTTCTATCATCTACAACTAGCATTTACCCCATATACTGTACCTCTTACACAACTACAAACAATTACATAAATAAATAGGATAGTATGTGAGAATAGTGTCATCGGTATTGTTTTTTCTTTTTTTTTATTTGACATTATTTTTATGTCCAAAGTGCAAAATTAACTTTTAAAAAATGACCTGACAGAGTTTGTTGAGCATGATAATTTACTAATATTAACAATTATAGTGAAACTAAACAGACTATAGACATATTCACAGTTCTTGTTCATGTTACACTTTGGCTGTCAACATGACAGCATATTAGTTTACAGTTGTCCAACATTCTTCAGGAAATCCTCTTGAATTCATGTGTATTGTTAAAAAAACAAACAAACAAACAAAAAACATATCTGTTGTGTGTGTGGTGTATGAAACGACTCCCTCTATGGACGGGTGAGGAAGTCTCACCTTATTCTAGGTAATGCAATGCCTAAAACACTTCATACTGAAGGAAGAGGACAACATAAAAAAAACCATTAACCATTGAACCAAAAAATATTTTACCACACACTTGCCAGTCGATTCTTGCTATAAAGCATGAGACTCCCCTTCCATTTCATTTAATTTCATTTTCTTAGCTGAAAGTCACAGACCTGAATGACTGCTTTAGGTTAAATCACCTGGATCATAAAAGGCATCGTTAAAAATGGGTGTCTCGTCAAAGACTCAGGTTGCTGGTAGTTAGTAGTGTGCATTGGTTAGTAGGACCACGTGCGTGTGGGTTGTGTCTTAGAGCAGTTCACAGGCTTCATTGGGAGATTCCTTCAGCGCTTACATCCTAGGTCCCATTCACGCTGGCTGATAGTCTGCTCTCAGTTTCCAGCATCTTCTGCTCCTCAGATGCCACTTCTGGTGATGCAGTGCCTTCTTTGTCCATGCTCCTTAATCCTACGGAAACTCCTTCTGTTCCCTCTGTCAAACTGCTGGTACTAACCTCAATAATAACAATACCTTCCCCTCCTTCTAACTGAAATATGCTTCCCATTTGCCCTGCTCCTGTCCCGCTGACTCCACCAGGACTGGTAAAACTGCCCCCGGTCTCTGAACTGCTGCCCCCACCTTCTATTACTGCAATCATTTGAACACTTTCTCCACTGCCTGCGCCTGCATCTATTTTGGCCTCACTGCCTAATTCGAACACAACCTCCTGTCCTCCAAGAGGCATTAAGGCTTGGGCAGGATGACAAGAAAGACCCAAATCTTCACTAGGGCCATCAGGAAAGCCAGCATTTGGTGGGATGTCATCATCGCTTGGTGCATCTGTTTGGAAATGAAGAACAAATGCTTTCTCTTCCACCCCAACACCTTCTTCAAACCCTTCCATTCTTTCACTTTCCCTTGCTGCACTCCAATCTTGCAGCAAGTTAAGAGAAACCAAGCCAGTCTTATCCTTATCTCCCTCCATCTCTTCCTCTGACTGAAATCGAAGGACGTACGATTTCTCCCCTCTGTCTTCACTTCCTATTTCCCCTTGTTCACTTTCTCCTTCAAAATGCAACACATATGACCTTTCTCCCTCCACCCCTTCATCCATCTGTACCTTCACCTCCATCTCAGCTCCTTGTGCCCTCTCCTTATTTTCCTTCTCAAAACACAGAACAAAGTGCTCTTCTGGTAGTGGATCAGTCAGTTTCTCCACTTCCTCTGCAGCAGATGCATTTTTAAGGTCGCCTGTCAAAATACAGTGGCTATCTGTTGGAGGAGTAGCAGGTGTCACTGCTGATACAGTGACTTTAGCAGGAGTAGAAGGTGTGTCAGACACAGGGTCTGAGTTCAGTGGTGGTACAGATGTTTGAATGTTAGATGGCTGGGACAAGGTTGTTGACAATGCAATAGAAGTACCAGTTGTGGATGTTGAAATAGTGGAAGGAACTAAACCTTGAGCTGCTGGGACAGATACTGTCTGCACCAAGGACCCTGATTTCTGAGTTTTAGTTTTGCGCCCACGTCTGGTTCTAGGGCTCCTGTTGTGGCTTAGGGTTCCTAAAATTGGTCTAGCTGTTGTGTTTTGGGGCGGGGCAGTGATGACAGGAGCACTGTTGTTGGTAAAAATAAACCTCTGCTGGGTCTGGAGTGGCTGAAACTGTGATAGCTGGGTTTGGGCTGGAGCTAAAGTGGCTATCTGTGGCACTGATGATACTGTTTGCACCAAGGGGAGGGCCTGTGGTGTTGAGGGAGCAGGAAGAGGATTCCCATTGGATGCTGTGGGAACTAGAATGAGACTTGGCTGGCTCCCATTGGTGGACTGGCACTGAAGAAGCAGGAAGTTCTGGGATGGCAGTTGTGGTGGTGGAGGAGGAGGTGGTGGCGGTGGAGGAGGAGGGGCAGGCCGTGTGGGTGTTGGATTGGACAGCGGGATCAGCTGTAGTCCTGTGGGTGTCTGTATCATGAAATAATTTTGTGACGTGTTTGGAGGAATGTCCAAATTTGATGGTGAGAGAATAAGTGTGGAATTCCCTTCATTAGAAAACAGAGAACTAAGCCCGCCTGCTGCATTCATGTTTAGACTAGTAGTTGACATGTCTGAGGTCCCGCTGCCATTCTTAGCTGTTTTTCCTGCTTCCTTAGTGCACGTGGTCCCTCCACTGCTGCTATGTGTACGCAGGTGGCGTTGCAGGTAAGAGTGCATGACAAACTCTTTGCCACAACGCTGACACTTGTAGTCTTTGCGTGAGGAGTGTGTGCGTAGGTGAAGCTGAAGATTAGAGGAGTGCGTGAAACTCTTGTGGCATTGTGCACATTGGAAAGGCCTTTCACCCGAGTGTGTGCGCTCATGCTGCTTTAGGTTGGAGGTTTGGGAAAATGCCTTGCCACACACAGAGCAGGCATGTGGTCGCAGGCCTGAGTGCAACTGGCTGTGCCGCCTCAGACAGCTGGTGTTCTTGAACGACTTGCCACATTCTTGGCACACATAGGGTCGCTCGCCAGTGTGCTGCCGCAAATGGTACTGGTAATGTGAACTCCACTTGAAGGTCAAAGGGCAGTAGGGACATTGGAAGGCTCGCACTCCTGTGTGAACCTGCCCACACAACAGATAAGAAGATGAAAGCCTGTATTTATATTTACATTTTTAATAGTTATAAGTAACCAGGTGGAAGAAAAGGCTTGTCATAAAAAGTCAGCAAAATAATGACACTTGATTAACAAATGTTAACATTAATATTTGTAAATTCAAAGTGTGACAGAAGGGACTCAAAGAAATCCGAAATCCTACTATACTCAGGTCATAACACGATTACCTACTTTAATTGATATGGGAATCACCATGGACCAACCGATAAGATATCATCACGATACCTAGGTGCTGATTACATTTGTGTTGAGATTCAGATTTCATTACAATTTTAATTAACTTAGCAACTACTTTGCTTCTACCATTCGGGATGCTACTATTATGGAAGTACAAAATTGCTCAAAGTAAAATAGCACGTTGAATTACATGAACTGAAAAACAACTTATTGCAATAAAAATGTTTGAAAAAATCCTTACAACATTTACACTGTTTGAAATTATTGCCACTGCAGTTTATTGTGGTTGTATATGCCAAATAAAAATGTAATTCCAGCACTTAAAATTCTATGCAAAAATATTGAACCAACCAAAAAAAAGCTGTTCGAAAATGAATTCAAGGGTTAAAAACACAATCTTTGTTACTTTTCAACCTCACTAATTCAGGCTGTCAAAAGTCAGGTATTAAAATTCGAGTAATCAAATTCAGGTTGACAACATTCGGGGAGAAAAAAAATTAGGTGGGATATCACAGTAAGATTCCTGCTTTCTGCTCCCTGTGTAGTCTACTTCACTTGCCAATCGGAATGCAGCACATCTAATTATCTGACTCGGTTGCCAGTTGAACAGCCAAAAAAAAAAGTTAAATGCATTAAAACGCCTCTCCGCCGTAATCACTATATTCAAAGCAAAACAGTGCACTCTTTCATTCAAATACAAGAGCAATGGTTTTCTTTCCCCCTGCGCTTGGTAATGCAAATACAGTCACATTCAGTAGCTAAATGGAATTAATTTCTTTAACTTCTGTGGCAAATTTCTATACATGATTTCAGGAAGCAATCAAGCAGGCATGGATTGAACGAGTGACACTATAGTATGTAGAGCTGGATCCAGCAGGTTTTGAAGAATAAAGGACCTCTTACTAAATATTGATTTTTTATAAAGCAATTGTGTTGCATGAAATTAATTATTCTTAGTAGCTTGATGGTCATTATTAAATACCACTGTAATATGCTTACTATTACAAAGTTGTTACTATTACCTTCATTTTTAAGCAATAGAAATTCAACAGTGTCAACATCATGTTTGTTGTTGCTGTTCAAAAAATGAATCCCATCTTGTTACTGAACATGACTGTATTTGCATTACGAAGCACAGAAGAAAAAAAAATCATCATTATCATGTTTGAATCAAAGAACGTGCTGGTTTTGCTTTGAGGAAGAGATCCATGGAAAGTTGGAATATTAGCGCATAACATTGGTGCTCCAGGGCTCTTCCTGTGATATTCTGGATATGAAGCTCTGGATTTTTTTCTTCCAGAATTTTGAATTTAATACCTGAATTTCGGCAGCGTGAATTTGTGAGGTTGAAAAATAAAGATTTTTAACAATTGAATATATTCCTGAACAGTAAGGTAACATTTAGTAAGGTCAGAATTTTTGCATAGAATTTGAAATGCGTGATTTACATTTTCATTTGAAATCTGCAGTGCAGATAATTTTAAGTATTGCAAGAACTGTAAAGATTTTTTCCCATTTAGATCAAATCGTAAACATTTTTATTGCAACAAGTTTTTGTTCAGTTCATGTACTTCAAAATGCTATTTTGCTTTGAGGAACATTGGCACTGTTATACTTCCATATGTTGTGCACATAGTTTAGAGTGCACCATCTGTAGGATCAAAGAGGAACGGCAACATTTTACCCCCTCAAATGCAAATATACAGTACATCAACTTAAAATTAATTTAAAACATTGATTTTGCAGTGTTTACCCTTTGATGTATGGACAGTAGAGAAGATCTCTTAAAGCTTTTTCCACACTCTGTGCAGCGGTATGGCCTCTCTCCCGTATGGTCTCTCATGTGGTAGCGCAGACCTGAAGAACCCTTAAAAGATTTCCCACATTCCAAGCACCGATATGGCCTCTCTATTACCAAAAAAAAAAAAAAAAAAACGGTGACAGAAGTCTCAGATATGATATTACCCATGGAATTACTTGCAGTCCAAGATAAAACCATCTTCGATTCTTCGATAAAGAATTTTGCCTTGATATAAGGCATAATAACCAAAACTAAGTGAAACTTGTAGCAAATAAAACAGTGGTCATCATGGCATCCCTGATTCATGTTTAAGATCATTTAAGCATCCACTCATCTTTTTTAGAACTCGTTTAACTCACCATTATTTGCAGCAGAGCCTTTGCTCCCACCTCCTCTCCTTCCAGCCTTCCCTGATGTCCTGTTGGTTGGTTTCACAACTTGCTTCTCTCCCTCTTCTGTGACAGCAATGAGGCTGACATGGATTTCCCTTTCTCCCTCTGCCTCTGGCTCCTCTGCCTCTCTCTTGGAAGAGGATGAGGAAGACAGGGGCAGTGAGAGGGACAGTGAAGGAGGGCAGACTATCTCGGCCTCTGCTTCGGCCAGCAGCCTCTGCTCCTCAGTGTGCGAGAGCTGGTGGGTAAGAAGGGATGAAAGTAGGGGGAAGGAGCGGTCACACACAGAGCAGCTGAATTGAGATCTGGACTCAGACAGCGCCAGAGGGTGCACCTGGTTGAAGAAGAATGCAGAGAATATTTCACTTGTGACAATCATAATAATAATCCCATTTTTATTCTTGCAGTTTTCTAATCTTAGTATTCTCGCACTGACGCTTGAACCAGACAGGACCTTAGTGATCATGCAGTGTTCTCCATATCAATCAGTACTACTCACCTGTGCAATATGTCTGCTCAGTGAACTACTGTTCTTGAAGCTTTTACTGCAGTAGGCACACTCTGTTGTGTCCACTATGGACGTAGGGACATCCGAGGGCATCTGAGCCACAGAGCTGGTGAAGCTCTGGAGCAAGTCGTATTGAACCTGACCGGCTCCACCCCCAAGACCACCCAATCCAAGCAGTTCTGTTCCCTGCCCCGTCTCTGACACTGTCGTGGTTTCCACAACTTCCTCAAAGTCTGCCAACAAGGGGGCCATCCCAACTAAAGAAACCCCACCTCCCTGAGCCTCTATGCCATCACACCTGGTGTCTTCACCCCCATCAGCCACCCCCAAACTATGCAGATGCAAGGCTTGATGTTCTTCCAAGTGTGTTTGGGTTCCGAATGTCTCGTTGCAGCTGCCGCAGCTGTACAGCAACACGTTAGAATCCGTTTCCGTTGACCCCTCTATGCTCACCTGTACATGTTCTGAGCCTGTGGCGGTCAAGACATTCTGACTGCCTTCAGCTGAGGATGGTGTGCAGGACTCAGGCACAGGGTGAGATAAGAAGACCTGACTGGTTCCCCCTTCCTGCCCACCTACAAGGCCCACCATGTCTGATATTGTCATTTCAACCTGCCTTCAAATCGTCTGAGGTCGCCCCCTCGAGCACCACCTCAACACTTGCCGGTGACCCGACCTTTCCTGTCTTCCCCACACCCTGAGCCTTGACCTCTATGTGAGAGTTGCGATGAAGTGCCAGGTTGGAGGAGTGTGTGAAGCTGCGACCACACTCACCACAGATGTACGGCCTCTCGCCGGTATGTATGCGCATGTGTTGCCTCAGGTTGGTTGACTGGCTGAAAGCCTTGGTGCACACCATACAAACATAAGGCTTGACACCCAAATGCACGTTTTTGTGTCTACGCAGGCTGCTGGAGTTCTTGAAGGCTTTGGGACATCTGTCACACGGATAAGGGCACTCGCCTGTGTGTTGCCGTAGGTGATATTGGTAGTGAGAGCTCCACTTGAAGGTGAGAGGGCAGTAGGGACACTGGAAGGTACGCAAACCTGTATGCACACTGCGATGGACCTAAAATAAAATGAAAAGGAAATAAACCTAAATTAATTGGCATCAAAACATGTTCTCTCCCCTCTTCCTCCTTACGTTAACTCCTAATTATCCTACATTATACATCATCACTAAAACAAAATGCATCTATTCATATGCATATGGTAAGTCTGCTCTGTTTCTGTTGTCTTACAAGAAATGCTGGTGGCCTTGACACTGCCAGGTATTGCTTACCTGGAGGAGAGATGAGCGCTTAAATGCTTTACCACAATCCTCACATTTATAAGGTTTCTCTCCTGAATGAGACCTAGTATTAAGTGGAAAAAAAAAATTTAATCACATTAAGTCATCATTTATATTTGTAAAGTAAAGCGTTTAACATCTTACCTCTGGTGATAGAGCAGAGCTGATGAGCCTTTGAAAGCCTTAGGGCAGAGGTTACAGCGATACGGCCTCTCGTTGTTATGGCTACGCTGATGGTGTGCCAACCTGGAAGACCACTTAAAACTCTTGCCACAATCTAGACACTGGAAGGGGTGTTCAGGATTTTGGGATCCCATCGTCCCAGGAGACGTCGACGATGTCACCATTTCGATGCTCGTAAGCACGACGGTTTCTGTCCCTTTCTCTTCCTGTACACCTTTCTCTTCATCGTTCTCCTCGTCGTCCACTGGGGGAAGGAGCGATGGAAAAGGAGAGAGGGAAGAGGGAGTCTGGCTGGGAAGAAGCTCAGTTTGGACCACAAGGGTAGCGACGGAGTTGGCCATCGTACCCTAGGAGCAGAGCAGGGCGCTCTGGGTTGGAGTGCAAATGACTAGTTTTGTGGATCCTCCTGATTTACGGTAGCCATTCCAGATGTTTAGTCAAGTGCAGAATATAATGATGATTTGTATCCCAGCTGAAATAAGTACTAAAACTTCTTTACTTCAGTTGCCAGAACTGTATAGATAAAAATAATATCAATTGAGCTAGTCACCTTATTACAACGTTTCACACAACTCATGAACCAAATATGCTTAAACCAAATATAATTGTAACGATGCGGCTGTAGCCTAATTCTCCCGTTGGTCAATTATACCAAATCTTGTAATCAGCAGGTAGGAAGGCTGTTTAGCATCGTGTGTATTTTTATTCAACTCATTCTTTTATTTAATGGTTCACAACACCACATAGATAATGATGTCATACTTCACACTTCTATGATCAAGTTTTTTACTTTTATGAAAAGACTGCTGTATAAGTGGGGAAAAAAAATCTATTTGATTGTATTTGGGTAACGTTTTTAACAATGATCATTGTCACAAGGCAGCTTTATAGATTGAAAAAAATATGGAAATAATATGGAAATATGGAAAGAAAGATGTAAGGAATTTTAAATTTTAGTTTTAACAATTAGTTTGTCCCTGATGATTAACCCAAGGGTGAGGGTGGCAAGGAAAACCTCCCTGAAATGACAATAGAAAAAAACTTTGAGAGGAACCAGACTCAACAGGAAACCCATCCTCATTTGGATAATATCTGACAGTATGATCATAAATCATACTGTCCCTAACATTTCAAGTTCTGTCCCTAAAATTTTTTAGCCAATGTTTTGTTTTGTTAATTTGTGTCAAATTTAAAGGAAGAATACTGATTTAGGTGAACTTCGCAGCCATGCTTCGTCAGCCGTAAGAGATTATGTGGGCTTTGGTTTTGGAAGAACACTTTGGGGAAACAACTAAAAGGATGCTGAGTGAATAGTCATGTAAAATCCCTTTTACATGTAAATTGTACCTGTAATTAAAAACTAGTATCAATATACATTTTAAAAAATGGCTCAACCTCATGTGGTGTACGTATGTTTCTCTTTATTGTTGCCTAATGAACGGCAGTAAAAGCTTTCAACTTTATGTGTGTGTGGCCTGCGATGGATTGTCTCATGTCTCCTGTGATAGGCTCCAGGCCCCCCGCCACCCTGTATTCAGTATAAAGCGGTATAGTTAGTGAGCGAGTAACGTGAACTTCACTATTATTATCAAACAGAAAGAGGTCTGGACCTAAAAGTCTTCACATGAGGATCGCACAAGCATATACAAGAATTTCCTCAAGAATTAAGAAGTCTTATCATATAGGCAAAAATAGTCAGGAAAAAATTTCATGTCTTTATATGGAAACATTCGGTTCTCAAGAGGTTAATGTTAAATCTGTTGTTTGATTCCTATTTCCCTTTATAAAAAAAAAACCTTCAACTGAGGACCCATCTCTCTTCATATAGGGGCCCAAAAAGTTTACACACTTCGCCCTTTTATAAACCTCAAATTCAATTATGGCAGCAATGTGTAGTATTATATTTCCACTAGAGATGTCAATAGTCGTATCATCGTTGATGCAATGATGTGACCGTCAGAATACTGTATTTTTGCATGTTGAAGTGCGTATACATTTTTTGGGCGCCTCTGTATAAATGAACTTTAAATAAGACTTTTGTGTTGTTGGTCCTTAAGCCTTTCATTGCATGATTATTAACTTTATTGTTTTTATGATAGGAAAAACAATGAATATTTCCATTATATATATATATATATATATATATATATATATATATATATATATATTAAAGATCCAGTGCAATAATTTCTATATAGCATGTGGCTTTTTGCAGTATATTTATCATTTCAAATCTTAAAACAACAAAGTCACGTGATTGAACATTTACCTACAATCCACGTGCTTTAAAATCTATTCTGTGCTGTACGTCACCTAAACAGACCCGACTGTAAGGATAAGGTGTGTAAATGAGTAAAATGATGTAAATAATCAGGCTGATAAGTGATCAGCATTTCCCCTTTAAACTCCCTCCTCCTCCTCCTCCTCCTCTGTCCCTCCCTCCTCTTCTGTATCGGTGTCCCTGCTGCGTTGTCTCGGGGAAATGAAAAACCCGAAGATTAAGACAAAAACAAATCAAATGCCAGACACCTACACTCGCCGTCATATATAATATTGTCCGAGTAAACATTTGCTCACCCTCCCTGGCTGATTTCTGCCTGTGTTAGTGCAGTCCCGAGCCGGCCTTCCCGCATCCATCTCACTGCCCGTCTGTGTTTCTCACACCTCGCGATATATATCCATATTTCTGCACGTCCACGATGCACGTTATCACTTAGCGGTAATTATTAATGGTACTAAACAGGTTTCATGTATTGAAACGAGGCTGGAGTCCGCAGTGATACTCCATACAACCTTAACAATAATGTCGAGCACAAACTAACCAACAGTCACCCGCCTGCTTCCGGCTCTCAGCAACGCGCCACGCGATTGGTCCATTCTTCCTCCTAACTCGCGCATGCTATTGGTCAAAAAGCTCAACGCTAATAAATTGATTTTAAAGATCTCCAAATGTTCTCCAAGAGGGTTTAAACTCATAATAACTTTAGTTTAGGATTATATCCCGTTATTGATTAGATCTTAACAAGCTGTAACAGTGTGTCTGGGAAATGTAGTTTTTAGGGCCCTGAGGCGGGCCTGTTGCTCACCATAGTGCCCACTATCCTGTACATTTTAGTACAGTATTTCCTTCCTGATCTAACACGTCAACTTCTCCCTGAGGAAACACTGTTTAATCGAGTGTGTTTGAAGAAGTGCTCAAAGTGGGTATTCCGGGACGTGGGCGTCGCTAGACCCCATTAACTGGGACATGTTTCTCTGTGTGATGATGATGTGATCTGCTGTACACCAGTAAAAACTAATGTTTTAACAAGCATCTATATTTTGGCGATTCATTTATTCCATCCTGCAGAGGCCTTGAGCCTATACCCGGAGACCTTTGGTACGAGGCAGAGTACACCCCGGACAGTGCACACACATTCTCTCACTCACTCATCATCTATAACGTATACAGGAGACTAAATCTTATCCCTGAACCCCATCACAGGCCACACACATATACACACACTCATTCAAACACTACATGCAGTTTGGAAGAAACCAATTAGCCTAATCTGCATGTCTTTGGACTGTGTACCCAGTGGAAACCCACCGAACACGGGGAGAACATGCAAACTTCTTGGACATAGACCCTGAGGCGGGAATCGAACATGGAGGTGCAAGGCAACAGGGCTAACCACTAAGCCACAGTGTCGCCCGCACAATTAGGGAATATTAGCCTAACCTGCATGTGTTTGAATTGTGAGAGGAAATCAGAGTACCAGGAGGAAACCCACTATGTACAGGGAAAAGACGCAGTAAACGAGCCCCCAACTCTGGAGGTGCGAGGCCACATTGCTAAGCACAACGCACACAACCTTGCCGCCGCAGATTTATTCACATTTCAAATTATATAATGTTTTTCAATCAACAATATCAATGCAGTTTAACCTGAAATACATCACAGCATACAGTATGTGTGTGTGTATGTCTCACTTTCTAACCCGATATACTGTATGTCTGTGTCCCAGGTCTGTGTTATATCTACAGTAGCATCACTTCTGCTCCAGGATCAGGAACTGGTACTATAGATTCAAGGTTTTCACCAGGTTCAACCAACAGTGGTTCCTCACTAGATGGCACTAAAATATAAAATTTATTAAGTTCGGGCCTTCACTACTGAAAGCTGATAAAAGATAAAATAGAATTCTGCAACAGTCTTTGCCATTAAATCCTTTATTGTATCTGACACACCCTTGACACCTTTTGGTCAAACAGTAACGTCATTTACAGCATGTGAGGCGATGCAGTTGAACATTAAAATTTCAATAGCAATGATAAAGTCTGATTATAAGTAGTATAAAAGTATAAAATTACAGAAGGCTTGCTTCTTTTCAGTGAAAATAAATAACACGAAAACATAATAAATAGTATATCAAAATATGAAAAAAAAAAAGTCAAAACAGAATAATTTTGATATTGCGATACAATTGCCAGAGCAAGGGGCCTTATATCATAGAAAACTATAATATAATACACATTTGCACTGTACATATAACAATTTACATTCAGGATGATGTATGTACATCAGTACATTACCAAATAATCACGATAACACAATACATAGTATTTTAAGGCTTGGGTTGTTTTTTTTTCCCTTTGATTTAACATTGCCTAAGAACATGTTAGCCGTCAATGCGTTTCTTCTGAATCGGAGGATCCAAAACACAAACCCAAATATACTGTGCAAAGAAGGAGACAAAAAAAGGAGGAAAAAAAGGCAGCAACGGTGTAGGTCAGTGCTTTGTGACACTTTTTCACCCCAGTTTGCTAATTTATCTTACGCTAACAGACACCTTACAAACCCAGCAATATTGCTACATCTAGTGGCAAAACAATCTAGGTAACAATTGTGAGCACATGCCTCTCTAATAATAATAATAATAATAATAATAATAATAAAAATAATATAATAATAATAACAGAGAAGAGACATGAGGAAAAATATACATTTTTCAAAAGGAGGCATTTTTAAAAAAAAGAATGGCTAAAAGACAGTATTATAGGAATAAAAGAAATATGGAAAACGGAAAGACAGTACATTTTACTTTTAAATTTAAGCATAACTGGTAAAAAAAATTACGGTGATTTTTTTTTTTTTTTGTCCTCAAAGAATCAAATAAATAATGACACCAAATAAATAACTAAATAACCGCTCAATAAATAAATAAATACATAAATAATGAATAGGTTGATTTAAAAAAAAAAAGAAAAGAAAAAGAAGAGCGAGCAAAGAAAGTAGAATTTTCATGAAATAGCACAGATGATCAGAAGCAGGCTGTTGGCAGTGATGTGTCGCTGTAGTCAGAACACACTTGGCAGTAGCAGACAGGTGGCGCTCTCGTGTTTGCACTGTGACTTCAATGTGCCCTATGACTACAGATCAGTGTCGACACTGTCGCTGCCGTTTGATCAGCTCACATATGCACCAGGCTGGTAGTTCATAGAGGGGTGGAGGAATGGTCATTTGCTGTAGGAACGGTGAGCCGAATGGCAGCCCTTATGCCTGCATTTTAGACTTGAGGCTGAGGAAAGCACGTGCTGCCCAATCACAGAAATGCCTGAACCTTTGAAGGAGCACCTGTGAAGACTGATTCATCTCCCATTGCGAGGAGGGTTGAGGAGGGAGGGAGGGAGAAGGTACGGTGATCCGAGGGGCATCTACTTGCAGCATCTGAAAACAGATATTCAGAAAGAGATGTCAGAGAAGACTGAAAGTGTTATAAAATTAGAATGATCATATTATTAATATTATTAATGTCTTAAGCTTGGGTTGTAAATGATGTCTTACAGTGCTATATATACTACCAGTCTACAGGTTTGTTCAATATATGCAATAATCTCCTATGAGCAGTGGATATTGAGATGCATCTGCTATTTATGCTCTGTAAAGCCTTCATAATGGCTCTAACCTGAGGTCATCAAGTATCATGGTGCTTGATGGGGTTTGCAAATGCACTTGCCAATAATTTTCTTTTAAGAACTATGATCTTTGTGTCTTAAAATAACTACTTGTTGTTAATGAATTATCTAATGCCATATATGTTATTTCAAAGTTTTGAAAAAAAATCCATAATTGCTCTAGCATATGGAAAATAATTCCAAACATTTGTCCAAACTTTTGACTGGTACCATATATACCACAATATGTTGTGTTGGGCTTTTTTTGTTACCTGGCGTTGTAGTAGGCCGATGAGACTCTTAATGTGCGAGATCATTTCGCTCAGCTTTGATGTGGAGTGATGATGCTTCTGTGTCACCTTGTTCAGCCACTCGAAATGGTGCTCGAAATTCTTGAAGTCGGCATGGAGCTGAGAGAGTGTAGGCTTTAACTGCAAAAATAATAAAAATATTACATTCGATTAGATTAGGTAGGTACAAATTCCAAACCAAACTATTGTGATTCAGAAAAACACCATTACTTTCTTGCTTTTATAGCCATGATGACATATATAGCCACTTTCAATGCCATAAAATTCTGCAAACAAGCTACTTCTGTCAGCTTACATTCAGTCAAAAGCGGCTTAAGTGTGTGCAAAATTAAGAGATTGATAAACCACAAGGCAGACAGACTCTGGTTGAAAGTTTACCTCCAGTGAGCTGAGGTCATTGGCTCTGCTGTTGATGGCTGGAAGAGACTTGAACCTGTGGTGGTCGATCACCGGCTCACCCTTGTGGTCGTTCTGAAATAGAGGGCCAAAAGGATAGAAAAGCCTTCAGTAAACAGATAAAACACATGTTCACAAGGGAAACGCTGTCCACAAAAGCAACGTCATGACACTGTGCAGAATTTCCCATGCTTAGAGCCGACCTGATCCAAGAACAGCACACGGTGACCGAAGTGCTAAAACTGGCGACCTAGCGAGGATGCCTCCCGCTCTCAAGTCAGTAGCAGGAAGCATCATCTAGCAACACCACAGAATTACAGAGCATCAGAGTCACTGAGAGTTCACCAGGGTACAACCCTTGAAAGTCAACAAGAAAAGTTTGTGACCTGAAGCCACAGGATGTTTTGTAGAGGAAGAATAACAGCGTTTGCAATGAGTAAGGCTGTTGGAGCAGAATACACAACATTGGGATGTAGGGAAACTCCAGGGTCAGGCCTAAAAAAAGGAGCAATGACATACAGACCCAAAACAGGCCCCTTTTCTTCATTCCGACCACTAGAGGGAGACAGAAACATTTATAGGAGAGGTTGTTAGGCAAGCAGTGGTTGGTTTTGGTTAGATAAACTGCTTAGCTCCTGTTTGTTAATGTGTTTAAAGGGCATAAACAAGAGCTGAACTGTATTGCTAAGCATGTAGTTACGCCACTAATTAAAAAAAAAATACATCTCAGACATCAGGAGCACATATGTAGTGCTGATCAGCTGATTAGGCGACAGGTGTAACACACACCATGCGTCATCGAGGTGTCATCAGATGAGAAAAACAACATTATGAGCTTCTCAGTACAACGAGGTCAAATTTCCTCTGCCATTCCTTCACTGTTTGTCAGTGTCAGTGTGTTTTTTCCTTCTTGTGTTGTTGCTGTTTTTTTGGAAAACATTCCACGATGCCTTGTTTTCTTTCTCTCATTACAAAAGACGCAATCACACATTCCATCCACTGCTTTCGTTCATTACTCATTGCTCCCTGTCACTGCTTTGAATCTAACATGATCTTTCCTCCTAGACATCCATAGTGTTCCCTGATCCACAACACACATAGGCGTTCACATCCTCCTGGATGCTCGCCTCACTCCACTGCTTTTTGTCCCCCTCTCCTCCTATGTTCCTGAATGCAAATCTGACAACGTGATAAATCTACCTGATTTCTATCGGAACCTTTTGCTGTGACAACCAAAAAGCTAAACAAGTTATCCCACACCTACACAGCCCACAGCTATTTACAACACATACACACATATATATACACAAACACACAGCCAGGCAAGCCCCGAATGGAGTAAATACACCCTCGCAAACTAACACACATTAACACATTCTGTGCGTGCAACCACAGCAGGCAGCACACATCGTTTTTATTGCTTTCTTGTGGGGACTTTCCATCAACTCCCAGCTATTTTTCTTTCCTAGGCTTGACCCCTGTAAAGTGTAACTCCACGCAAGAAGAAGAGGAACCAAAAATAAATCCGACTTAAAAACTAACAAACTATTTCCCAGAGTGGACAGGAGGGCCTTTTGTCGCAGGTTGCGTCTTTGATAATCATCTGCCTTCACATCTGGCGTGCAAGCACAAAGCGATGCAAACGAACGCACCAAACATGACTGCATCTAATCTCCCTGGAAGCACATAGACAGTCAGGTTTACATCAGTCTGGCTGCATCTCGACGTATTGCATACGCCGGGAGTGACAGAATCCCTGATCTGATCTTGCATGTCATACCTGAGTGCATTCCCAAACCATGAAAGGGAGCAATATAACCTCAGATACAATCAAATTCAGCAAAAGAGGATGAGGTCAGAGTTTTTCGAGCTTCACAAGAGCTCTGCAGTCTGAGACAGGCAAGGAACATCAGCGCCGCATAAAGCAATGCTTATGGTACTGCCTCACCTTTACAAGTCAACCAGAATGGAAGACTGTACTGTAGATTTTTTTTTTTTCGCCTCGCTTGTGCTTGTAAACAGGCCTTCGGAAAAGCCATGGCAACGCAAGGGAGGACGTGCTTATGTTTCCGTGAGCGAGTTATAGCAGGGAGGCCTCTCTGAGGTGAAGGAAGGGTAGAATGAATGGGTTCAGTGCCCCCTAGGCTCAGACAGACCTTAATCACCTAGCAACCTGGCAAAACTGGACCAAAAACCTGTCGCCCATTGACACACGCTCCACGACCAACCGAAGGAA